>JANVCC010000036.1:5749071-5780526 GCA_025345505.1 Todiramphus chloris collaris
GGCGCGGGGGAAGCTGAGGGGCAAGCGCCGGGGAAGCCCCTTCCCCTCCCCGCCCCGGCGGGGCCCGCTCCTGCCGTCGCTGGCGGGTCCTTGCATAATAATGGCCGAGGAGGGCGAGGTGCGCCCCGGCCCCGCCACCGCGGAACGGGAAGGGGAAGAAAAGAGGATGGGGGGGGGAGAACGTACCTCTCCGGGGGGAGGGCGGAGGCATAGGCAGCGGGACGCGGCCCCCGCGGCTTTTCGGTGGCCGAGCGCGGTGTCCGAGGGACAAAGGCGGGGGCAGGTCGATGGAACCTGCTCTTTAAAGTTTAAAAACTCCTGGGCGAGGAGGAGGAGGATGGCGGGGTGGTGGTGCCGCCGGGGGGAGGAGGAGGAGGAGGAGGGCTCCCGCCGCCGCCGCGACACACGCCGCCGTCCCCGGTGAGGCGGCGGCCCGGCCCTGCGCGGCCCGCGGGGGGCTCATTGTTCAGAGGCGGGGGGCACAAGGAGGCGAGCGGGGCCCGGCCGCCTAGCTCCCCCGTAGCCCCCTCGCTGGGCCGGGTCGGACCGGGGCCGCTTCTGGCCCCGCGCTGGCAGCGCCACACCGCAAGTAGGACGCGGCGCCATGTTTGGGTTTTTTGGTTTTCTCTATTTTTCTTCCTTTTTTTTTTTTTTTTCTTTTTTTCTTTCCCCTTCCCTCCTCCTCCTCCTCCTCTTCTCCTCCTCTTCTTCCTCAGCTGCGGCAGAGGGAACAGCCGGGCACGGGCCGCCCTGCCGGGTGGTGAGGCGAGCCCCCGCCGCCCCAGCACCGGCCCGCCCGCCGCCGGCCGGGGGTAGAGGAGGAGGAGGGGGAGGGAGGGAGAGAGGCGGGGGGGGGGGGGGGTAGCGGCCGTGTGTGGAAGTGCGACATGAGGCGTCGGCGGAGGGGGCCCTTCCCGCCGGCACTGTGGCGGCAGTGGGGCCGGGAGGCGGCGGAGGGGCGCCCGGGCGCCCTCTCCGACATGACTGCCAGCCGCCGGGGCTGCCATTTTGTCGCCGCCGCCGCCGTCGTCGCCGCCGCCGAGCGCGGGGCGGGAGAAGGAGGAGGCTCGTGACGACCGGAGCCAGACGAGCCCGGAGGGTGAAAAGCCGCCGTCCCCACCTTTCTCTGTGGTTTTTTTTTTTTTTTTGAATTATTATTAATTATTTTTTTTATTTAACCCCGGCGGTGCCGCTGTGGGGCAGGGGCCTTCCCGCCCCCGGCCTGCCGTAGGCACCGGGCCGCACCTGCCCGCCCCTCCCGGGGGGAGCCGGAGCAGGAGCAGGGCCGGGGGTGCCCCTGCAACCCCCGTCCCAGGCAAGGAGCAGGGCACTGGGAACGCACCTACTTCCTGGGCACGGCCCCGCGGGAAGGTAGGTTTCTGCTTTTTGGGGCTCCTTTTATCTTTTATTTTTATTTTTTCATTATTTTCTTGGCCTTTTTCCGTCCCCCCCTCCCCTTAGCTGTGGTCCATTTGACCATTGCTGTTACTGCTGGAGGCTTACTCATGGGTTTAAACACAGACCTGTGGTTTAAAGGCTTGGTCCAAAGTGTGTTGGGTATAAACTGGACTTGTTTGGTTGGTTTGGGTTTTTTTCTCTCCATGCTTGGATTTTGCTTAGTTTCTGCTATGTTTACACCAGAGAAAGTTGAGCGAGCTCTGGTCTGGTGGGGGTTAGGTGTTTCTCAGTAGGAGTTTACAGCAGCTGGTTGTAAAATAAGGCTTATTTAACCCATCACTTGTTCTTTATCCCTGCTGGCCTTTAACTCTGTCCGTGAGTTCTGCACATCAGCCCTCCCAAGGGAGCAAATGTAATCGCTGCCTGTTTCAAACCCAAATCTAACTGGTTTCATACCAAGGGGGATAGAGATGTCATTTGGGAACACTGCTCTGATTTAGAGGCCGCTTTGTTGAGCCATTGATTACAGATGTGTGCATGTGCTTCTGAGTCGTGCAGCATTAAGTGTACGGTTTGAAGTCTTTAAAATAAAATTCAGCTAAATCCAGCTAGTGCTTTAGCTAAAATACTTGGAACTGGGGGCTAGAAGCGTTTCTAATGCCACTGTCATTTACTTAACAGATTTTACTAAGTCTTTGGTCATGAACAGGGTGGTTCTGCGAGTTGTTTTCATTAGTCTCTGCTTTGATAGATGGTATTTCTCCTTCTGGGGGATCATTATTTTCAAACTTCTAAGCATAATGTGAAGAAATCTTGGTGAAAATCACCATGAATATGCTTGTTTTGGAGCTTCTGCCCAATGGGTGTTCTAAGTTTTGTGGTACATCTTCTATTTAATATATCCTGTTATCAGGAGACAATATAAGATAGCCTGACACAAGAATCAAAACTCTGTGTGAATCAGAGATAAGAGGGTGCTGATTAAGGTGCTGTGGTTCTTTCAGAGCTGATGATAATACTTTTTAGAGTTTGTCATCTGGCTGAAATGGTTTTTGTGTAAAATACTGCGTGCTGAGCTGGCAAATCCCACAACCCTGTAAGGCTACATGTTGGCTAAAACCATCACATAAACACCCTGAAGTGGATTGTACACGAGCTAGTTCATCCTTTTCTGCCTCCGCCTTTTGTTTTTGTCTGGTTTTAGTTGTTTTTTTTCATTTCTCTCTCTGTTTTTACCCAAATTCAGTAATTCGGGTAAAAAGTCTGGGGTTTTGGTGCTTGAAACGGGTGTTCTCTGCTTGTTGTTCAGCCAGAGCTGAATTTGCACAGCTACTTTCTGCCTGGATATTTCAACTTTATCTCCTTACATTTCATGGTCTCTTACCATAGTGCACTTGCCATAGCCTTTGTCACTCTCCTTATCTTATCAACAGGGTTTTCTCTTCTCGTTAACCTCCTGCTAGAAATGAGACAGGTATGAGTATTTTACACGGGTTTCCTTCAGAACCATCAGCCAGTAGTGGTGCCACTGGTGACCTCGCAGGGGGGTTGCACGTTAACAGGTGTTTCTTGTTCGTTCTCATCATAAACTCACCGGGAAAATGCAGAGCCTGTGACGCAGGTTTGGTACTAAGGCTGTTGGCTGCGTGGTGTGAGGGTAGGTTAGTGAAATTATGCCCCAAACTCATCTTTGGTTTACAGCTACCATGCTGGTTCATTTAGTTTGAGGATTTAGTGCTTTATCAGCTCAAAATTGTGACAGTGTTAAAATACTGAAGGCAACGTGGAGTATTTCTTACAGTTCTTGACTCTCTGGGGCACTTTACAACTTATTTGACAGTCCGATTTCTCTCTGGTTTTCTGTAGATTTTAACACTGGAGGGAAATACTGTACAAGTGTCTGTACAAAGTCTTCTTTCCATTGAAGAGTAGAAATAAAAAGGCTTTTATTTTTCTGCAGCCAGTTCCTTGTTGTGATGTTTGCAAGAATAGGAAAGAGTTTAAAGTGACACACCTCTCTTCAAAGACCTGCACTGAAAATATTTTGGTGCAGATCCATCCTTTTTTAACTTTCCACAGGCTGAACAACCTCAAAACTGGAAGGATTTGAACCAGAGTGGGATGTGGTTGTGTCTGTGGAGCCGCGAGATCAGCACGTACAAACTCCATGCCGTGTGTGCAGACGATCGTGGCTTTTCTATCACTTAAGCATTGAGGCAGTTGCCAGCAGGGTGTAAACATACAAAGAAGTAGCTGTATGCTTTTATTTTTGGTGGGGTTTTTTTTTCCCCAAACTTCCCAAACTTGTAGTTTTTCATGGCTCTGAATTTCCAGATGCCAGCCTGTGCAGTGAGTATCCCAGTGGAGGGGATGAATGCTCATCTCAGAGGGGCTGCAACCCACAAAAATTGTGCTGGAGGACAGGTGTGATGTGTGAGCTGTCCTCGTGGGAATTTAAACTGGTTTCACTGGGGAAGTATTGGGCAAATGATGTTAACATGGACCAAGTTTTAAGCATGTGGAAGGAGCTATGAAGGTAGAATTGAAAAACATCAGTACACGGCTCTAAAACTGGTTGCCTAATTGTCCTGTTTCTCTGTGATGCTGCCAGAAAGTAGCAATGATAGATTTTTTATGTTTTTTTAACCCGCAGCTCTTGAGAATTCCATTTTGACCAGCAGTACCTGCAGTGTGCTCTGTGGCTGAATTTTCTGGGTGATTCAGGCACGACTCCAAATCCTGCCTTGATAAAAATCCATGAAGAGAAATAGCTGAGGTTTAGTTGATGGAATTATGTTGTAGTCTATAAAAAACCTGCGTCTCTTGAAGAAACAACGATTCTTTTCCTGCTGGTGAAACGAAACAAGTTGTTGAAACAAAGCAAAAAAAAAAAAGCTCAAAACAACTTCTCAGTACCAACCTTGTAGGGTTAAGCCGAGCTGTTCTAATCCATCCTCTCAGCAGGAGCTGTGTGATAGATATCAATAAATAGAATTCTGCTGTAAATGTGCACCAGAAACTCCTGAGCGGTTCACGGTATGTGGGGATTTAGGACTTTTAAAACATTTTGTCTTTTCCTGTATTTAAAAGACCGTATGACCTATATCAGTGATGCATCTTTGAATGTAAATCGAACGGTGGCAGGAGCATCAGTGTCTGTTTCCTCAAATATTTACACTGACATTGACTGATTGGTCCCATTTCATTCATTCTCTGGATTGCTCCCCCCACCTTCCTGCCCTGTCAGTAAGTTGGAGAAGCCTGAAAGTGAGGACCTTGGGCTATGAAACATGTGTGGGTGCTGTGCCCTGAAAGATTTTAGAACAAATTAGAAGTAAAGGGAGTAGTTCTCGTTGCACACAGGAATCCCAGGTGCCTCTGGGATCCCAGTGCTGTGTCTGGGAGGGAGCAGGACTTGCCCGGGATGCTGGGAGGTGGGGAAAGGATGGAGGGAGGTCCTCTCCTTTACTCAGCAGTCCTGACTGACAGGCAACTCCTCCCGATCAAGTAAAAACCCCTCTGTGTGTGCAGTGAGGTATGAGTCTCACATGGGAACAGAGAGCAGTGCTGGGTTTGTTGTGCTTCGGAGTGATGGATGCTTCTCCGCTATTTCGGTGACACTGCTGGACTTGTTCTGCAGATCATTTTTTTCCCGTCTCCTTTCCTGCTCAGCTCTCCTTTGGACAAAACAGCTCGGAAATACGGAGCCCGTGTTTTCTGACTCGGTTGCTAAAACCAGTCCTGAAGCCCTTGACCTTTGAATTAACTTCCAAAAGAAAAAAACCCCAACAACTCAGTGGTGGCCTTTATGCCTCCGTGTAAAAGTTTCACTCACTTCTGGAGCAGTCGTTACTCCATCAACTGGGTCTATCAAGCACTTTCCCTTCGAAGCCATAAAAAAATACAAGCGAGGCAAAGCTTCTCTTCCTCAAGCACGATTTGCCAGCATGTTCTCTAGCAGCTGCCATCTTCAGGGGCTGCTCTCCCTCTCAAATCTGAGGCTCTTGAAATCAGGCTTCGTTTAAACGCGGTGTTTTTCTTTGCCTCCCATCTCTCCATCAGCCCTTTGTTGCTGAGGGCGCCTCGGAGTCCACCCAACCGAGCAGCCCGGTTGAGCTTGAGACTTCCAAGGGCAGGGTTTTCAGATTGAAGGCGAGATGCAGTCTTCTCCTTTGCTTCTGGTTTATTTCGCGAATGAAAAGCTCTTTGGACGTGTTTCAGAGGCACTCGGTGTCTCAAATAGAAATGGGGACGTGGAGCTGAAGTGACCCAGCAAAGTCACCCACCACAGCTCGGAGCAGGGTGAAGGTCTCTGAAACCACCTCTGGAAAAGAGAGAAGCCAGTGACACCAATGTGAATATTAGAAAGCATTTGATGCAAAGATCATGTATGTTAAAAAGCCTGTCTGAGGGTGTACTGGGAGTTTTTACGGAGTTACCGCTGCAAACAGTAGAACCAAAACCGAGCTAGATGCTTTTGAGTGGCAGGGCTTTCCCCGCTGCTGGAGTGATTTATTAATGACCCTGGTGTTTGTGCGTATGGCCGCAGCGACCCTTGCGAACGTGCGGCAGGAGATTTATGCGGCTCGCGGGGTTTCTTGGTTGTGCAGGGGGGGGTGTGTGTTTTTTGAGAAGGGCAACGGGAGATTATTCACTCTGGAAGTTTTTAAACGCTGGAGGTGCCTCGTAATTTGATACAAGAGTTGCTAAGGTCCCACTTCTGGATTTCACTGGGACCTTCAGTTTCTCATAGAAAGGGCTGTAAGATCGGTTGGAGCTATATGAGCTGCTCTGGGGGCTGATAGCTGTGCTACGTAAAATATTAAGGGGGTGAAGCGAATAAATGTATTGATACTAAGCCAGATTTTTTTCTGAGCTGTGCAAGCAGCCTTAAGCTGTCACTGAACACAGAGCAGCTTTGATTAACAAAAAAACCCCAACAAACCACGGAGAACAACAAACAAATGAACAAAACAACCACAATTTCCCATTTCTCCTTCCCCTTTGCTGGGGTAGGGGTGATGTGGGGTCCCCCACAGCCAGCAAAAAGAGGACACCAACTGTGCTCGTCCTCCTGGGAGAGAATAAATACGGGCCCAGCTTGAGGGGAGCAGAAAGGTGGCTTTAAACTGTTCTTTCACTGCACCACCCTGAACTTGGGGACGGCAATTTCACAAGCTGTTGGAGTCTGGACCGTGACAGATGTCCGCAGAGATGTTTGTGTCGTCGCTGGATTGATCATTCGTGGTCCCTCAGCGGATGTTTCCATGTGATTCCTTAGTTGTGCCCTCATCACGTGATTGTTGGATTAATTAAAATACAGAACGCTTGCTGGGGTGTAGGTTACAAAGAGTAAACTTGGAGGACAACTGTGGCATTTATAGTTGAAAGACGACAGGATTGGGGTCTGTGGGTATCATTGCTCGTGGTGAAAAACACGAGGGGCACCAAAACTGTCGGCACAACGCTGGAAGTTCCATTTTGGGCTTGGAAAACCCTCCGTTGACGTGTGTAGTGGTATTGGTGGGAGTTTCTGAGTGCAAGATGCAGAAGAGGAGTTCTGATCTGAAAGTTGGACGGGGTTGTGTCATTCAGAGAAATCCTAGATGAATTTTGAGGGCCAGTGGTAGTTTCGCGTGACCTTGTTACAAGAATTTGGAGTTCCTGCCCGGTTTGGTGGTTATAAAGCAGGCGGGACGGCTGGAAGCACGGGTTGCTGTTGAACCAACAAGCTATGTCATTCAGCATTGGTGAATGGCTCAGTATCAAAGGTGCCGGTTGCAGAGTGCTGGTGGAAGGGCCAGCTTCTCTGAGGTGTGGGGAAACACATCCAGGGGACATCCTGCAAAAACTTGTGCCTGAACTGCTCTGAAGCCCAACAGGAGGCCGGTGTTTAGCTGCATTGAGGCTCTGCGCTGGTACCCCCGCGTCTGTAACCGTGATAACGGAGCACTGCTCAAAATGACAAGGTATCTGAGTTAATCCTCCCCGGTCCCTGCCCATCCAGCAGCCACTGCCCCTCCTAACATGATTCTTGGGTACTCTGGCTGTTCCGTGTCTTGCCCGTTATCTCAAGGGAAGTGGTTTGTGGGGGGGTTTTGTGGCTGTTTTTTTGTGCAGCATTTCGCCCTGCCCTGGGATTTGTAGATGCTTTGCAGTGTTGACCGGAGCCGTGCGAGGTAAATGGTTGTGGGGTAACTAGTTTAAGATGTGTATTGCAACTGAGTTAAATCTGTTGATCTCTTGGGTACTTCTTGAAGGAATGTGTCAGAATTCTCCAGCTCTGTGACAGGAGGTTTGAGCCTGGTGGGGTTGGTCAATTCTCTTAAGAAATAAGTGACAGCCTCGGTTTGTGCCAGGGGACATTTATGTTGGAGCTGAGGAACAATTTCTTCCCCTCCAGGGTTGACCGGGGCTGTGCCAGGCTGCCCAGGGCAGTGGTGGAGTCCCCGTGATCCCTGGAGAGGTTTCCAAGCCATGGAGCTGTGGTGCTGAGGGCCATGGGTCAGTGGTGCCCTGGCAGTGCTGGGTTAATGGTTGGACTCGATGATCTTCAAGGTCTCTTCCAACCAGAATGATTCTGTGATTCTAAAATCCAAACTCACATGTTGATTTGGTAAGGAAAAAAGCTCCTGCTGTCACCCGTGGCTGGTGCCTCTATTCTGCCTTGCTTTTGACTTGTGCATCTTGAAGGAGGAACTGGCTATCAACACTACTGCAATTTTCCCTTCCCAATTCAATTTATTTCTGTCTGTGGTTAGCTCATCATCCACGGGCATCTCCCTTGGGTGCTGCCGAGCTGCCCAGGAGGAGCAGCTGAGGATTGCCCCAGTGCAGGGGAATTCCCCGTGGCACCCAGCCAGCGGAACCGGTGCTGTGGCACCTGCCTGCCCTGCCCGCTGGCAGGCAGCATGCCAGAGCAAGGGGTGGGCACAGCCCCAGCGGACAGGCCTCTGGCAAGCCTGATTAGTTCTTGAGGTGCCTCTTAATGGACGCTGCTTGGAGTTGGGCTGCAGGTCATTCCACGCTCTTCTTCCTCTCGCTTTTCCAGCAGGAGCTGAACCGCACGTCGCCTGGCTCTGTTGCCTGGTTCTATCGCAGGGGGTCCCGGGGTGGCCAAAGGTGTGTCTCGAATGCAGGTGGCAAATTGCATGTGGTTCTCTCTTTGTTTTGTAAACAAAATTGTCTCTTCAGCTCAGTTAGGTTTTGCTGATAGAGCAGGGATTGCGTTGTGTCTTTGAGCCTTCAGAGCATCTTTGCTCACCCAAGGTATTAATTAAGGAGGCTGCTCGTTCAAGTGTTTGTTGGCCTAGTCACATTCTAGATAGCTTCTGAAATGGAAATTTGTGCAGTGTTTATCTCCTCCGGTAGCAAATTCATGGGAAGTTTTTAACATGAGCACGGAGAACATTGTATCCTCACCCTCAGTGTGGGGCTGAGCATAAACCATGGGCTCCAGCAACACTTGGGCAGTATCTTGAGCCTTGTCAAGCCAATGCCTTCCCCAGCCAGTGAGAACACCTTGACCATGGAGAGCTGGCTTCTCTGAAGTTTTGCTGCACGAATTGAGTAGAATAGAAACCTAAGGGGAAGGATTTCCAACCAGGGAATCTCCAAATCCGCATAAGTACAGATGTGGACTACAGGAGGACATGAGTCTTGGCAGGCTGGTTACAGCAGTGCTCCTTCTTTACTGTACAGCGATGCAGGTCTTTGCATGGACCGTGCAGGCTTTTGAGACCCAAACGACTCCCAGAGAGTGAAACCCAAGTGTTTGTACGTCTAGGAGAGAATAAAACCTCCTCTGCATGCAAAAGTAAATTGGATTTTGCTTCTGCTTATCGCAACGGGCTTCCCTTGTGCTCCACTCCCGGCTTTCCACTCTCTGCTCTCCTCCAGATGAGGTTAATAACTCAGAAGGACATCTCTCAATGCTCTCCAGGGTCTTTTGGTGGGGAGCAGAGCAGGACAGAGTTAACATCCTCATCTTCACCTTCTGCTTTTGATAAAAAGGCCACATAGTGGGATGTTCCCATCCTAGAGGTAACCTGTGCAGCATACGCTTCAAAAGCACCTGCTCCATTGTGCTGAAAATGAGATGCTGGATCCTTCGCTGCTCCCCCTTGTAAAGCCAGCAGAGTGGTGGTTGTACTGGTAAATTTTGCCTTTTGTCTTTCCAAATTACACTCGCAACTGCATCCTTCCGTCACCTTGTTAGGCCTGTGGCCACAGACCAGGAGGGGTTTCAGGACTTAGTCCCCTGTTCACGGATCTCCTTGCCCATGGGTCGTAGCCTTTCAGAAGGAGAGACTTCGCCGTTTCACCTGTTGCAATGGAAACACTGGTTGAAGGTCAAGATGGCAACGTGTGGCTTCACAGTTGTCAGCCTGTAGTTGTGTTCTGTCGACTGGGTGGCTGGCTCGAGAGGACGGCTCCTTCCAGGTCCCACGTGCAGCGAGCGAGTCACGAGTGTCACTTGCCACCACTCCCCTGAAATCCCTGAAATCCAGTGACTCGTGGCTGCCTGGACTTCCCATGGGAGCAAGTTGGAGTCCCTCAGCAGAGCCCAGGGCTGTATTAAGCACACCGTGTGTGTGTTTGGGAACACGGCTTAGCGCGGTCACCATACTAGTGCAGAAGCAGATAGGAGTCCCTGGTTATCAAGCAGGCAGTAATGTAAAGTGTGATGTCCTGAAGGCCATGGAGAGACGGTGGGGATGCTGCAACCCGTGGCTAACAGCGCAGCCTGCGCTAGCAGAGCTGTGATGTCCTGTGCCCAAAGCATCCGGTGCTGGCAGAAATAGAAACGGGGAGAGCGGCTCCAAGGCGCGTGGTCTGAAGGTTCTGCTGGAGAAGCAGTGATCTGCCTGCTTACCTGGGACTGCTGCAAGCTGAGGGCTGACACCAGCAAACCACACAGCACAAGTACGCGGGCAACCAGGAAGCACCTGCTTGAGCAGATGGCACTCGCTGAGCAGGGGGAAGGGGCAGCAGAGCCCCAGGCCACTCTGGGAACGCAGAGGACAATCAGAAACAGGCCAGAAACACTTGGCAGTTGAAGCTTTACCACAAGCAATGTCTCAGCCCAAGCGCCTCATCTTAAATGCCATTGAAAATGTGGTTATGTCCTACGGGAGCCAAGCCATGTTGAGTTTTCTGTTAGATGTTCATCTGCGGGTGCCTTCTTAACTGTTTGGGTGTCGTGGTGTTCCTCGTGGTGCTTGGTCACCTTTGGCGTGTTGCTCTCCCATTGCTCCTCGCTACGGAGCAGCATTTCGGGAAGATAACGCAGGTCGTGGGGTTTGTTGGCTATTAGTTCTTAGTCCAGTTTGTGCTTGGGTTGCGTGTGCACTGTGGTGTAGACTTTGATACGGTTTAACGAGACACAGATTCTGCAGGCTGTGTCTTGTCTTTGAGGAGGCTAAATGCAGGCTGGCTGAGTACGCTGATTTCCTGAGCCATTGTCTCCAGATGTGTTCAGATAAACTGGGTTTAGTTGGAAGGCACCTTTCAAGGTCATCTCGTCCAACCTCCCTGCAGGGAGCAGGGCCATCTGCAACTAGAGCAGGTTGTTCAGAATCCTGGCCAACTGCCCTTGGAATGGTTCCAGGGATGGGGCAGCCACCACCTCTCTGGGCATCCTGGGACAGGGTCTCTTCTGGCTCCTCTGGCCCCGCTCCACCAGGTCCCTGTCTCTGCTGTGCTGAGCACTCCAGCCTGGCCCCAGCACTGCAGGGGGGTCTCTCTCTCTCTCCCCAGAGCACGGGGAGCAGGGCTGCTCTCCACCCTTTCACTCCCAGCCTGGGCTGGTACCGGGGTTGCCCCAACCTGGGGGCAGGACCTTGCACTTGGCCTGGTTAAACTTTGTGAGGTTGACACGGAGCCACCTCTCCAGCCTGTGCAGGTCCCTCTGGACGGACCCTGTCCCTTAGACATGTCAACTGCACCACTCAGTCTGGTGTCATCTGCAGACTTGCTGAGGTTGCCTTGATCCCTAAATCCAACTGCTTGTCGACGTGTCTGTGGCATTATGGAGACCACAGCAGGATACAACTAAGTCGGCTCAGACCAGCTGAGGTCTGCTCATCTCCTTCAGGTACATAACCAGACTCAAAGGCTGCTTGCATCAGCCAAAGGTTTAGTCTGTGTTTTGGTGACAGAAGATGAGGAAAGAGATGTGAAAATTGTAGTCTTGTGTTCGGGGAAGTTCAGCAGATGTTTGGAGAGTGATTCAGGAGCTGGAATTTTCCTAAAGATTACAAAGACTTCTGGGGGAAAAAAAAAAAAAAAAGAGGAATAGGTTTTTAGTCCTTGTGTCATAATTCTGCGGTGGTGAGCTGGGTTAGGTGGTGGTGGTGAGCTGGTTTGGATGGAATTTAGCTTTCCTAAGTCACCTTTCCACCTCTCCCTCCCCATACACTGACACAGTTCTCTGCTTGCTGACTCTCAAGACCATAGTCTGCCTGGATGAGGCCCAGCATCCTCCCAAGGGGGGCAAGGTTTGAGAGGAGCCCTCTGTACAGCAGCCATCTCGTTGGGAAAATGCCCCTTAGTAACCCAGAGGGACCCTGGAGAGCGATGCCAGGGGCTGGGGGGAACAAGCGGCACTGCCTCTCTGGTTAACTGGAAACCAGCACGTTCTTGAGGAGGAGATGATGAGTCCAAGTGGAAGGGGAGGAGAGCGGGGTGGCAGGACTGAAGGCTGAGAGGCTGTGGGCAAATAGCTGCAAGTAATTTTAATACTTCTAAAAATTGTGTAAGCTGGTGGTAGGTTCTGCTGCTTGACCTATGTGCAGGAGAACTGGCTATGATGGAGCAGCACGCACGCACAGGGCAGTGTAGGTGGGAGAAGCTCCCCAAGGCCAGTTTGTCCTCCTTTTGCACAGGTCTATTTTCTGAGACTCTTAAATCTCTTGGAAGATCTTGACTGGAATTGTGTTTGGTGGAGCCAGGTTCATTCAGAAGCGGTTCAGTGCGTTAATCCACCTCTGCTCACGTCAACACTGAAGCTCTGTTGCTGCGGCTGCAGTCCTGGTGTTTGGAGCCTGTTCTGCTGTTTCCTGAACAAGCTCCTTGGTTCAGCCAAGCTTTCAACCACTGCCAGACCTGGCTGGTTTTACCTTGTCCCGTCTCTGAGCACCACTGAGCAGAGTCTGGCCCCATTCTCTTGCCCCCTGGGGCCCTTTAGCTCTTGCTCAGCATTGCTCAGCTCCCCTCTCAGGCTGCTCTTCTCCAGCTGCACAGCCCCAGGGCTCTCAGCCTGTCCCCAGCACAGAGATGCTCCAGCCCCTCAGCATCTTCCCGGTCTCTGCTGGACTCTCTCCAGTAGTTCCCTGTCTGTCTTGAACTGGGAAGCCCAGAACTGGGCCAGATACTCCAGAGGTGGCCTCTCTAGAGCAGAGGGGCAGAAGAACCTCCCTCGACGTGCTGCCCGCATTCCTTTTCACACACCCCAGAAGACCATTGACATTCCTGGGGCCATGAGGGCCTGTAGCTGGCTCATTGGCAACTTGTTGTCCACTAGGACTCCCAGGTCCTTCTCCACATTCTGTGTCAAAGTTTTCAGAACAGCAGAGAGAAAACAGCTATCTTGCTCTAAAAAGAGCAGGCTAAAAATAGAAACCAGTGGACTCTTCTGCCACCACATCAAAGGGTTTTTTCTTCCTGCATCCATTGCTATTTCCAGCTCCCCCTCAATCCTTCTCTACTCCCAAGGTAGTTTTGTCCGCTTCCTTGCTTGCCTCTTTTCCATCCAGCCCTTGGGGAGGATGGATGGATGGATGGATGGATGGATGGATGGATGGATGCCCTACCTCCTGGGGTGAGGACAGATGCTGTGGTGTTCTCCGTGTGAGCTTTAGGCGCTGCGGCCAACAGTGTTTCCCCTCCCTCCTTGCTTCATCTTCCTGAGTCACCTCTTGCAAACTTCCTCTGCAAGGAGGATAAGGCCAGAAGAAAAAAGACCTTCATGCTCTACATGAGTTGGTAGCTTCCCCACGCAGAGATCAGCCGCTTTCTGCAGAGAACCTCTCCTCTGCTCCAAAGCGTGGCTGTAGGTGGGTGCTGGGACAAGCCACCTTACTGGCCAAGGGTGATAACGGGGCAGGCATGGGCCTCACATGCTGCTGAGTGAGGACACAGATAGTGGAGAACGTAGCAAAGTCTGGGGTCGGGGTGGAGCTGCTTTTACTTGACCTTTAGTTTTCCTTTATATGTTTTGGGGTTTTGTTTTTTTTTTTTTGGTGGGAGTGTGCACAGCAGATGACTGAGAAAACTGCATTTGTCCCCGAATTATCTCTCTGGAGGGTCCTGATACTCAGATACTGCTGCAGTAAGAAGATAGGCACGTTTGCCTTGAAAACGCCTTCCTTGCTGTCGCCATTGCGAAGCAAAGAGGGTTGGTTGGGTTTGTTTTTCATAGCTTACTTCTGGAGTTGGGCGTTTGGTTGGTTTCCCCCCACCCTCCCCTTCAGCAGAATAGATTTACATGGGGTCAGGAGCATTTGACCTGATCTTTGGTTTCTTCTAGAAGGCTTTTGTGTAGTCGTTGCCTATCGTGATTCTTCTAGGAACATTGGAGGGCCTTGGAAAACTGTATTTCCTGTCTAACGCTGATCCTCCTACTCTGGGTGAATCACTCGTAATCCCGTGTTGCTTTGGGCTGCCTTCCCTGGTGACTTGAGTGCCTGGGATTTAATTAGACATCTCGGGATGGTATTTGGAGCTGTAAAACTGCCTGGGATCCTTCTCTGTGCAGCAGGATCGCGGTAATAAAAACAAAACAACAACAAACAACAACAAAAAAAGACGGAAACTAAATATTTGCATAATAACTGCCTTTGGTGCGAGCTCAAGGGTTGCTTCATGCTGCTGCACACGGGGCTCTCGCAGCCTTATGTGAGCCCAACTTCAGCCTGAGCTGAACATGCCCCCCTGGCCTCTCCAGACCTCTCAAGAAACCTCCAGCATGGGACGGGGGCTGCAATATTCCAGTTTTCAGGGATGTTTTTGTAGGGGGAAACAAGCTGCACATTTTCTCCATAGCTAGGGAGATAAGTGGTTGTTCCCCAAATGGCTGAGCCTTTCCTGTGCAGTCCCAGTACTCAGGAGAGCTCATGTTGTCTGCTCAGGGACTTGAATCCTATAAAGCTGATCCGGTTTAGGGGGAAAAACAGCGTTTTTGTTCAGGGTTTGGTGTATTTAGGGGCTCGTTTGCATTGATGCTGTGCTGTGTCCGTTGAAGATGGCACCTGTGAGATGAGTGGAGTTTAAAAACAACAACAGAACTCTGCGGGCTGTAACTTGGTGCACACACCCAGGGGGGGTGCCCAGCACTGGCTGCCAGGCAGGTCCTGTGCTGCCCAGGCCCAGGGGGACATTATTGTCACCTCTGGCTTCGAGCCTCCCTCCTGCAACAGGGTGAGGGAGATAAGGGAGCAGCGGCTTTGCTCGTGGAACCTCCCCTGCCAGCATAGAATTGGAGAAACAGACTGGTTTGGGTGGGAAGGACCTTTCAAACTCATCTCATCCACACCCCTGCAGGAAGCAGGGCCATCTGCAGCTAGAGCAGGGTGCTCAGAGCCCCGGGCAACCTCCCCTGCAATGGTGCCAGGGATGGGGCAGCCACCACCTCTCTGGGCAGCCTGGAACAGGCTCTCCCCACCCTCAGCACCAACAATTTCTCCCTTCTCTCCAGCCTAAATCTCCCTCTTTTTGTTTTAAACCATCACCCCTTGTCCTGCCCCAACAGGCCCTGCTCAAAAGTCCCTCCCCGTCTTTCTGCCAGGTCCCTTCAAGTCCTGCAAGGCCCCCAGAAGGTCTCCCCGGAGCTTTCTCCTTTCCAGGCTGAACCCCCCCAGCTCTCCCAGCCTGGCCTTCCAGCAGAGGGGTTCCAGCCCTCCCAGCTTTGCTGGACACATCTCTTGTAAGTCCCCAGGAAAGGAAGTGCCTCTATGGAGATGATCTTCCCCTGAAGTACCATCCTCAAGCTACCCTAATGAGGAGGGATGAGGGTGGAGGATTCCAGCAAGACCCTGTTTAGGAACTGCAGTTCCTGCTGTAGGTTTCAGGGGTGTGTGAGCAGACGATGATCTCTCCATGCTTGAAAAACTTTTGGTTTCATATTTTTTCGAACGCTTATTGCTTGCGTTTGGCAAAGACAATGCTCCTCGTAACACCCAAATCAGTTCAGCTGAGATGAATGTTTTTGAACCATTTCCCCTGCCTGTAGAACACCACCGAGGTGGGTGGTGGAAGCAAAGCCAGATATCAGGGTTCTTGCAATGCTCCTGACGATGCTGCCAAACGCAGGACTCGGGCACTGCAATAACCCGTTGTGCACTTGCTGGTTTACCAGAGTAAGTTTTGCTTTGGCCCGATCCGTGTTGTCCTCTGCTTGTGAGTGAAACCTTCATCCTCCATGTCTTACCCACCACTTGCATTGTTCTCCTTCCAGGTTAAAGAACTCGTTCTTGACAACTGCAGGTCATGCGAAGGCAAAATCGAAGGCCTCACAGATGAGTTCGAAGAGCTGGAATTCTTAAGTACAATCAACGTAGGCTTAGCCTCAATTGCAAACTTACCAAAGTTAAACAAACTTAAGAAGGTAAATAAAGCATCCCATGCCATTTCCCCCCCTCATCGCACTACCCTGCTCGTGTAAAAGAGTTACTTGTATAAAAATGTAATTTAGCTGAACTAACTGCTTTGCACTGAAAACTCAAGATGTTTCTGTGCTTTTCAGCTCGAGCTAAGCGACAACAGAATCTCAGGAGGACTGGAAGTGTTGGCAGAAAAGTGTCCGAACCTCACGCATCTAAATCTAAGCGGCAACAAAATAAAAGATCTTGGTACAGTAGAACCTCTGGTAAGTTGGGGTGGTGTGGGGTGAAATCAACTCCATTTTTGTGATTGTTATAGACTGGTTTGGGGTAGAAGGGACCTTTAGAGTTCATCTGGTCCAACCCCTCTGCAGGGAGCAGGTTTATCTGCAGCTAGAGCAGGGTGCTCAGAGTCCCGGCCAACCTCCCCTGCAATGGTGCCAGGGATGGAGCAGCCACCAACTCTCTGGGCAGCCTGGGCCAGGCTCTCCCCACCCTCAGCACCAACAATTTCTCCTTCTCTCCAGTCTGAATCTCCCTCTTTTAGTTTCAAACCATCCCCCCTCATCCTGACACAACAGGCCCTGCTAAAACGTCTGTCCTCATCTTTTTGATAGGCCTCTGTAAGTATCAAAAGGCCCCAGAAGGTCTCCCCGGAGCCTTCTCTGCAGGCTGAACCCCCCTAGCTCTCCCAGCCTGGCTTCCCAGCAGAGGGGTTCCAGCCCTCCCAGCATTGCTGGGGCTCCTCTGGCCCCGCTCCACCAGGTCCCTGTCTCTTCTGTGCTGAGGACTCCAGACTGGCCCCAGCACTGCAGGGGAGTCTCCCTCTCTCTCTCTCCCCAGAGCCCTGGGAGCAGAGGGGCAGGATCTCCCCCCTCCTCTGCTGCCCATGCAGCTCGGGTGCAGCCCAGGGTGCCAGTGCCTGCTGGGTGCCAGTGCACGGGGCTGGCTCCTGCCCAGCTGAGAACAGAGGCACTATGGGCTTGTGAAGGCTGAAGCAACTTGCAGTGGAGTCTCCAGAGCTTATCTCTATGGGCAGGTGCTGTGGGGCTCAGCCCTGCCCCGGGCTCTCCAGCCCTGCCCCAGGGCTGTGCCCGCAGCCTGAGCGGCTGCTTCCCTCTAGTGGCTGCTGCTCCGGGGAGCACCCTGGCCTTCCACGGGGCCCTGCCTTTCAGGTCATTCTCCCAGATGCTCTAATTGAGCTTGGTGGGTTTTCTCTGAAGCCTTGGGTCTAAAATGACCAGCCATCCCTTCTGCCCTGGGCTGCCGCATGTGCACTGTGTGCCTCTAGACCGGGCTTTTTCCTCCTGGTTTCCATGAACTCTCCTGCTCCCAGTTATTATACAAATCCTCAACTTTTATCAGTACTTCGAAGCTCAGTGGGCAATGCAGAGTGTGTGTCCATCCCCTCAGAAACAATATTCTTAAAAAAATATATTAAAACCAGGACTTGAATTCTTGTTCAATTTCTTTACCATTTTTCCAAAGCCAAGGTACGATCATTAAATTTTTTAAATCTCTCTTGGCGAAATTCTTGTGTCCAAAGCATAGTCTGTTCCTTCTTCCCCTGAAAGCAGTAGTTCAGATCCCCATGACTGCTGACTCCACTGTCTTGCCTTGTGCTTTTGGACTAATGGACTGGGGTTTTTTTTTGTTAGAATCATAGAATGGTAGGGGTTGGAAGGGACCTCTGGAGATCATCAAGTCCAACTCCCCTTCCAGAGCAGGGTCACCCAGGGCAGCCCACACAGGAACAGATCCAGGTGAGGCTGGAAAGTCTCCAGAGAAGGAGACTCCACAGCCTCTCTGGGCAGCCTGGGCCAGGCTCTGTCACTCTCAGAATGAAGAAGTTTTTCCCCATGTTGAGGTGGAATTTCCTGTGTTTCACCTTGTTACTGTTACCTCTCGTCCTATCCCAGGGCACCACTGAAAAAAACCTGGCCCCTTCTGCTTCACACCCACCTTTCAGATATTTCACAGAATCACTCAGGTTGGAAATGACCCTTGGGACCATCGTGTCCAACCATTAGCCCTACTCTACAAGTTCATCCCTAGACCATCTCCTCCAACACCGCATCTAAGCGATGCTTAAACACACCCAGGGATGGCCACTCAACCCCCTCCCTGGGCAGCCCATTCCAATATCTCACCACTCTTTCCGTGAAGAAAATTTGTTATCCCTTGCAGCACATGTGATTTTTTTTGCACCGTGACCTCTTCCTGAACTTCATTCTCCCCCTTGCGAGATGCTGAGCTCGCGAGAGAGCGCGTCCCACCGCAGTGCCGGGGCGCGCGGATTTCCCTTCCGTGCCCAGCAGGCAGAGACCAAAGCGCCCCCGTTCTCCCGGGGAGCTCTCTGCCGGTCGCCTTCCCCGCTCTCTCGCGACGTTGAACTGCAGCCACGTTTCTCTCTTTGCAGAAAAAGTTAGAAAACCTGAAGAGTCTAGATCTTTTCAATTGCGAGGTAACCAACTTGAACGATTACAGAGAAAACGTATTCAAGCTCCTCCCGCAACTCACATACCTCGATGGCTACGATCGGGACGACAAAGAAGCGCCGGACTCCGACGTGGAGGGCTACGTGGAGGGCTTGGACGACGAGGAGGAAGATGAAGATGGTATGTGAATTGTGCTACTCGGTGTATGTAAGTTAAGAGCTCGCTAGGCTGCCTAGTATGTTTTGCTTCCAGCTCTGGCTTGTTGGCAAGAGAAGGGTGGTCTCAGCAGCTCGTTCCTGACTGATGTAAAGGAGAAATACCTCGGTGTCCTCTGAAGGAACGAGGGGAAAGGAGATGGGCAGGGCCTGAACAAGCTGCTTTCTCAGTCTTATCTCTAGTGAAAGATCGGGACGACAAAGAAGCGCCGGACTCTGACGCAGAGGGCTACGTGGAGGGCTTAGACGATGAGGAGGAAGATGAAGATGGTACGTGAATTCGTGCTGCTTGGTGTACATAAGATGAAAGGTTGATGTGCTGATGTGCTTTTTGGCTAGAGAAGGGTGTTCTCAGCAGCTCCTTCCCATCCAGAGCAGAAGATACGGCGCTTAGGGAGGTGGTTTAGTGGTGACCTGACAGTGCTGGGTTAATAGCTGGACTCTGTGATCTCAAAGGTCTCTTCCAGCCAGTGATTCTGTCTCAGTGTCCTCTGAAGGAACAAGAGGAGAGGAGATGGGCAGGGCACGAGCAAGCAACTTTTCTGTCGTATCTCTAGCGAAAGGTGAGTGGTAGAAGAAAGGGTCTAGGAGGATGAGTAAGACATTGAAAGATTCTGGAGAACAGTCAGCCCCAGGGGACAAGACCCGAGGGAGAAATGGGTGAAGAAGGCCAGCATCAACATGCTGCAGTTTCCAGGAACCACGCGATGGGGGAAGTACGAGCAGTTCCTGATGGAGAGGGGAAGGGTGGAGAACCAGACTGGGCATAGAAAAAAATGAGCTGAGTCAGGGAATGAAGTAAAGGAGCCAGGGCATTAATGGGAGTTTGTAGCTCTGTGAGGACAAAACAAGCTAGTTGAGGTGAAGCAGAAGAGAGGAGCGTGTGTGGAAGTTTGCCTGGGGCGAGCCCTGCAAAAGGTGCCTGTGAAGCAGCTGGCAACTTTTTAATGTTAGGAGGACTTGGCAGCAGGTCCGGCTGTGCCGTGGGTACCCTCCCTGGCACTCTGCGCTCAACCGGTCGGACGAGTGTTCGGCTGAGTTTGGGGAATTTGCTGGACTCTTCAAACCCAGCTGCGCAGCAAAAGCAAAATAGCTGCACTTGCATTTTTCCCTCGAGTGCTGAATGGGAGCTGTGGGTGCGAGGGCCGAGTGCTGCAGCAGCGCTGGCAGAGTGGTGCAGTCACAGAATCCCTGCATGCTGGGGCTGGCAGGGCCCTCTGGAGCTGATCTGGTGCCACCCCCCTGCTCCATCCAGCAGGGTCACCCAGAGCAGGGGGCCCAGCAGCGCAGTGTCCAGCCAGGGTGGGAATCTCTCCAGACAAGGAGACTCCACAGCCTCTCTGGGCAGCCTGGCACAGGCTCCCACACCCTCACACCAAAGATGTTTTTCAGCCAGCAGCACCCAGCTTCAGGTTCTCCTCACAAGTCTGGGCCTGCATTCAAGTGCATGAAAAAGCTCCAAAGCACCGTTCCTGCAGCGTGGAAAAACACTTTCTGGTTTATTGCTTAGGCTAGTTGCATGTAATCCTTTTTTCCTCTGGAAAAAGAGCTTGTAGACCCCTGAGATGGGTGGTGTGGGAACCTCTTGGATCGCTCTGGCAGCATAAAGGCGAGGGCTGGGCCCTTGGGGAGGGTTCTCAGTGCATGGTCAGCTTGTGAAGTTCTGCTCTATTTCTGGTGGGAGCAGATGGACACTTGCAGATGAAGAGCTACAAGTGTCCCACGGGCTCAGAAATGTCTCTTAGCAGTGGGAACTGGAGCAGCTGAAGCTGAAGCAGTCCCGAGGCTGCCATGACTTCCTGTTGAGGCCCCTGCAGCCCTAGAGCTGCTGGGACCATGGGTACAGCTGCCACCCAGCGCTGTCACAGAGGGTGCAGGGCTGTGTCTAACCTTGTCTAGCAGCTGGAGGACTTGGAATTTGGTACGACCTTCGAGCGCTGCTTTTGGTTTGCTCCTTGTGTTGGTAGGAGGTCACATCTCAGGTGGCAGCGTTAGGGGGAAGTTGGAAAATAAGCTTTAAATGTCTCAGTGGTTCATCTCATTTGGCTCTGCAGAGGAGGAATACGATGATGATGCTCAGGTAGTAGAAGACGAAGAAGACGAGGAGGAAGAGGAGGAAGGAGAAGAGGAGGATGTGAGCGGAGAGGAGGAGGTAAGGATTTATGGGGTTAATAACAGGGGTGGAGCAAACCTGCTCTAACTGGGAAGAGCTGGGTGAGAAACACCAAATACTGGAGGCTTTTAGTACTTTCTGCATGTACTGGGGGGTGGGGGGGTGGCTTTGAGGCCTGTCTATGAGCCAGCTGCCATCTAGTGACCACTGACATGAAATCATTCTGTTTGTCGAGCTGGTGTCACAAACAGGATCAGGAACGTCTGCAGACCTGGCTTCTTGTGGAGCCTATGGAGGGCAGGGGTTACAGCCCCCGTACAGAAGGGAATTACTGACCCTGAGCTCTCAGAGCCAGATCCATCCTTGGGTAGGTACCTTGTGGTTCCTCAGGATGATTGAATTCTGAGCGTGTGAGTAGGGTGTGCTGAGCCAGTCACAGTCTGCTGAGACTTTGCTGTCAACACAACCACCAGGAACGGGGTGAAAATTAAGGTCCTATTAATCTGTTGTCGGGCCAAACAATTGGCAGCGTTTAACTGCCACTCCTGAACGGTTGGTCAGACTCTTCTCAAAAGCAACAGCAGCTCCTCAGGCTCTGGAGACATCCAGCTTTTAACTCTCTCCACCACTAGAACACGCACCTTCTCCCACCAACCAGTTGTCACATTTCACCAGACTCGGGACGTCGTAACAAAGTTTGCAGCTCCGTATCGGCGTGGAGTATAAAACCCTTTCCTCACTGAAGCCTCGAAGCGAGAAGTGGCTGCTCTGATTGCTTGTCTTTTTTTTTTTTTTTTCTGCAATGAAAGTCGGGCCAGGGTCCAGTTCATACTGTAGCAAAAAAACTGCACTTATGTAAGCACGTGGGAAGCATCTGCTTTTTTGTTCGGTTTTTGTTTGAGATGCTGCTTCAAGGACTTTCTCTCCGTTGTGAAAATGCTGTTGGATGTTGCCAAACTGTGAGAGGTCCTGCATCGAAACCTGACTTTTATTCATCCTTTTTTTCATTCTTTTTCTTAAATCCAGGAGGATGAAGAAGGCTACAACGACGGTGAGGTAGATGATGATGAAGACGAAGAAGAGCCCGGTATGGCAGCAAACCCAAACTAGTTTTTAGTAAACCTAATAATTGGGTGATTTTAAAAGTAAAATACCACTTTCTAAAAAGCAGGCTCACGTTTGTGTCCCTGCTCCTTTGATAACGAGCCCCTTGCCCAAGTAAAAGCTTGTTGAGCTTGTTGAACTTCCCAGCAGCGTGAGGGAGCCCTCATCTAATCCCAGGTATGGTTTTTTTTCCTTCCAGATGAAGAACAGGGACAGAAGAGAAAACGAGAACCCGAAGACGAAGGGGATGAAGACGACTAAACTGAATAACCTATTTTGAAAATTTCCTATTGTGATTTGACTGTTTTTACCCTGTATTTCCCCTCCCTGCACCCCCAACCTTTTTTTTTTTCTTTAATTTTTTTTTTTCTTTTTTTTTTTTTTTTTTTTTCTGATTGTAATGTTGCTGTGGGAACGAGAGGGAGAAGCAGGCTGGGTGGGCAAGGGAATAAAATACTATTTTTACTGCCACTCCTCCTCCTATTCATTTTCAATTGTTTCTTTTTGTCCCTCTCTTAGTCCCTGTAACTGCAATAGTATAAACCAAGTGGTAATTCGTTTCTTATTCTTGGAGTGGATAGTTTGACATCTTTTTTTAAAAAAAAAAAAAAAAAAAAAAAAAAAAAAAAAAAGGAGTTTGAGATGAATGGGTAACACCCCCCCCACACATACTCTGTCCTTAGGCAGTAGCGTTGGTCGCTGGGATGGTTTTTCCACCGCTGCCAGTCGCTAAAATACATCATTAGCATTTTTTTTTTCCCTTTTTTTTTTTTTTTTTTTGGGGTGGTGGGGGGGGGGGGGGGTCTGGGGGGGGAAGGGGGGGGGGGGGGAATGCTGCAAATTCAGGCCAAGCATCGCCCCACAGCAACGGGTGTGAGAATGGCATCTTGATCCCGTGGTTTCTTTGTCACCTGTCCGCAAGTGTCTGCCATTTTCAGCCACCGCTTTCCCTGCTCCTCGAGGTACCTTTTACTTTTGCTCTTTGTAAATAGTGACCAAATGTTTTTCTTGGGGTTTATATATATATTAATTTTTTTTTTTTCCCCTGCCCCCTTTTCCGTTTTCTTTTGGGGTGTTCCCTTTGGATCTGGTTTGTGGGGTGAATTTGCAATCCCCCCTCTCCCCTCCCTGCCCTGTGTGTTGTGTGTTTTTTTCCTTTCTTTTTTGGGGTTGGTTGGGGTGGTTGTTTTTGTTTTTGGTTTGGGGTTGGTTTGTTTTTTTTTTTTTCTGGCTAGGGTATAGCCAATACACTGAAAATGGTTGGCATTGAAATATTTATTTAAATATATATAAATAAAAAAAAAAAAGAAGTGTTCCTAATTCCTGAGTTACTAGTGAAATGAATTTGACAATTGTAATAAACCGAAAAAATGTTTCAACCCTTTTAAATAAGGTGTGTACTATTTTGGTCTGTAATATAGAACACCTAGGCAATTTTAAGTGATGAGAAACTACTTCCACTTGTGCTTATATACTTGGAAAATTTTTACAACCCTAAATCCAGGAGGCAGTTCAGCACATAGGGTAGAGGAGGTTTCTTTTCATACACTCGAGCACGAGATACTAATACAAAAAATTGTATTTTCTTACCTAGTGGAAGTCAGTAAAATGACTGAAAATACCTAGTGAATGTACAGTTTTACTTTCATATCCCTCTTGAAAATAGCTTTAGAAGTGACTTGTATTTCCTAGTCAATATTTCATCTGTATAAATACATTTGCAAGAGTTTTTTGTTTGGTTTGTTTTGGTTTTTTCTTTTTTCTTTTTTTTTCTTTTTTTGGTTTTTTTTTTTTTTCCCAGAAGAGCCAAACTTTGAGTTTTATGTCTGTTTGTCATTGATGAATTTCAATAAATCTTTTTATACAATTTTTCTGTGGCTTATTTGAGTAAAATGGGCCACTGGGAAAGACTTGCATACCTTTAAAAAAAAAAAAGGCATTTACTAAAGCAGTCTGGTAAATCCCCTGATATTTTTAGTAGCTTGATGATACGTTTTGCTCCATAAGCCCAACTCGTGGTCATGGTTGGGTGAAACCAGGGGAGAGGTGGTTGCTTCGATGCAAATAACGACACGGCGTTTTTCTTTCAGGCGGAGGGTTCCTCTGGTGTTCCCACCATGGTTGGTGCAGTTTAGCACCTGCATTTCTACTGCTTCATCCTGGCCAAGCCCAGAAGAGAGAGGACACTTGATTTCCTTCGTCCCAGTGTGATGTGCAAGGTCAGGGGTGGTAGATCCAGGAGCTGTGGTCATCGGAGGTGAGAGCTGTCTGCTCTCGCTGACGGGCCACAGTTAAGTCTGCCAACTTCTCCTCTTTTATGAATAAGTTACATATTAAAAGGGGAGCAGCCCGGCCACTGACATCTTCTGGGTACTTAATTTCAACTTTCTGGGTTGTGCAAGAGCATGAGAAACTGTGGAGTTACGGGTGTTTCATACAATCATGGACTCATCAAATGGTTGGGGTTGGAAGGGACCTTTTAAGGTCATCTGGTCCAACCCCCTTGCAGGGAGTAGGGACATCTCAAGCCTGAAATGAAGCTGGTTTAGTGACCTGAGGGGTTTAGGTTGACCTGCCAGCCCTGCCTCTGCGTTCCCAGGGCTGGCTGCTGCTGTTTGTTCTGCAAGAGCCTGCCCCTGCCCTGCCAGTTAAGCTTTGGTTTCACCCCAGCAGATCCTGCTTGGGAGGGAGTGGCTTGCCCAGTTGCATTTCCTTTTTTTAAAAAAAAAAACCCAAACAAAAACTCACCCTCCACAAACACTTCAGTACAGTCTAATTTTCCAACTGCAAAAAAGGGCACTGTTTCCCAAAGACATCCACTTAGCAAGACATAAGGTCTGCAGGGAGACCTTCTGGGGGCCTTGCAGGACTTGAAGGAGCCTGGCAGAAAGATGGGGGGGGGGGGGGACTTTTGATCAGGGCCTGTTGGGACAGGACAAGGGCTGATGGTTTAAACTCAAAGAGGGAGATTCAGACTGGAGAGAAGGAGAAATTGTTGGTGCTGAGGGTGGGGAGAGCCTGGCCCAGGCTGCCCAGAGAGGTGGTGGCTGCCCCATCCCTGGCACCATTTCAGGGGAGGTTGCCCGGGGCTCTGAGCACCCTGCTCTAGCTGCAGATGGTCCTGCCCGTGGCAGGGGGTTGGACTAGACAACCTTGAAAGGTCCCACGCAAACCAGTTTGGTTTCCACCCCAGCCAGTCTGTGATTACTCTGGGAGGTGAGGGAGAGGGAAGGCAGGTTTCAGATGAAGAGCGAGGTTTTGACTGTGTGTGCTGGGAGGAGGTGGAAACCAAGTGACTTCTGCCTCTGAAAAGAGGTTTGCTGGGTGTGTTACAATTTCACTGTCATTTCCCATTTCACAATATCGAAGCACAGTCTTGTCATGCTGAGGACTAAGGGCTTGCCTTCTCCAGGGCTCTGTGCCTACACTAGTGCTGGCTAAGGAGACTTAACAACTTGCAAGCAAGGGCATGTGACTCTGGTGAAGGTCACAAAGGCTTCCTAAGCCCAAATAGTTGTCAACATGATCCAATTAGACAGGAGGAGATGACTGCTGGCACTCATAAGGCAAGGACTCGGCAGTAGATACCAGTAGGAATGGCATTTTCTTAAAACTTTGGAATTTTTGATAGTTGGAGAAAGCTGTTCCTTCATCCTAGTGCCTGAGGTGGGACCAGTGACTGGCTCAATATTCCAGATGACTTCGGGTTGAGATTTGGAGATACACAGAGAGGCAAATCTGCTGGTCTTCAGCCAGATGCAGCAACTGGCCATCCTGCCAAAAAGTGGATCCCTAAACCAGGGGTGGTCAGGGTCTCACCCTGCCCTGTGATGATTTGGTTGGTATTAAATCATAGAGTTATAGACTGGTTTAGGTGGGAAGGGACCTTTCGAGCTCATCTCATCCACCCCCCTGCAGGGAGCAGGGCCATCTGCAGCTAGAGCAGGGTGCTCAGAGCCCCGGGCAACCTCCCCTGCAATGGTGCCAGGGATGGGGCAGCCACCACCCCTCGGGGCACCCTGGGCCAGGCTCTCATCACACTCACAGTGAAGTATTTCTCCCTTCTCTCCAATCTGAATCTCCCTCTTTTAGCTTAAACCCATCACCCCTTGTCCTGCCCCAACAGGCCCTGCTCAAAGTCCATCCCCATCTTTCTGCCAGCCCCCTTCAAGTCCTGCAAGGCCCCCAGAAGGTCGCCCCCTGGGGAGCCTTCTCCTCTGCAGGCTGAACCCCCCCAGCTCTCCCAGCCTGGCCTCCCAGCAGAGGGGTTCCAGCCCTCCCAGCATTGCTGGGGCTCCTCTGGCCCCGCTCCACCAGGTCCTGGTCCCCTCCCTCCCTAAAATCCTCTGGTCTGCAGCCAGATGTAACTGCCCTTCCTTGGACTCCTGAACCATTGATGGTCTGGCATCTAACCCTGCTCCATGATGATTTGGTTGTTATTAAATCAGAGCCCTGGTTCTCTGCAGGACAATCTCTGCTTTCATCAAGGATCTCCTAACAGTTATCTTTAAAGATCTCTTACATTTCAGTGAGAATGAATCACCCCGTGCTGAAATCCACTGCCTACAGCCCTCAGAGGGAGGTGGCTGCTGAGGATTTTCAGTCCCCATATTTAAGGGAAGAAACGTACCAGAAAGCCCTTAAAAACTGAGATGTGATGGAGGATCCAGCTGCATCAGGCTCACCCTGATGTGAAAATCACTCCTCCTCAGCTTTCTGGAGGTCAGGTCAGCTTTAGCTGTTGAAGTCAGTGCGACACCAGCGAATGTGCTGCCTGGGCAGAAGCTGGGGCTGGCAGCAGCTGTCTCTGCAGCGGGGGAGGATGCTCAGGTGCTGGGTTTGCAGTGGGGAGACACCCACTGCTGCTGGCCCCTCCGGCCCACGGCTCTGCTCTAGCAGAGTGGGCAGCCTGGCAAGGGGGGGAAGGTGCCGCTCTCTCTGAAGTCCTGCAGCAGGTAGGTCTGAGAAGGACCCTGATGCTTTCCTGCTGCCCCATGCTGCTCTCCCTGGGCTTCCTGCCTCATCGCTCTTTTCTTCCCTAGCAAATAATTCCTCCCACCTCCCAGAACGGAGCCGGGTGAGCAGCTCTCCTCTCTCCTGCTCTGCTTTGTGCTGCCAAACGCTTGCGGGTGAAGCAATCGCCCTGTGCACCCACGGCTCCGCTCGCTGCAGCCCTGGCCCCGCTTCCCGGCGAGGCTCTGCTGATTCACGAAGCACCGAGGGAGGATGGAAGTGTTCAGCTGATGGTTTGTATCACGTGTTGGGCAAGGGGAGTGACACAGTCAGGGGGGTAAGTACAGAGGGACATAGGCTGGAGTCAGAGGCCAGGATCCCAGCATGGTGGGAGCTGGCAGGGCCCTCTGGAGCTGATCTGGTGCCACCCCCTGCTCCATCCAGCAGGGGCACCCAGAGCAGGGGCCCAGCAGCGCAGTGTCCAGCCGGGGTGGGAATCTCTCCAGACAAGGAGACTCCACAGCCTCTCTGGGCAGCCTGGCACAGGCTTCCAAACCCTCACACCGAAGAACTTTCTTCTCCTGATCAACTGGTTCCAGTTGATGCCCGTTGCCCCTTGTCTGGCACTGGGCACCACTAAAAAGGTACTGCCCTCAAGTGACTGCATTGGAGCATTCCATCTAGTACTCAGTACAGTCAAACTACCTCCAGTGAAATGCTCTAACTTAGGAAAATTTTCTTCCCCTCCAGGGTTGTCCAGAGCTGTCCCAGGCTGCCCAGGGCAGTGGTGGAGTCCCCGTGATCCCTGGAGAGGTTTCCAAGCCGTGGAGCTGTGGTGCTGAGGGACAGGGGTCAGTGGTGCCCTGGCACTGCTGGGTTGGTGATTGGACTTCAGGACCTTCAGGGAATGGTTGGACTTGAAAGGTCTCTTCCAACCCAAACAATTCTATGATTCTGTGCTCTACAGAATATGACACATCTGGTTTCCCTGTGCCAAGCTGCCCAAGCAGGGCCAATTCTGTGCATGCAAAGCACCCCCTGGTTTAAAGGATGCCAGAAAAAAGGAGGGACCGGTGTCATCCTCAGCAAATAATTGGTGGGGAACTCCCATTTAATTAAAACAAAACCACAGTAGTGGCTTCTCCTCTGAATTTACTATGAGGGTGGTGGAGCACTGGAACAGGTTGCCCAGGGAGGTGGTGGAGGCCCTATCCCTGGAGACATTCAAGGTCTGGCTTGATGGGCATCTGAGCACCCTGCTGTAGTTACAGATGCCTCTGCTTATTGCAGGGGGGTTGGACTAGCTGAGCTTTGGAAGTCCCTTCCCACCCAAACCATTCTCTGACTCTATTATTTCACTTCAGTTTAGCTTTTGTAAGCCAGCTCTTAGTTCTTCACCTAGAAATTCAGGGCGTTTTGTTGTTTGTTTTTGTTTTTAATTGCCAGCAATCTTTTCAAGCAGGCATTCGCCAAAATTAACAAGAATCCTGCAGCTTGGAAGCTACAAGGAGGCTGAGTCTCAAACAAAGCAAAACCTCCAGGAAGCTGAAAGTAGGTCAGGTTGATAAGGCTGAGCACAGAGGGACAGTGTGAATAGGGAGGGGAAAAACAAAGTGAGGGGGAAAGAAATCACCCAGTGGCCCTGTTTGAGGGAGGAAGGGACTGTCTGAGACCAACAGCTGAGATCTTTTAAGCCTTTTTCCTAAAAGCCCTAAAAATCCCTGAAGCTGTCAGCTGGGAGGGAGAGGTGATTGCAATTAGCAGCAGTGCAGGAAGGGTGAGAACTCAGCCTGGCTTCGGATGGTGACAGTTGGGGAATGCTGCAGATAAATGGGATGGCTGTGAATAGTTAAGGCTTGGATAAGTTACTGGAGACCCAAGTATCATCTCTGACACCACTGCAGGAGCAAGGTGTAGTGGGGAGGCTTTAAAGACACTAATGCCTGCAAGGGTGGGACAGGAAAATAAAGCAGGGAGGTCACAGGTTCATTTAGAACCTAGAAAATCATAGAATCATTTTGGTTGGAAAAGATCTTTCAGATTGTCAGGTCCGGCCAATAACCCAGCACTGCCAGGGCACCACTGACCCCTGTCCCTCAGCACCACAGCTCCAGGGGGGGCTTGAAAACCCCTCCAGGGATCATGGGGGACTCCACCACTGCCCTGGGCAGCCTGAGACAGCCCTGGACAACCCTGGAGGGGAAGAATTTGTTCCTTAGCTCCAACCTAAACCTCTCCTGGGGCAACTTGAGGCCATTTCTTCTACAAAATGCTGCAAATGACCCAGAAGCATCTAAAAAAACCCAGTACAGCCTCATTGAGAGTGAAGGGCAGGGATGGGGGAGAGTGCAGGAGCAGGTCTCACAGTTCCCAGATGGCTCCAGACCCACTGGTATGAGGGTCCTGGCAGTGATGCAGGATTGCAACCATCTGCCCCTGGCCCCTGCTCCACAGGCGAGTCAGAAGGTTGCAGCAGTGCAGGGAATTCAGTACTAAAATTGGATATAGTGAGTGCCCCCAAAATTGGCCTTTTTGCTTTAAATAGCACCCAGATGGTGCAGGAGGAAAGATGAGGAAAGGCTCGAGCTGTAACTGAGCAAGCAGAGCTTGGGTGGAAAGGTGCAAGGAGAGGAGCAGCAGGAGCCTTGTGAAGGCTTTGCCCTGGAAACTGCACACGCACAGCTCAGGCTGGAGGTTTGCAGTGACTCCCCAAAGGTTTCAGCAGCCCCTTGGCTTCACTGCATGCTGGAGCCCACCCAGAGACACCCCTCGGGGCCACATCCTGCACCCCAAGCCACCCCCCTCCAACCTGCAACAGCAGCCGGGGCTGGATTGGTGCTGATGTTTGCAGATATGCTAATTGGCTCATTAATCACCACCACCCAGGGCTGTAATTGGGCTCATTCCACATCGATTCAAAAGGCTGTGGAGAAACGGCGGTTCTCCCTTTGGAAGAGCTGATTTAGTGCAGGAAATCCCAACATTCCCCCTCTGAACACGGCCGTAAGACGTAAATTACTTTGCAGGGGACCAAGCCACTGCTGCTCTGCATGAAGCAGCCGAGGTGGTTTCTCTTGTCGATTATGGGACCGATAAACCCGGGAAACTCCAGCCCCACCACCAAGTGCTACCACATCCCTCGACACCTGAAAATGAGGGAAAGAAAGCTTACAGCTCAGGTTCCTTCTCAGCATCCCTTGCACCGGCCTTTTGCTCCTGCACTGCAAAGAGCTGAGGCAGCTGCAGAACCGCTGCTTTTTCCCTGCAGATCTGGGGCTGGTCTCAGGTTTAGTAAGATGGGGGGGGGGGCTTTTGATCAGGGCCTGTTGGGACAGGGCAAGGGGTGATGGTTTAAACTGAAAGAGGGAGATTCAGAGTGGAGAGAAGGAGAAATTGTTGGTGCTGAGGGTGGGGAGAGCCTGTGCCAGGCTGCCCAGAGAGGTGGTGGCTGCCCCATCCCTGGCACCATTGCAGGGGAGGTTGCCCGGGGCTCTGAGCACCCTGCTCTAGCTGCAGATGGCCCTGCTCCCTGCAGGGGGTTGGACCAGATGAGCTGGAAAGGTCCCTTCCAACCAAAACCAGTCTACGATTCTATGAGTCACCTTCAGCTGTTCCCCCACCCAGTGAAAAGCATCTCCCACTATGTTGCTCACCTTGCAGGGGAGCCCAAACCAGACAACCCAACCTGGGCAGTTCCCAGCACTTCCTTCCCTGTACAGTCAAGGCTTCTGCTCCTTGTACAACACACCCAAGCCCCATGCAGCCCCACAGCATCAAGCCGAGCCTCCAGCCAGCATTGCTCGACTCCTAACCTGAGGGAAGAGCAGCAGTGCAAGTAGAAGCCACCTTGGTGTGCACCCAAAAATATCCCTTGGGGTCCCACCACCCTTTCTCGATGGGACCAGCGCTGGTGCCCGCGGCCCCTCGGCAAAGAAAGAAAGGAGAGGGCAAAGGTTTTGGTATCTTGAAAACATTTTATTCCATCGCTATTCCGTGGTAGCATAAATAATAGGCAACGACAGCACATGGAACGTGACGGGGGCGAAGCAGTGGGTGCAGGCCATGGTGGGAATCACCAGAGAGGAGAAACCCCTGCACTGCTAGTGCCGGGCAGCGACTTGTAGTGAAAATATACATCGAACTATAGGTAAACCAGCAGTATTTGGTGTCGTTCTCTGTGCTACTGGCCTGATCCACCAAACAAAACCCATGACTGTACGCACGTGGGGAACTCACCGAGCGCCCACATGGACCCAGCACCCACCGGGTCCACCCCTCGGGGCCAGCCGGGTGCCATCGCTCCCCCCCTTCCCCGTGCCACTGTATTGTGGGCAGGAGGGGGGGAAATCTCTCTTTGCACAGGCGAAGGGAGCAAAAATCCCTCTCGGGTTAGGAAACCCGGCCTCTTTTCTTCGATAGAGAAGGCTACGGGTGCAGGGGCGCAGGCAGGCGTGGAGCAGCTCCCTTCCCCGGGCTGTACCCCGGGGACACTCACAGGCTGCTCCTGCCAAAGCCCGGCCGTGCCACGGACACCGCGCGAAGGCTCCCGGGCCACCAACGATGCTTCTGTGACTTCAGCCCTTCCCTGCACCCCGCTCCGGTTCTGCACCCACCGTCACATTTTTGCATAGAGA
>JANVCC010000036.1:5780926-5823223 GCA_025345505.1 Todiramphus chloris collaris
GCTCCCTGCAGGGGGTTGGACCAGATGAGCTGGAAAGGTCCCTTCCAACCAAAACCAGTCTACGATTCTATGAGTCACCTTCAGCTGTTCCCCCACCCAGTGAAAAGCATCTCCCACTATGTTGCTCACCTTGCAGGGGAGCCCAAACCAGACAACCCAACCTGGGCAGTTCCCAGCACTTCCTTCCCTGTACAGTCAAGGCTTCTGCTCCTTGTACAACACACCCAAGCCCCGTGCAGCCCCACAGCATCAAGCCGAGCCTCCAGCCAGCATTGCTCGACTCCTAACCTGAGGGAAGAGCAGCAGTGCAAGTAGAAGCCACCTTGGTGTGCACCCAAAAATATCCCTTGGGGTCCCACCACCCTTTCTCGATGGGACCAGCGCTGGTGCCCGCGGCCCCTCGGCAAAGAAAGAAAGGAGAGGGCAAAGGTTTTGGTATCTTGAAAACATTTTATTCCATCGCTATTCCGTGGTAGCATAAATAATAGGCAACGACAGCACATGGAACGTGACGGGGGCGAAGCAGTGGGTGCAGGCCATGGTGGGAATCACCAGAGAGGAGAGACCCCTGCACTGCTAGTGCCGGGCAGCGACTTGTAGTGAAAATATACATCGAACTATAGGTAAACCAGCAGTATTTGGTGTCGTTCTCTGTGCTACTGGCCTGATCCACCAAACAAAACCCGTGACTGTACGCACGTGGGGAACTCACCGAGCGCCCACATGGACCCAGCACCCACCGGGTCCACCCCTCGGGGCCAGCCGGGTGCCATCGCTCCCCCCCTTCCCCGTGCCACTGTATTGTGGGCAGGAGGGGGGGAAATCTCTCTTTGCACAGGCGAAGGGAGCAAAAATCCCTCTCGGGTTAGGAAACCCGGCCTCTTTTCTTCGATAGAGAAGGCTACGGGTGCAGGGGCGCAGGCAGGCGTGGAGCAGCTCCCTTCCCCGGGCTGTACCCCGGGGACACTCACAGGCTGCTCCTGCCAAAGCCCGGCCGTGCCACGGACACCGCGCGAAGGCTCCCGGGCCACCAACGATGCTTCTGTGACTTCAGCCCTTCCCTGCACCCCGCTCCGGTTCTGCACCCACCGTCACATTTTTGCATAGAGAAAAAAAAAAACCCCGACAAACAAAAAGAAACAAAACGAACCGATAAAAAATTAATAGCAACGAAGCATCGCGCTCACCGGGGGGGCAGACACCGCCGCCTCGGCTCCCCCGTGCCGGGAAACCCCACCGGAGGGGACACGGCTCGGCCGCTTGACTCCCAGACCATCTCCAGGGCAGGCGGATGCTCCAGCCCCGCCTCTCACGCAGTAGCTTTTGGTTATCGTGGTTTTAGTGCTAGACAAGACTTAGGAGGGCGGATTTCCAGTTAGCGAGTGGGCTCTTGGCAGGTCACTTGACTTCTGGCTCATATTCTGTGTAAGTGGATATGATAAAATTAAAGAGCGAGTATAAACAAAGAAAGTTTATTTAGAAAACGTCCCTGGAAGTTAGTTGTTCTTCGGGCTGTTCCGTAAGTTTTTGAGCTCCAGCTGTAGCTGTCGGATCCGTATGTCTTTCTGCGAGAGCTCGTCTTTCAGCCGCCGGATCTCGTCCTGCTGCCGGAAGAACATCCGAAGGAGCTGGAAGGGAAGGAGGGAGCTGGAGGGACTGTGTCGGCTGCTCTCCTCTGGGGCTTCGCCCTCCTGCCAGCCCCAGAGCCATGCTAGGGATGTTTCATGACTCGGCTGATCTTGCAGCACAACTTAGAGAATCTTAGAACCATAGAACGGTTTGGGTTGGCAAAGCCCTTTCAGATCAGGGAGTCCAACCGTTCCCCCAGCACTGCCAGGGCACCACTGACCCCTGTCCCTCAGCACCACAGCTCCACGGCTTGGAAACCCCTCCAGGGATCATGGGGACTCCACCCCTGCCCTGGGCAGCCTGGCACAGCCCTGGACAACCCTCAAGGGGAAGAAATTGTTCCTCAGCTCCAACCTAAACCTCCCCTGGGGCAACTTGAGGCTGTTTCCTCCTGTCCTGTCACAGACATCATGTGCCATGCTGCCTGCTCTCATGGATTATTTCACCCTCCAGCTCAGGGATACCTTACGCATGCAACCCACAAACTCAGCTCCAGCAAAACAAATTCCTTCCGGGACCAAGTGCTGATGTTTCCTCAAGCACCTCCCTATGTTATTTCCAGAGATGGATTTTAATTAAAAAAAAAAAATACATAAAAATCATCAATTCTGGTGATTGATGCTGCTCCTGGAGGGCGCTCTGTGGCTATTGCAGAGCAGGATGCTTCAAGCACCATGTCTGGAGGTACAAGCCAAGACCTGCGGAGCAGTGGCTTTCCAAGCAGTACCCACGGAGTGTCCCCCCACCAGCCAGTGATTGTGCCCTCCCATCCCCGTGCCAGGGCTGCGCTGCCCCACCTCATTCTCCGTCCGGGGTGGCACGTTCTCCAGCAGGTCTATGCCATTAACAACGACGCTCTTCTTCTCCCTCACCGGTGCCTTAAAGACAATTTTGGATGTTTTCTTGTAGCCCTCCTTCAGTGACATCAGGATGGGATCTGAGCGGGGCAGAGCAAGGGAAGAAGGTCAGGGGGGTCCTGGCTGATTTCAGGGCTCTGTGCCCCCCCCACCCAGCGTGGCACCGGTGGCTTTACCTCTGTTCACGCCGCTCAGCCATTCGTCGGGTGTGAGGGCCGGCTCCGTACCTGGAGTCATGGGGTAAATGTCCTCTTGGTACGTTTCTGACTAAAAAATACACAGGAAAAGGAAAGTAACAGCCTCCACGAGTCTGCTCACGAGTGCAACTGCGTCACAATGTCCCGCGAGCGGCTGTGCTCCCTCCTTCAGCATTGCCACCAAGTAGCCACCCAGGGCACCTGGGAAAGGATAAACTGGTGCTTGCACCATGAAGTTAGATGAGAAACACCAGCGCTGCCCACTCAGGGCACAGGAGATGTGTCTGGGAAATGCCAGCTGGATGCCAGCAGCAGAGTCATGAGGCCAGAGGAGGATGAGCGGCTGCAAAGCTGAGGCAGAAGCCGGGACCAGCTCCTGCAGACTGTGCTGGGACTGTCTTCTCCAAACCCTGCTGCATCTCCACCTCTGAGACACACGTCACCAGAAACCTGAGGTGAGATGAGCCCTTTGCTAGACTGAGCTCATTCTGCACAAAGCAATCGCACCAAGGCCAGGAGCAAAGCAAAGATATGTGTACTAAAAACACTCCCATTAAACCTCAGGCAAAAATCCCCCGGGAAGTGTAACAACTGGGAGGTCTAAGACTGGTGCAAGGAGACCCAGCGGTCGGACTGGTCAGCAAAGCGATGCAACCACCAAAGTGGCATTTTCACCACACTGTCCCCAGTTCAGACACCCCTGGACACAACTCGCCCGTCCCCGCGCCCCAAGGGACTCACCCTCCTCGGCACGATCATCGAGATGGGTTCGATCAGCCCCTTGAGGGTGATGAGCTTGTAGAAACGAAAGACCTCGCAGGCAGACACATCCAGCCCGTGCTTTGGCATCACCCCTGCAGGGGAGGCACAGACAATAACTTACCCCTGGGTGCTGTGAACCCCAGTGCAGCTGGATGGTACCCACCCACCTCCCTGCCGTGGAGAACCCCAAAAAGTCCTTGTTCTCCATCAGGAGACCCAGATCCTCACTGAATTCATCCCTGAGGAGCACAGCTGGGCCACACCAGGGCCGTTTGTGGGGACACTGGGAAAGGGATGAGCAGCTTCTATTTAGGTCAGACACGGAGATCACTGACTGGTGTCCCCTGGTGAAGCCGTGGAGTGTGTGACAGCAGAAAGGGCATCACAGGACACGGACCCAGCCCCAGCCCGGCTGAATCACCACGGGAAGGACAGCCCAGCAACACCAGCACCACCCTGCAAGCACCGCAGCTTGGCGTTGATGCTCCAGAGCTGACGCAGCACCCTCCAAACCCACACCAAGCCCATTTACCAGGGGCTTCCATTAAGCATCTTCCATTATCTACCTGTCGCACGTTCCGAGCGAAGGGGCTGCAGCCCGGCCATCCTTACCCAGTCCTTTCTGCGGGGCCGGGGAGCGGAACTCCATCAGGTAACTCAGATAGGGCTTTTCCGATCCGATCTCGTAGTACCGAATGTTGCCGTCGCCCTGGAGCACACACGGGGAGGAGGGATGGTTTAGCTCTTTGCAAAGGTGAAGCTGAACAAAGACCACGATAATTTCCTTGGGAATTGCCTGGGAGGGACAGCCGGGGGATGCTGCAGCCCCGGGCATCACCCAGCGGGATGCTGCCGGATGGTGCTACAGCAACGGGCACCCCTCCAAACCAGGGTGGCATGGACAAAGAGCTGTGTAAAGCTTTGCTCAGGGCTCAGCACAACCCTGCTCCCAGGAGGACTCTTGTTCCCCTCAACATTTGCTGGAGAGAGGCCCCCTCCCTTTCCCAGGAGATCACAGAAACAGAATGGTTTTGTTTGCAAGAGACCTTTAAGGTCCTGAAGTCCAATCACTAACCCCGGACTGCCAGGGCACCACTGACCCCTGTCCCTCAGCACCACAGCTCCACGGCTTGGAAACCGCTCCAGGGATCACGGGGACTCCACCCCTGCCCTGGGCAGCCTGGGACAGCCCTGGACAGCCCTGGAGGGGAAGAAATTGTTCCTCAGCTCCAACCTAAACCTCCCCTGGGGCAACTTGAGGCCGGTTCCTCTTGTCCTGTCTCTTGTTCCTTGGGAGCAGAGCCCGACCCCCCTGGCTCCAGCCTCCTGTCAGGAGCTGTCAGAGCCAGAAGGTCTCCCCTCAGCCTCCTTCTCTCCAGGCTGAACAAGCCCAGGGCCCTCAGCTGCTCCTCACCACCCTTGTGCTCCAGCCCCTTCCCCAGCTCCGTTGCCCTTCTCTGGCCACGCTCCAGCCCCTCAGTGTCCTGCTGGGAGTGAGATGCTGCAGCCACAGGACATGATGCCCAGCCCGTACCTTGCCAGCCAAGTACAGCATGTGAGTGTCGGCATCATAGAAAGGGAAGAGGAGACCTGAGAGCCCATCAATCTCCTCCTCTATCAGGGGCATGGACAGATCTTCCTGTGCAACAGGAAAACAAAAAAAACCTTTACTCAGCAAGACGTCCCGATGCTTGTGCTGAGGGGAGGTCCCAGTGGGAACGGAGCGAGGATCCCAGCACCCACCTGGTCCCAGAGAGCGATCTGCCGCGTGTTCCAGCGTGACACCCCTGTCGTCAGCAGTCGTTTCGTGCTGCCCAGGAAGACCACCCTGTTGACGCGGTGGTTCTTACAGCTGGCCTCCTGCAAGGTGAGAGCGAGCTCGGTGGCATCCCCCAGACCCAGCCCTTGTCCCGGGAAAGCCCCTTCCATTGGCAGGTTCCCTGACCCGCTGCCCCTGCAAAGATTCCTGCCTCATACTGGTAAAATGCTGGCTCCATGCTGGTGTGGTGGCCACCGGTACAGGGCTACCGGGATTCTGCGCCTGTCCCCTGGGCAAAACGGAAATGTCCATCGCCCTGAGTATTTGGTGTCACCTGTACTGACAAACCACCAAATTCCTCCAGACTGTGGCTCCTTCTGGAACTCTCTGCTTCCTCTTTCCCCACTAATGGTTACTATTTTCCACAAATCCTTAACTAATAACAGGATAAAAGCCCCGACTTCTGTGGTTGGGATGAGTCTGAGAACTCCCCATCATCTCCATCTCCACTCAATGTAAACAACCAGCTGAGAACTATCCACAGACCCTGACACAGGCAAAACATCCCATCACGAGTCTACCATCTGTACCTTGCAAAAGTTTTTACATGTTTTCAGTAGGATTTCTCCCCAAGATCTTATAGAATCATAGACTTGTTGGGATTGCAAGAGAACTTTCAGATCATGGAGTCCAACCATTCCCCCAGCACTGCCAGGGCACCACTGACCCCTGGCCCTCAGCACCACAGCTCCACGGCTTGGAAACCCCTCCAGGGATCACGGGGACTCCACCCCTGCCCTGGGCAGCCTGGCACAGCCCTGGACAACCCTGGAGGGGAAGAAATTGCTCCTCAGCTCCAACCTAAACCTCCCCTGGGGCAACTTGAGGCCCGTTCCTCTTGTCCTGTCTCTTGTTCCTTGGGAGCAGAGCCCGAACCCCCTGGCTGCAACCTCCTGTCAAGGAGCTGTTGAGAGCCAGAAGGTCTCTCCTGAGCCTCCTTTTCACCAGGCTCTCATCTTCTTTCTAACCCCCATCCCTTGCAGCGAACAGTCCTCCCCGGAATGAGCACTGCACCTGCAGGACCCTGCCAGAGCGTGGCTCCACCACCCGCAGCTTCTTGTCCTTGCAGGTGGTGGCCAGGAGGCTGCCATCAGTGTTGAAGGACATGCAGAGGATGACATCTGTGTGGCAATCAATCATCTTCACCGGCTCCCCGATGTCCAGATTCCAGATGAGAACCTGTGGGAAAGGGGAGGCTGCCCTGATGTCTCCTCTCTTGGAGACCCCCGACCCCTCCTGCAAACTCCATGTCTGCTTCAGGAATCTTAATATAGAATCACAGAATGGTTTTGACTGGAAAAGGCCTTTAAGACCATTGAGTCCAACCATTAACCCAGCACTGCCCACCAACTTGAGGACATTTTCTCTTGTCCTGTCGCTTGTTCCTTGGGAGCAGAGCCCGACCCCCCTGGCTCCAACCTCCTGTCAGGAGCTGTCAGAGCCAGAAGGTCTCCCCTCAGCCTCCTTCTCTCCAGGCTGAACAAGCCCAGGGCACTCATCCTTTGTGAGGGTAGCCCCAGGCAGCAGCCTAGGGCAAGGAGTGGGACCAGGCAGGACTCACCTTGTAGTCATAGCCGGCGCTGAAGAGGATGTTGTTGGTGGTTGGGTGCCACTCGACCAGGCCAACGCGCCTGCTGTGCCCGTACAGCTCCAGGACGGCCTCTGTCATATTCCTCTTCAGGCCACCCTCGGGGATCTCCCAGATCCGTACCTGCGGGATGGAGAAGGTGTCGAGGTGGGTCTGGGAGCCCTGGGATGACCTCGACACCCATCCAGGGGGTGGGTGAATTTCCCCAGTGCCAAGATGCCAGCAGCCTCATCCCACACACCAATGGATGTCCTGAGGTCGATCCAGTCTCTTTGTGAGGGCAGGTGGAGAGCACGGAGAATCCATCCCACCAGAGCAGTGAGCACCCGGGGGAAAGAGTAGCCAAAAAAAAGGGCAGTGGTTCCACCCCTGGACTGCAGGTGCCGAGGAGAAGGAGCCAATGAAGTGGGGTTCTGGTGGTCGCAGGGGAAGCAGAGCTGGGAGAGACCCCCGCTGGTGTCAGCCTCACCGGGAGCTGCCGCCCACCCAGCACAGAGAACCTGGGTTCAAAACAAGCCTGACAAGCCTCCGTGCTGATGGTGCTGGCTGAACAACAGGAGGCGATGCGCTGGGGTGGGACAAAGCTTCTGTAGTGTCTCCTCTCCCATTAACCAGCTCCACGTAATGCCATCAAAGAGCAGGTTTAGCTGCTTTCATCTCTGGGGCAGGTCACCAGCGTGAAGCCAAAGTGGCACGTCGCATTTATCTGACCTGCGTCGGTCTGCTCCGCGCCTGAGCACCCTGCACCCATCCGAGCAGCGAGTCCTGGGGTCCTGCCAGCCCTGTGCTTTCCTGGAGCCACTTGAGAACAGCGTTTGGTGGTGTGTAGACATCCCCAGAGCCCAGGGGAAGAGATGACACGACGGAGCTTTGCACGCTCATCTCCTCCCCAGGGCAGGCTGCCTTGGCCGGCTCGTCCCTCCCGGAGCCCTCACCTCGTCCCACTCTGCTACCAGTTGCAGACACATCACAAGACCTTGAGGTGACAGGAAAAAAGCCAGACCCTATGGAATGCAGCACCCTGCCTGTGTGGGTTCCCTTTTGCCTTGCCCACCAGCATCTCAAAGGACACGTTTGACTTTGGGCAGCTGTGGTGGCTGGGGCTGAACTGAACTCAGCTGGGAGTTCACCATCGCTGAGCTGAAACAAAGCCCTTCCAAACTGCAGGGAACATCTGGGGGGACTGATTCTGCTGCCCCGTTGCTCGCTCCTCCCTCTCTTCTCCAGCACCTTCAAGTGTTGCCCCGTTTGGCCAGGGACTGAGCTACAGCCGGGACGGGGAGGGCTGTGCAGCACTTAGTCTGCGATATTGCACTGAAAAAAAATCTGCATAAGGAGGGGTTGAGTTTTCTGCCCGACCCTGAGCGTGTAGAGGTGGGAGACACTGCTCTGCAGGTCAGGCAGCGTGCGGGGGAAACAGCGTTCGGAGAGAGACGGGGTTTGGCTCCGAGGGATGTTCTGAGAGCGTCAGCGGTTTCCAAACGAGGCACAAGGGGAGGAACGAGCGAGGCAGCCCCTGCTCCCCGCGCGTTATGAAAGCGGCGGGTTACGAAACGGCTGTTACCAAACCTGCAATCTGCATCCAGGAGGGACCCGAGAGAGCTCTGCACGCCCGAGAGGTGCTCGCAGCCTGGGGGGTGAGCCAGCAAGCCCGGGGACAATCACAGCATCACAGAATCAGTTGGGTTGGAAGAGAATGTTAAGGTCATCGAGTCCAACCATTCCCCCAGCACTGCCAGGGCACCGCTGACCCATGGCCCTCAGCACCACAGCTCCACGGCTTGGAAACCCCTCCAGGGATCACAGGGACTCCACCACTGCCCTGGGCAGCCTGGCACAGCCCTGGACAACCCTGGAGGGGAAGAAATTGTTCCTCAGCTCCAACCTAAACCTCCCCTGGGGAAACTTGAGCCTGTTTCCTCTTGTCCTGTCTCTTATTCCTTGGGAGCAGAGCCCGACCCCCCCTGGCTCCAGCCTCCTGTCAGGAGCTGTCAGAGCCAGAAGGTCTCCCCTCAGCCTCCTTCTCTCCAGGCTGAACAAGCCCAGGGCCCTCAGCTGCTCCTCACCACCCTTGTGCTCCAGCCCCTTCCCCAGCTCCGTTGCCCTTCTCTGGCCACGCTCCAGCCCCTCAGTGTCCTGCTGGGAGTGAGGGATCCAAAACCACACACAGGATTTGAGAGGCAGCATTATCCAAGGGACCCAGGAAAACCTTCCTGCCCTATCTGCAATGCCTGGGCTCCCTGCATTCTCAGCACCTTCTCAAAGACCAGCTACCTCTTGCCCTTCACTCTGCAGGGAGCCCAAAGTGTGGTCATTACACATCTCCTGCATCCATGCCCAACTGGGGAGCATCGGTGGGGCTCTGCAGCACAGCATCACCCCTGCAGTCCTCTCCCTGCTGCATCATTCCTTGTGTCTTGCAGAAAAAAAGAGGGCGAGAGGCAGGGACAGGCTATTTTTGGCAGGTTTCCCCATACCACGGCCACTACAACCTGGAAATAGTCGTGTCAGAACTGGTTGCCGTGCGAACGCCGTTCCACTGCCAGCGTAGGTGTAGCTGGAGCTCACCCAAAAATCATGCACCGTGCCTGAGCGCACAGCGAGCTCCGGCACCAGGAAAACGCGGAGCCTGAAACACCTATGGAGGGTGGGTAACTCCCCTTTTAATCCTCACGCTTGGTTTGTCCTGCCCTTTAAAAGCTCCTTCCCAAAAAGCCTTCCCAGCATTTCAAGCAGCTGGCAGCACCGTGGCGGGGACCGGGAACCCGAGGATCAGCCCTGCTGCTAATTGTCCTCTAAGGACACATAATCAATTAACGGCCCAGGCACCCCATGGGACATCATCAGGAGAGGACTGAGGCTGTTATCCAAGGTACGGATGGATGGATACAGGTTTGAGAGGAAAGGAGAAATTACAGGAGGGGCTTCAAGCAGGGTGAGAACCTGGGGGGGTGACAAGAGTGGTCCCTCCCCAGCGAGGCAGCGTCAGACTGCGGATGTTAATCCCGGGTGCTGCCGAGGCATAAAATCCTCATCACCCACTTGGAGAGGAGTAACCCGTAGTGACACCCTGGGGACAAGGCTGCACGCGTCGTCTTCTCCGCTTAGGGCATGATGGAGGAAATGGTGGCAAGTCCTCTATGTCTCCTGCAGTGGTGGTGTCCCCAGCCTGGGAATGATGGTGTCCCCGGATGACAAATACCATGCAAATACCCTATTTTCTACAGCTCGAGTTCCACAAGGACCTGGTTATCCTCCTTCCTTGATAAAGACTGTTGGCCTGAACATCATTAAACCTCCTGGGAGTGAGCAGAGGTGCAGCACCTGCCCATAAGCAGCACCCTGGGTGTGGGGTGGCACTGGGAGCCAGGAGCCAGCTGTGGGGCTGCTCCCATCCAGCTCATCCCCAGCAGGGGGAAAACCCCCCGCTACCAAACAGCTTCAGGGGCAATTAACTTAATTTCCCAGGTTTAACAATGCCTCGTGAAGTCTTCCCAGCACCCTCCCAGCACCTCCTGCTCCCCAGTGACTGGATATAAAAGATTATCATTTCAAGTGGGAGCCAGCTCACCGTGATTCATGGCCACGATCTGAATTTTTTTCTCCCACTCAACATCCTCCTCAACAAGCCTGCAGCTAATAAAAAATGCCAACGTACCGAACGGAAGGAGAGGCCGAGATGTGAGGAGATAAAGCAGTGAAACGCTAAGGATCCAGTTCGTGACTGGTTAACAACTGGACCACCCCACACCCCAGAATGGCTGATGGTTTCTGATTCTCTCCCGCGGACAAAAGCTTCTCTTCCTTTATGATACAGCTTTGTGCGAGTCCAGAGGATGAAAAGGAGGAGGACACAAATAACAGCTACGTAAAGATGACCCTTATGGACTATCCCCTGGCCTTCATAGCAGCCCCTTGCTCCTCTCGCTTGATGGATCAGACCCAGAGAGCGTTTGCAGCCCCTGAGAGCAAGAAGGATTAATAATAGTATTGCTGTTGGCCTTGAAATTGGGACCGTAAGTGACACTGGGGACAGCAGAGATCAGCACATTTTGCCAGCTGCTCAGTGTCCATCCCTCACCCCCTCTCTGCTCCCGGATGGCCAAGCCATCCCCCCCCAACCCCCCTTTCCCCAGGAGGTGCCAGCCCAAAGCGCTGCTGCTCACCGAGGTGTCTTCGGAGCACGAGGCGATAATGTTCTCAATGAAGGGATTCCACTTGATGTCCAGCACGTTGCCCTGGTGACCGCAGACTTTGGGGTAGTTTGGTTCGATCCGGCCTGTCTGTGATTGAAAATAAACCAGAAAGAAGGGTGGGAAATCAGTGATAAAGCCAGTCTTTCTAAGGCTGGAGCCTTGTTAGGGGAGCGAGCTCTGCAGCTCACTCCGGGTTTTTGGCCAGAGGAGACACCCATCCAAGTCAGGGATTGGTTCTACCCTGTCCGTATTCCCAGGGATGGCTGTACCTGATCCGTTTCTGCACACACAACCCCCTGGGGAGGGGATACCACCAGCTGGGAAGCTCAGTAGGAAATCTTTGCACGACCCTCCGAAACCACGGGCAAAAGTGCTGGGAGGGACCCGAGAGGCTCTGAACTGATCCCTGGAGGACCTTGAGGCAGGTCAACCATTGTGCCAAGCATGAAGCTTTCGGTGCTTCCCTCCCAAATGCTGGAAGTGATCCTGAGCAAGATATCCTGAGCAAGATAAGTGTACACCACAGAACAAATCCCCAGTGACTTCGGGATCATCAGCACTCGCTTAACGATGCCAGTAACCCAATGGTGACACCGCTTGGTGGGACCCTTCCTTGCAAGACTTTTAGGGACCGTCCGGTGCTGACATCCCAGCAGAGAGAGAACCCGCAGAGCCCCGCAGCAGAGGACGATGAGCCCTGCACAGCTCCCAGTCAAGGTTCCCATAGCAGGTGGGTTGCAGGAACCCCCTGCTCCTTGCAGGGACCTTGCAGGCTGCATCTGTGACCGGCCACCCCACTGTCCTTCCTTCCCCTGTGCTGGCTCCTTGCCGCAGCCCGGAGGCAGTGGCACGCTCTGGAGCGTGCAAACTAACTAGGTCAGCACGATGCGGCCACTAAATATTTCATAGCTCTTCCAGAGCTGACCTTTCAGCGTATCGAGCTCCTGGCTCCATTTAACACAGACAAAGAAAAGCGCCCAGGATAACATGCTGAGCTTCTGCCAGCCGTGGCTCAGAGCAACGGCCAGGAGGGCTCCGGGCAACCGGAACAGGCCCAGGGGCTCACCCTGAGCTCTGGCTGCTGGGAGGGATTCTTTGAATTAATTTGCTCCTGAAGAGACACAGATGGTAATTAGAATCATGGAATCATTTGGGTTGGAAGAGACCTTTCAGATCATCAAGTTCCCCCAGCACTGCCAGGGCACCACTGACCCCTGTCCCTCAGCACCACAGCTCCACGGCTTGGAAACCCCTCCAGGGATCACGGGGACTCCACCACTGCCCTGGGCAGCCTGGGACAGCCCTGGACAACCCTGGAGGGGAAGAAATTGTTCCTCAGCTCCAACCTAAACCTCCCCTGGGGCAACTTGAGTCTGGTTCCTCTTGTCCTGTCCCTTGTTCCTTGGGAGCTCCTTCTCTCCAGGCTGAACAAGCCCAGGTCCCTCAGCCGCTCCTCACCACCCTTGTGCTCCAGCCCCTTCCCCAGCTCCGTTGCCCTTCTCTGGCCACGCTCCAGCCCCTCAGTGTCCTGCTGGGAGTGAGGGGCCCAAAACTGAACCCAGGATTCAAGGTACAGCCTCACTGCTGTGGTAACTCTGCTGGAACAGGCGTGTTGAATGAGATGCAGAGCAGAGGTCCCTTTCAACCCCGACCATGCTGGGATGCTCTTTATTCACCAAGTGGCCCAGGAGAGAACTGAGCACGGTTTGGAGCTCTGCAGGGCTTACCCAGCAGAAACTCAACCCTCCCTGAGCCAGCTTTCTCATTTTTAAAATATTCTGCATTATTAGAGTGAAAACTTGGTTCTTGCTCAAATTGCTTCAGCAGCTCCAAGTCATCCCTTGGACACGGAGCATATATAAGATGAGAACTAATCTGGCCTTAAAACACCAGGGACTTCGTTATATGAGTTATATGGAGGGAAAGGGAAAGGAACCGTTGCCCATTCTCCCTGCCTTCAGCACATGAACAAACAGGCAGCTTCGGCTCCATGACTGCATGGGTCATCAGCAGTTGTCCCCTCTGCCCTTGGGTGCCCTCTCTCAGCAATGCTCATTAATTCCCCGGCGTGCCAGCGCATCCCCGTTAGCCGGCCTGGGATCAGCACTTAACGCCAGGCTGATTTCTAACTCATGACCCTCTTTCTAATTAGGGCACGTTATGCAAATTCCCAACCCGCGTGGCCCTGGGTTCGTTTTCCCCGTGGTGATTGATACCCACTGGTGTCATTTTAACCTCCAGCAGGGACAGGTCCAGGGGTGTCAGGGATGGGTGGAAGAGCTGGGCAGGGTGGCTGCACCCACCTCCCTCTTCAGCTGCCAACAGCATCCCTCAGCGAGCCTAACTTTCGGTACTTCTGCCCATCAGCAACAACTTGAGGTGCCACGCCAGCCCTGGACCCTCAGCTATGTCCTTGCCATCCACTAAACGTGTGTTCTTCCTGGCATTTATCTGGTGGTTTCACCCCAGACAAGCAGCAGTGATGGACCTACACAACAATCCTGATGTTCCCCAGCAGCTTAAAGGGTGTTTTCCTGTTAATGCCCCAGACTTGGGGTTTTTTAGTGCTATTATAAAGCAGTTCACGTTTTTTTGTGCTAAAAACAAGCAAAGTGACCTTCAGACAGTTTCACCCTTGTGACCCACCTCTGGCAGCTAGTGACTCCGGATGATGCCATGGCTGGAGACACAGTTCCCTGACCATTCCATCCTGGTCCCATGAATCCTCCCAGCCCCTCAATCCCCCTCCTTCCCTTCAGGATACTTTTCTTTCGTAAAATCATAGAATAGGTTTGGTCAGAAGGGACCTTTAAAGGTCATCTCATCCAACCCCCCTGCAGGGAGCAGGGCCATCTGCAACTAGAGCAGGGTGCTCAGACTCCCAGCCAGCCTCCCCTGGGATGGGCACCAGGAGGGACTGTTTGCCCTGCTGGGTGCTCAGGACATGGGGAGACCCACAGAGCCCCCAGCTCAGCTCTTGCTCCCACCCGATCTCCGCTGGAAAAATCACACCGTGAAAAGCTACGAAGGAAAAATCTGATTTTTCCTGTTCTTTAAGTTTTCCCATGGAGGGAAAAAAAACCCAAACCATTAATATAATTCTGCCTCCCAGTAGCACCCAGCGACCCTCCTGCGAGTTAATGAGATGCAAAGCACAGCTTTATCGGCTATTATATTAAGTGCCCCAGCAGCCATCGTGTCCCCAAACGGCTCAGATTATCAAGCTTTCCCCCAATTTCCATATTTGCATTAGCGTGACATTAACAACACACTGGCTAGAGCAGAAATTTGTGAGGCAGCTGTTAAATTCCGGGCGGACAGACCTTTTAACGGCACCAGTTAATATGCAATCGCTTTAATTTTGAGCAACCAGCCGAGTGATTTCCTTTGGAAAGTTGATTTGATGGGGTTTTGTCAAAATCCATTAGGCTTTCAAGAGGACAAAACAGAGTTTGATTAGAATCATAGAATAGAATCATAGAATCGTTTGGGTTGGGAAAGACTTTTCAGATCATCGAGTCCAACCATTCCCCCAGCGCTGCCAGGGCACCACTGACCCATGGCCCTCAGCACCACGGCTTGGAAACCCCTCCAGGGATCACGGGGACTCCACCCCTGCCCTGTGGATAGTTACAACCTGTGGATAGTTACTAGGGATAGTTTCTGCCCAAGAAATGAAGAGTTTTGATTCAAATGAGTTGCAGGCAGCCAGCATGTGGGGCCTGCCATGGCACCCACAGCAAGGGATAACCTCTGGGAGAAAGCAGTGGTGGGTTGGTCATGCCCATGCCCAGGGCACCTGAAAGAGAAGAAGGAGCTAAATAAAGACAATAAAAAGAAAAAGAAAAAAACACTAAAAAACCCAGGACTTCATGCCCATAGCTTCCCATGGACTCACTGCAGAGGAACCTTGCCAGCAGCCGAGCATTAAGCTGCGGCGAATCCTAATCGCTGCATCCCTCAGCCCCAGCCAGGGGAAGCTCGGTGACCCAGATACCTTCCCTTCAGTGAGAACGTGCCCTGCCTCTCTGGGCTCCAGCAGCTCTGACGCTTCACACGGCATGGACTGGAAGGAGCAACTTCAGCCCCTCAAAAGCCTCTCCCTTTGCTGGAGCAATTAGGAGAAAGTTACTTGTATTATGTCTGGGGGAGAAAGGACAATGGACTTTGTAAGTTGGTTGAAGTCAGTTGTTTTGCTGCTTGGTGAGCAAGGAGGACACATTCCCCTGGGAACAGCTGGAACAGCAGCACACAGAGCCCAGGAGGGATGGACACACAGCCCTGGGAAGGGGGACACCATCACTGGGAGGAGAAAAGCCTCTTTGTTCTTTGAAGCATCCCAAGCACTCTTAAGTCATCAAAGCGTTGCTGTGAGTGGTGTGAGCTGGGATACCAGAGTCCACGCCAGTGAACCTCTTGACCATCACCAGACACAAGTGATGGGAAGCGTGATCACTTCAGACCCTCTCAGCAGCACACGCTTCGGTCTCACAATTGACAGGACTCCACATTTGCTTTAAAACCAACCAGCAGGAAGCTCAGAGAAACCATTTCAGTATTTGTATTTCACAAAAACCTGCTTTTTATCAAGTTCGTTGGAAACACAAACCCAGAATGTTTCCAAATCCTCCTGTTTCTTATGAGGCTCTACACACATGGTTGAAAACCTTTATTCAACCCTGCCCTCAAACCAATCCCAGACTGGTTTGTGTTGGAAGGGACCTCTCAAGCTCATCTGGTCCAACCCCCTGCAGGGAGCAGGGTCATCTGCAGCTAGAGCAGGGTGCTCAGAGCCCCGGCCAACCTCCCCTGCAATGGTGCCAGGGATGGGGCACTCACTCACTAAAAACTTGAACGAAACAAAAGCAGCATCCACCTGACATCGATGCCACCACCTCCAGAGCCTGTCCTCGAGTGAGAAACCTCCCCGAGGAAGAAGCACCCACCACCAGCTCTGGAGACTGCCCAGGCCACCCCTTCCCACCCAGCAGCTTCCCTCAGATGCTCCCTGATCCCTTATTAGCGTTTAGAGGGGGATCAGCAAAGCGCTGCCTAAGCCGTAGGGGATTTAGAGGGTTTCCCAGGAAATCCTTGAGTACACACAAGTCTCCAGTGGCTGAGATTAAGAGTAAATACATGTACTGCTCTCTTTTTAAAGAAAGTCTCTCCTTGAGAACCAAAGAGGAGGAAATTACACAGATTTCCCTGACCCAGGGCAGATCCCTGCCTGATATCCGTACAAGGGAAGGTCGCTGCAGGTTAACTGGTCTTCATCAGGAACCAAGTCAAACGGAACCAACACAAGCAAGAGAGAAATTGGACAAACCCTCGGCAGGGATCCAGAGAACCCCTTGCCACGATGCGCTGCCAGCTGCACATCTGCCCAGGGATGAGCCCGGGGAAGGAGGAGGCAAGAGGAGGTCTCCAGGCACAGCTGGACATCCCACCTGACTGAGCTTCTGGGTCCTGCAGAGAAGAACCTGGTTGTCATGAAGACACTGCCAAGCTTCCTGACCGCTCCCGTGAATGAGCGCGGTGAGGGAACTGCTACGCCAAGAGCCAGCTTGCTAGTAAACAAACTAACAGCTCAGCTCATGTTCTGGCACCTTTGAGTGAAGAAGCTGTTCAGCCAGATGTGCACCTCCAGGGGAAAAAAATCCAAAACACCACGACCGAGAACTGCCGCCCCTCTTGCCAGCCTCGGCCACCTAGGAAATTCAAACAGGGAGGGGAAAGAGGTGGAGATGTGCTCTGGGCATCCTCCAGCACCTGCTAAAGCAGCGTTTATATTTGTTAAACAAGCTGTGGGAAAACAACAAGGGTGGGCAGAGCCCAGCAGGATTTCTGTTTATTCCTATGGATTTTCCTGCCTGCGCATCCCCCACCTCCTCCTCTGCTCCCCAGAAGTGATGATGCTCTTGCTGTCTCTGGCGAAGTCCATGTTCAGGGGTACTTTGGGATAAGCAGTCCCAGATTTACCAGGTTACTTGCCATCAAAAATTACATCAATTTATAGATGACTTGTTAAGGTTGTTCAGCCTGCAGAGGAGAAGGTTCCAGGGAGACCTTCTGGGGGCCTTGCAGGACTTGAAGGGGCCTGGCAGAAAGATGGGGGGGGACTTTTGAGCAGGGCCTGTTGGGACAGGACAAGGGGTGATGGTTTAAACTGAAAGAGGGAGATTCAGACTGGAGAGAAGGAGAAATTGTTGGTGCTGAGGGTGGGGAGAGCCTGTGCCAGGCTGCCCAGAGAGGTGGTGGCTGCCCCATCCCTGGCACCATTGCAGGGGAGGTTGGCCGGGGCTCTGAGCACCCTGCTCTAGCTGCAGATGGCCCTGCTCCCTGCAGGGGGTTGGATGAGATGATCTTTAAAGGTCTCTTCCAACCCAAACCAGCCTGTGATTCTATGATGTAGTTTCTCTTTTTGTTACACAACTGACCCATGTAAGTCGTAAAGCAGAAGAACTGAGCATTGCTACTCCTTTTGTATTGATGGAAATACTGTTAAATTAAACATAAATACTGTCAAATTAAATATAAATACCGTTAAATTAAATATAAACACTGTTAAATTAAACATAAATACTGCTAAAATAAATATAAATACTGCTGTGGGCTGCAAAGGTCCCATCCTCTGCCCAGCAGCCCCTCCGGGTAACTATCAGAGGAGCTTCTCCAGCCAAGCTGGACCCAGAGAGCCCCGTGGCCCGCAGCCCCAGAAGGCAATGCCCACAACAGCCCGTGACAAACAATTTGCACAGAAGAAACCCCCGGAGCCTCGCTGCAGAAGTGTTTTTCTGTGCCATAAAAGCAGTAGCCAGGCTCAAGCTTGTTAATTAAAAAGACAAAGAGGCCGTATAATGTCCCTGTTAAATTGGATTATGGACACTGGAAATAAATCCACGGTTATTGGTCGCAAAAAAAGCCATTTTTCCCCAGTGAGACTGGGGTTTCTCTCTGGTTTAGCCGGCAGAGGGGGCAGGCAATTGCAGGCAGGGCTGCGCTGTCAGGGACCCAGCCAAAGCCCAGCTCTCCTTTCCCCAGGCTCCACCTCAGGCTTTGCTGCGAACACAGCATCATTCCTGGGGGCAAACCCCACGTTTCCCCTCCCAAGCTCCCCTTGGCCAAAGGACCCGAGTTTTCAACCCCCCTTTATTTTTTCCCCTCCTCTTGACACAACACCCGTGTTAAAATTTTACACCGACAACTTTGTGACCGATCCAGGTGCTTAAACCCAACCAGACCCCAGGTCTGGGCTTCCCAGAGCTGCTCTCCCCGTGTCTCCTTGCTAAAGGCAGGGACATCAGATCGTGCTCCGGTGTGGAACAGCGATGCTGAAGTGTCAGCTTTTTTTTTGTAAGCCTCGGGTCTTTTGCATTTTATTTACTTTTTTTTTTTTTCTAGCCAGCTCGAGGTTAAAGGAAACATCCCCTGCGGACTAAAATCAGATAAAGATTCACAGAAAACAACAACAACAAAAATGCAGTACAGACCCAGAGAGTCCCCTGTGTCCTGAGTTTAAAGGTAGAAAAGCTCCAGGGGCATGAAAATGGGTTCATAGCACAAAGAAATAGAGCACGTTCTGAGGTTAGGGTTTTTTTTTTTTCCTGCAGAAAACCTGCCAGCAGTCTGCAGCCCAGCAGCTCTGAGAGGCAAGGAAAGCAGTGGCGTGAGGAGCTTGCCCCTTCTCTGCCCAGCCTTGGCAAACGGGTGTCCCTGCAGAGGTGGTGGTGGGGTCCCTCGGGTGATGCCACGAGCACGCACGGACAGAGCAGATGCCACCGGGACCCAGGGCCAAGAGAAGCCACCCCGGAGCCAGGGGCACGCAGCCCGCTGCTGCCGCTCGCCAGCTGCCACCATGGCACAGGGGCACCCATGCGGGTCACTGCTGCCAACCCAACGCGGACGAGGGATGCTGGCACTGCTGCTGCTGCTGGTCCCTGTCGCATCCCTTTGTGCCGGGTGGTATCTGCACACAGTCATCACCTGCAGCACGACTCCGGCTCTGCCCAACTGCTGGCCCTGTTGCCACCCCCCCAAGGCTGCTGGGGAGGTCTGGACCTCACAGAATTATAGATGGGTTTGGGGTGGAAGGGACCTTTCAAGGTCATCTTCTCCAACTTCCCTGTGCCAAGCAGGGATTTCTGCAACTAGAGCAGGTTGTGCAGAGCTCCACCCTGGGATGGGGAGGAAAAACAATTTACTGCACTGTGAAAGAGGTCTCTTAGCTAATTTCCTGCTCAAACAGGTGCCCCAGTGATCCCAGCTGAAGCTGGTTACCTCAGCTGGGGCCAGTCATTAGAATCACAGAATGTTCTGGGTCAGAAGGGACCTTTAAAGGTCATTGGGCCCAACCAGGTCCCCCTCAGCAGAGGGGTTCTAGCCCTCCCAGCATCGCTGGGGCTGAGCCCCACTCCCCCAGGTCCCTGTCTCTGCTGTGCTGAGCACTCCCGAGGTGGACACCATACTCTGTGGGGATGGGCAATGGTTCTGTCACCAACACGGGCTGCCCTGGGCAGGCTCGTACAGACCCCCCATGGCAGCAGAAAGGGACAGAGCAACTTGTACCCATCCACAACAGGCAGCAACAGCTTCAGACTTCAGCTTCCTGCATATAAACAGAGCCTGCCGCTTCCTGCTCGAGGCTTCCTTCGGGCAGAGCACATTGTCTGGCTGCAGAAATCAAGCTTCTTCATCCCCGGGAGAAACACAACCCCCTCCAGCCACGGAGCAAGGGAAGGGACCCCACCAGCACCCCAGTGCCACCCCAGAGCTGCAGGGCAACCTCCGCTTGGACTCGATGCTCTGAAAAGTCTCTTCCAACCAGAACAGTTCCATGATTCTGGGTTCTCCTCTTCCCCTTCAGCGGAAGCCTGGACCCAATCCTTCTGTCACTATGGTTTGGGGAGCAAATCATCATCTTCTTGAGCCCCAGCACCCAGCTCTCCTTCACCCGCTCTCTGGGGATATTTATAGCACAAAATCTTCGCAGCGCGGGGGAGAGGCCAGTTCCCAGTTGGCCAAGGCTCCAGAATTTGGGATCCTGCCCCAGCTCAGCCGCACGGGAGAACAGGGGAAGGAAATGCAGCCGTGCTCCATCCTCCCAGCCCACGCAGCCAAGCAGTTGCACATCCCCTCGATCGCGGCGGCGGCGAGCGAGGAGCCCGCGTTTCTGATGCGCGGGCAGAGGAACATATGGCCCAGCGTATGCAAATGCCTTGTCACTCGAAGCATAAACCAGAGGGGGTTGTGGTGAACGTTTCTGAGTGGAACAGAGGGCAGAGATGTGGGGGGAAAAAAAAAGGAGAAAAAGAAAAAAAAAAAAGATAAAGGATGGCAGCAAATCAAATCCTGAGTAGATCTGCAGTATCTAGGTTACCTTAATTATGTTCGGCTAAATATGGATGCCAATTAATTAGAGGGCTGCTGATTTCCAAAGAAAATTAGTTTACTCTTAATGAGCTAATCAGTTCCTATTGAAAAAAAATAAAAAAAAATTATTAGATTGTACAAAGAGGCGTGTGCAGCCGCTTGGCACAGGGAGCCCAGGTCTGCTCCAACTGGGATTTACTGGGTGCAGCATTGCCAGGGGCCGGCAGTCCCTTCGAAACAGGTTGCAAACAGCATCGTGCTCCCTCTGCTCCCAGCCCACCGGGATCAGGCTACGTTAGCCAGAAAAAAAAAAGGGTAATTTGCTGGCAAGATCATGTTATTAGCTCAGGATTTAGGACTGTGAGGAACTGGTGTGTGGATGGGCATCCTCCCAGCTCGGGATCGGTGGTGTGGGGAAGGAGGCAGAGGTGGGGCTGGAGAGCTCTGAGTGCTCAGACAAAGCTCCTGCTTTTTTGAATATTAATAAGAGTCAAGCTGTGCGCTGCAATTAAAACGCTGATTATAATTTCTTCCATCTGTAGCTGAGTCTACTCCAGAAACTCACGAAAAATTCAGAAGAGATGCGAAGGTTACACGGGGAAGACATCTAAGAGGAATCCAGGGCGTGTGGAGACGAGGGGCAGAGGGGCTCAGAGGGGAGCTCTCCTCCATCCTAGCTCTACCAGCTTCCCTTCTTGCTTGGAAATCCTGATAGGTTTGGCAATGTGACTTTGCTGTCCAACCACCTTCTTCCCATGCATGGGGTGAGTCTTCATACGTGGTGAGTCTTCAAGTTCCGTGGGGTAGGTGCATCCTTAAGTGGAGCATGCGCAGCTCCTCTGATGTCAACAATGCTCCTGAGGAGTGGCTTGGAGCCCGCTGTCCCCTCCTGCACCCAAAGGATGGTGGGGCAAGGGCAGGGTGCCCAGGATGGGATACTGGCACCAGCATCCAGTCCACACACTGGAGCTCTGGCAGGAGAGCAGCAGCACCAGTGTAACTGTGGTGCCCTGCGGCAGTGCCCTGAGCTCAACTTTTGTGAGGAAAGCAAAGAAAGGACATTTTTATTTCATAGAATGATAGAATAGTTTTGGTTGGAAAAGACCTTTTGGATCATGGAGTCCAATCATTCCCCCAGTGCTGCCAGGGCACCACTGACCCATGGCCCTCAGCACCACAGCTCCATGGATTGGAAACCCCTCCAGGGATCACGGGGACTCCACCCCTGCCCTGGGCAGCCTGGCACAGCCCTGGACAACCCTTCCATGTTCAAGGTCACTGCCACTTGACATTGCTGTGGCTCCTCTGGCCCTACTGAACTGACCCCTGACTCTCCTGTGCTGACATGTGCCCAGCACCTGCCCTGCCTGCACATGCTCCCTGAGAGAAGCCAAAAACTCTGGAGCAAAGAGAAGCTTTTAACTAATATTTCATTTCCTTCCTAAAGAAAACACCAAGTTCACGGAGCCCGCTGTCAACTCTCCCTTCCCCGCACGAGAAAACCCCAGTCAAGGACATCAGAGGCTTCGACACCTCCCAGTGCAGGAGGAGATACCCAGGATGGAACCTTCATCTGCACAGCCACGCCTAGGGACCAGCTCTGGAAGATTCCTCCGTCGGGGCCAAACCTCTTACCTGCTCGAGGGGGATGACGAGGAAGGAGCCCCCGCCAGCGCTCTCGGTCACGATGGCGAGGAAGCGGGCGTTGACGGCGCAGAAGTGGTTGTCGTGGACGTTCTTGGTGATGGGGATGCCATCGAAGCAGTGCTCCCGACTCGCCACCTTCCCGTAGACGTTCCGAAACTTGGAGCTGCGGTACTGCGGGCGCCATGACATCTGCGGGGCAAAGGGAGAAGGGCTTAGCCTGTTGGAAACACCCCACCCCAGGGCTTTTTTCCCACTTCCTTCCCAGTTCCCAACCCGTGCTGCAACAGGGATCTCTCCTGAGGAGGCCCGGCCAGCCCAGATCTGCAATTACACCTTACAACACGGAGGATGTCTCCCCGGCGGAAGGTACAACTCACAAAAGGCATTAAGAGGCTCCACTGTTGCAAAATTTAAGCTGATCTCCTTTCCAGCGTGAACTGCTTATCTGGAACAGGCAGAGCTCCTGCTTCATGGGCATGTGACAAATGAATTAAGGCTTTTAATGCGATGGCTTGGAAATGGATTGCTCTGGACCACATGAAGGCACGCACCAGGGCAGAGCAAGAGCACTTAGGCTGGGAGCGAGCATCGGAGAGCTGGTGCAGGCTGCGTGCAGCTGGCTCAGCTCCGTTTAGAATCACACAATCCTTTAGGTTGGAAAAGGCCTTTCAGACCACCGAGTCCACCCGTTCCCCCAGCACTGCCAGGGCACCACTGAGCCCTGTCCCTCAGCACCACAGCTCCACGGCTTGGAAACCCCTCCAGGGATCACGGGGACTCCAGCCCTGGACAACCCTCAAGGGGAAGAAATTTCTTCTGCACCAGGGCTGTGAGTTTGCCATGGAGGCAATGCTGTCAGCAAGGAAAAAAAAAGACACAGATCCTTGAGGATTTAACCCGAAATGAGAGCAGGGAGACATTTTTTGGCTGGAAAGGTTTCTGCTCTGAAAAGAAATGCAGCCTCCCGTCCAACACAGCGTTGGGAATCTTGGCCAAACCTACCCAAGCAGTCAGAGCCAGGCAGGGCAAGGAAAAACACCCCGACCGCAGCCTGAGGAGTGGCTTTCAAGACTTTCACTGAACCTTGCATTTTTCCTTTGTCTGAGCAGATAACTGTTCATGGGGATATTCAATTTTTTATCATCTTAAAAATAGCCCAAAATATATTTTGATCTTTTTAAAGTTCTCCATTTGCTCCACGATCCCAGGACTTTGCTCTCATTTCTGCCTCTGCTTTGGACTCGTTGCAAAAAAAACCAAACCCAAATTCTAGCAAAAAAGCCAATTTGCTCAATCTTTTCCCCTTTAAACCTTTCGGATGCCTCGCAGCACATCCCCCCACGCAGGAGAAAACCCCCGGACCCCCCCCCCCCCCCCCCCCCGCAGAAACCCCTCTGGTTGCACAGAGGTGGCAGAAAAGGGTCTCCCAATATTTTCTGCATCCAGAAATTCAGCTTGTTGAGTCGCTGCTGAATGAAGCACCAGCACAAACCAGCTCCAAGCAGCCCGGAGATGGGGTTTTACCCTTCACGTGGATCCTCACGCGTGTGCTATGGATGCTCCCGACCCGCCACTCTCCCCAGACACGAGGACGATGCTCCTTCCAGGACCTCAGCTCTTTCACACCTCTCTCTTATTTTGGGTTTTTCCTCCCCGTTTTACTCTTTTCACCCAAAACAGGGCAAGTCACACAGCCCCCACCAGGCTGGAGAGGAAGCAATAAGCTCAAGCGCCTGTTTCGCTGGAGAAATCCAGAGCTTCTTTCCTTTAACCTCGGTCAGAATTTCCTGTAAACAGCATCACATCGCCCCACGGCCCCGGGGATGCAGACGGCCCGGAAACGCCGGCAAAATCCCTGGCAAAGGGCTCAGGGCAGCCCAGAGCTGGAATTGTGCGGCGGGCTGCTCCCAATCGGGCCCTTTCCTGCAGATTTCTGGGTTTGGCAGCTGGCGGAGGCTTTCCCCTGCCAGAAATAGCTCCTTGTGCCCTGTGGGAGAGCTGGAGATCTAGGGGGGGATGATGGGGGTCCCAGCCTTACCAACTGCAAGGATCATCAGCCTTTGGATGGAGAAGTGTGGGACGAATGGGGAAAAGCAGCTGGTGGGACAATTTCACACTAGTGGGGGACTTGGGGCTGAAAAATAAGAGGCTCAGCATCCTTCATCCCTTCACCCAGCTCCAAAGCAGGATGCTCCCAATGGTGTTTTGTCCCATCGCTGGAGCAAGGTGCTCAAGAGGTGGGTGGTCAGCAGAAGTCCACTTTCAAAACATCATCTTCGTGTCTGGTCCTTCAGCAGATGGCTTTGGAGAGGTTGTGTTCTCTGCCTGGAAAGTACCCCAGGGGAAGCAGCAGCTGTTTATACCCCTGGGTTTGGCCCGTGGAGATGCTGCCAGCACCCATGGGAGAGGTGGTAGAAGCCCCATCCCTGGAAATCTTCCAGGGGAGGTTGGCTGGGGCTCTGAGCAGCCTGCTCTAGTTGCAGATGGCCCTGGTCAGTGCAGGGGGGTTGAAAGGTAAGGAGGATCCCTTTGGTTTCTGCTGGCAGCCCATGATGGCTGTGGCACTGAGCACGTGGCAGAACCACTGGGGACACCACAGCTCCGATCCAGAAAGACTTCTCCAGCACCCATCTGCTCTCAAAGGATGTGGACAAGAGCACAAGCCCACGCTCAAGGCCACCAAGGGACCTTAGGGATGCCAGGAGGAAGAAAATCAACGAAAACCCAGTGGGCAAGGGGTGATGCATCACCCTTAGGCTGCTGACGGGTTGCACGTGGGAAGCCTTCCCAGCAAAATACGTGGTTACACAAGAGACACCACTTTGTGATGGAAAAATGATAAAGACAAGCCAAATTTTCTATCCAGGAGGGTGAAAATCTTTTATCCCACAGCCTCTGCAGTCCAGGGTATCCAGAGGCACCGTTTCAAATGGGAAATAGTTTTGTTATTTACTTATTTATTTTCTCTCCACGTGCTGCTTTGCCAAGTCCATCGCTCCCCGGGGTTTCCAGGCTTGGAGGGGACCCGCTGGAGTTCGGCGCTGGACAAACATCCTATTTCCTGACCAAGCTTTTGAAGACGAGGAGGGGATGGAGCAGAGGGGGGGACGTGGGGATGCTTCGGACACCGGCAGCACTCGGCTCAGCCTTCCTCTCCAGCACCGAGTATTTTGCAGGTGGTGCTGACATTTCCCAGTCGGGGAGGAAAAGAGCCCCTTCCCCAGAGGAGCTCGTCCTCAATGAGACAAAGCAGGAGAGGAAAAGCTGGAAAAAGCCACCCAGCCACGGTCCCACGCCAGCGGGGGGTACGGCGACGGCGGACGGGGGCTTCGCAGGGGTGTTTGTGTGAGGAGACATCCAGCAATTCTGCAAGTTATTATGCAGAGCGTTTGCAATCCGCCGACATCTAACGCTTCTGAGACTCGCTTTTTGAATAATTCCCAACATTCTGCTGATGCAAACGGGTTGGGGTTTGTTTGGTTTTTTTTCTTTCCCACCGCCTCACTCTCAATGGCTCAGAGGCATTGAAAAAAAAAAATATTGACTTATTGGAGTCATTTCCATCCATCTCCAGAATCAGGCTAATGTTGCACCGTTTCCAAGGTTCATTCTAGTTCCGCGTTATTCTTGGAGGCCGGTTTTTCCTTTCATTGCAAAACTCCTCCCTTGTTTTAGGCTGGGCAGAACTGACATGAAAAAGGAGAATACTACAAACACTTCGAAATGAGGCAATAAATAAATCACCAGCCTCAACCAGGACCTTCAGCAGCAGCATTAACCTCACAAAACAAGCAGGCAGAGAAATTCTCCAGCATTTTTCGGCTCGTTGCAACGTTTTAGTTATTTAAGTGCTTGAGGGGAAGAGCGTGTCTCAAAATCCCATGCTGGAAAGTGGAAACCTCCTTTGTAACAATAGTTAGAGGGGAAAATGGGTGAGCTGGGAAGCCTGGAGCAGGGATACAGGCCAGAGCATCTTTTTCCCCTTCCTCTCCGTCCCCTGCACCCCCCCAGGGAGGGTCAGAAGGCAGCCCGGGGAGGGGAGGGCCGGGCAGCGCTGCCATCCTGCTCCTCCTCTCCAAACAAAAGAACAAAGCAACTCATTGAGGTTTCATAATCGGAGCAGACGATATCTGCCACTGCCAGGGAGTCCGAGCCGGGCACCCAGGCAAGGGGGGAGCAACCCCTCGTCCAGTGAAAATATTTCATTGAAGGAGAAAGGCAGAGAAGCTTTGCGGAGTCGCGTTAATATCTTCCTCTGACCCTGCTCCGCTGCCAAAGACGATACGGGGAGAAGATGGGCAGAGGCAGGCAACAGAGGATGGTTAGCATGAGATTTTCCACATGTAACAGGGCTAGATTATGGTGCTGGCCCCGAGGAGCAGCTGCAGCCCCATACCAGGGAAGGGATGGGCAAGCTTTCCTCCCAGAGAGCCTGCTCTGGTTCACGCGCGGAGGTTGCAAAGAGCCAGTTTCCCTCGAGCCAGTTCCCCTCTTTCTCCCCATCTATCCCAGGAGCTGCAATATTGCATCATGCATCACGGGGCTGACTCACGAGCAAGAAGTGGAGGCACCCACTCAGAGTTCCATCAGGGTGAGGACCAAAGCAACCCCAAGAGCTCCTGCTTTTTGCAGCGTGGGGAAATAAGCTTTTCAGTGGCTGTTTCAAGCCTCTGTCCAGTTTTGGGGCAGAAAGCAGCTTCAGAAACAATCAAATTTAAAAAAAACAAACCCAGCCAACCAACTTCTTATTTTGCAGGTTTTTTTTTTCTCTAGGATGAGGGATTGGTGCCCACCCACCAGCCAGGCAGATTGGATGCCGTGGGGCAGGGCGATCTGACCCGCGTGTCCCAGCAGCACACATAAAACCAGCTCTGCCTCCACATCCCCTGGCAACAGCACTGCCATTCACCCAGAAAAAAAAAAAGAAAAAAAAAGGGAAAAAAAGAAAAGAAAAGCAACCAAGAAGCAGAAAAAAAAACCAGCCCAGCTTCTCTTTGGAGGCTTTTCCGATCTGCTGGCAGCTCCAGCCTTCGCCGACCAGCAGCAGCAGGACGTGGCTCTTGTCTCAATGTGTTTATTTTTAAAGGCATCTTTTCAAGCATCGGGAGTCTTGGCAACAGCAGCCGGGAGGGGAGAGTTTGTGCAAAGAGCCCAGCGGCGGTTACGCAGCGCGGTGGCCTCTAATCCCACCCCCCAAAAAATATATATACCTGTATAGACTGGAGAGAGACAGCCCTTTAATCTGTCTCGAGTGGGAAAGCTCTCAGTGAAATGAATTTCTGCTTTCCCCTGTACCAAGCAGATATTTTGCTCCCCAACCCCGGCGCGGTGGGAGCCCCGTTTCCTTCGCCCCGCACTCCTCCACTCGTGACAAGGGGGTTGTGGCACCTACAGCAGCTCTTTGGGTTGCCACGATGGGTTTTAGCATCTCCCGTGGCTTTAGAGAGGTTCTTAATGGCCATCCAGTGCTCATTTGTAGAATCATGGAAGAGACCCTTGAGATCTTCCAGTCCAACCATTCCCCCAGCACTGCCAGGGCACCACTGACCCCTGTCCCTCAGCACCACAGCTCCACAGCTTGGAAACCCCTCCAGGGATCACGGGGACTCCACCACTGCCCTGGGCAGCCTGGGACAGCCCTGGACAACCCTCAAGGGGAAGATTTTCATTGTGATTCCCTGATTTGTTGTTCTGCACATGGTCAAATATCAGGGTTATGGTTGACTAGCAAGAAAAAGATACTGTCATGAAAAAGTGTGTTGGGAAAAGGAAATCCAACACTCATTGTTTGCTTAGAGAATCTGGGTCTTTCAGGAGAGGTTTTGTAGCACTCCAGGAGACGATGCCTTTCCAGCATCACATTATTCCTTTCTTTCTTGCCTTCTCTGGTGCAGGCAGAAGCTCCCATCTGGGGCTTCCCAGTTAAAGTCAAGGCACAGTTTTCTATGAAGAAAACCAAATACAACTTGAACCCACCCTTTCATTGCCCCTGTGCCTGCCTTGAGTGGGGTCATTTCCCCCCTGTCCTCTCCAGAGCCAGCACATTGCCTGCATATCCCTGGGAGCTGCTGGGCAGAAGTGATTTTCCATCAGAAAGGTCAGTGGAGCTCCAGTTTGACATTTCAAGTATCGATCGGCTAGTAAGGCAACGACAAGCAAAAACAAGAGCTGCTTTTTTGGCAGGTCTGAACCAAGGAGACGACTTCATCTGCAGGAAGCACAGGACTGCCCAATCCCCATCCCCTCACTCAGGGACACTCCTCACAGCAGAGAGCTGGGAAGAAAACATCAAAATAGCTCATTTTGAAGATTATTTTAGAGGAAAAACCCACTACTGGACTCGCTGTTGTGCTACTGTCCTGAGCACACTGCCATGTGCCTCCCAGGACAGGGCCATGGTCCCCACAGTCCCTGTGGAGCAGGCACAACCCTGCTCTGATTCCAGCGCTGCTCCACACCCAGTGAGCTGATGCTGGAAGGATTAAACCCCTTCCCAAAGGACATGGGGAAGGCCAGGTCCTGCCACAGCCAGAGGCAGGAGACCTGCGTAGGCAGAGCACTGGGATGAGATGGGATGATACCCTAAAGCAAAGCTGGCAAACAGCAGAACACCATCCCTGCCACGCTGCGTGGTGGGGGAGCCCCTGCAAAGCCACATCCACACCCCAACCCTGTCCCCGCTCGCTTTGCTTGAGGAAAGATGGTATTTTTTTCCATTCAGAGGGGAAAAGGCACCAGCAGGAGCTGGCAGAGATGTCTTGGGAGATGTCACCTCGAGACGCAGCCTGCCTGGGCTCCTCTGGACACAGAGGATGGGATCTGCTCGGCGTGTTAGCAAAGCATGTACGTGGGATTTATGGTGCTGGAACCCGCTCCCTAAAGAAAAGCTTCCAATGAAACAGCTCTATTTTGATAAGATACCCGGCATTGCCAAAATTAGTCATCAAATGCTTATTGTTCCATGCACATTAGATTAGAGCCAAACAAATGCTGATTTTAATCTCCCCAGCACTCTAATGCTCTGCTGCTTCTCAATTCAACCTTGAAACCGGCTTTTTGTTCACATTAATGGCTTTCATGCTAACGAGCCCGCGGTAAAACTTCACATTCAAGCACATCCCCGTCCTTCATTTTAATAACAATTAATACCAATTCCGCCACAGAGAGCAGCACATGCTCACAGTGTGCAGGCACCATCCAGCCACCAAACGTGTCCCAAGGTCCAGCATCGGTGCGGGTTTGCTGCTTCGGCCAGGGCACCCGGGCACGTTTGCAGCCCCAGCTTGACTTAAAAAGCAGGCGGGCTAAGAAGCGCCGGGTCTCCGGTGTAAAGTAAGTGGTTGCTTTTTCATGCCAAGGGACCTTCAGAGCAGAGCCAGCCAGTTGGCTTGCTTGGGTTCAGCTGCTGTTTCTATGCATCTCTCTGTCCCAGCCTTATTAAAATGCCCTGCGCGGGACACTCACCAGGCTGCCGTGCTTGCTTCCCAGCACGCTAGACTTGTGGAGGTCTCTCATTGACTCGACAAGAGCTCTGTGCAGAGAGGGAAAGCAAAAACATTCAATTCACCATCCCGGGAGGCTGAGATAAAACACACCAACCCTTCCAGCTGCTCCGCGCCGCGGCGTTGGGCAACGCACGCCGGGATCCGACCCCTGCGGGGTTATTTTGGCACGAAGTGGAGCAGTGCTGGTGGTGGGGCACGAGGCTGAGCCCCCTCCCCAAGCCACCGTGTCACCGACCCCCTCCCACGACTGCCAGCCCCGTTGAAGATAATTGTGCATCACCATCTACTGTATCCTAGAGAACAAAGTCATTCCAACACAAAGAGGTTTCGCTCCCGAGACCGGTAGCAAACGGAACCGGTTACGTATGTGGCTCATTACCCAACTCATACTCCACGTGCTTGTTAACCTGCCCAGATCCCCAAATTCTATTCTGGAATTCTAGAATTCTATTGCTCAGAGCCTCCGAAGCATCGATGCGGGCACGAGCACCCCAGGGCAGAACTCAGCCCCAGGCTGCTCACGGGGACAGCCTGACATGGCATAGGGCTGTGGGGGCTGGGACAGCTCCACGCAGCCACCCCAGGGCAGCCCCTTCCTTGGGGAAACGCTGTTTTTGCTGGGTATTTTCAGTGCAACCGGCTTCTGCAAGCACCAGAAGTAGGGGGGGGGGTCCCAGCGAACCACGGGGAAAAGCCATTTCACACGCTGCCACCGAGCAAACTTCTACAATGGGGACATTTCCAAGGCTTCAGTTTCAGAATTGTGCTTCTCTGCAAGAAGCCCTTGCTTGACTTGGGGGAAAAAAGAAAGGCAGTTTGCGTGAAATCCAGCAGCTTGTTGAGGCATTTCCAGGCCGTGTGTCCCCAAGGAGTAGCCCCCTGGATATCAGCCAGACCTGTACTGGGCTGAAAACATGCAGGGATGGCAATCAGAGCCCCAAAAGTGAGGCCTGCCAGCCTCAGAAAGCTGCTGGAGCGGGAAGGGAAGAAGGGGTTTAATAGTCGCACGAGGTCAGTTCAGGATTATATATTGACCACTGAAAAGCAGATTCTGGGTATTTATGAGACAAGCAAAAGTGCACATCCCATTACAGAATAACTATGTCGATAATGAAGGATAAAGCTCCCCATTAAGCCTCCACGCAGCTATTATGGTTTGGATGGCTCAGTAGTTACGGCTCCAAGATAACATCAGCAGTGCTGCCGGATCTCATCCATCTCCAGCTGCCCTGGGAGCCCAGTGGCTCCCAGGATGGGCATGGTCCCCTCTCAGGCTGCTCTTCTCCAGCTGAACAGCCCCAGGGCTCTCAGCCTTGCCCCAGCACAGAGGTGCTCCAATCAATATAAATATTTAAGAGCAGAAAAATGAGTCCCCTCCTTGGGAAGAAGCCTTTCTTATCCCAATCCTGATACAGGTTTGATCCCCATGAAAAGCTCTTAAGCTTTAGTGACCTAAGGTGGAGCCCCGGGGTCCGTGCCAGGCAGAGCTCAGTAGCCCTGCCAGCTGATGGCACACAAGGCAGCATCCCTCGCCGTGTGACCGTGGCAGGATGAGGTGCCATCAGCCCCCTCTTCTCTCAGGTTGAGAGGTGAATCAGCCACGCAGGGAGAGACAGAGTCCTGCTCCCATCCCCACCCCACCAGCTCCTGCTGGGACACGGTGCTGGAGCGTCTGTCCCATGGCATGTTCATACCACTGACAAGAGACCCCATCCCTTCCCAGTGCCACCAGCCCTTTAAACATACCCAGGCCACCAGGGGACAGCCCTTCAGCCTGCTCTTGACAATCCTTTGGGAACCCGGATCCTACAGTAACCAGCCGAGCTCCTTGTTTTCTCTTTATTTATGCATCTGGCTGATGGCACAAGCAGCTGGAGCAGCAGAGGGAAGCTGAGCGAATGGCTTCAGCTCTGCACCCAACCCACAGGAAACACCTTTGGGCTCCAATAAACACCGGAATCAATGCGCTGAGCGGGGCCTCAAAGAAGAGCACGTTCCTACAAACCAGGCTGCCACGTTCGCATCCTCTCCACCCCCTCTGCCCTGTCCAGCTGGACGGCGGTGGTGGGGATGAGCTTGCAGACCACGTAGCAAAGATCATGGAGTCCAACCAGTCCCCCAGCACTGCCAGGGCACCACTGACCCCTGTCCCTCAGCACCACAGCTCCACGGCTTGGAAACCCCTCCAGGGATCACGGGGACTCCACCCCTGCCCTGGGCAGCCTGGCACAGCCCTGGACAACCCTGGAGGGGAAGAAATTGTTCCTCAGCTCCAACCTAAACCTCCCCTGGGGCAGCTTGAGGCTCTTTCTTCCTGTCCTGTTGCTTGTTCCTTGGGATAACAGACTGACGCCCAGCTTGCTAGAACCCAAGACTGGGGATGCCAACAAGCAAAGATGGTGAGATGATGCATCAGCTCTGCCCTACACCGACCCTCCAGCATCTCGGTGGGCGGTCTGCGCAGACAGCACCAACAGGGTAAGCAGCACCCTGTGCCCAGGAACAATGCTATGATTAGATGTATGATGCTGTGATGATGTCAGGACTGGGACAGTGCCCTGGCAGAGTAGAGTCTGGGAACACCAGGCACTTGTACAGCCCAGGGCTGAGCTCCCAAGGGGATGAGACCCTCCACCACAGTGCTGCTCTGATTCAGTCCCCACAAAGCAGGGCTTAGCTGCCAAGAGCCAGAGCAGATCTCTGCTTCTGTGCCCATCAGGGTGGTGGGTGCACCCCAGCAGTGACCCCACAGCCCCGAGATGGGATTTTTGGCAGGCACAGTTTGCTTTGGGAAGCCGCTTTTCCTTAGCGCACGGTCAAGGAGAAGAGGCAAAGAAAGCTCCATGTTTACCCGACTTGTAAAGAGCCGTCGACTGATTTTACAAATATTCCAGATTAATCCCATTAACATGGTCTAAACAAAGGACAAAAGACAGATGAATGTTTCTGAAGCTCTGTCTGCCAGCTGAGTTGTTTCCAGCCTGGAAGGAAGTGACTGGGATTTCCCTGGAGTTCAACTTTGCAATGATTTCTTCTTTCTAGAGACCCCGGACTGCCTGGGAAGAGCCTCTCCTCTTTCCCAGGTCACTGGGAAAAAAGCACCAAGCAAGACCAGATGTCTCCTGGCCATGGGGCCGGGCTGTCACTGCAAGTCCTCATCCCTCCTGGACCATGGTGCTGCTTCCCACCCGCCCCGAGCACTTCACATGGTCCCACGGATGTCACGGACGGCTTGGGAATGATGCAAAAAGCATCCCTGGCACCAGCACCTCTGGTACTGGTGGGAGCCCCATTTTGGACAATTTCCCCCCCAGGAAACCTTCCGGGGGAGGTGAATGAAACCTCTCGTGGGCCCACGTGCTGAGAAGAAACACAAATCTCACGCTCACCCATGAATTCTGTAAACAAGCACAAATTTCCTCCCACTCTGTTTCCCAACTCCTTCCCACCCCGCGAAGCCGTCGGAAACATCCTGACGAAGCACAAAGCGTTTCTGGCCCCCGGAGCTGCCCTGGGGTCACTGACCACAGGATTTTACCCTCCTCCAGCTTCTTGGAATAATGTTTCCTTGAGGGCAAGAATATGACATGCTTTTTTTCTCCACTTGAGAGGTTTTTAGGAAACTTGGGGCTGGGGCGGGGGAGGGAAAGCCTCTTTTCACATCTTGAGATGAGCGGGTAAGTGAGCCGGGCGCTCGTCCACGAGTGTTATTTCACATCACATCACACCTCGTCAAGAAGACTAAGTCAAGAGGCTTCATTACGACATATATTTCTTTTTTTTTTTTTTTTCCTAGCCAGGATCCACCAGTTTGAAGCGGAATAAGCGGCGGGGCTGTTGGTGTAGAGAAAGCCTCCATTGGGAGGATGCTGTAAATCCAAGCCCTCCTAAACTCACCTGTTTTGTAGTCGTAAAGAGGTGAAAAGCCACACGCACGGGTGTTAAAGGACTCAGGGGTGGGGGGACAGGAGGCTGCTGGACCCCACGGGTAAGAAACTTCTCAGGAAGATGCCACAGGGGGATGAGGGTAAAAAAAACAGGGTGAAAAGGGCTGCTGGGTGCACTAATATTTTTACTTTTGTGATAGCCTGAATAAAATCCTCACTGACCTCCTGTTTTGGATGGGATGTGAACTACAGAAAACTTATTTATCCTGGCAATGGAGGCTTTTCAAAAGCAGGGAGACAGCGCATGGGTGAGCAGCTCAGCCATGTCTCACTTGCTGTATTCCACCCAAAACCCCCCAACATGTTCCCCAGGAATGAGCACCCTGGGGTGCTCCTCAAGGCATGGGGCAGCATCCTGCATCCCAGGCTCCGTCAGCTCTGTTCCCATCCTGCACGGAGCCGTTGGCTCCTGGACAGATGACAAAACCACAGCAGTTTTTTGGAAGTTTGTCCCAGCTGGGGGCAAAAGTTTTCCAAAAGAGAATAAGGACAGAAAAGAAAAGAAAAAAAGAAAAAGAAGAAGAAGAAAAACAAACACTATCTTCTAAATATTTCAGGCTTCAGAAACCCGTTTCCTGGCCAGTGTGAGGAAGTGCCAGAGCCTGGGTGGATGAAGGTCACAGGACAGCCAGGGTGAGGGAGGCAGGGACCCCCTCCTCCCAGTGCCCGCCGGGCAGCTGGAGCCCAGACAAGCCTGGCCTTGTGCTCCAGCTCCCAGGAAGAGGGAAACCATCCACAGAAGCGAAACGGAGACTTGTTATTCAGGCACAAGCAAGAGCACAGGGAAGCTCATGGAGGAACGGTTGCGACGTCTCTCTCCTGCCTCGTGTTGTCCACGTCTTTGCCAGTGCCTCCAGCCTCACCTTTTCCCTATTTTGCCTCATATTTTAGCACGTGACGCTCCGGGATTTGGTTTCTTTGTGCTTAATCTAATGAAGAGAGCAGCCAAAGCATCTCTCTTTGCACGAGCGAACCCACCCAGAGCTGGGAACCCCCCCGGGAAGGTGCAGGAACCAGCACCCTGCAGGCTGAGCTCACACGAGATGCTCGTTGCCCACCACGGCCTCAGCTTGTTCACCCGAGCGATGTTTCTGCACATTCAGCTTTTTGGCCACTTCCTTAAAGGATCTGGCGTTTCCCCAAGGACAGAGTCTTCTGTGGATCTGCTCTCATGTGATGTCCGGAGCTTCTTAGGTGTACAGGGTCAGACTTTGGGAGCTGTTGTGCTCCCCTTGAGAAAAAATGCTTTTCTGGCCATGCGACCCCAGGCACAGCACCATGTCCCTGGGCTGTTTCCATCCTCCCCTGGTCCCCCCCTGGGTCAGTGGGCACAGCGAGGGGTCCTCACCTGCCCTGCTGTGATCCGCGGGCTCGTCGGGTGCCTCCTGACACCCAGGAACGGACGCGGGGCTCAGGGAACCGTGGGCGCTCCTCGATCCTGGAAGAAAGGAAAACCTTTTTGTTACAGCAGCACGGATGCCACCAGCTCCAAGCCTTCTCCACACCCCAAGTCTGAACCTCATCTCGACCACATGCACTCGAAGACATGCTGGGTACCAACACAGAATCACAGGATCACGGGATCGTTTGGGTCGGAAAAGACCTTCCAGATTATGGAGTCAAGCCCTTGGCCTTGTTGGGTCTGATCCCACTGACCTTGGCCCAACCTGGTGTCATCTGCAAACTGCCGGAGGTCCAGCTATGGGACCCCCAAGCCCCACAGCCGCACTCCAGGTGCTGCTGGCACGCATGGGTCAGGATGTGGCCCCACACTGCTCTGGAGCCCTCCCAGGCCCTGTGAGGTCCAGCACGCCTCGGTGCGGGCACGCAGGGAGAGATGGTCCTGGGCATGGACAGAGAGGCCATTATTCCCTGAGGAATTTATAGCAGCTATTGTACAGGCAGGGAGGAGGGACACTCAGAGATGGCAACCAGGGCTGAGAGACCTTCATCCCTTCATCGCTAACGGCTCAGGCTTTGTCAACAGCCCCCAATCCCAGGAACCAGCCCTTTAGGTCCTTCCCATGACCAAACCCAAACAGCATTAACTCTGTGACAGCGATGGCTGGCACCAGCACCCCCCTGTCCCCAACACCGGCACATGCACGTCCCCAGGCTGGCCCCAGCAGCTTCCCCGCCTGTGCCACGGGGATTTGGGGCTTGGCACAGGAGGTGGGTGAAGGATTTTTCCATAAGGCTCGACAGCTTGAGGGATTCGCACCATCAGTTGTCAGGGGAAGGGACCACCCCTCTGAGAGAGGAAAATCAAGGTCTGCATCCCGGAGTACGCGGTCGGCACGCGGATGGGGAGAGCAAGCACATGGCACAGGTCCTGACCCAGTGCTGAGAGAGAGCAGGAGCTGCCTCAGCCGTGCTTTTATGTGACCATGGAGCAACAGGTTGGAGTCTCGCTGGAGAAGAGAAGATGCAGGGGAGGCTTTATTGAATCCTATCAGTGCTTCAAGGGGCCTGGCAGAAAGATGGGGGGGGGGTACTTTTGAGCAGGGCCTGTTGGGACAGAACAAGGGGTGATGGTTTTGAACTAGAAGAGGGAGATTCAGACTGGAGAGAAGGAGAAATTGTTGGTGCTGAGGGTGGGGAGAGCCTGTGCCAGGCTGCCCAGAGAGGTGGTGGCTGCCCCATCCCTGGCACCATTGCAGGGGAGGTTGGCCGGGGCTCTGAGCACCCTGCTCTAGCTGCAGATGGCCCTGCTCCCTGCAGGGGGGTTGGACTAGATGACCCTTAAAAGGTCCCTTCCCACCCAAACCAGTCTATGGTCCTATGATTTTTGGTGGCTGTCACCCTGCCCTGCTCAAGCAAGATGCCACACTTCCCATCAGGCAGGTTGTCTGTTGTGCTCCTCAGCTGCATGCCCCAGCAGAACACCACTCTGGGACTGGGTCTGAAGGGTTTAGTCCTATTTCTGCAACTCAAGCAACATCTTGAGTTTCTCCAGCACAGCCTCTCCCTGGGCAGTTTTGCTCCCAGGGCTTTTCATGACGATGCTCAAGGCTCCGCAGACCGACTCCGGCTGGAGAGCCACAGCGAGGGGGCTTTGCCAACAGCTTTGCAACGAACAAAGGAGAGTGGGATTTCTGGGAGCTGAGCTTGGCACTGGTCCTCTCCCAGCTCGGGAACGATGGGATTCGCAGATTTGTGGGGGACTCTAGCAGCTGGCTCCGTCACGTAGATTTTGCCTGCTGCCAGATTTGGGTAATTACGCACTGACTCGGGAGATAGGAATCCAGGATTCGACTCCTTTCAGCTCCCTTCGAGCTGGGTAATGAATTGAACTATTCATCATTTGATAAAATTTCCATGAAAAGAAGAAGAAGGGTGGGGGAGGGGAAGGACAGACCTTCCCTTGCGTTTGCAGGGTATGCATTACAGCGCCCAGCGAGTCTGCTGGCCACAGAAGGGCGATGTTAAAGCGCCAGATTAATGCTGCATTGAATCTCAATTAAAACTCATTAAAAAGCCGCGGGCCAGACAAGTTGCCTTTGATGAAAGTAATACTTCTTGAAACGGGGAGCTGCCATTTTTAGACTCAAAGCGGCCCCTTATGCTCATTCTCAACCCCCAGGAATCCCACCAGAGCTGAAGATGAGCGAACGTCCACGCTGCTGGAGACAAGGGGGCCCGTTCTGCGCTTTAATAGCGATTCAGTGCTGAGCTGGCTGCTTTGTGCCATCCCAGAGCAACGTGACCTGCAAAGCTCCTTCCAGCTGTGGCACCGCGCACTGTTAGATGACCTCTTTCCATCACGCGCTATGAAGCAGCTCCTCCAGAAGATCCACCATCCCTCCGCACCTGCTTTGGACCCACCTCGGGGATCCATTTTGTATTACTATTTATTTCTGATCTTGGGCAGCCCCAGGTCCTCGTGGGGACCTGGCCTCGCTCCCTGGTGCACAGCCCTAGGTGGGTTCAGGGTTCAAGGAGCCCTAATGATCTGAACACCGTAAGCGAAACCCCATCGATGGTGAATCCCGTTGATCTGTTTTCTAGAGATGTTGGTCAGCATGCACCTAATCTCTGAACAGGAGTTATATTAATATTATTCAGAGCCATTTCTCAAGCACCAGAGGAAGCGCAGTGCTTCGCCAAAGTCCTTTTCAGAGAAGCCTTCACCCAGTGCTTCTCCAGAAATACACTCGAGCTGTGCCATCCAGCCACTCATCTCCGCAGCTTCCCTGATGACACGGCCCAGAGCCTCCACTCCAGCTTCCTATCGATCGATCGAACCACGCTCAGCTTTTCCATGGGATCAGCTCTACATCCGCCCTTGCCACCGAGGCAGAGGACACTGAGACTCGCTGTCACGCCCTTGTGACCACCCAATCAAGGGCCTCGGCGGTAATTAGCGTTCACCCACGATGTCGGGCATCACTTGTTTACAGCCTTTGATCTCAACAGGCTGTGGTTGCCATCTCCTCTCCGGGTTTTGGCTGTGGCTTCATCTGCTCGCTGAACGATGAGGATGAGCCATCGTTTAGGCTCGGTGACTAATGCCAATTAATGCATAACGAATCCATCGGAGACCATCGGATAACTCAGGCTAATGCACGGCACGGGACCTCCCAGGTGGCACCCTCTTTTAACCAGCATCTTTCAGAAAAACCTTTCAAACTCTCTTCCCCAAATTAACATGCCCCCAGGCTCCCCCACTAACTTGTGTTCATGTCTAATTTTATCTAGGGCTTTGGAAACAGCCTCTGGCAATGGGTGGGTTCTGCAAGCACCACTGCCATACCGTGGGACTCCTGCCATGCCTCCACCCACCAAAATACGCCCAGCACAACCTCTGCTCAGAGATTAAATTTGTCTAGTCCTTCCCTTCTAATCCAACCTAGATGTTCTGGAGTCTCCTTCTCTAGGGACACTTTCCAGACCTGCCTGGATCTGTTCCTGGGTGGGCTGCCCCAGGTGACCCTGCTCTGGCAGGGGGGTTGGACTCGATGATCTCCAGAGATCCCTTCCAACCCCTACCATTCTATGATTCCCTGATTGCAGGCTTCCCACTTGTGTATCCCAAAGATCCCATCACCCTTTTGATGGCAAATGAATATGGGCTCTTTCCTCCGCTTCCCTTCTCCATCCTGGGACTCCCATCCCTCCTCCCCTGAGCCCTGTGCCTCTTACCCACCAACAGCCCAGCCTCATGCTCTTCTGTTTGCTGGCATATCTGTTTTCTGGACAGAAAAGTCACTCAGAGTGAGGAATTACTCACCCAGCCCTGCTAAACCACAGCCATTGAGAAAGTCCCCGTTTGCTGTGAGACCTGGGCCTGTCAGCACTGCTTGCCCATGGCTTTTGCCAGCACTTTGTTCAGCTCTGTAACACGGATGTTTTTCTTTATATGTAAAGCACCGGGGCTGGCTTTCTGCTTGCAAGCAACAGAGCACAAACTGGAGACCCAGAACCTCGCAGGACCAGATGATCTACAGCAGGGATGAAGTTGCCTCTGATCCCTACAGCACCTTCATAGAATCATTTTGGTTAGCAGAGACCTTTCAGATCATCGAGTCCAAACACATCCTTCAGCACCACATCTCCACTGCTTGGAAACCTCTCCAGGGATCACAGGGACTCCACCACTGCCCTGGGCAGCCTGGGACAGCCCTGGACAACCCTCAAGGGGCTGCAAGAAATTGTTCCTCAACTCCAACCTAAAACCCCCAAGGGCAACTTCAGGCTGGTTCCTCTTGTCCTGTCCCTTGTTCCTTGGGAGCAGAGCCCGACCCCCCTGGCTCCAGCCTCCTGTCAGGAGCTGTCAGAGCCAGAAGGTCTCCCCTGAGCCTCCTTCTCTCCAGGCTGAACAAGCCCAGGTCCCTCAGCTGCTCCTCAGCACCCTTGTGCTCCAGCCCATTCCCCAGCTCCACTGTCCTTCTCTGGGCACTCTCCAAAGCTGAAGGCCACCACCTTGCTGGCTTTTATTGGAGAACCTGAAGGAAGTCCTGGCCAGGCAGAGCTGGTGTGGCCATGCCATGCCATGGTCCCAGGGTTGTGTCCCACAGTTTTGGCAGATCCTCAAGCATGAGGCGTAGGCTCTCGCTGCTTTTCAGTCGTTCCTTTTCCATCCTATTTATAATCTGCTTAGACTCTCCCGGGTACCAAACTCCCTCAAAAGCACGAGGTCTGGGCTGTGCCGCCGCTGTTTCCATCTCTCCCTGTGGGAGGGAAGGGGGTGGTTTGGGACATGGACAAAACCAGCTCGTTTCATGTACTGACAGCAGATATTTCTGCCCCCTCCTCGCCTTCCCCCAGCATCCCCAACACCCCCAAAAAAAGCTCTTTGTGCCTCCCCGTGCCTCAGGCTCACACTGGGACCGCTCTGCCTCGTGTCAGGCACCCAGAGCTGACTTTCAAACCAGTTCCCCTCTAAGGATGAATTGCTCAGGAATATTTGCAAAGTTTATAAACCCCTGCCCATGGGGTTTCCCTATTTTCAGCACCGCCTGGGAGGCAACATCAGCGTGGCAGGAGTTCTAGCAGGAACACTGTAAACACCTGTGCCCAGGAGCACTGGGAGCTGTGTGCTGTACTGGTTTTAGTTAAGACACCTGCTGCTGAGCAGGATGTGAAGACCCCAGAAGTCCCCTGGGTTTCCTCCCTTCCCCTGCCCCACTGTGAGAATACACATATGATTCCCGGTCCCCAAACCCTCCGGGGCAGGTCGGGAGCCTGCTCTTGGGTTATCTTTGGCTTCCACTGGGATAGTCCATGTCACAGGAAATAAAACCTCCGGGGTGTACTGGAGCAAATGAATGGAGTGCTTCAGTGAAAGCGTAAGTTGTGCACATGACAGAGACCTTCCCAGTTTGCCCCCAAAAATTAACGGCAGAGCCCTTCTCCATCCCACCAAAGGTGCTTTCCTTCCTTACAGCCCCACGGCCTTTTCTTAACATAGCTCTGAATAAATCTATTTGCACTCAGGAAGAAAAAAGAAAACCCACACCACAAACTGTTAATGAGCCCCACAAATTAATCAGCCTGGCTTAAAACTGTGACTATTCAATAGCGGTGAATTTGTGTTCTTTTCACCCAACTGACCGTCCATCAATCCCTCTCTCGACACCTAGAAGAGCTGGAAAGACATTTTTTTTTTCTCTTGAACGCAGATGCTGGTGGGTTTGTGGAGCTGGCAGAGGCACGTGGAAATACCCGGCAACAAATGCAAACACTGGTGACCGCCCAGCAGAAACCAAGCAGGCAAAATGCAAGTTATTCATTAAGGACAAAGATGGGAAAGAGCAATTCCTCCCCAGCAACCTCTTCCCTAAGAGCCTGGGCACACACCAGTGTCAGCTCTGGAGCTGCTTCACTCTCTTTGGATGTCCCCAGCACGCTGACGCCAACACGTGTGCCCATCGCGTGTCCCCTCTCCACGCAAAGGTCAGTGACATTTGGGGTGAAAGGCAGCAAGCAGAGCACAGCTGCCACTGCCCTCCCCAGACACATCCTGTCTCGGGGCTCCAAGGACCACAACAGCTTCAGCCCCATTTACTTCCACTCTGCATGCACCAAACCAGTTAATCCCATGCCCGATGCCCCAACGAGCCTGCGGTATGACGCTGAGAGCTGTGCCACTGCCCAGATCAGCAGTGTGGCACTAAATACCAGCAGGGACCCCATTAGTCCTATTCCCAGATGATCACAGCCCACTGAGACCCTTCCAGCTATGGCCAGACCCTGCCCACCATGGGCCAGGCAGCTGGGGGGGGCTTCCCAAGGCAGGGGGGCTGCCGTTTCCTTTCCGGTGTACAAACCATTAGACCCATCGTCACAACCAGATCCTTGTGCTGGGGGCGTAGAGCGAGGAGAAGGGCTTGGGCCAAGCACTCTCCCAGAGTCCCACAGCTACCATGGTCTGGAGGTGGCCTCTTTCCTCCCGACGCTGCCATAACACACACCGATTCAGTGGGATGCTGCCTGCTCTGGACCATCCCTGTGGAAGATTCCCCCTGGCACAGCCCCGACCCACTGCGGGATGGGGCGAACGGGGCCAGGATGAGCTTGGCTCGCTGGGTCCAAGGGATGGCGGGGATGGGGAGAAATGAGAAACACTGCTCAGAAAGCAAAACCTTCCCCTCCGCAGCATGGGTGGCAACGTGGGCGAGCCGAGCAAGTGGTTAAGAGACCAGATTTGGGGGACCCAAGCTGCTCCCCTTCACCTCCCACCCCCCGCAGCTCCTCGGGGTGGCTTCGCTCAACCACCTCCGAGCCCCATCCACCCCGCAGCCCCCCCGTGCCGCTCTTTAATCCCCCCCCCAGCTCCATCCCCGAGGTTTTTCCCCCACTCCCCCCCCCAGACAAGCCGGCAGCCACCTGTAGAGGTCTGGGCAGCAGCTGCTGAGCGGCCGCGGAAAGCGGCTTAGAGCGGGGTGCGCCCGGAGAAGGGGGAGGATGCTCGACCCCCCCTTCCCCCCCCCTCCCCAGCCCACTCGGCCGGCTGCTCCAAGGGTTAAAAATGCAGCAGGGCTATGAGCTGGGGGGGGAAGCATAGCGGGAGCCGCGGGGAAAATATTCAAATACAAATAAAGGAGCAAAGAAAATTAAAATAAAGAAAGAAAGAAAGAGCGAGGCTGGGAGCGCGGGGGGGTTGGGGGGGAGTGGGTCACTTCTGCACCTTGCGGGGGTCGCCACGGCATCCGACGGCAAGGTCCTTACCTTGGTGACAGTCATGCGGGAAGCCGCGGAAGGGTTCAGAGGAAGCTCCGCGGGCGGCGGGAGATGCGCGGACAAGGAGGGGAGAGAAAATAATAAAAAGGCGGGGGGGGG
>JANVCC010000036.1:5823623-5838604 GCA_025345505.1 Todiramphus chloris collaris
TTGCCCGGGGCTCTGAGCACCCTGCTCTAGCTGCAGATGGCCCTGCTTCCTGAAGGGGGTTGGACTGGATGAGCTCGAAAGGTCCCTTCAAACCGAAACCATTCCATGATTCCATGATTCTATAATAGACAGTGACAAGTGGCAACACCAGAGACCACCACTTTGTCCCAGCTCTGTCACTTCCATTTTCTAGGCGAATGGAGGATGTTCCACACTGGAGGTGGCACTCAGGGTTACTTAAGACTCCAGTGTCCTACCATGCAGATGGGTGCCTGGGTACCTCTGCAGATCAGGGCCCAAACAGCTGCTACAAGGTCACTGATGCAGTAATAAAATCTGTGTCATTTTATCATTATTTATTCTCACCACCAAGCAACCCAACCTCCTGACGGCATCGACTCCAGAGAAATTCAGGGATGCAGGGTACCAGGAGGCACCAAAGCATCCCTGCTAGCCATGGCTTGTGTCACCAGGCCCTGCAGCCTTGCACACCCTTGTGCCAGCCACAAAATACAGGCATTTTTCTCACATTCTTAAAGATCTCCATCACTGGAGACGAGAGGAGCAATACTTAGAAAAAGCAGCATTTTAGCTCCTTGTCTCCTGCTTACAAGGGCAGGAAACCAGCAGGATACAGCCCAGGAGCAGAATTATCCAGCCATCAGATTAGATGTCGCACCAACATATTTTATTGTTGCTGAATTAAAACTACTTGAGGCCAATAGCAAATGCATTTCCAGTTCCCCTTAAAGAAAAACGCGCTGCCAATAAACAAAGGATTTCCTTTTTATAAGGAGATTATTCAGCCAAGAGTCTGATGAAAGATTACTGAGTATTTTTTTCTAGTGACGTAAAATATCCCTGGTTCTGACAACAGGCGAATACCCAGAGCTGTAAAAAAAAGAAATGTCTGTCCTCTGATAGTCTTCTAAAAATCAACTCTGGATTTGAAAATAAACCACATGATGTGAGCAAGGTTAATGCAATTAATGTCCAGTTAATGGCATTAGGCAGCAGAAGAAGCCACCTCTAATTCCTGAACCACCCAGTGATGACCTTTTCTCAAGAAAACCCCCATTTTCCCAGGAGCTGACGATGAAAGTGGGAGGCTCAATGGGGACAGAGATGATGCTTAGTACTAAATAGGGCTCGGGAGGTGACCGAGACAGGGGACATCGAGGCCCAGATAACCTGAATGGGGAGAAACTAGGCTCTTGCAAAGCCTTAGAGGAGCCGTCGTGCCCCAGCCACTGTCACTCGTGCTGTGGAAGCAGCAGCGCCTGGGTCCTGCTGTGTCTCCTGCACTGGAGCTGCTGGGATTAATTAGCACCAATTAGCTGATTGAAACAGCTCCCTTGTAGTGGCAAACTGGGACAGCTGGCAAAGGTAGGACAAGAAGGGAAAGGCTGCTGGGAGGGCAGACGTTGCTGGGTGGCTCTTAAGTGCCTGATGCTGCTGAAGGAGGGAGGCTGCACCTACCTGGTTTCTCCACATCACGGTAAACATCAACATCCCCCAAACCCCAGGGGCTGCTGCTGGGGGGGGCAGAACTGTTGGGGAAAGGGCTGGGACCTGCTTTAGGGCAGGGAGCAGGAGAAACTGGGGGAGTCAGTGCAGCCCTGCCAGCTGAGCCCTTGCCAGGGAGCAGGAGGGATACTGGGGAGCAGAAGGGATGCTGGAGAACAGGAGATTTGTTGGAGAGCAGGAGAGATACTGGGGTGGCTCAGTCCTTGCTAGGGTGAGAAGGTGGAATTTTGCATTGGTGAGGAAGGGGCATCAGCATGGGCTCTCCAACCCCAAATCATCTGGCTTTTGGCAGACTGGGAAGGCTTTTACTCTGTTTTGGATCAAAATTAAGCCAGTGATGGATCACTGGGGTTTTGTGACTGGAGTTTTGCTTTGAAGGTTTGTTTGGACCCCATTCAAGCCCCAGACTGGACTCTTTCCTCCAGGAGAGGAGGTGTGCTGGGGCTGTGCAGACCTGCGCTGACAGCACCTAGGCAAAGGGAGGTCCACGGTGCCGGGAAAGAGTTAAAATCCCCCACTGGTGCAGATTCCATCCTGGTCCCCACGCTCTTGGGAACGTGTCTCCGGTCTATGGGATGGCCAACGGGCATACAGTGGGAATACTCCCACGGGGCTGGATCAGGTGCTGCTGCCCCAAGCCTGTGCAGACACATCTGCTGGGAGGAGCTGTGGAGCAGAGCCCTTGCTGGAGGAAGCTGGAGTTCCCCACTCGCAGCGTGTCCTGCAGGGCGGGTGCGGAGCAAGGTGGGTACCAAGGGCGAGGAGCGGTGATGGGGGTGGCTGGAGCTCCCTCTCCCGGCTCTGCCGAGAGAAAATTGATGCACGAAGATGAGAAATGCTGAAGCCTGGGAGCACCCGTGGTGTGGAGACAGGATGAAGGACTCCGGGGGACCCCAGGGATGCTGTGTGTGGAGGCGTCAAGTGCTGCTACAAGTCCCTTGGGGCAAGCAAAAGTCCACAGCCGTCACTGGAGCAGAGCAAACCCAGGCAGATGTATGCTGGGGGGGGGGGGCTGAGCTGGGAGAATTAACTAAAGCTCTCCTGAAACCAGGCTCAGGGGGCTGTCTGTGCCCCCCACCTCCTGCCTCGCAGCATCTGGAGTCTGCGGCTGTGTTTCCATCCTTCCTGCCACACGGCTCATCCCCCCCTGCTATTTGTCCACGCGGTTAATTTGCTGGCGCTGCTGAGCCGGAGGAAGGAGCTGCTGCCTCGGTGGACGTGAGCAATTAAAATAAGTCATCAGGAAACTAGGAGCCTGGCTGTGCAGCAGGACAGGGGCCGTGAGAAGAGTGTGGCTCAGAGGGCCTGTGTCCAGGAGAGTTGGGAAATGTAATGCTGCAGAGGTGTTTCTGTCTTCAGTGCAGTACATCACCTTGCTCAAGGAAAGAATCATAGAACCATGGACTGGTTTGGGTGGGAAGGGAAATTCAAAGCTCATCTCATCCACCCCCCTGCAGGGAGCAGGACCATCTGCAGCTAGAGCAGGGTGCTCAGAGCCCCGGCCAACCTCCCCTGCAATGGTGCCAGGGATGGGGCAGCCACCACCTCTCTGGGCAGCCTGGCACAGGCTCTCCCCACCCTCAGCACCAAAAATTTCTCCTTCTCTCCAGTCTGAATCTCCTTCTTTTAATTTAAACCATCACCCCTTGTCCTGTCCCAACAGGCCCTGATCAAAAGTCTGTCCCCATCTTTCTGCCAGGTCCTTTGAAGTCCTGCAAGGCCCCCAGAAGGTCTCCCCAGAGCCTTCTCTTCTCCGGGATGAACAACACCAACCCTCTCAGTATTTCTCAGAGAAATATTGCCGAACCCATCCCAGGTCGTAATTCTGGAGCGAGTTTATCAACCCATTACTCACTACTTGGCTTTCCTGAGCCAGGCTCAGCACTGAGGCAAGCTCCAATGTTGAACTGGTTACACCACAGATGAGTTTATCCCTTCGTTTGATGAAACTCTTGGAAAGACACATCTCTACTGCATCAGGCTGTGCTTGAAGACATATGAGAATAATAACAAAGCCGCACAGTAACACAATTACTGTGTCACCAGAGAGCCCTGGTTGTGAGATGATTCATGAATGGAGCTGGCCAAATCGCTTTCTGTGAGCCCGTGATGGCTTTGCTCTGGAGATGTAGGCCAGGCTCCAAATTTCCTGCACGAGGTGTCTGCCTGGCCAAGCTGGGAGATGGGACGGCTTGGGGCTGGCTGGGATCCGTTCGCTCTGAGCGTGACCGTTGCTGCCCTTGGATGTGGTGATCCTGATACTGTCACAAACCTGAGCCACCTCAGAGGCAGGTGGGACAAGTCTTCATGTCTTCCAGGTCCGTGGCCTTTCTCATCAAGGCCGTTCCCTCGGAAATGAAGGACATTTGTTCCTCCCTTACAAACACTCCATTCTTAAGGAAAGACCCACTGAGAGCTGGTTCCTTTTGTCAAAAATGAGTTGCACTTCTCAGAGACACTCCCATCGCTGGACTGGTGTAGGAGGGTGGCCAAAGCTGAGCACATCGTTTGCCCGGGATAAAATTACATTGAAATAAATATAGAGTAGATACAACATAGAGCCTTTGCATGGCAAATTGTCCTGGCTTATCCCCAGAGTTACTGCAGCTGGGAATTATACAGAGGTTAATGTTTGCATTTCATACCAGATAATTTATAGAGAAGTCCAGGGACAGGCTTTCATCTTCTTTGATGAAAGTTCATCTGGAATAACAATACGTGGTAGAACCTGGTGCTTGGACTGAGCTCCCAACCCAAGCCCTTCGACTTGAAAGCGAGATGTTTCCATTTAAAAGCACTGTTAGCAGGAACAAACATCTCTCTATTACGGACTCTCCTCGCTCTTCCCCTCCACGGCAGTCATCTGGTTCAGATTAGTCCTGGATAAGGTCCCGTTTTGCTCAGGGAACTAGGAGGGGAACTTGGAGCTATTTCTACTCATTTCAAATATGATTTGAATGTGGTGAACAAATGAAAATGCAGCGAGATCCAGCATGCGAAGGGAATCAAAGGGACACGGCAGCTGCTCCCAGTGGAAAATCACTTCTAGCAGCACAGGAGGTAGAGGAAGGAGATGAGTTTCTCACCTCAAAGTGGTGCTCTCAGTTCCCAGCACCCAGGCAACCACCAGGACCAGTAGCAATGACCCCTGGCAAGGGGGAAGCTGTAGTTGAAGTGCTTGTTTGGGGGACTCGCCCAGCTCGGTTAAGTTGGGTCTGCAAGCAAAGGGTCCCAAACTTCTCTCCTGGTGCCAATCACCTTCTCACCCCAGTTGGAAGCTGCTGTTTTCTCCAGTGAGGAGGGGGGACAGCCTTTCTCACCCACCTCAAGTGAGGGTTCCGGCAGCCTCTACTAGCTGGCTTGGAGGAGAGCCCTCCTCTCATAAGTGGGAAAAGATATTCCCAAGAAAAACCAAGCGAGAGGGAGCTTCTCAACAGCAGCCAGATAAATCCAACCCCTTCTTGTGGCTTGTTGTTTACATAGCGCCTGTTTATAGCCAGCTCTTGCCATAGCTGCTAATTTGATAGCACGTGACGGGTCGGAAATGCTTTGCAGAAGATGACAGAGAGAAAACAGCCATTGCATCAGAGACTGGAGTGAAGCAAGAGAAGCAGGGTGAAGAGCTGTAGAGATTTTTTGATTGGTGTGTTTTGGGGAGATAAAAAGATAAATAGGAGGCCTCAGCACAGCAGAGACAGGGACCTGTTGGAGCAGGGCTGGAGGAGCCCCAGCAATGCTGGGAGGGCTGGAACACCTCTGCTGGGAGAGGACAAGGGGTGATGGTTTGAAACTCAAAGAGGGAGATTTTGACTGGAGAGAAGGGAGAAATTGTTGGTGCTGAGGGTGGGGAGAGCCTGTGCCAGGCTGCCCAGAGAGGTGGTGGCTGCCCCATCCCTGGCACCATTGCAGGGGAGGTTGGCTGGGGCTCTGAGCACCCTGCTCTAGTTGCAGACATCCCTGCTCCCTGCAGGGAAGTTGGACCAGATGAACTTCAAAGGTCCCTTCCAACCCAAACCTGTCTGTGATTCTATGATTCCATGATTCTGTGAGTTGAGCCCCTGGGACAGTGCAGAGAGCTTGTTTCCTAACCCTCATCAGCCAGAGTCCTCCTGGCTGAACCACTGCTGCTCAGACAGTCAAGTGCCTGAGAAGGATTTCTATTTTTATGGAGCCCGGATTGACGGCTGCTCTAAGTCACATCTGCTGGGGAAAAGCATACGTTGAATTTGGATGCGGTGGCAGATCGGAAAGTGGCTGGACACAGAGCTCTCCTCGCAGCACAGAGGGCATGGAAACGAGACTTCACTTTAAGCAGAGCATTCTGGCAAGCGTCCTGGGCTGCGGGAAGCCAGCCCGGGCAATTTAAGAAGTGTTTTCCATAGCTTGGGTCTGTTGTTTAGTGAATATATTTGGCAGTTGCCTCCAACATGCATTTTAAAGGCAAACCTGAGACAACTGGCCCACTTGCTATTTTTCCCTTAGTAGCATGAGCACCCCCAAGTCTCCCTGTGCTCAGGGGCAGGGGTGGGGGCTGTTTGACATCACTGGGGCAGGCAGAATGACCAGGTTCCCCTCAATCGCTCCCACCAACCCATGCAGGCGACCTGCCAAAGATCCCCACCATGATCATGTCACCAGAAATGGGATCTGCTCCCTAGCTGGAAGACCCCCCACAGTGCTTAGGAAAAGGGGATGGAGAAGCAGCAGCTGATGAGAGCCCACCAAAGCTCCTGGCATCCCTCAGTACCCCCAGTCTCTGCAACCCTCCCCTGCCATTCCCACACAGTTTACCGGGACCAGCTGGAGAAGGAAAGCGCTGAGAACTGAACCTTGAGTCAAACACTTCTCCAAGTGGCTTTTTTGTGTCGCCTTCTTCCAGCCCTTCCTTTTGGGTGCTGAGCCTGGGAACACCGCCGTGGTTTTGGGCTCTGAGCCTGGGGCACTGCAGAATTTTTAAGGGGCTGAAGCTGGGGTGCCAGAGACTTTTTGAGGGGCTAAGCCAGGGGCACTGCAGCAGCTGAAGGGGTTGAGCATTAGCATTTTAGGAAGGCTGAACCCAAGGCATGACATTGCATTTTGAGGGGGTCTCAGCCCCAGAGCTCACTGCAGCATTTTGGGGGGGCTGAAACCGTGGTACAGCCCAGCATTTGGGGGTGGGGGCTGAGCTCAGGACACACCACTGTAATGTGGGGGGTTGAACCCAGGATCCATCTCAGCATTTTGGGGGGCTGAGTCCGGGGTGCACCCCCGGCATTTTTAGGGGGCTGAGCCCAAAGTGCACTGCAGCATTTGGGGGGTACTGAACCTAAAATGCACCGTGGCGTTCTGCGGGGCTGAACACGGGATGTCCTGCAGCATTTTAGGGCGCTGAATCCGCATCATTTTTTGGGCAGGGGCTGAACCCAGGATGCATCCAACATTTTTAGGGGGTCGAGCCCGGGATGCATCCAGCATTTTAAGGGGCTGAGCCCAGGGTGTGCTCCAGCGTTTTAGTGCCGGGCTCACCGCAGCGGCAGCCCCCGGAGCCCGCCCATCGCCGCAGCATCGCGGCCGCGTTTGCCCTCTAGCGCCGGCAGCAGCTCCCCGCCGCTGCGCCCGCATCCTGCACATCGTGTCTGTTTTCTAAATGTTTATTTAAAGAGAAGCTTTGTCTGCCCAGGAGGGGCAAGTTGTGGTCCTGCTGCCTGCAGCCCCACGGCTGATCTGGGGAGCGAGGGAAGGCGACCCACCCCTTCGTTCATAACATGCGGAGAAAGTCCACCAGCTCTCGCCTCTCTTGGTGGTTTTTAAGAGGCTCTTTGACCCTCCTCCAGTGCCAGAAGCTCTCCCGGCCCACCCACACATGCTGCACACGTTTCGTGTAGCTCCGTGTTCATTTTCTGGCAAATGTCAGCAGAGCCCTGCTGGAAACGTGGGCTTTGGGCTGGCGATGGAGACTGGGGTGACTTCCGCAGGGTGACTCACGCTGGAAGCACCTCTCGGCCAGATCCCACTGTGGAAAGGTCTCTCGCTGCCGCCTCGTACCGGTTTTGTCTCCAGTTCTCCTGCCCTACTTATTTTCATCACCTTCTGCTGCGGTTACTGGTAGGAGAGAGCCCGTTACAGAGCTGAGACTGGGAGGTTTCGCTCAGAGCGCGGTTGCGTGTCGTGAGCTTCGGCCGTCCGTGTGCTCAGCCCTGGCTGGGCTGGAGCCACCTGGGGCTGATCCAGCACAGCAGCTGCTGGAGCCACAGATGGTCCCAAATCCTGCCCTTTCCCAGGGGATGCACCGGGCAGGGTCCTCCCCTCTGGCCCCACGTCCCTGTGCCCCAGGGTGCTGAAGGAGCACCCCAGCACCTTGGTGCTGTGTTTCGGGGATGCACCAGGAGCATGCTGTCAGCCCAAAGATAAATGAACTCATTAGGCTGCAAGTGCTGATTATGAGCCTTTGCTTAAAAGGGTTGACTCTGGACCAAGGGAAGTATTTTGTTGGTGCTGCAAGGGGCTGAGGTGTCCTACAGCTCCTCTGGTGCAGGGGTCTGTCTTGGAGCGACACTAGATCATAGAATCCTAAAATGGTTTGGGTTGGAAGGGACATTTGAAGGTCACCTAGTTCAACCCCCCTGCAGCGAGCACAGACATTTGCAACTCGAGCAATTTTACCGCACCGCTGGGGAAGACAAAGCTGTTTAAGATGCAGGAGTCACATCCGCTTGCCAGCAATCTTCCAACAAGCTCACCAGGACACGTACAACCTCTGCAGCAGCTACAGCAACAACCCGGTTACCAGCTCAACAAGCCCCAAAGAACTCAGGGGGGGTTCCTGATCCCCCCATTTCCATATTTCATCTCCCTCTGCTGAAAAAGGCTGCTTCTCCAGAGCATTGGCCTCTGCCATCTTTGCACATCCTCCAGCCCTGAGCTAGGAGAGCTTTGCGAGGGAAATAAAAGCACCTCGAGCATCAGAAGACCCTGCTGACAGGCTATGGCCGGCTCATTTCTGGTGCTGGAGAGTCCAGAGCAGCCCCAAAAATGCCAGAAATATCTGCAAAAATTCTTTTTTTAGGGTTTTCCAGCTTGGCTTTCTATTTCTCCTGCCCAGCCTGGTGATGGATGGGGGAGTCCAGCTGCAAAGCAGCCTCGGTAACCGTGGGGCTGGATCAAAGGCATTCCCATTTGGTCCGGGCCCATTTAACGCGCCGCAAGGTGATGAAAAGAGGCTCTGCGCACGTGTGCGAGGTGAAAAATCCCGTAAAAGATTCCTCTTCTATAAATCCTGGCGGCTGAAACGGGGGCCTGGGAGAGGCTGCCAAGAGCTGCAGAGGAGAACCTGATCCCACCGCTCGGGTTTGATTTCTCCAGCAGACCTGGGTGAGCACAAGAGCCGAATGATGATTTAGAGCTGCCCAGAATGGTTTTCAGGTGTGAGTAGGTAGCACAACAGGGGCTATAACCCTAAACGAAGCGAATGGCTCTGCTGCCATAAATGTATTAACAATACATCATACTTAAGAGTGTTAGAGACTTGGCTGCGCAAAGCCAGGGGTTTTTTTACGTGATAGGAGCATGGAAAAGAAGTTGAAGAAGCAATTTCACAGTCGAGAGGTCCTGTAGTGAGAGTTATAACAGGGTTTGTGGACTGGAGAAACTCTGACTGAATGCTGCATCCATCAGCAGCATCTGATGGATGCAGGTTGTGTTATCTGAGTGTGGTCCAGGTGCTGTTGAGTTTTGATGCTGTGGAGCAGGGTGAAATGTCACTTCAGTCCCGTTCTGGGCACCCTCTGCCCCCAAGGTCTTGCTGAGCTTGGAGATGGTGGGTGCACCATGTCCAGCAAGCACCTGACTGGTCCCAGTGAAAGGTGGCTGCTGGAGGAATGGGGCTGTTCAGCTGGAGAAGAACAGCCTGACAGGGGAGCTGAGCAATGCTGAGCAAGAGCTAAAGGGCCCCGGGGGGCAAGAGGCTGGGGCCAGACTCTGCTCAGTGGTGCCCAGAGACAGGACAAGGGGCAACGGGCACCAACTGGAACCCAGGAGGGTCCATCTGAGCAGGAGGAGAAAGTTGTTTGGTCACTGTTCAGGTGTGGGAGCCTGTGCCAGGCTGCCCAGAGAGGCTGTGGAGTCTCCTTGTCTGGAGAGATTCCCACCCCGGCTGGACACTGCGCTGCTGGGCCCCTGCTCTGGGTGACCCTGCTGGATGGAGCAGGGGGTGCCACCAGATCAGCTCCAGAGGGTCCTGCCAACCCCTACCAGGATTCTGTTTCCTGTTGCCACGGGGCTGTGGGTGTCCCACACCAACAAGAATTCATGAAGCCAGGCTCAGCTTACACCCATGCTCCCTGACTCCCTGCAGCCTCCCGTTCATGTAACTCACCCAACACAATTCTGATGGTGTTGGTGTGAAAAAAAGCACCTTTAAAGGATTTGGCAAGCCCATCCTCAATTCTAGAGCAGGGAGAGTGCAGTGTCCAGAGATTTCATGACATCATTTGAGCCTTTTTTCCCCCTTCTTCAAGCAATAAACAAGCCCATTCGCCCTGGGGCTGCCTCCCCTCGCCCTGACCACCTGCACGGCTTCCAGCATCTAATGAAACACATGTTTTCCTGGCAGTCTGGCCTGGAGGAAAACGTCTGCAAAATGACATATTCTTTTAGTTATACTTTGCAAGATGGTATTTATTTTATTTATTCTTTTTTTTTTTTTTTCTTTCTAAATATAGCCTCCTCCAGGCAGGAGCAGGACTGCTTCAGCCGGCTCCGGGGGTAAGGAGGGAGCAGTTGATGTTCTGCAGAGCTGGTGGCAGTCGTGGAGGAGCAGGAAGAAGGAGAAAGTCTGCTTCAAATACAGGTAGTGCTTGCGGGGTGATGGAAGCTGCCTTTCCTTATTACATGGTGAATGAAAAAGGAAGCAAAGGGGATACTTGTGAATTCTCACGTTCAGCCGAGCTGGGCGGCTGAGCAGAGGGTCCTTCCCGTGAAGCCCTCCTTGGCACGACTCAGCCCATCCCACTGGAAAAGGCTGGTTGTAAAAGTGAACAAGGTGCAAATCATTAAAACGCCAGGATTGTAAGAGGATTTCAAGCTTTTTAAATCTGTAACCACCAAAAGATGGTAAGAGTTTAAAACAAACAAACAAACAAACAAAAAGAAATAAAGCAGCATTTTGCCAAGAAGCAGAAGAAATGGAAGGGAGGATAAGTGGGGATGTGCCATAAACCATCAGTGCCACTTTGCACCAGGACAGAAGTGGGTGTTGGCACCCATGCCTTAAACATGGGGCTCTGGAAAATGAGATTTGTTGAAGTTGTTGCTAAATTCCATAACATCTGGTTTTTTTTTTTTTAATCTGAAGCCCAAGTCATTTTTCATCCTATGACACCAGTGTCAACCTACGTAGGACGAGTGGCGTGTGGCACTCGGCTGTGCCTCACAGCAGGTTTTATTCCATCTCAACAGCATCCTGACATCAGAAGAGATGCTTTTCTACATGATACTTGACTCCAGCACAAATATGGCACACAGATGGCACAGAAAAAACTATATATCCACTGAAAGATCTTAAAACTGGCTTCCTGACAGATTTATTTAGTTTACGAAGGTGCTCATTTACCAGAGTACTCGGTATAAATGTCTTTTGTGAATGGAATCTTTTTTCATTTGTCATAACTCAGAAAATACAAAGTCACCAGCCTGTTTTCTTTCCTTTCATTTCATTCTGATTTCTTAGGATAGGATTTTAGCAGTGGCAAAGAGCATTATAGGTCTCCAGGCTGCTCTGAGGCCAGCCTCCTCTGCATCACAGAATCACAGACTGGTTTGGGTGTCAAGGGACCTTTCAAGGTCATCTGGTCCACCCCCCTGCAGGGAGCTGGGCCATCTGCAGCTAGAGCAGGGTGCTCAGAGCCCCGGCCAACCTCCCCTGCAATGGTGCCAGGGATGGGGCAGCCACCACCTCTCTGGGCAGCCTGGCACAGGCTCTCCCCACCCTCAGCACCAACAATTTCTCCTTCTCTCCAGTCTGAATCTCCCTCTTTCAGTTTAAACCATCACCCCTTGTCCTGTCCCAACAGGCCCTGCTCAAAATCTGTTCCCATCTTTTTGAGAGGCCCCTCAGAAGGCCCCCAGGTCTCCCCGGAGCCTTCTCCTCTGCAGGCTGAACCCCCCAGCTCTCCCAGCCTGACCTCCCAGCAGAGGGGTTCCAGCCCTCAGATGTAGATTCCTGATGATTCCAGCATTCCTGGGACAGGTCAGGGAGTGTCCCCAGCTTTGGAACAGACTTGCAGAGGACCAGCAGGAACAGCCATCCCCGGTGCTCACTGGCAGGGAGTTTTCTCTGTTCCTAATCTGTCCCAGGCCCTCGGGCTGGTTTGGGCAGCAAAACATCTTTTTCCAGTTACAAGCCAAGGCAGGTTTCTTGCTGATGCTGCGTCCTTCCCTGTGAGCCAGCGTTGCTGTGACACTGACTCATCCTCTCTTGCTGAAATACAAGCGCTTCACCACCCCTCGCCTGGTCCCCATCCTGCCCAGCACCCACTGGGGATGGTCCTAGGGGTGCGATCCCTAAAATGGGCAACTGAAGAGAGGGTATGTGACCACCAGGCAGCGAGGGCTTTGCGAGCCCCACTAGCCATTGCTGACAGGGCTTTTGCACGTGCCGTGGCTTGGGAATGAGGAATAATGCAACTTGCAAATGCAGAATAATGCAACTTAGCAGCTAATAACGTGACTTGGCAACTCATAATGCAGCTTGGCAACTAATAACGCAGCTTGGCAACTAATAACACAACTTGGCAACTAATAATAATGGATCTTGGAAAAGAATAACAATGCAACTTGGAATATAATAATAATAATAATGCTAAAGCAACATGTGGGAGAAGCCAGAGGAAACTGTCACTTGGGAGCTTGAACTAAGCAGAAAAAGAAAAGGAGTGTTGAGTACAGACCCCCGTGGAATTTCTGGGGAATTTCTTCCCTGCAGCTGCTGTAGCAAAAAGGTAACTCTTCCTCCATCCCACTTCGTGGTGACAGCCATGGAGGGAGCCAAAATCCAAGCAAAGGATGAGGGGAAAGCGCAGCGATGCTGTTATGTGATTTTTAAGCAGGTGGTGGGGTTAAACCTTCCGTGAATTCCCAGACAGAAGCAGGAGCGAGCGGCTCTGATGCTCATGGGGTTTCAGAGCAGCCTGGTCCCCAAGCTGGCTTTATGGACTGGAAGGAGGTGGAAAACCCACCGGCTCATTGAGGTAATAAGTTCCTTAGCCTGAAATATTTCTGCTGTGGATCTCCAGGATCTGCGAGGCATTTGTTTAGACGTTGAGACTGTGTTTTGGTGAGAGCTGGTCTGGCGGCTGCGGCGTTAAACGCTTTCATATTTTCCTTTATTTTTTTTTCCCATTTTTCTTGGTTCCTTCGGTCGGATGCCTTCGGATGGCGTTTCCTGCTCGGCAGACAATGCTGCGTGGCAGAGCCGCCAGCACAGGCAGCCAGGAGAACGTGAACACTGGGGTCAGCACTCTCTGTAAAGAACTGGCTGGCTTCAGAATGTCTTCAAACTTTTTTTCTTTCTTTCTCCCCCAGAAAAAATAAACAATCTGAGAATGTGCTGGCGTTCAGCTTCAGAGCAAAACCTCAGCTCTCATTAACAAAGACAGCACCTTTTTTTTGGCCCATCTTTAGTTAAAAATCCAACTTCCAAATCCTTTGGCAGAAGCAGGAAACTTTGCGCTGTAGTATAAAATCTAAAGTGGTGCAGGTTGAGAGAGATGATGCCCCGAGGGTGATGCTTTTTCTCTGCCTTGCTTCACTGTCCTGACATCCAATTGGGTGTAGCTCGACACAGAGTGGTCGTGGCCAGGTTGCCAGGTTGCCCAGGCTGCCAGGTTGCCCAGAGAGGTGGTGGCTGCCCCATCCCTGGCACCATTGCAGGGGAGGTTGGCCGGGGCTCTGAGCACCCTGCTCTAGCTGCAGATGGCCCTGCTCCCTGCAGGGGGGTGGACCAGATGACCTTGAAAGGTCCCTTCCCACCCAAACCAGTCTGTGAGTCACAGGGCAGTGAGGATCTGCCCTTGACCTGCAAATGCTATGGCAGAGGCAGTATCTTGAGTTGCCACCTCGGCACGGGGACGGGGCTGGTTCCCAGCTGCTGGGCATTGGTGTTGGCAAGGATGAGGAACACAGGACTCATCCTCTGCAGGAGCACTCGGCCAGTAATGGCCTTACCAGATCATGGCAGCAAAGCAGAGTGCTCTCCAGACACCTGGAATGTGTTAAATCTGTCTCCAGAATCTAAAAATGGCTCATCTTTCCCTTTTTTTAGAGAGGGCTGTCTAGAAAATGCCAGCACCCAGTGCCCTGACTGGAGCCAGGTGAATGGGGAGCTGTGATCCGCTCTTGCTGCCTGATGGCATTTCTGGTTTGGAAAGACATTTGAGCTGCTTGGAGGAAGTGTTTAGCAAAAGTATGAAGGCTTGTTATAGTAACTCAATTGTGTCTTGGACTGGGGAATGTGCTTATTTTCTACATTGAGTGCTGGAGAAATGACCAAAAATATCCAATTCCTAACCTGCATCCAGAGGAGCAACAATTCCTAATAAAAGCGGTGCGAGGTCTGGGCTCACCCTTGGGACACCACTGGTCTGGAGGGCTTGCTGGAAGCTGGTGTGGAGGTGAGTAGAGGGGAGGAGCTAGTGCCATGGTGGGGAACTCCTGCCCTGATGATCTCAAGCCTCAGCCAGGCTTCAGGTCAAATTTGTATTTGCCTTTTCTGAAGGTTTTGAATTGTAGAATTGTTTTGGTTGGAAGAGACCTCTCAGACTGGTGAGTCCAACTTTTCTGCCAGGGCACCACTGACCCATGGCCCTCAGCATCACATCTCCATGGCTTGGAAATCCCTCCAAGGATCACGGGGACTCCACCACTGCCCTGGGCAGCCTGGGACAGCCCTGAACAACCGTGGAGGAGAAGAAATTGTTCCTCAGCTCCAACCTAAACCTCCCCTGGGGCAACTTGAGGCCAGTTCCTTTGGAGCAGAGTCTGACCCCCTGGCTCCAACCTCCTGTCAGGGAGCTGTCGAGAGCCAGAAGGTCTCCTCTGAACCTCCTATCCTCCACTCTGGACATGTCTCAGCTGCTCCTCACAAGACTTGTGCTCTGGAACCCCTCAACTCTCATCCTAAGGAAGGCTGTTCCACTCCTTTCCTTTAAGAAGGAAAACTCACATTTTGGTCTCGGTGTAAAAATTCACCTCATTTCCCTTAACCCACCCAGAAGCACATCCAGCAAAGCTACTGAGCTCTGCCAGAGCTGGCTGGGTGACATTGCCAACAAGGACACCATCCCCACCTGGAGTCCATCAGCTGGTTTTTTTAATCCCACTCTTTCTTGGTACGGCCAGTGGAGCTGTGTGGGTAGAAGTGATATCCCTTATTTCATCCCTGGGGCACCATGGAGAGCCCAAGAGGATGGTGCACAGGG
>JANVCC010000036.1:5838614-5960080 GCA_025345505.1 Todiramphus chloris collaris
ATGGATGGTGCCCAGGGATAGATTGTGCCCAAGGTGTGGATGTTGCCTGGGGGATGCATGGTGCACAGGGGATGGATGGTGCACAGTAGATGGTTGCAGCACCTTTCTCCTCCCCTTTTCACACAATGAGGAGGAAAGCATACTTGGAAAGCACATTTTCTTCCTCCTTTTCAAACAATTTTGTGCCCAGAGTTACTTTTCCCGTTGCATATTTCCCCCTCCAGGAGGTTCAGCAGTGTATTAATCAAGCTCTCCTCTGATGTCGTGCTTTTTACGGACTGCCAACCGCACGCAGCCAGTTTGGCACCTTCTCTGACAAATTAAGGTTTCAATGGCTTTACCATTTGTATTTAGGGCTTAGCTGTGTGTTTCACTTCAGTAGAATTAAACTGGAAAAAGAAAAAAAACAAACCAAAAAAACCCCAACCCCAGAGCAGAATTCATATTGCACAGTGACTGCCTCCAGACAGGGAGGAACTGGAGGCAGGAGAAACCTACAGCTGTGAAAAGCACTTCTGCGGAGCAGGAGATAAAATAATATTCACAATAGATAGCTCGGAATAGTTATGTAAGATTAAGGGTTATTTTTTCTGCAATGGAAAATTTCCCAGGGGAAAGAATCTGGTTTTCTCAGGGGGGTATTTAATTTCTAGGTTTGAGAGGGATGTAAGTGCTTGGGATATCAGGGCTTTCCCAGGGCCTTGCTGGGGTGATGCGCTGGGGATGCAGCCAACCCTGGACCCTCAAGCCTTCCTTCTGGGAGGGGGGAAAACCCCCAACCATATGATTATTGTGTGTGTGCTGTATGCATGGAAGGGATGTGAGCAGGATCCTAGCTGTGGTACCTGGAAATTTGTCTAGACAGCGTGTGCTATGGGTCAGGGGAGGAATTTGGACCATGGTTACTCAGCACAAGCCCTGCCCCAGGGGATGCATCCTAATAACTCATTATCCAGGCCGGGTGGATGTTTGTTCATTCAAAGTTAGAAATAAACAGGGAGGGACTAAATGAATAGAAAAAAAAAGATATATTTCTGGCTAAGTAAACAAAGAAATTCCTGCGTAGCAAATGCTTCTTTTACAGTTAGTGCTCTGTAAATATGGTGTTGGGAAAGCTGCTTGAATCGTGATGTCACTGCAGCAGTGCCAGACACCTGGGGTCTGGGGTCCAGCCGGGAGAGGACTGACCTTAAATACAGGGGGGACCCCATCCCGGCAATTGCTTCCTCACCCTCACACTCCTCCCCTGCCCCCCAGGGTGTTGTGGCTCTCCCAGCTCCCTGCCCTCACCGTCGGGTCCTGGGGCTCCAGCGATTCTTTGAGCAGGGTTTTCACATGCCGCAGAAAGCAGCTTTTGGAGTGTAAAGTCATCCCTTCGGAGGTGGATGTTTATAGCTGGGAGCCAACAGCCAAAGACGGCGAGAAACACCCGCCGAGGAACATCTCAGCTAGTGAACTTTGTGGACACTTTGACAAAAATGTCATTTGCAGGGGCTGTGCCACCCACCTCAGCCCAGCATCCTGGAGCTCCCCTCAGCCCGGGGCCGGCTACGAAAGCGTTTGGCCCCAGCACGAGCTTGGTGGCAGGGAAGAAGAGGAGAAGCATTTCAGAGAGGACTAATAAATACAGCTTATGTTAATTGAGTGCTGGGAGCTAAGGGCCAAAGTTCTTCCAAACACTGTGGAGGTGCCAAGTCTCCGCTTTCCAGAGGTTAAATTACTTTCCTCTCTTTAGAGAGAGAAGAAAATCCAATGGGTCTCTGCAGCACCACAGTTTCTCCTGCATTAGTGCCTATGTTATCCCCTGATGTTGCTACTGAAGTCGGGTGTTGCTCATGGCTGCCTCCTCCTCCTCCTCTCTCCTCCAGAGAACTGGGTGGGTGAGGGTCTGTGTCCCCTGGGAAGGGTGAGTGCAGGGGGAAGGATGTTAAGAGTGGGAACCCCAAATTGTGCTGGCAAGGATGCAGATGTTGAACATTGGTCTTAGAATCATAGGTTAGAAAAGACCTTTAAGACCATCAAGTTCAACTGTCTTGTAGCATAACTCAGGATTTTCCTGCTCCCATGTGCAACACACACGTGAGTGCCCTGGATCCTGGCTCAGCATCTTCCCTTCCTTTCCCAGGCTCCAGTGTCTCTCTGCTCCCCTAGACCAGGATGCACCCAGGGTGATCCCAGTTGGGACATTGTTCTTGTCCTTTGGGCAGCGCAAGCTACAGGGAGAACCCCAGGGCACAGAAATAACCCTGGAGTATCCCAAAGTGGGAAACCTCAAGTGGCTCCTCCTGGACGCTGTGCTGACAGCATAGGAGATGCTCTCGCCTTCCTGGTCTTGTGCTCTGCAGAGACATAACACTTCCTGGCTTTGGATGAAGCTGACAGTCTCTGGGAGAGGCTGGCTTTGTGTTTACCTCAGCTTTTGTTTTGGACAACCAACTCTCCAGAGCTCTGAGCTCAGCAGGGCTGTGTGATGGCCAGCACCATGTGCTGTGCTGGCCCATGGTCACCCTCAGCAGACGGCTTTGAGCTGCTTCCCATCATCCAAGGGTGACAAATCTGAGACAAACCTGCTCCTGCCCACCCAGGGGTCTGAACATGTCAAGACGCCCAGGATAGCGCTGGTGGTCCAGCTTCCTGCTACCTTTTCCCTTCCCACCATGCCAGAGCTGCTTGCAGGTATGATCCTGACCCCAGACTCTGTTCATGAGCAGCATCTGGTGCTCCTGATCTGGGGGATATGTGCAACCTGAGCATCCAACCTGCACCCATCCCCCAGCTGTGGGGGAGCAGCCCTGGGAGCACCGGGTGCATCCCAGACCCTCTGCAGCACCATCGCTCTGGGGCAGCTGGAGATTAAATCCCCGCATGACACTGTCAGCCCTTTCTCCATTTGTATTAGTGAATTCGGGATTTTGTTTTCATTCCTGGCCTCTGTTTACATTCCTTGTATCCTAGATTGCTTCTTCCAAACCTCCAGAAGCAACAGCATCCAATACGTGACACCCTCTGAAAGGTCAGGCACATGGAGGCTTCTGCCACGGGGAAAGGCTGAAGCTTGGAAAAAATGACCTTACGTGGGAAAACCTACAGTGAACTGCTGGGCTGACTGTGACATGCAGGGGAGGAAGGTCAGGCAGCCGGTGAGTCGGTAGCACAAGCTCAGGTAGGGTTTGGAGGTGTTGGAGTGAGAGGTTGACCTCAGATGCACAGATAGGAAGTTAATTACTTGTAGGCTTTTCTATTCAAGTGGTGCACAAAGTCTTTCCTGGCTCATCCCTGGGGTCATCCTCAGGCAAGCTGCAAGGGCACGGTCACTGTGGGTCACTGTGGTATTTGCCTCATCCAGATTTTTTAAGAAGCCCATCCAAGGACATGAATCTGAGGAAGACACGAGACCTTCCCTTTGGGAAAGGCTCAGGAACGGCTTGTGTAATTCCCGGGTCAGATTTGCAGCCAGATGAACTTGCTGCCTGGGTTGAAGCCATCCCCGCCTGCTCTCTCCTTGCTTTTTGCCGACTGGTGTCGGCCTTTGCAGAAAATGCTGATGGTCAGGAAGAGAAAAATCCTGCCCAGGGCTCAGGTGCAGAGTTTGGCTCCTGGGCTTTGCTTCTGCTGCAAGAGATGGGGTGTTTGGCCACAGGGGATGGATTATCTCCACTGTTCACCAGCCTTGGCTTACACCTTGACACTTTTCTTGGAGGCTGGAGGCTTGCAGAGAAAATATGAGTGTTTTCTGGTCACAAATCATAGAATCATTTTAGTTGGAAGAGACCTTCAATATCATCAAGTCCAACCATTCCCCCAGCACTGCCAGGGCACCACTAAACCATGTCCCTCAGCACCACATCTACATGGCTTGGAAACCCTTCTGGGGATGGGGACTCCACCACAAACTTCAGACACTGAGCCCTGAGCAGGAACTGCTCTCAGGAGCCAGAATTTTTTTGGGAAGAAGCTCAAGGGCTGCCCTTCCCCACCAAAAGCCGATGCTTTGCTCTGTTTTCAGGAGAAAACTGTTTTGTTTCTCACTTTTTCCTTCGCTTTATTCCTGTCTGCCAAAGGGCCCTGAGAGCTCAATGCCACTCTCATCCAGTTTTGCAGCACAGAGTTAGCAAGTGAGGACAGATCCCACCTGCAGATCCCACACCCTGACTCTGAGCATCTCCCTACTCCTACATCCCCCAGCAAAACCCAGCATAGGGAAAAAATATTCCAAGGTCTCGCTGAGAGCCAGGCAAAGCTAACAGCAAATCTTTTCCTACCATCCTTCCAAGACCCTGCATGGGGATGGGCTGTTTGCAGCTGTGCTGGTCTCTACTGGAGATGGTCAGTGCATCTCTGGTTGGTCCTCATCCCCCATGATGTGCAAAACTGCTCCCCTTGCTGCAGTCAGCACCTGGGAGATGGGGGGAAACACAAATAAAATAGTAACAAAAGAACCCTCTGGGTTTGTATTTCACCCCATAGCATCACGTGGGGAGCTCCTCGGCTGCCTCCAGCTCCGTGCCACTGCAGGCAGAGGTTTTTGGGAAAGCACTAGCTGGGCTGGATGAAACAGCGTTGAAATCGAAGCAGGATCCAAAAATGAAGTGGGAAGGCAGCTCTTAATACGCATCCAGCATTTCTTTTTTAGAGGATTAGTATCATATGATGAATACATGAAAATTATCTTTTTAGACATCAAGGAGCCCTGCTGCTGAGTTTTCTGCTGGATGTCACGACACGACCCCGTAACAACTTTTTGCAAGGGGTTGAAATACTATTTTTTTTTCCTTGGTCTTTTTTTGTTTGTTTGTTTTCCCTTCCATCACTTTCAACCGACAGCTGTTTACATTTTGGAAGCATTACATCAATATTATCACAGCACAGCTCTGCTCCTTTGAACTCTCCGCATTTCTCGCTCATGCAAAGGGTCTCGGGTGCACCAAGAAGTCCCAGGGTGAGTGCTGATAACTCAGCATGAGGAGGGGTCTGCAGAGCAATGCAGCCTCAACAGTGACTATAGTTTAAAGCAGATCAGTCGAGGAAGCCCCCCCTGTTCCCCTGCTATCCCCATCAGGTCCAGTTCAGCCCAGTGAGAAACCCCGCTAGGGATTTGCTGGCAGACAACCAGCGCTGAGTGATGTGGCAGAAAGAGTCTGATGAATATCGCTCCTCAACCCAGAGCAGCTCCCGGGGGGTTCCTCCTGTTGCTGTGCAGGAACCATGGCCAGTGCAGAGGAACCTCCCAGTGCCAGTCTTCTGGCAGGAGTGGAAAAGAGGATCCCTGTAAATCCACCTTGCCGCTGGTTTCCAGGTCGGGCCATTCAAGCAGCTGCTGCCGCTGGGTTTTCCGTGGAGATTTTTAACTTGGGAAACGTTGTGCCTGAGACCTCTCTTGCTCTGTTTGGGGAGGGAATGTTAACAGGAGGCTCAGGACCCTTTCTCTGGTGTTATTTCCCCTTCAAGCTATCTGTTTCCAGCAACCTGCATCTATACAACCTCTGAAAAATGAAGCAAGATGCAAATGTCAAGATTATATAGGCACTTTGTAATTTATTTCTTTTGGGGTTTTTTTGTTTGTTTGGTTTTTGTTGTGGGTTTTTTTTGTTTTCTTTTTTTTTTTTTCCCATGCAAAACTGACTTGGCTTCGAACTGCACTAGAGAGTTTAATTCCCAGGGAGGGATTTCCCCTCTCGTGCCCTGTCTGTGGCCCTGGGGCTGTGAGCAGGAGCAGTGAGGCTCCAACTTCTGCTCAGAGCATCCACTTCTCCGGGATCCCGCCCTCTGTGCTCTGGTTACTTTGCTTTAAAACTTGTCTGGTCTTTTTAATAATGCCTTTTGTTGCCTAAAATAACCCCAACCCTTTTGACTTTCACCGAAACAGAAATACACTTTGATCCTTTGTGTTGCTGCTGTCCCCTGAAATTCTTCTTTTTGCTCCAGAACGATATACAGGGAAAAAAACAGCTGGGAAATGTGGTTAAGAACTGAAAATATCCATTAAGCAGCATTGTGCTTGGTGAAAGGAGCACTGTACAAACAAGCTAAAGAGCATCCACATCTCTGTGCCTTTTTGGATCCTACTGCTGCTTTGATCTCCATTCCAGACATGTGTCCTCTACCGCCTGCAGACCCCAAACATATATTTTCAGGAGGGAAAAGAGGAGACTGGAAAGAAACTGGATGTCCCAGACTCTCCATTCTCGTGCCTGTGTAGGCACTGGGGAAACTAAGTGGTGTGACCAGTTGCCCCAGTGCTATGCGGTGTCCTTTGGCATCATAGCAGCCTCCTCGGTGCCGTAGGCACTGACCTCCCTCTCTTCCACCCCAGAGGTGGCATCTGTGAGGAGGTGGCACCTGAGCAGAGGTGGTATCCAGCTGGAGGTGGCATCTGAGCAGATGTAGCACCCAAGCTTATGTGGAACCCAAGCAGAGGTGGCACCCAAGTGCAAGTGGCATCTGAATGGAGGAGACACCTGAGCAGATGTGGTACCCAGCTGGAAGTGGCATCTGTGTGGACATAGGACCCAAGCTTAGGTGGCATCTGAGTGGAACTATTGCCCAAGCAGAGGTGGCACCTGAGTAGAGGTGGCACCCAAATGAAGGTGGCATCTGAGTGGAGCTGGCACCAGATCAGCTGTGGCCAGATCTGGCACCCCACAACCATCAGTGACCCTGTGGCAGAACTTCCATCACCAAGCTTCCATCGGGGCAAGGGGTCCCTGGCAGACCCCAGCGGGGTGCCGCAGGGCAAAGCCCAGGATGCTGATGTGGAGTAGAAGCTCCCGTTTGCCGTGGCCTTGCTGGGAAGCCGATCCCTAAAGGGTGCCGCGGCCGTGCGAAGGCTGTCCCCTCTCCCGTCCTCTCCTGCTGTACCTCCTACAAGTTTCGCTCGTCCCTCCCACTCCCTCCCAATGCTCTCTCTTCTGTCAAGAAGCCGGGAAAGGCTGGGGATAAGGAAAGGGCTCTGCAAGCGAGGCTACCAGTCTGGCTGGCTGCCTCCCGCCGATGCTCGGGGCCGGGGAGCAGGGCAGCCAGTGCTCCCATGGACCTCTCCAGCGGGATGCTCCTCGCCTGCTCCCTCTGCCTCCTGCCCGGTAAGCGCCCGCTCCCCCTCCACCGAGGGCAAGGGCAAAGCACTTTGGGTTATTTGAGGGGGAAAAAAAAATCCAACCCAAACCGCTGGAGAAAGCCCAAGGTTAATAAGGCTGTTGGAAAAGTCTTGCCGGGAGTTGGAGGGAGGGAGCGGAGCGAGGCGGGCGCCGTTGCGGCGGGAGAAGGAGAGTTGAAAGCAATGGAGTTCTTTGATGGGCTCCCCAGGAAGGAGCGGGTGGGCAGCGCCGTGGCCTCCCAGCTCCCCTCCTCGGCAGGGCTGCAGTCGGAGCGGGATCAGTCACTGGTTTTCTGATGTATGGGGTGGGGTGGGGTGGGTGTGTGTGCAAAGAAACCAAAAGCCCCCCCCCCCCGAATAAAGCCAGAAACTGTTCGCCAGAGGTAACTTTTGCGCCCCACAGGTGGTTTGTCCCGTTGCACATGAAGGGGCTGTGCAAAAGAAAACTTCTTGGGGTTACATAAGTTCGAAGAGGTTTCGGGAGGTGAAAGTGCAGCCCCCCCCGTGCGTGCGGGGCTGGGGCCGGGGGGGTAGCGGGGTCCTTGCAGCTCCCTCGCCGTCGCGCTCGGGGCTTTTTTAGCAGGAGACTCCTGGGCAGCGGTCAGTTTTGCCGCAATTCCATCTGGCATCCCCCCCCGCAGCCAGACCGAGACCGCTCGGTGCCGCAGAGGCGAGGGGAAAGAGTTTTTTTCCCCCGCTCCCGGGAGCGATGCCACCGGCTCCGGCTCCCGCTCCCCCGCCAGCCCGCCGGGCTCCTGCCGCTGCATCCTGACGGAAAAACACGCCGGGCTGGGTCGGTTTGTTGGCTTTATTTAACTTCTCTTTATTCCTTTCCTGTCTTTCTAATTGCGCCCGTTGCTCGATCCTTTAAAGCAAGCCGCAGCGGAGCTGCCTTTCTTTGCTTTAATAGAGACCATGTGTGCGAGCCTTGCATGGAAGCGGCGAGCGCGGCGGGGCCGGGGGCTACCGGCCTGGGGCTACCGGGGACGGTCGGTGGCTCCGGCGTGGAGGTGGCAGCAGGGTCCCGGCAGTGCTTAGGTGGGTGACGGAGCCCCTGGGGTCGGAACCCCCCGTCAGAGAGAGAGATGCTGCTGCTAGCTCGAGGGTGGCGATGGCAGAGCGTAGTTGGGGATGTGGCAAACTGGAGACTCCGCCTCGAGTCGAACTGGAATACTCCACGTGGGCCTTTCTGCCCCCCGTGAGGGTTTCTGCTCATGGGGGTTTCTCCCCATGGAAGTCTCTTTCTCACAAGGGTTTCTGCCCATGGATGTTTCTATCCATGGGACTTTCTGCCCATGAAGGTTTCTGCCCACGGGTGTTTCTGTTTGTGCCCGTGGGTGCTTCTTCCGAGGTGATTTCTGCCCACGGGGGTTTGTGCCCACAGAGGTTTCCACCTGCTCCTGGAGTGGCCGACGCTGGCAGCACTGCAGTGGCAAACGTGAGCTGTGTGCCTGCGGGAAGGGTTAGTGCTTCCAGCGCTCCGTGGTGGTCTCCGGACTGGGATGCATTGTGCCTACTGGTTGATAGGTTTTGCTGAGGACTAACACTGGTGTTTTGACATCTGGACTAAAAGAAAGATCGGGTGGTGTGTGGGACCCTCCCTGGAGCCCTGGGCTGAGCTGGAGGTGTCGGGATGGGATGTGCATTCTTCGGAATGGTCCCTTGGCTGCGCGGGCAGCGCTGCCTGGCCTGATGCAAACCCTCGTGCGCTTGGCCTGAGGGAAAACCCCAGCTCCTGGCTCTCTCCAGTGGTCTCAGGGAACCTCCTGCGCACGGGCCCTGTCCCTGCTCTTTGATTGTCACACAGGCTGGGAATCCCTGGAGGCACCACTGTGTTCCCAGTGACCACTGATGTCTGTGCAGAGGGAGGAGACAGGTGATGCCAGCCCTTGGCAGCTGGTCCCCTTGCAGCAGGCACCTTGCAGGGCTGGGAGCTCCAGCATCATGCCTCCATGCACAGCCTGTCTTGGGGACAACCTGAGGTGTCCCTAAAATTCGTATCTGGCTGACTCCTCTTCCCTAAGGCTTTGGTGCAAGCAGGGCACAGGTATCATCTGAAAAAAGGAGAGTGCAGTCAAGGGGTGCTAAATTATAGAGTCATAGAACTGTTCTGGTTGGAAGAAACCTTTTGGATCATCGAGTCCAACCGTTCCCCCAGCACTGCCAGGGCACCACTGACCCCTGTCCCTCAGCACCACAGCTCCACGGCTTGGAAACCCCTCCAGGGATCACGGAGACTCCCCCACTGCCCTGGGCAGCCTGGGACAGCCCTGGACAGCCCTCAAGGGAGAGAAATTATTCCTCAGCTCCATCCTAAATCTCTCCTGGTGTAACTTGAGGCCGGTTCCTCTTGTCCTGTCTCTTGTTCCTTGGGAGCAGAGCCCGACCCCCCTGGCTCCAGCCTCCTGTCAGGAGCTGTCAGAGCCAGAAGGTCTCCCCTGAGCCTCCTTCTCTCCAGGCTGAACAAGCCCAGGGCCCTCAGCCGCTCCTCACCACCCTTGTGCTCCAGCCCCTTCCTCAGCTCTGTTGCCCTTCTCTGGCCACGCTCCAGCCCCTGGAGATGAGCTGTGGCCTGTTAAAATATATACCTTTGGTGGCAGCAGATTTGCCTGGTGCTCACTGACACATGCACTGGAAGGGAAGCTGTGACTTTCAGATGGATCCAGGGAGGATGTGCCGAGATGTGATAACCTCCCTTGTATCAGACTATGTGTCTTTTCTTTCACTGGTTTTGTTTTCCAAACAAAACAGTTGCCTCCTTCCCTCTCTAATGGGTCACCAAATTGGACACATTTGGGATTGTCCAGGTGGGTTCCCAACGAACTTTCCAGTCCAAGCTTTGATGGTGGGTACTTAATTTGGGGTGGCTGCACAGCCCCAGCAGAGGAGTTTAGTGGGACCCCACCTCCCCACCTACTGGTAGTCCATCTACTGTTCAAGATTTGGTCAGGAAAGGTCCAATAAACAACCCCCCCCAAGGTGCTTGGGGCTCTGAGAAGCCAACCCCACCCACACCTCCAACAACTTATGGTTTTCCTGGCGTGTCCTTGGGAAAGGGATGGTCAAAGACCTGCCATCGGTTATTCCTGATGCCATTTGCATGATCCCGGATGAATGTGCTGCAAATGAATAATCAACATGTTCATCAGGGCTGCAAAATGCGGCCATCAAACGGCTCCTCCCCAGCTCTTGAGGGGCCAGAAGGCTGGAATTATGGAAGCACAAGGTACTTGTGTAGCTGGCACCCCGGGGCTGTTCGTCAGAGATTTTGTGGGAAACCAGGAATGTTAAAACACACGAGCCAGCAATGACTGATCCTCTGTTCATCCTCAGCATTCCCTGGCTCTCCAGCCACCGCTGCAGCAGCCACCAAACCCCAGCTCGTTTCCTAATAACTGATGACAAATGTTGGCTTTGAGATAGCAACCTGGAGAGGAATTTGGTGCTTTCAACATCTCATTGGGCAAAAAGCGCTTGATAGAGATGAAAGCCAGAAGGAAGCATGAGGACACATGGCTCATCCTGCTCCTTACAGCCCCCTAGTTTTTGCCCTAATACCTTATATCAAGCCTAAATATTTTCTACTTAAGCCAAACATTTAGATCCTAAGAAAAAAAAAAAAGCAACATGTGTGGCAGTTGGGTTGCAAAGGAGCACCCAAAGCCACCAAAGCCCCCGTGGTGGTGGGGATGGGGGTCACAGGAGCCCAGCCCAGCACTGGCTGGACAGTGACATCCACAGGGATGCTGAGGATGGAAGGGGCACAGCAGTGATGCTGAGGTCCATGGACGCACTGCCCCATCACGGAGGTCACCTCTCCTGCATGGGCTTGAGCAATGAGAGAGGAAGCGAGAGCGAGAACAAGGAGAGGTTCAAAGTGCCAGACTGAGCTGCTTGACCCCAGCACGCTCCAGGTTTTTGGCAGATGTGAAGTTTCCACCCACCACGTGCTACTGGGCTCCTCCAGCTCACTCGTTCCTGCAAGAAAGCAGGACTCTGGCGTGGCATGTGCTCTTCTCTTGTCCCATCCATACCCTTCTCCTCGGGTCACCTGTAGTGCCCCCAAATCCTGTATCTCCTCCTGAGGAGACCTGCAGCAGCCTATCAGTGGTCAAGCTGCATTTACCCAGGAGAATTTGGCACAAGAGCCTATATGGACCCAGACACAGGTGCCCATGGGCCAGACTCCGCCACAGCCTTTGAGATGCTTCTCCCACACTGTGTCCCTGCCCTGCCTTGGCTCAGCCTCCCTCCAGAAGCTCTGTCCCAAGCTGTGAAAGTTCTGGAAGCCAGTGAGACAGGCTGAGCTTCAAAACAGGAGCCCACCCGGACAGCCCCAAATGTGATCTGAGGAGCAATGACAACAGTTTTACCCTTTGGTGACCCTTTAGAGAGGGAAGGAGCCAACTGTTTTGTCTGGAAAACCGAAGCAGCAGAGCTGTCATGGATTGGGTTTGGGTTAGGTAACAGCAGCAGCTGCTGGCCCAATCAGGTGGGCGGGGCCACAGCTGGGATAAACAACCCAACCAGCCAATGGGAGAGTTGATACCACCCTGAGTCCCACCCCTATATAAGGGGAGGGCTGGCCCAGGGTCAGGCTTCCTGTTTTCAGCTTGCTTCAGTGTGTGACTTCAGTGCAGCTGGACCAGGGAAAGTGGCGTCTTGGGAACAGGTAGAGCCTTCCCAGCTTTTATAGCTCCCTTTGTCTATCATTTCATCAGTACTATCATTAGTAGTCTTGTTTTCTTCTCTCTTGCTGTTATTCTATTAAATTGGCTTTATCTCGACCCCTGGGGTCTCACTTTTTAAAATTTCTCTCATTTCCCTTTCCCATCCCACGGGCGGGGGGGGAAGTGGTGGGTGAGGGGATTCGTGGTGTTTAGCTGCCAGCAGAGGTTAAACCACGACAGGAGGAAAACAGATGCGTGGTCTGACATGAGGGAAGTTATCACATCTCAGTGCATCCTCCCTGGATCCTTCTGCAAGTTGAAAACACGAGGCAGTTGATAAAAATGGAGTGTCTTTTCCCTGCAGTCACAAAGAAAGTAAGGAAATTCTTCTGGCAGCTTTACTGCCCAGCTTGCATCTCCTTAAATCACAAAGGTTTGGAGCAAAAGGCAGCAAGAGCTGAAGCCCCAAACCTCTCTGGGCAGCAGAAGCAGCCATGGGGCATCCTGGCACCTTCCCAGGGTCCCCAAAGGATGCAGGCAGGAGGCAGGGACAGGAGGATGGTGCTGGGCCCCCTCTCCCAAAGGTTTCCCTTACAGGGAGGATTTATTTTAATTCTTTTTGGCAGGAGAGGTGGCTTTTATTCCCAGTATTGTTTCCCAAATATGTTTGGGTTGTTTTTGGGGGTTTTTTTCTTATTAATATCTGATACGAAAAGAATTAAAAGGTTGGATTTGACAGAAGCTCCAGTTCGGAAGGGAGGTATTTGAGGCTTCCTGCTTTGGCTGCATCGCAAGCAAAACATGCGGCTTTTGGTCACTTATTTATGACAGTGATGTCACTCCTGACAAGAAAATGAGACTCCATTCTTCGGGCTGCTAAATCTCCTTGACAGCATCTAAAAAAACTCCCATTAGTTTAAGCCAGTTTCAATATTCTCCAATGTTTTGGGTTGGCTTTTTTTTTTTTTTTTGTTTCTTCCTGCCTCGAATGCACACACATCTGTCAGCTTTCTGAAATTCCTCCCCTCTACCATCCGGTGGCTGGGAACTTTCTTCCAGACCATTTTGCTCCTGTCAGCCCCACCGTGTCCCCCAGGTCCCTGCTACCGGCCTTGAGCAGGATGCTCTGGTGTGGTGAGTGGCACAAGCCCCTGGCAGCTCTTCTCCCTGCTCCCCCAGCTTCAGAGACTATAGAATGAGTTTTAATGAGTTGTTCCTGAGGTTTCTTTGAGGCTTTATGTTGCTTTTCATGACCAGCCCTGGCTGCCTTTCGCAGGAGGCCACAGCTGTTCAATGGGGTCTTGAGGAGCCATGGGGATGGGGGTCCCAGCACAACCTGAGAAACTCTGATAAATGCAACAAATCAGAAGAAAAAAACCTGTGTCCTCTCTGATGCTTGTTCTACACCCAAGTGATGAAGATGCCTCTGCATTACTGCAGTTGAACCTCTCTTGAAATACAAAACCCCCTCCCCAAAAGACCTTCTTTCAGCCAGGTCCAGGGTGTCACCTCAACTTGCCAGTGGCAACGATGTGACACCTCGGGGTGCTCCCAGCTCCCCATGACCTCCCCTCACACCTCTTACAGACTAATCCCAGACTGGTTTTGGTTGGAAAGGACCTTTCAAGGTCATCTGGTCCAACATCCCTGCAGGGAGCAGGTTTATCTGCAGCTAGAGCAGGGTGCTCAGAGCCCCGGCCAACCTCCCCTGCAATGGTGCCAGGGATGGGGCAGCCACCACCTCTCTGGGCAGCCTGGCACAGGCTCTCCCCACCCTCAGCACCAACAATTTCTATCTCACCTCAATCTCCCTTCTTGTTTCTCCACTGGTTAACTCAGAGGAGGTTTTAACTTGTTTTTTTAATGTTAAATAAGGTCAATCTACCACAAAATGTGCTGGCTCTTATCCTCCCGGCTCCGTTTCCCGCCCCTCGCTTTCTAGAATTTCTTTTTGTAGCATTTTAAAGCTCCTTACCTCAGCTCTCTTTGGCGAGACTCTGCCGTTCTCTGCTTACAGAGCCAGCGCTGCAGATTTCTTCCTGCGACTGCAAAAAAATCAGGTTTATCCTTAATACTCCTACCTATCAAAACACTTTCCATCCTGAATTCTTCAGCTTGGGAAGCGCCATTCCCAGCCTCTCCTGCTGACAACCCCTTTATACCCCTATAAATACCAAACGTGATCCTTCTGCTGCTTTTAAAGCCATCTTTGCCAAGGGTGCCAGGAGCTTTTATTTGCAGTCACAGGTACTTTCTGCTGTGATGCCCTGGCTATTGCATGTCCTTCCCTGCAGCACCATGTCCCAGGCAGTCACTCCTTGCTAGGTCCTCTTTGCTTAACCAGCCCGTGGGGAAAATCCTGTTGTTAGATTAAAAACGCCACCTCGTAGAAGCCACACACCCCTAGAGGGTTTTGAACGTGCTGCTGAGGTGTCTGTGTGTCCTCTAGATACAGACCAGAATGCTGTGGGCTGATATCTTCTGGCTGTGGAACACGGATTATGGGGTGTGGGTGGCTGCAGCATTTTGCACCCACCAGGAATAGAGGCAATGCAGTGTTGGAACCCATTTTCCCACCCTTGCCCAGGGGTGGTCTTTGCCCTCAGGAAGTTTCTCCACTGAATGCACCCAGGGAGGCTGTGGACATGTTTTGGGGCAGCCATGGGTAGGCAAAAGAGCATCTCTGGCAGCCCCAAAACACTCCAGTCCTAGGTGGATTCACTTCATGCCCCTGTCTGCACACCCTGCTGCTGGGTCTGGCTCCTGGCAGAGGGAAGAGCTGACAGATCTATCCCCCAAAATTTGCTCCCTGGCAAGCAAATTGCTCCTCAAGGTTGACCCATAAGGGTTGTGAGGACCAGGCTCCCCGGAGCAGGGATGCCATGGACAGAGATTCTGCTCTCACTGTCCTGGAGGAAGTTGCATCCTCCAGAGCAGTCTTAGGGAGAGGACTAAGCCCCAGAATTGCCGTGTCTGGATCTGAGCATCCATTCTTGGGGACATCCCCTTCCAGAGCCACCTCTTCCTAACAAAACCCCACCCAGTGGCACTGGAAAAGTGAATTCCAGCTTTGGCTCTTCAGTGCTGCAAAACCCTTGGGGACAATAGGAGCTTGGTCCACAGGGAGTGACCAGGCACATCTGGCGTGGCTACACGTTCTCTGTGTACCCCCGTGGTCTCTGCTGGGGTGTGTGGGGATATGGTGGTGATGGCCACCACCACCCCAAGCAGTTGCTGCTCTGCAGCTGAAGGAGCAAAGCGTTGCAGAGCAGCATCACCCATCACAGGGGGCTTGAGGAGAAGTCAGAGGGGAGGAGGGTGCACTCCTCTCCAATCCCCATGCCCTTCCTGGCAACCTGGGCTTCACCTGATTTGCTTTTACAGCAGCATAGAGAAAAACTATTTTTCTCTTTATCATAAACCAGAAAAGACTTTTTCTTTGGTAGCAGTGGTGGGCACCAGCTCAGCAGCCCTGAGGAACACGCTGGTGCCCACTGGGGTGAAGCACCTTTGCAGGTGGGCTGGGGAAGGGGGTTGTGGCCTCTAAACCCTAAATGAACCAGCTTAAAGCTTCAGGCTACTCCCTGAGGGGTCGGTGCTGGAGAGAGGAGTGCTGTCTGGCTGCAGGTCAGGTGGAGATGGTGGGCTTTGCATCTTGCAGCCTTCTCTGTCTGGCTGTGCCACAGAGCTGCTGTGGTGGGGTAAAACCACCCCTGTTTCACATAGGACCCTCCTGGGGCGTATTATACAGTCTGGGGAGCAGCACTCCCAGGATGTTGAGGTTGGAGGCATCTCTGGAGGTCCCCTAGTCTAAACCTTGCTCAAGAAGGGTTACCTGGAATAGGTTGTCCAGGGCTGTGTCCAGCTAGGATTTTACTATCTCTGTGGATGAAGACTGCACAGCCTCTTGGGGTGACCTGTTCAGTCTCTGACCACATTAAGAAATGTTTTTTCTCCTGCCACCTCGATATCTTGGCTGATGGAATCCTTCTGTTCTCTCCCCAGGGTTTAGTGACACCTTCAACATCGACACCAAGAGACCCAAAATCATAGCTGGCTCAAAGGAAGCATATTTTGGCTACACGGTACAGCAGCATGACATCGGTGGGAAGAAATGGTAAGTGAGCTCTACACCAGGGTCTGAAGAGCAGGGCATCTAAAGCAACCTTCCCAGAACACTGCACATCTCCTCCTGCTCCATCCAACCACCACTTTGGGGTGGGCAGTGCTGCGGCTCCAGGGGCAACTGGGGTTTGCTCTGGGTGATGCTGGTGCCAAGCCAGGCTGGGCAAAGTAGAGAATAGAAACCTTCTTGATTTCAAAAAGAGGAGTTTTATGGGGTGGGTAACAGCATATTTTGTATTTGGTAGGTGTGTGGAGGGTGCTGTGCTTGGGCTCCTGCCCAGCTGCCTCTCGGTGGCAGGTGCTGTGCACGGAGCTTTGCTCCAGGCAGGTTCATGGTTCCCTGAGTCCTCCAACGCTTGCTGGAAAACCATCTGGGTTTTGGGTCGAGGCCATCCCTTTTTATGTCGTTTCCACCAAAGAGCTGCAGTCTGCAGAAGTGCTCAGACCTGCCTGAGTCCCTCGGGAGGGCAGGAAGAGGCTCGGATGGGCTCTGCTCGGGTTTTGGGTTTCGTGGCAGGTTTTTCCTCCTTGCCAGGGCTGATCCCCACTGGAGGATCCTGCACAGATGTTGGCGGGGACCCTTGGTGCTCTCCAGGAGCACATCTGGATGCTGCAGTGATGAGGGCAGCTCGAAAGCTCGTGAAATTCCTTGCAATTCAATTACTGCTGAGCTGAAGGATCCGCCCCACGGGCAGGCGATAGCCAGGCTTAAGGCAGCAAGAAAACATGTAATTAATGCAGATGGATACCCCTGAAAGTCAAAAATCAGACCTGTGCTACCTCTGCTAGTGCTGGTGGGGAGCACAGGGCTGAACCCACCCCAGTACACCATGGAGAGCCTCTCCACTGGCTCCCAGCCCTGCTTTCCCAGAAGGACCTTTGTGCTTTTCCCGTATGGCACCGTGCATCCCGTTAAGGGAGCGATGCTGATGCTGCATTGGGGGACACTCAGGCTCCGGGGAGGTGTTTCCAATTAAATCCATGCTGATGTTTCCACACCCTGGGTCACTGTTTCCTTCTGCTGTCCAGCAGAGACCTGAGTCAATGTTCATAAGGCTTTGAGTGGTGGGATAAAGTTCAGCTTTCTGCTGGGAGTGTGTGCTCTGGCATGGGCTGGGAGAGGAGGCAGGGGGCTGCCTGGGATGCAGCTGCCTCTGCCCTATTGCAGAGATGGGTCCTGAGCAGGTATTTTAGCAGCCAGTGACACCTCCAAGGTCCAGAGACTCACATCTGCATGGCAGTGAAGAGCTTTTCCACTGCTTCAGCTCAAGACTGAGCGCTGAGCTCCTGGCCAGGCTGAGTGTCCTCAGAAGTGTGACAGTGTCAGGTACCAGGAGCATCCTTGCAGGGTGACGTTCCCATGGTCCCCAGGTTTGCACGCAGAGTTTTCTCCTAGAGCTGGCCCTGACAAGGTGGTCTCTCAGGAGCCTGTTCATCCTCTCCATCCATGAACCTGTGCTATGGGACTGTTTCCCAGTTGGCCAGCTTACTCTTAACAAGCCAGAAGCCAGAAAAGTTTGGCATGGGACAGAGCCCTCCTCCCTTTCTTTGCTTGAGAATGTGGATCTTTACCCAAAGAAATGCTTTTGGGGGAGCGGGGGGGGTAAAGTGTTCTAGGCAGGCTGACAATGTAACTGCTCATGGCCAAAGCCATCAGAGCACAGCATAAACATATCTGTCAAGTAGTTCCAGTAAATAAAGCAAATTCCTGCAACATCCCAAGCCTGAGACCTGGGTGGTGTGGTGGCAGCTGATGTTAAGAGGTGGTGTTGCTCTGCTTGCTGTGAAGTCTTCCATCCTCATCTCTGTGCGATGCTGGGTCACTTCTGGGCAGCATCATGTGCATAACTTCTAAGGGAATCTCAGCCTGGACTGATGTCTCCATCCCTCACCTCCTCCTGGGCCTATCTGTGAGATGGAGGGATGGGGACCATGGTCTCCAGGTTGGCTGATCTGATGCTTCAGCTCATGCGAGCTCTTCATTTGCACAGACCTCTACTGTGAAATGTTTTCTGCCAGGAATGGACCAAACCCCACAAAATTTGGTGATATTTGTGACTCCGACTCTGCAGAGGTGCCTGCCAGGTCAGGGGTAAGCCCAGGAAAGGCTGCTTAGAGATCATGGTCATCCGAAGCAGATAAGGAGCAGGAACTGAGTGTCTTTGGCATCACATTCCTCCCTGCCCCTGCTCTGGGACAATATCCCTTTTCTGTATCTCATTTCATCCTAAACAAGCTAAGAAGTCTCCCCTTGGAGGAGAGCAGTGTAACTGGATGCTAATGACACGCAGGCACCTTGCTCCAAGGTGATCTTCTGACCAAGAGACATCCAGAGGTGCCGTTGGTGGGAATCCCTCCTGGTACCAGAGCTGAGCCTTGCTCCTGGGGAAGGATCATCCTCATGCACCTCTGAGCAGGGGATGCAGGGCATGGATGTGGCCAAGCCTGTCCCATCCATCAGCCCATCTCACAGAGGTCCTGGCCAAGGCATTTCTGAGGGATCTCATGCAATTCCTTGCCTCCCCTCGGAGTTTGGTTTCCCTGCCAGGAGGGAATGGCAGCAGGAGTTAAGCTGTTGGGTGTTCAGTGCCTGCACGGGCTGGTTTTGTTGCTCTGCAGAGATTTCTGCCCCAAGTGAGCTCTCTGATGGAGAGGTCCTGTGGAGATTGGTGGAAAACACTCATTGTCAGCCCAATTGTAGCAATAGGTGCTGGTTTAGGCATGATTCTGGCTGCACCCTGGCAGGACTCTAATTCCCATGACTTTTTGGAGTCTCTTACGCTTTTTTCTCACATTTTTGAGCTGCCACCACCACTTATGGGGTGGTCAAGGGCTGGCTTCCCTGGGGACCAGCAAAGGGAGGATTTTTTCCTCCTTCCCCAGCAGGACACTGGTACAAAGACCAGCTCTGGCTCATCTTGGCCCTTCTCACATCTCTCCTGCAGACATCAGGCAGGATGCAGCAGTAGTCTTTTCTTCTGTTGCTTCCTCAGCATGAAAAATCCCCTGTCTGTTCTCCATGGAATGAGTGTGTATATACGTAAGTAGGGTATCTCTTTGAATATGCAATTATGCAGTACACAGTGTCTATTAAATATGTGGATGCAGTTGAAAAACGAAGCCACTGTGACTCACTCTGGTTAAAGGAGAAATGCCTGAACAAACAAAAACATCAATAGTACAAACCAAGGACGTATAGAGCGAGCAGGATCCTAATTGTGCTGAGCCTCAGCCAACTCCAGGAGCTGGCAGGAGGCAGAAGAAATGGAGATGCGAAGATGAAACCCCAGTTGCTGGTAAGGCAGAAGCCAGATGAGCATCCTCGAGGAGTTCAGTAAAACCCACTGAAACGCAGCAGAGCTCTGAGAAATGAAATGGTTATCTCAGAAGAGCGGCTCGTATACGAGTGATGGCTCTAACAACGTGCGGAGACCCGCCTGCCAAATACCAAATGTGGAATCTGAGGACTTTGGCACCCATCCTTCAGTCTGAGCCTTTTAATGCTGCTTTTGGCTGGTGTGGATGGTTCTAGGAGGGTTTCAAAGCAGCTTTTATATATATATATGTATCTATATATCTGTCTGTGTGTATAAAGATGTATTTGAGTGTATACAACCCTATATACAATATTTTCTAGCTGTATTTTTAGTTGTGATTATTTCCCTTCTAACCTTTTGAGGAAGGGGCCAGATCATTTGCACAATGGAGGCTTTAACTGCAACCCTGATAGTGGAAAATCCATGAGGAAAGAATTCAGATTATGAAACTCCAGGAGGGGAAAAAAAAAAGCTTGGATATAGACAGCTCAAGGAGCGCATCGGTTTGTAGAGTGGCTTTTCTCTGCTCACCGTCTTCCAGAGCAGTGAGGGCTTTCAGACCTCCCTCTCAACGCCTTTTCTCCCTTTTCATTAAGCAGGAGGTGTAACCCAAGTGTTTTCTCTAAGTATGTGGATGGAAAAAATGACAACGGGCTACCAAAAGTTCTCCTCATGTGTAGTGTGGCTTTGTACAACAGCTCTCGGTGCAGACAGGACGAGAGGTGCCCCATGGTGTGTCCATCCTCAGGGCTGGACATCTTGGGTGAAAACTGGGGGAAATTGGAGCTTCCCCATGCTGCTGTGGCTGGGGCAAAGTGGGCTGGCAGGAGTTTTGATGAAAGGAGAAGGAGTTCCTGTAAAGGCAGAGATGACTGTGGCGTTGACCTGAAGCGGTGAGTTGACTTCAAGCTGTGCCTCTGCCCTGAGTCACACTTTGGTTTGTGTCATTTTGGGGCATATTTAAGGTGTGAATCACATGAGTCCAGGCAGGTTTGTTGCTGTGGATGGATTTTATTTGGGCAAAACAAGTGTGTTCAAACGTGCCAAGCGTTTCCCTAAATGCACATGGGGTGTATGTCCCTCAAACAGAGAAGCTCCCGTCCCCACATGTGTTCTTCTCATGCTGCACAGGGATGTTTGTGACAAACACAAACTGTAGTCGCGTTGAGTTTGAGAGAACGATGTTCTTAGAGGCCCAAGATCATGGGAAGAAAAGGGGATAAAAGTTCCCTCCATCTTTCACCTCCCCTCTCCCAATTGCTTTCCTTCACCGCTCTCCCTCATCCCATGAGCAGGAGCTGTGCCACTCCCTAAGGAAGGGCAAAAAAGACTCGTCTTCTCCTCCCACACGTGCACAGGACACGCCAGCCACCTCCCTCAGCTTTCTGTTTCCACCAGCCACTCCAGCAGGGAAGCAGGATAGGGAAAGGGGCCTGGGGCTCAGGTTGAGCCCCCTCAGAGCAGCCGTCAGCAGCCACGATGCTCCGCGCAGCGAGTGCCAGGACCGCTGCCCTGCATGGGCTTGTCTCTGTCAATTGAAAGTTTCCAGCTATGCAAAAAAAAAAGAAGCTTGAGAAGAACTGGCTGTGGAAGGAAAACCCTGGGAATAAACATCCATTTGCTTGCAGAAGCCGTAAAAATAATAAATACAGCATTCCCCAGCTGGCAGAGGCCGGGGCTTCGCTGATGCTGCTGGCAAGGTGGTGTGGCTGGGGAGTGGGGTCCCTGGCCACGCTGGCAGCCAGGTGGTCTCCAAGGGCTGCAGGTTGAGCTTTATAGGGTGCTGGATGCTCTCTAACTTCTCTCTCCCCCCTGTGCTCATGTCTCGTGCTGCCCCAACCCCGCTTTGCAGCAAAGTGGGGCTGAGAAACCTCAGTGCTGGATTTGTACCCCCACTTTGCGGAGCTCCCCAACGCCTTCAGCTCATTTTTGCAAGCACCCACTGCTTCCAAGGGTGCCCTGAGCCCCCATCCTTGCGGCAGCTCCAGTCACAGACATGACGTTTCCAGTCTGAGCGTGGCCAAAAGGGAAAAGGAGGAGGGAGAGGAGCAAAAAAAAAAAAAAAATCTGCTCGGTGGATTTAAAGCTATAATTGTGCTGATCTGGAAAAACAGTTAAAGGGTTTGCTATTTCCCTACTACTGCGAGAGGCTTTCTTGGCTGTAATCCTCCTGTGGTTTGGCCGGTACCCGAGCGCTTGGATTATTTTGGTGAAAGGGTACAGAGCTGCAAAGCATTCCTCCGGCACAGGAATCGTGTCTGCTCCTGGCTCTCCCACAGTGCTGGGGCTGCAGGCAGGGTGCAGGGTGCTGTAGCAGTCCACCCCATCTCCCCTGTTCAGGGGTTGTCCCTTTTTTGGCCTTTTTTTTCCACAGAAAATCCCATAGGCTCTGTTGATAGCATCACTGGGCTGCTCCATAGGTTGGTCTGTCCTTGCCTAGCACCTTCCCAGGTCACCTTGGAGGACACAAGACATCTGACATCCCTGGGGCCGATATTCCTTGTCCTAAAGCAGTGTGGTCATCGCAGACTCTGAGGCTGGTTTGCATTAGCTGCAAGTTGAGACCTTTTTACATTTTATTTATTCTTTTCTAGTTTTCTTTTAAGAAAGCATTTGGTCTAATCGGAAAAATAGATGTGGTCTGGTGTAACTTGCTGTAGGGCTTGTAGAAGAGACATCCCCAGGCTGCACTCCACTGACATGCTCTTTCAGCCTTCTTTCAACCAAGAAGAGGGAGGGAAAAGCTTTGCCATACTCTCCAGAAAAAAAAAACCAACCAAAACAAACCACCCCAGACTTGGTATTTTTTTCCTCAAGGGCCCCAGTGGGAGGCACGTGCAGAAATGGGGATTTGGGCTGCATGACAAACCCAGGCAGCGGCTGCTGGGCATCTCAGCATCTCCATCTCACCTTCCCCCCCACATCAAGGCCTTGAGAATTTTTTCTGCCCCACCCCTGTGGGTTTACCCCGGGCGTCCCAAACTGCTGTGGCAAAAGCAGCGTTCCCAAAGCCGCTTTGCTAGCCCTGACCCACAGGCAGGCTTACTGCTCTGAGGACCACCAGGGTTTTTAGGAAGAGCTGGAGGAGACCCATCAAGCGCAAGCTTCAGCAGCCAGGTCCTTGGTAGATAGAGGAAAATTGTCTCCTTGGTGATTTTTTAGTAGCATCCTCATTGCACTTTAGTATTAACATCCAGGTGCAGCTCTAGGACCCCCACCACACCTCCTGGGAGGAGATCAGTGGAAGCTGGAGGTGGATGGGCACCAATTTCTGCCTTATGCCAGCAGGTTATACATGTGCAGTCAAATATCTGTAGGCTTATTTAGGAAGATCTCTAAGGAGGAAAAGGGTCTTGCTCCTTCCCATCCCATATTGCTCACCAATAAAAATGCCTTTGCAATCACATCTGCATTATTCAGGGTTGGGGGCTTGGTGCCCTGTCCTCAGAGCACCAAAGGGCAGCTGGATGGAGCTGTGATGTTGGAGCCAGTGACCCAATGGTGCCTCCACTGTGGAAATGCACGGGTGGGGGAACCCTTTCTTGGGAAAGCAAGAGGCACCTGGTGAGAACTGGAGTCACAGAGCAGCATTTGCTTTGGAAACCTCCAGAAGAAAGCCAGAGATCACACGAGTCCTGACGGACACGCGCAGCCTACCGAGAGCATCGACCAGCAACTCCAAATGCCGTGGTGGAAACCTCCAGCTGGGCCAAGAATCACTGAGGGGCCTCGCCTGTAAACACCTCTTTATTACAGTATCCCTGAGCAAGAGGGAAAAAATGACACCAGGAAAAATAAGAAAAGTATCATTAGTGCCAACCACAGTATTCTGCGAGTTCCTCCAGACGTCTTTGTGCAACACGCCCGTCGGCTGCTATTTTAAGGAGGGCTCCCATCGTTTCCCTCGCTGCCGTGGCCGCGGAACCGCTCGCCAGTGCCGGGTCCCCTCGGGGATGTTCCCGTGACGTGGCCACTCGGCGTGGGGAGGAGGTGGCCCGGCTACGGGAGGGGTTTTGGAGACGCGCTGTGGGAACGGGCTGTGTAATTAGGAACATCCACTCCCGGCTCGTCCCGGAGCTGGGTGAGTTCCAGTCATGTTTGTGTTTCATTTTGCAGTGAGAGGGTTTGCTGGGTTTTTTTTTTGGTTGGTGTGCGTGTTGGTGGCAGGTGGACAACCTCCCACAGGCACTCCCCGTGCAGGAGGTGGCAGGGATGGGGACAAAGCTCGTGTCTAGGAGCAGGTCAGGGTCTGGACCTGCTTGCCTGCGCTGGGTACTGTGGGGTCAGCAGGACCCAAACCTCAAAGCAAGGGTGTGCTGCATCTTAGGAGAGAAGTCCCCTAAAACTCACCAAACGGAGGCACGGAGCAGTGCAACTGGTCTGTCGTTAGCAGGTTGGCTTAACTGGGGTGACATGGGCAGCACAGGGAGACTTTGGGAGTGAGCAAGAGGCTCTAATGCTTCCCCCAGGAACTCTTCTAGCAAGAGATGATTTATCAAGTGTTCAGTGGGCAGAACGGTTTTGCAAAGGGAGGAACGTTCCCCTGCAACCATCACTAGATAATGAGCTCCTTGGTCACAAGTCAGCCCAAAGCTGGGTGCTGGAGAAGAGCATCTCCAGAGCTGTGTGAAAGGTGTCAGCCCAGAAGCAGTGCGAGGGCTGGAGATGATCAGGGATGGATGGTGTGAGATGTTGTTACATACAGGAGACAAGGATGTGGATGAAACAGCCACAACTGGGAGGAGCATCCTCTCCTGGGTAGCAGCACCTGGGGACATTGTTCCTCACCAAGGGGAGTGGAAACCTGATGCAGACAATGCTGCTGGGTGGGAAAGCAAAGGTTGGCATCGCTCCCGGCTTTGTGCACCTTGCTTCTTCAAAACTACTTGCTGAACTGCTATTATTTAACACGCTGTTAACTCAGCACACATCAGGACGGCTCATTGGTGCTCCCAGACCCAATGCCTCTTCTCACTGCCAGCTTGCCCTCCCCTCCCACGTGCCCCAGTCTCCCTCTCTGGCTGCCCCTGGCCCTTGGGACTGGTCCAAAGAGAGCAAAAACATCACATATCTTTTGATATCTCTGTTGTATCTCCCTGGGCTTTGGGCAATGCTGAGGGACGGATCTGGGTTTAATCATGGCATAGCCACCAACTCAGACCCTCTCTGTTAATCATGGAATCATAGACTGGTTTGGGTGGGAAGGAACCACCAAAGCTCATCTCATCCACCCCCCTGCAGGGAGCAGGGCCATCTGCAGCTAGAGCAGGGTGCTCAGAGCCCCGGCCAACCTCCCCTGCAATGGTGCCAGGGATGGGGCAGCCACCACCTCTCTGGGCAGCCTGGCACAGGCTCTCCCCACCCTCAGCACCAACAATTTCTCCTTCTCTCCAGTCTGAATCTCCCTCTTTTGAGTTTCAAACCATCACCCCTTGTCCTGTCCCAACAGGCCCTGATCAAAAGTCTGTCCCCATCTTTCTGACAGGACCCTTCAAGTGCTGAAAGGCCCCTAGAAGGTCTCCCCGGAGCCTTCTCTTGTCCAGGCTGAACAAACTCAAACCTCTCAGCCCATCATCACAGCAGAGAGGTTCCTATGAGTGTGTTGGTCTCCTGGTGATCAGCCACAGCTCGTTGTCCTAAGTGTGTTTTTGCAGTGGCCTCAGCCATCTGCCCATTGCTGCCTGTGCAAGGTGATGAGCTCCTCACATTCAGCAAAGACATCCTGCATTGCCTGTGGTCTTCAGGAGATCTGTCTCATATTTAAAGATGAAAAAATGACCAGGGATTGTTAAAAGAATTTGCTAGAGGCTGCACAGAAAGCAGCTGTCATACCTAGAACTCATTTTCAGGTCCCACATTCTCCTGGGCCACCATCTCGTTGACTCCTCCAGTGCTTCTCCCTCTCCTTGGACACCCACTTGGTACTTTCTTCCACTGTTGCCAATGCAGAGAAAAACATTTCAAAGCCCATTCCTCTGTCACTCCCTTCAAGGAGCCCCGATCCCATTTAAAGTTTTCCACAGCTGAACTCTCCGTTTCCTGAACCTCCTTAATCATTTCTTCATCCAGTTCCATCTTGAATAAATTAAGTGCAAGTGAATTTGCCTTGCAGGAGATTAAGTGTCCCATTGATTGAAAAATCCTGTGAAGAGTGGAGTCGCGTCTCCGCTCCTCCCTAATCCCCGCATTCCCGGATCACCAGCTACACATACCTTCCTTTCCTGATTTCTTTCCGTTTAATCAAAATATTTTAAGGCTCAACCTGAATTTCACAACCCAGAACTTCAGCGCCCAGGGGGCTCCTTGTGCCAGGAGAGGGTTAGTCCCTGGAAAAGTCAAGGATCACTACAATTCACAAGGGTTTGTAGTGACAGGACAAGGGGCAATGGCTTTAAGCTAGAAAAGGGTAGATTTAGGTTAGACATTAGGAAAAAGTTCATTAATCCGAGGGTGATAGCTCACTGGAATAGATTGTCCAGAGAGGTGCTGGAGGCCCCATCCCTGGAGACATTCAAGGCCAGGCTTGATGAGGCTCTGAGCAGCCTGACCTAGTTAGAGATGTCCCTGCTTATTGCAGGGGGGGGTTGGACTAGATGACCTTTAGAAGTCCCTTCCAACCCAATACATTCTATGATTTGCTGGATGTCTAAAGGCTGAGGGGGTGGGATCATCGTGAGTATGGGGTGAGGGCTTGAGCTACGTCCAGGTAAAGATGGTTAATACAGCCCTGGTAGGAGAAAGTGCAGGGAAAAGCCAACAGCACTTTCGGGGCAGTAGGCAGAAATGAAGATTTTATGCAATCAAGAATAATAAATAAAGATAAAAAAATAAATGAAGGAGCCAGGACTGTTGGAGGTGATTTGATGGTGGGGGTAGATCCCTCCAGGAAGGGATGCCAGGGACAGGTACATCCCTCCTGCTCAGAGCAGGAGCCTCTATGTACATCCAAATGGCCAGGAAATTTTAGTCATAGAATCATTTAGGTTAGAAAAGACCTTTGAGATCATCAAGTCCAAGTGTAAAGCGCTGAACTTTGCAACAAATTTCCCAGGCAAATTCTGGCTTCTTCATCACTTGATGCCTTCAAATCAGGGATGGATGTTTTCCCAGGAGGCGTGCGCCAAGCAAACAGAATGTATTGGGTTCCGTACCAAGATAACTGGCATGAATTAATATCTGTAACACGGGGAATTTCACCAGATAATGGTTTTGACTGAGAAATAAAAAAGAAATACATCAGTAATTCAGCCAGTACTGAGCAGTTGAGACCATTTTAGACACTGGAGCGCAGCAGCATTTTGGGTTTTCTGTTGCCCCAGTCGTTCTGCTCACGCCGGTCATGTGCACGCGGAACAAAATCATTCGAAACAGGGGGAAAAATGCAAACTGGGCTTGATGCATCATTCTGGTGTTTGCTGGGAGACTTGCCCAGCCCGCAGTGATGGGCCCAGCCAATCCCATCCTCAGCACAAGCTGGACACTGAGAAGGGGGACCTGGGAGAAGCGATTTGCTGGCAAAGCTGAATTTGGGTTTCCACAGGCAGAGCTGGGGATCCTCAGGTATCTACACCAGCAGCCTGGTTTTCCTGGGGTTTTTTTTGTTGATTTTTTTTTTTTCCCAGGATGAAAGTTAAAAATATATCCTCAGACATGTTGCTCTGAGCAGTTTGTGCTTTTCACATTTAATCCCTTTTTTTAATTATTATTATCCTTTTGTTTTCCCCATAAGGAACGCAGGGCGGGCTCGTTTGGTTCTTATTTTCTTCTAAAGCTTCTTTTTTTTTTTTAGCCAAGCCATGACACGAGGGCCCATTACAACCCTCCCACGAGCATGAAGTGGGGAGATCTGGGGTGACCCAAGGCTGTGTTTGGAGGAGAGCTGGGATGGAGCAGGGGGTGGCTCCCTGGGGATGCTTCAGTTGGATTTGGGTGATTTAGGTGATTTGGGATGGGTTTCTTTTTTCTTTAAAGAAAATAAAAACATTTAGAACACAGGTTTACAAACCACAAAGCGAAGGAAGAGGTTTGGAAGCAACCTGTGAGCTGGGGAGTAGAGCAGCATCTCTGAGCACCTTTGGGCAACACTTAGAGCAGCCCTGCGACCAGCACCTTCCAAACAGCTGGAAAAGCCTTTTCCCGGGCTGCCAAGTTTCCATGAGAATTTGACAGCTTCATCTAATTAATCATTTAAATGTAACTGGAAAGGGAAAACAATGCCTTTGTCTTTGGGAGAGCAAAACTCTGGTTTCATGAGCCTCACAACCCCGCCACAATCGTGGCAGAGACTGTAAATATTTGGGTTTTCTTTGAGCTACCAGCTCTGACGTAGGGCTGGGGAACTGGGAATGGGCGGTTTGCCCTCGTCATCGTCTCCCAGTTGAAAGACATGCTTTGACCTCGTAACCGCTGGTCTTTGGGAATATTTATTTATGGGTAGTGTGGTAATATTAATATGTGAATATTAATTAATGGGAAAGTCCCAGATAGGATTCCCTGGGGAAGGAAGGAGATAGACACAACGAGGTGGAGCTGCTCTGAGAAGTTCATGAGAAGTCCCATTCGTGCTAAATTCTTCTTGGGGAATTAAGAATTGAAAAATGAGAAATGAAAAATGATCCTCTGAGTATCTCAACCTTTATGTCTTTTCATCTTTGAGGTCTTTTCCTCTCCCTCTCCCACATCCTTTCCCATCTTTCATCTTTCCCACCCTCCCCTGACAGTGAGCATCGATGGCAGAGGGACATGAGCAAACTCCTTGTACAGGTCAAGGAGGAGGTACCAGACTTCCCAGAGCTTCTGGGTGCTACTGAGGATGGCACCAGATGGCTATTATTTTCCCCTAATTAATCTCCTCATTAGCAACAGAGCTGTAAGACAGGAACCACTTCCATGAGAATCCTTAAATGCTGTTTAGATTGTGGAGCTTTTAATTTGGTGAGCAGTTCCGTTTTAGAGTGACGGAATAAAAGAATGAGTGTTTAGTGCCTTTGTAGAAAGAGCATTTAAAAAAAAAGACAAAAAAAACCCAACAAAAATGACCGTTTCTGGTCTAACAGGGAACATCTGTGCTGGGGCTGGTTGCTTTGCCAGCTCTGCTGGGCAGGGTGGTGTAGAACAAAAGAAATCCTGTTTATCTGCCCATCCGGAGAGGTCCTGTTTATCCCGTGAGCTGGGCTTGGACGGTCGCATGCACTGATAGGATTCTGAAAAGCTAAAAAGACAAGGAGTGGATTTATTTTGGGCTAATAAATTAAGAGCAGAAGATGCTGATAATTCGTGGTTGGGAGTGTTTTTGAGCTAGCCTGGAAGGAATGGTCAAATTCCTCAAGTCCTCCTTTGGTTTGCTGTTTTGTACTATTCTGGTCAAGACCACAAGAAAAAGTAAGAAAAATGCTTGCGATGTCTCAGACACATCCCAACTGGTGGCCTGCAGCCTTGCTGGGTGCACGGGGTTTTTATCAGCTCCTCTTAAAGAACAGATAGATGTCCAATGTCCTTACCTGCAGCTGAGCTGGGGATCCTCATGCACACCCTCACACCAAACAACTTTCTCCTCCTGCTCTGATGGAACCTCCTGGCTTCCAGTTGGTGCCCAGTGCCCCTGAGCAGAGTCTGGCCCCATCCTCTTGCCCCCCGGGGCCCTTTAGCTCTTGCTCAGCATTGCTCAGCTCCCCTCTCAGGCTGCTCTTCTCCATCTGCACAGCCCCAGGGCTCTCAGCCTGTCCCCAGCACAGAGATGCTCCAGACCCCTCCCACCCAGTCCCTGGGCACTAACAGACCCCTCTTTCCTGCAGGCTGGTGGTGGGAGCTCCCTACGAAACCAACGGCCAGCAGAAGACGGGAGATGTCTACAAGTGCCCGGTGACCAGTGACAGCCACAGCAACTGCACCAAACTCAACCTAGGTACCCTGGGGCAGCGAGGGGAGCTGGGCCATTTTAACAGCGTGCTTTTGATCACTGCTTTGGTCTGTAAAGATGCCCCCACTTAGGTTTCCCACGTTGCCCCCAAAAGTGGAAGGGTTGCATATTTTAGGAGGATTTTTAGATGAGGAATTGTTTCAGGTGTTCCCGTTACTCCCAGTGCTGAGTTTTAAGCAACTTTAGGGTAAAATCAAGTAAATGGGAATAAAGTTAAAGAAAAGTTATTTATTTAGGACAGCTTAAACTGGTTTATTAAATGATCAGGATAAACTTATCAATGGATAATGGTCCCATTGCACATGGTGGGGTCTCTTCTCCGGGGGATGCTCAGATGACGTGCCCACCACAGCAGATTCCCAAGGCACAGGCAAGTTTTGCTCCCAGCATCCAGCCTGTCCCCCACAGCTTGTTTGGGGGATTTTCACCCAGCCCCAGCACCCTGCCCAGACCCCATCACTGCCGTCACAAGAGGACAGACCCTGGGGGTGTTCCTGTCCCGCAGACGTCCCAATCTCTCCATCTCCCTGGGTGGAGAGAGCGAGCTCGCTCTTGGGGTTGCTCAGGCTGGTCCAGTGCTGACAGTATGACATCATGATATGGGCACATGCAAGACACAGTGGGGGACAAGTCCCCCTTGCTGCCCAAAATGGGACACCCGACGGTCACGCCCCTGTCTCAGCAGGCAACGTGAGAGACAGGGAATTTCTCATGGTCCTGAGAAGCATTGCTGGGGTCTAGGGGCAAGCTCTGGGAGGTTTTAACACTGGAGCATCTGTTCTCACTCTATTTTTCATCATTTTGAGTATGAACTCTCCTGGGCTTCTACCAGAGCTGATAAGAGAGGAGGAGGAACTTTGAATCATCTGCAATATTTGATTGATTGGCTCCAGAACTTCTATTTTTTTTTTAAACTTTGTTTTCTCTTTTCCTTTTTTTTTTTTAATTTGCTATGAGAACATCAAGATTCCTCAAGGAAATAAATCTCCCATGTGTGGAAATTTGAAAAAAAATCCACCTATTTTTTTTTTTCTCCATTGGAAACAAGTTTCGAATGAGAAGCTCCGTTCCATGAGCACATCCCATTTTATTTGTTTGTCCCCATTAACTTGTCACTGAGGCTGTTTGAGTAAAACCAGACATGGAGCTGCCATGGGGGGGATGCTACCCTGACAGCGAGGGATGACTGCAGCGTGGAGAACCACCAGATGATGTAGGACTGGGGCTCTGCTCCTGCCCTCCCCACGCTGAGTGGGCAATGGAGCTGGTGGGGAGCAGGAGGCGGTCACTGGGTACCAGCGCAGGGCAGTGGGGTGTCAGCATCTGCAGCTGGGCTCCTGGAGGTTTTATAAGGTGGACCAAAGCCCCTTTTTCTCTGGTTTTGCTGCAGCGTGCAGGCAGAGAGTGGGTGGGAGTGAGCTCAGGATGAGAGATGGGGTTGCAACCAGTTAGTCCCCAGAGATGAAGCGAGGAATTGCCGGAAGTTGCTCAGCATCAGGCTGAACTGGCAGCTGTGGATCTCTGAGCAGCCCCTCAACTTAAACCTCAGCAAGAAACATCTAAAGTCCAGAAGAATGAAACCAACCCCCTGGTTTTACCATTAATTGCCCAATTTCCTCCTTCTCAGGCAAACCAGCAAAACGGGGAGCCCTGGGTCATGGGGAGCTGTGTTTCCCCCCTGAATGGCTGGGTCAGGCAGCGGTTGTGTCACAGCTGAGTAATTTTGGTGTGAACAGAAAGCCAGGGCTGCCCAGGGGGGCTGCTCCCAGTTTCTGGGCTGTGACACTGGAAACGAAAGCAAGGCACAAAGATAAATCAGCTGCTAAATGCCTGCTGGCCCGGCAGTAAATGGTGAGACACTGGAGCAGCTCAGAGAAGTTTCTTCCTAAAGATTGACAGCATAAGACTCACAGCTTCATTCCCTGGAAGACGTTTCTTTTCCAGTTCTGGCATCTAAAGAGAAAAAAAAAAAAAAAACCAAAACAATTCTTATCTGACCAACAGCTCCTAAAAAGAATAAGAAAGCAAAAGCACAAAGGCTGCAGTGTGAGCAGGCAGAGGCAGCTCTCCTCCGGCGTTCAGCTGGGTTCCCTTTTGCTCCAGAGATGCCGGGGAGCACGACGGGGCCGTGGGCTGGGTGCCCAGCATCCCTGCCCGGCAGCTGTCCCTAACCACATCCTCTCTCCGAAGGACGGGTAACTCTCTCCAACGTCTCCGAGCGGAAGGACAACATGCGCCTCGGCCTCAGCCTGGCTACCAACCCCAAGGACAACAGCTTTCTGGTGAGCAACGGGGGCTTCGCCACAACCTGGTCTCCCGGTGAGGGGTGGTCTCCGTGTGTACGTCAGCGTGCGAAAGGATGCGAAACCAGACGCACGCACGCAAGCGTGAAAGGGCATGAAAATGCACCTTGCTGTGCATTTACGTATGTGCTGAGCGCGCTGCGGGGCTCAGAAACCTCAGCTTCCAAGGGGAAAAAGATGCCGAAGGAGAGGACAGCCTTGCAAAGCTGGAATTAAAAAGTAGGAGGTTTTTATTGAGGGGCTGGAGCGTGGCCAGAGAAGGGCAACGGAGCTGGGGAAGGGGCTGGAGCACAAGGGTGGTGAGGAGCGGCTGAGGGCCCTGGGCTTGTTCAGCCTGGAGAGAAGGAGGCTGAGGGGAGACCTTCTGGCTCTGACAGCTCCTGACAGGAGGCTGGAGCCAGGGTGGAGTCAGGTTCTGCTCCAAAGGAACAAGGCACAGGACAAGAGGAACTGGCCTCAAGCTGTGCCAGGGGAGGTTTAGGTTGGAGCTGAGGAACAATTTCTTCCCCTCCAGGGCTGTCCAGGGCTGTCCCAGGCTGCCCAGGGCAGTGGTGGAGTCCCCGTGATCCCTGGAGGGGTTTCCAAGCCGTGGAGCTGTGGTGCTGAGGGACAGGGGTCAGTGGTGCCCTGGCAGTGCTGGGGGAACGGGTGGACTCGATGATCTTCAAGGTCTTTTCCAACCGAAACAATTCTATGAATCTAAACCTACACCTGATGATTTATTTCCCCCCTAGGCCTGCAGCCCTCTCTGGTCCCACGAGTGCGGGAGCTCCTACTACACCACGGGCATGTGCTCCAGGGTCAACTCCAACTTCAGGTTCTCCAAGACGGTAGCTCCGGCTCTGCAGAGTACGAGAAACAATCTGCCCTGCAGCTCTAGCCCTGCCTTTGAAGTCAGAGGGAATCTCTGTTCTCTAACCGCTTCAGTCCCATTGAGAAAACAGAGCGCTGTCAGTGTTTGAGCGAAGGCAAGAGAGCAGAGGAGATGGTTGCAGGGAAGTGATTCCAAGGGGGTTACGTGCAGAGGCATCTGGTAAACGTTTTCCTTTTGACTGACAACCGGGGAAGACAAAAAAACCCCACCTTATTCTTCCAAAACCAGAAATAAAAGCATCCAGAATATTTTATCAGCACAGCTAGGAAGGCAAAATAGGGAAAGAATTCAGACCTTGGCCACACAAAACAAAGAGCTCATTGACTGAAAGCTGAATATTTTGGCCCCGAATCCGTGAAGCTGGATACGTGATTTTTATTCTGAGGTATTAAATAAGCTTCCTGGCTTTCCTGTAGGTAGTAAGAAATTTCAGAAGCCTGTCCTGTGCCATCGGGGCTCCCAGAAGCTCCTCACCCCAGCTGGGTACGGGGTGAGATGCTTCTGCTCCATCACCCATTTGGTGACAATTAATTCCCACGGGAAACGGGACTCCCAAGGGGCAGAGAAAACAGAGGCAGAGCCCACCACCAAGTTCTCAGTGTCGCTTCCCTCTTTATGGCCAGGAGATGTTTTTGGCCCTCGCTACAAAAGGGTAACGGGGTTTTTTAGTGGGAAGGTGGTTAACGAGCAGAGCGTTACCATTTATCAGTGGGATGCAGAGGGTCAGCCCCTCTCCCTGGGTCACCTGGGGTGAGCAGGGGATGGTGGCATGTAGCTGAGGCTGCGATGGAGTGCCACCAACCCATGAACATGCTAACCCCTAAATGCCTACAGTAGGTGACAAGGGCAGCTGATAAATATCTGACCCCGAAAGATTCAGCGTTCTCTGGTTTTCCGCAACTTTTCGAGTTAATGTTGTGAAATGTAAGCAACACAGAGAGACGATGCCGAGCAATTTTCCCCCCCGCTGAAAACCAGTCGACTGCCTAAATCCTTCACAGCTCAGATTGCTGGGCTGAGCCCTGGGGTCCTCGCTGGGGTTTTTGGCTGCTTTGTCACTGAGGATTTAATGGGAAGGGGAGGAAATGCCCGACTTGTGCTCTATGGAGAGGACGGGGAGGGCTGAGGAGTGACTCAGGGGTAAGGCATTGCTCTGCGGGAGGAGCAGAGGCCGGATCCTGCCGGCAGCGGGCCACTCTTTGAAGTATGCAGCTATATTAGACCGGATAAAGGCCCAAATCTGAATCAGAAAAGATACCGCTGAGTGTTATTCTTAGAAAGTTATCCGGTCTTTTCTTGGCAGAGAGGATGCTTGTGGCTTCTCTCTACCTTACTGAAGCCCAAATGTCTTTATGAAGGATTGAAACAAGATTTTATTTTTTTAATTATTTTTTTTTTCCAAATAAATCATAAGAGCAGCTACCTGACTGCAAGGGATGAAGCCATAAATCTCCCCTCTGCAAGCTGTTGCCAAGGTCTTTCAATAACCCGCTGCGTATTTTTCACAGGATGCCAGACGTACATGGACATAATCATAGTTCTGGATGGATCAAACAGCATCTATCCTTGGGTTGAAGTTCAGCACTTCCTGATAAACATCTTGAAAAAATTTTATATCGGCCCCGGCCAGATACAAGTAAGCCCCTGCACAACCCCCCTGTCCCCCTCCCCGTGTTGTGCTGAATCCCCCCCCCCGGCTACGTTTACAGGGCCCTTTTCAACGTCCCTTTTTCGGCCAATATTCTGTCCTTTGGTGCCACGTTTTTCTCAGAATAAACTTTTGATGTATGGGTTTTGAATGCCAGGCCCATGGAAATAATGCTCACGGCAATGCCCATAAATGAGCTCTGGAGAAAACAACATCCCACACCCAGACCGGGCCCGGGGAGGATGAAATCATATGGAAATATAGAAATATTGCCCTGTTTTGAGTCAGCTGTGAAGAGCATCCTCTTCCTATTAGTCACCGTGGGCTGCTTTCATCAGGGGTTTGTGCAGGGATATCCTTGACAATTTGCACAACCAAACCCCGGTCTGGTCCCACCTAGAGATGCTGTGGGGCACAGCACGTCCGCATCACCCCAAAACTTTAGAGCAGGGCAGGAGTGGCTGCGCGTGGGTGAGATCTGGCAGACAATGGAGATAAAATTTGGTGTCATCACAGAAAACTGGAGCAAACGGGGAAGGAGGGATTGATTTTTCACGGTGGCTGCAATTTCGGGTGGTGGGCAAAGTGTGCGCGTTGTGGCACAGCGGGTTGTTGGCATCCTTCATGATTTGCCTTTAATCCTTAGGTCGGAGTTGTTCAGTATGGAGAAGATGTGGTCCATGAGTTTCATTTAAATGACTACAGGTCTGTAAAAGACGTGGTAGCGGCTGCCAGTCACATAGAGCAAAGAGGAGGTACAGAAACCAGGACTGCCTATGGGATAGAGTTTGCTCGGTAAAAATCGCTCACCTTCCTTTTCATCTTAACCAGTTTAAGATCATTATTTGTTTTTCTTCCCTCTCTCCCCCTTCACTTTTTCTCACTGCCTAGAAAGCAGGGGATACCAACAGGCTAAAAATGCTTTTGCCAAAAGGCTCGGTCCTCAATCACTTTAGAAAGGATGCTTTGCAAAAGTGCTCCATCCTTGGTTGCAGCTGGACCAGAAGCAGGGTGCAGAGGCAGACTCTGAAGATGCATCTTCCTTCTGAAAGCACCCAGAGTTGAGCCCTCTGTCCCCAAATGAGCCCCCACATCTGCCTCAGGCACTGTAGCTCTTCTGCAGATGTCCATCAGGCACCCAGGAGCTTCATACAGCCATGACTCATGGCTCCATCTCCTGCATTACCTGGGACGAGTACCTGCTCCTGTGTGGTTTTGTCGCAGCCTGACCAGTATTCCTGCTGCAGATTTCATAGAATCACAGATTAGTTTGCGTTGGGAAGGGACCCTTCAAGGTCATCTCCTCCAACCCCCTGCAGGGAGCAGGGCCATCTGCAGCTAGAGCAGGGTGCTCAGAGCCCCGGCCAACCTCCCCTGCAATGGTGCCAGGGATGGGGCAGCCACCACCTCTCTGGGCAGCCTGGCACAGGCTCTCCCCACCCTCAGCACCAACAATTTCTCCTTCTCTCCAGTCTGAATCTCCCTCTTTGAGTTTAAACCATCCCCCCTTGTCCTGTCCCAACAGCCCCTGCTCAAAAGTCTGTCCCCATCTTTCTGCCAGGCCCCTTCAAGTCCTGAAAGACCCCAGGGAGGTCTCCTTGGAGCCTTCTCTTCTCAAAATTTTCAGCAAAATCTTCAAATCTTCCAAAATCTTCAGCAAAACCCAGGCTGTTCTGCTGCATTAAAGGCTCCCCTCCTGCAAGAAACCTTCTAATATCCTAAAATGTTGCCTGAGAGTCCTGCCCCTGATTGCACCTCCCCGAGGGCTCTGAGCCCAGCGCTCGAGGACGTGGGCGATGGGGCGCGTTTCTCGGCAGCCCTGGGAGCCGTGTCCCGCCTGGCGAGGCTGAGCAGCCCAGGGCATCTCTTCAATTGCAGCTCGGAAGCGTTTCAGAAAGGTGGCCGGAAAGGGGCAAAGAGAGTAATGATTGTAATCACAGATGGAGAGTCGCACGACAGCCCAGACCTGGAGAAGGTGATCGAGGAGAGCGAGAAGGACAACGTCACCAGATACGCGGTGGCTGTAAGTTGGGGGGTGGAATGATGGACCCTTCTCTCCCAGCACGTTTGCAGGGGTCCTTGTTGCTGGTCCCACTTTTGCAGGAGGTGGTGGGGTGCTCAGCTCTGGATCCAGCTCCCAAAGCAAGTGCTGTGGCCTGGGATGGGCAGGACCCCAATTGCACGAGGCTTGCCCAGCCCGGGCTGCCTGGAGGAATTACACCAGCTCTGTGCTCCTCGGTTTGCTCCTGCAGTGGGGTTTCAGATGCCAAGACCGTGGAGCTCCTTCAATACGAACACCCCTTAAGCGCTTTGGGACGGCTCCATCTGTCGTGTGAAAAGCCCTGAGCCTTGCTTTTCTCTTTCAACCCCAGGTGCTGGGTTATTACAACAGGAGAGGAATCAATCCCGAAGCCTTTCTGAACGAGATTAAATTCATAGCAAGCGACCCGGATGACAAGCACTTCTTTAATGTCACCGACGAAGCAGCGCTCAAAGACATCGTGGATGCGCTGGGGGAAAGGATCTTTAGCTTGGAAGGTGAGTGATGCTCCTCCCCAGCGTGTCCCAGCCATGTGCTGTCGGTCCTCGGTTTCCTGAATTTGAAGGGGGTCACACCGAGGGTTTCCCCAATACCTGTTTGATACAGAACCTAAAACCACACTTTGAATATCTTCATATGGAAAGAAAAGCCTTTATTTTGAATGGCTTGCATCCCTCAAGCTTTAGGAGCACAGATGCCCTCTCCTCAAATGGTGTCCCCCTCATTACTTGCAGAGCTCTGTCCATTATAGCAAACCTTTGAAATTATGGTATGGGGGTCATCTGACCATCAGCATCTTCCTCACCCACCAAACTCCAGCCAAACCCTGCTGGGTTATAAACAGGAGAAAAACCACACACTGACTGCCAGGGACTCCCTGGGGTGGGAGGTGTTGTGGGGTTATGGGAATAATGTGGGATTTTATGGTTTGTTGGCCCAAATTAAATGTCAGGAAATATTTTAGTTCTAAAAGGCAGCGCTTCTGCTTTGCCTTGTGACAAGTTTGTCGGTCTCCAGAACTAAATTTATCTAAATTTCATAGGAAAAATGCATCCTGAGATGAAGATGGAGGATTTTCACTGGTAATTAAACAGGGGGAATTGGGGGAATTTTGGTCAAACCAGCTCACAAACTCCCCACCCATTTGCCAGTTACCTTGGCCCAGCCAGTCCAATGCTTCTCTAGGGGAAAAAACCATCACTGAGTGAGGAGCTTCACTCAGAAAAAAGCAGAAATAAAGACAAAGTTATTTACTGTGAGGGTGGTGAGACACTGGAACAGGTTGTCCAGAGACGCTGTAGATGCCCCATCCCTGGAAGTGTTCAAGGTCAGGTGGGATGGGGCTCTGAGCAACCTGCTCTAGTGGAAGATGTCCCTGCCCATTGACTAGATGATCTTTAAGGTCAGTTCCAACCCAAATCATTCTGGGATTCTATGCTTCACCCAGCTGCAGTTACAAAGCAAAACCCTCTAAATCCACATTTTTGAGTGATCTCGCAGCTGGAAGAGAACCACACAGTGGGCAGGGGTCCCAGTGCCTATTAGCAGAGCTCCCAGTGCCTATTAGCAGCAGGAGTTCCTTTAATTGTGTTGATGTAGGGAGAAACAGGCTCATCCATGGCAACTGAGGTCCTTTGTGCTCCAGGAGAGGTAGAGATGGATGCTCATCCCACCTCAACCCACCAAGGCACCTCTCAGCCCCTCCAGGAAAGCAAAGATCTCCATTAAACACATCTCTCTGTTGTTTTTGGTTTTGTTTTTTAAGGAACCAACAAGAATGAAATTTCCTTTGGCCTGGAAATGTCCCAGACTGGATTTTCATCGCATGTTGTGGAAGTAAGAGAGTAAATGTGGGGTTTTTAGCTCCTGCCTGTGCAAGCGGGTGCCGCATGGTTTTTACCATCGCTGGCAACTGCAAGTGGGGAGCTGAGTATTTCAGGCAAATTATTAATCATGAAGCTAAATTGCTAATGTGAGCAGAAGGAAGAAAATGCTGGTGGTGCTGGTTTCTCCCATGGGGAAGGGAGGTACTGGGAGACCTTCCTTACGACCAACATGGTGCAGCTCATCCTGATGCCACAAAAGGTTGTGCTGGGATGTGCCATGAAGAAAGATTCTTCTCGGTGGTGAGGCGCAGAGGATGGTCAGGCCCCTTCCACCCCTGGGCTCTGTGGGATGGCAGGTCTGAGGAAAAAGCCAGCTCAGGGTTTTCCTGGGGAGGAGAAGCACCCTGAAAAGATACGAACGAGGTGGAAATGTCATTTCAGGAAGTTTTAATATCTCCATCTTTCCAGGAGTGCTTTGGAGAATAGTCTGCTTGATTATATATTTCTATAGATATTTAAATTATTTTGTCTTTTCCATTGGTGAGATTCTTCTCCTTTTCTGTAAAACATGGGAATTCTGGGAGGCCCCATTTGCTGGTTTTCTCTTCTGCACTTTGCAGCCTCCAATAAAGACTAGGAATTGGGCTTTTAAGAACTCCCATATGTCTTCTCACACCAAACCACCCCATCAGGTCCCTTCATCCATCTCAGCATGAATTTTTTCTTTTCCCGTATGGGCAGTGAGGGGGAGAATTGTCCCCACCAGGCAAGAAATGCCCTCAGACTGCTCCTGTTTCCCCACAGGATGGGATCTTGCTGGGGGCAGTAGGTGCCTATGACTGGAACGGAGCTGTCCTGAAGGAAACCAGCAGCGGGAAGGTCATTCCTCTGCGGGAATCTTATCTCCAGGAGTTCCCGGAGGAGCTGAAAAATCACGGAGCATATTTAGGTAAGAAAGCCGAAAGAGGCTTTGCTGCCAGGGCTGAGTTCATGATTTTACACTTAATAATAGGAAGCAGAACATATTTCTCAAATGACTAATAGCAGCCAGTGCTCCCAGGGTAGGCGGTTCCTTGACAGGTTGTTTATGAGCTCCCATTGGCATGAGACTTATGTTGCCCATGGCTCAGGGCTGCAGCATCTGTGAGCATCCTCTTCTGGGAAGAGTCTGGTGTCAACCATGGTGTGCAGCACAAAAGTGATTTAAATCACAGAATCATGGAATGGTAGGGTTGGCAGGGCCCTCTGGAGCTGATCTGGTGGCACCCCCTGCTCCATCCAGCAGGGTCACCCAGAGCAGGGGCCCAGCAGCGCAGTGTCCAGCCAGGGTGGGAATCTCTCCAGACAAGGAGACTCCACAGCCTCTCTGGGCAGCCTGGCACAGGCTCCCACACCCTCACACCAAACAACTTTCTCCTCCTGCTCAGATGGAACCTCCTGGGTTCCAGTTGGTGCCCGCTGCCCCTTGTCCTGTCCCTGGGCACCACTGAGCAGAGTCTGGCCCCATCCTCTTGCCCCTGGGGCCCTTTAGCTCTTGCTCAGCATTGCTCAGCTCCCCTCTCAGGCTGCTCTTCTCCAGCTGCACAGCCCCAGGGCTCTCAGCCTTGGCCCAGCACAGAGACGCTCCAGCCCCTCAGCATCTTCCCAGCCTCTGCTGGACTCTCTCCAGTAGCTCCTTTTCTCCCTTGAACTGGGGAGCCCAGCACTGGACCCAGTCCTCCAGAGGTGGCCTCTCTAGGGTAGAGTAGAGGAGGAGCATAAATGCAGAAGAAGCTCAGCACTTACTGGAACCATTTAGAAAGCACTGATGAAATTTCATGCCTAGGGAGGAAATACCTGCTGGGTTAATCAGTTCCATGTGCAGCCATTGAAGCTCTGGAGTAAAAATATCAGCCTGGTCTGCAAAATGAAGCCTCTCTCTGGAGATGAGCATGCCAGGCTGAGCAGGGTGGGACACTCTGAGGTCCCCCTCCACTGGGGACATGAACAGCTCCTGGACAAGCAGGTCATCTCTTGGGGGTGACAGTGGAGTGTCCCCCAGTCTGGTGGACACAGGGATGGTTGTGGCTGTGCAAGGGGTACCCATGACCGTACGTGGGAGCTCAGCTGGGCTCTAACTTTCCCATTGCCTGGAGTAAGAAATCCAGGAATATTAAGGCTCACCCAACACCAAAACCTTGGGTTCAAGGCTGGTGCTTGGTTTGGGAATAGCCCCCCAGGAGGGAATATTTAAGGGAACAGAGACCCAGGTAAAGAGGTCTGTAAACCCTGATGATCCCTGCAGATACTCAAAATTCAGCTGGATGTTCCCCCCAAGTGATCTGATCCAGCTTCATGTTTGGCCATGCTTTGAGTTTCTAATCATTTAAGTAGCACTTAAACTGCCTGTAAATGTGCAGAAACCTGAATGTGGGTTTGAAAACTAGGATTTTGCAGCCCTAGAGTTATATTGATAGGACAAGTGGTAACAGCTTCAAACTGGAAGAGGGGAGATTTAGATTAGAAATGAGGAAGAAGTTTGTCTCTGAGGGTGGTGAGACCCTGCCACTGAGTGCCCAGGGAAGCTGTGGCTGCTCCATCACTGGAGGTGTTCAGGGCCAGGTTGGATGGGGCTCTGAGCAACCTGCTCTAGTGGGAGGTGTCCCTGTCTTTAGCAGGGGGGGTTGGAAGAAGATGATCTTTAAGGTCCCTTCCGATCCAAATCATTGCTCCATGAGCCCATCTCTCAGAGTGTGAATGCTGACATCGAGCATCAGCAAAGTCTTTCACACTTGGTTTTGGATGTGGCGCTGCCAGGGTCTCAAAGGAGAGGAGCTGCGGCCACCTCGCCTCCCAGCATGGGCACACCTTGCTGGTGTTTGCTTAACTTGGTGTGACCCATCAAGGAAAACACTTCTCAGGCCCGGAATCAGACTGGCCTTCAAGGAAAGAAGGATTTTGCATGGGGTTTGTTAGGTGGTGCCAAGGCTCTTGGCACGGCTGTTCTGCTCAGGGGGTAGGTGGGACCTGAGCAGGCTGCTCAAAGCCCAGGGTCAAGGTGCTGGGCTTGGTTTGGATGATTTTATTTTTGAAGATCTTCTGCATTCCTAGCTTCCCAATCTGGGAGGTGTCCAGAGTTGTGTCAGCACACGGAGGCTGATGGGAAGCAGCTCAGCTGGCAGCAGCTGGGAGCAGACAGGGAGCTGCTCAACCCTGCTCAGCCCACACCCCTTCCAGGTTACACTGTCTCCTCCGTCATATCCACCAAGCGTGAGCGGATTTACGTGGCGGGAGCGCCCAGGTTCAACCACACCGGGAAGGTCATCATTTTCAGCATGCACAGCAACCGAAACCTCACCATCCACCAGGCGCTGAAGGGAGAGCAGGTAACTCCAGGGCACGGGCTGATGGGGATGCTGTGTGGATTTTGCCCCGTGGCATGGATGTCCGTCCATCCATCCATCCATCCATCCATCCACCCATCCCATCCATCCTCCCCCCTTCATTTGGCAAATTGTTCTAATTAAACAGCTCGGCAGCGCAGCGCATCGATGGGATGCTCTGGATGCTACTGCGCTCTCAGCTCTGGACCTGTAGCAGGGACAGGGCTTGAAATGTCCCTGTGGTCCCCAGCGGGGAGTGTGGCTCCCATCTCCTCCTTTGCCTCCTCCAGATCGGCTCCTACTACGGCAGCGAGATCAACTCCCTCGACGTCAACGGCGACGGCGTCACCGATGTGTTGCTGGTGGGAGCCCCCATGTACTTCAGCGAGGGCAGGGAGAGGGGGAAGGTCTACGTCTACACCCTGAGAGAGGTAGGAGAGCCCGGGACACCACGGGAACTCGCGTCACCTCCCCGGGGTGTCTCTGGGTTGCGTGCACCCACCAGCTTCCCTGAGGCGTCACAGGGCACGGCAGCCTGGCCCGAAGGAGGCAGGAGTTGGCAGCTCCTCGCTGGAGTGGCTGCTGCCAGGCGTGAGGAGTATTTCTCTGGTTTCCTTGTTTATAAACAATCTCGGGGCGTTGCTGGCTGCCAGTGAAGGGAGTCCAGCCTGTGCTGGAACACAGCCACCTTGGCTCCAGGCTTCGCTGCTCCCAGCTGGGTGAGCTTCCCAGCCCCAGGGAGGTGACACACGGGGTGCAAGGCAAGGTCCCAAGAAGGGCAACGGAGCTGGGGAAGGGGCTGGAGCACAAGGGTGGTGAGGAGCGGCTGAGGGCCCTGGGCTTGTTCAGCCTGGAGAGAAGGAGGCTGAGGGGAGACCTTCTGGCTCTGACAGCTCCTGACAGGAGGCTGGAGCCAGGGGGGGGTCAGGCTCTGCTCCCAAGGAACAAGGGACAGGAAGGAGGAAGCAGCCTTGAGTTTTGACAGGGGAGGTTTAGGTTGGAGCCGAGGAACAATTTCTTCCCCTCCAGGGTTGTCCAGGGCTGTGCCAGGCTGCCCAGGGCAGGGGTGGAGTCCCCGTGATCCCTGGAGGGGTTTCCAAGCCATGGAGCTGTGGTGCTGAGGGACAGGGGTCAGTGGTGCCCTGGCAGTGCTGGGGAAACAGTTGGACTTGATAATCTGAAAGATCTCTTCCAACCCAAGCCATTCAATGATTCTATGTTCCCAGTTCTGAAGAGGTGATGCACAGGGTGCAAAGTGGGTTTTTTTGCAACTTGTGTGTCTTCTGGAGAAACAGTGCCCATCCACTTTGCCTCCCCCAGAACTCTTCCCTCCAAACAGATCTTCCTGCCTAGGGTGTGGGCCAGGCATGGGGTCATAGGGAGCATCAGGGTCAGTCCCTCCACTCTTGCTTGGGACATGTGCCATCACCGTTCCCTTCTCTACGTCTAGCGGAGCGCTGGGGCAGGACCAGCTTTGCTACCGCCCTCCAGTCTGGCTCAAAGTACAGTTTCTGAGCCAATTCCATCAGTCTCTGGAGATGTGTAGGGCAGTAAGTATGTCGTGCTTCATGTCCAAGGTTTGAGAGACCACCTGAGAGATACCCCATATCTAAAGCACAGGTTTTTATGCTATTATATATAGGTTACTCTAAAGGGGTGTCAAAGCAGGTGTGGGGCTGCTGAGCAGAAAGTCCCACAGCCCCAGGAGGGCTCTCTCCTCCTTCCTTAAATTGCTCACATATCTCTGCATCTTGTTCGGTTGCCTTTGAGGGTTTTCTCCACTCGCTGCTGACACATTTTTTGGCTTCTTTTTTTTTTGTTTTTTCTCTTTGGCTGGTCCATCAGAACCGCTTTGTGCCCAGTGGTGCCCTGGTTGATCTGCAGAGCTACCAGAACTCCCGCTTCGGATCCTGCATTGCCGCCGTGCCTGACCTCAACCAGGACTCCTACAACGACCTTGTGGTTGGGGCACCTTTGGAGGATGAACACCAGGGAGCAATATACATCTTCCTTGGCTTCGAAGAGACAATCCTGAAGAAGTACAAGCAGGTACAGCTGCCAGGTGCTTTGGTTGTCCTTGTCCTTCAGGATAAATGTCATTTGGGCCCCTTCTAAGGACAAACAGAGCACTAGAAATTCATAGTCACAGAATAGTTTGGGTTGGAAGGGACCTTTCAGGGTCATCCAGTCCAACCCCCTGCAGGGAGCAGGGCCATCTGCAGCTAGAGCAGGGTGCTCAGAGCCCCGGGCAACCTCCCCTGCAATGGTGCCAGGGATGGGGCAGCCACCACCTCTCTGGGCAGCCTGGCACAGGATCTCCCCACCCTCACACCAACAATTTCTCCTTCTCTCCAGTCTAAATCTCTCTCTTCTAGTTCAAAACCATCACCCCTTGTCCTGTCCCAACAGACCCTGATCAAAAGTCCCTCCCCATCTTTCTGCCAGGCCCCTTGAAGTGCTGCAAGGCCCCCAGAAGGTCTCCCCGGAGCCTTCTCCTCTGCAGGCTGAACCCCCCCAGCTCTCCCAGCCTGGCCTCCCAGCAGAGGGGTTCCAGCCCTCCCAGCATTGCTGGGGCTCCTCTGGCCCCACTCCACCAGGTCCCTGTCTCTACTGTGCTGAGGACTCCAGAGCTTCATCCCAGCTTCCATTTCTTGAGTAATTCCATTCATCTCTTTACAGTCTCAATCATTTAATTTTTAGGTATTACATTAAAAAATGGCTGTGAATTTTTTTTTTCTCTTCTGATAACCAATTTCATCCTTATAAACTTATGTCAGATTATAAGGTTTTTGCTGCCTTGTGAGATGGTCAAAATCAAAATGTGATTGTTCATCTCCTTGTCCAGCTTTATTTCCTTATGGACTAATTCATGTTTAAGGTTTATCATTTTGTGCTGTGCTATGATCCTTGCTTCACGCACAGTTTTTCATTGTTAATAATTACTGCTGGGTATTTTCTCTCGTGAGGGATCCAAGAACAAGCAAACGTAAGGTACGGAAAACACACTTGATATGTAGATAAAATATTTCTCACACTTAACGAAAAATAAGGAATATGCAGAATAAATTCAGCAGGAATCTCTGGATGGTGCCTCTGAAGAGAAACCACTCGGGAATAGAATCGTTTTGAAAGGGGCATCTTCAGTAGCGTGGTGGAGGCTGGTGTGGCATAGCCCTCCCGCATGGGCAGGGATGCTCCTGCTGGAATCCAGCCTGGATTGTCCCCTTTGCTTTCCAGCGGATCGCGGCCATGGACCTCGCGCCAGGCCTGAGGTATTTTGGCTGCAGCATCCACGGACAGCTGGACCTGAACGAAGACGGGCTCGTGGACTTGGCCGTCGGCTCTCTGGGCAATGCTGTGCTGCTGTGGTTAGCTCTGTCTCGTCTGGCTCTGTCCTCTGCCCAAAGCTTGTTGCAATATGATGACTTTTTTGGGGGGGGGGGTATCTGATCTTTACACAATCTGATCCATTTTGCCACCATAACAACCCCCTGTCCAGTGGGGCTGTGGGATTTCAATGCCGTTGGGCTTTGGAAGAATGTCAGAGTTGTTTTCACATTGAACTTCATCGTTAGTTCCCCAGGAGTCTCAAACCAGCTAATTGATCTGTGGTGGTTTGCCCAGGCTCCCTCTGGTCTTGGCTTGATAAGAGCAAGTTAACATGTGCAAATATTAATGTTTGGAAAGTCCCTCGAAAGACAGGGGGGGTAGCAGAGATGGGCCACCCTGGGGTCTGCCTCAGAAGGTGTTACACGTACACAAGGGGCCAAATCCTGCTCTCGCTGCTGAGCTACTCCTAACAGGAGGCAAATACGTGCGAGGGATTTTATTCTTCAAACGCTACATCGATGAGCTGAGAGTAGAGCAGCATGCTGTGGTGGCCTTTGGTCTTCCTCAGCACCTGCTTGGTGTTGAGGCAAAGAGTGAAAAGGGTGAATCTGGAGGTGTGGGGGACTTTGGAAGGACGCTGCAGATGCTGAGGGGCATCCCATGCAGCAACGCATCTCCTGACCCTCGCGTGCCCCCACAGGTCCCGCAGCGTGGTCCAGATCAACGCCAGCATCCGCTTCGAGCCCTCCAAAATCAACATCTTCACCAAGGACTGCAAGCGGAATGGGAAGGATGCCACCTGCATGTCAGCCTTCGTCTGCTTCACCGCTGTCTTCCTCTCAGCTCACTTCCAGACGGCCAGCGTGGGTAAGCGGCACGACGAAAACACCAATCCCTGCATCCTTTAGGTCTCCAGCCCTGAGGGAGCACCTGGCTCCTGACAAGGGAAACCATCCAGGAGCTTGGCACATCTGGAGGCTTGCAGGTGCCACCTGCCACATCCCTTTTTACCCACAGATTTGTCCCTGTCCCGGCTGCTGTAACAGGGACAGTGGCTCTGCCATTAAGCAGTGCCAAGAGACACCCCAAGGATCCAACCTTGCCCGTGTTTAGCCTCTTCTCTCACCTACACCCCAGGGCCAAGCTCTCCCAGAGCTTCTCTTGCCATGGGACATGTGATGGGGATGTCATCACCACCTCCCCAGCCAGCAGGACAGGAGAGAACGTGCCCGGACCATGTCCCACGGTGCTCATCCGCCCTCCTCGCTGCAGGGGCACAGCGCATCTGCCAGCCATGTGTGCATAGTTCCCTACCATACTGGGAATCTCTGTGGAGCTCTTGGCCAGCTCTGCTCTTAAACCCTGGCGTGTTGGTGTCACCCCCGAGCCCACCCAGCGGGTGCCCGTGACGCAGCTGCAGCGGGGTGGGACCGGTGGTGGCCCGGCCCCCTTAACCCCGTCAAAGGAAAATAAGGTCCTGAGTGAAGCCAAAGGAGAAACTCCCATTCCTGAGAGCAGGACTTTAATCTGTACTATCAAACCTGGTGTTCTCCTCCCGGTCGTTGTCTTCGTGGAGCTAGCAGGATAAAAAGCTGAGGAGGGTTTCCTTTATTTCTTTAATTTTACGTTTATTCCTGCCCCCAAGAGCCGCCCCATGGACAGGGCTGATGGTGGCTCTTTGCTTCTGCAGGTTGTGCATCACGCTAGGGTAGTAGGTGCAAATCCCACCCTGCTCAGTGGTGGGTTGGGGACCCTTGGTTTCTTTCCAACAGCACAGCAAATGATCTCCAGTAAAGCATCTAGGGGAGAAGGGTGCTCCAGGGTACTACACCTCCAAGGCCAGCATGTGAATATATGAGGTGAATCATTACATACCCTGCACAGACTTTATGCAGTGTCTTGTCATCATGTGATTTTGAAGTTCTTCATTTGACCTGGAGAGTGGCTGTTTTGCCCAAAAGAAATGTCTGTTAGAAACAGGCAACGCTAACTACCACCTGATTTTCCCCTAGCCTGTTCCTTCTGTGCTCCTCCCAGCCTAGCAATGGGGGGAAATATTCACCTCGGATCCTGGGGTCAGTTTGGGCCCCTCACTCCCAGCAGGACACTGAGGGGCTGGAGCGTGGCCAGAGAAGGGCAACGGAGCTGGGGAAGGGGCTGGAGCACAAGTGTGGTGAGGAGCGGCTGAGGGACCTGGGCTTGTTCAGCCTGGAGAGAAGGAGGCTGAGGGGAGACCTTCTGGCTCTGGTGGAGTCCCCATGATCCCTGGAGGGGTTTCCAAGCCATGGAGATGTGGTGCTGAGGGACATGGGTTAGTGGTTCTCTGGAAGTGCTGGTTGGACTGGATGATCTGAAAAGCCTTTTCCAACCAAAACAACTCTCTGATTCCCCGGGTCCGAGCGCACAACATCCCCTCTTTGACCCGCTGTTGCTATCTAGTGAGTGTAACCTCATGGAGAAGCCCTGACAGCACCACTGTCCTTCCAGCGCTGCGGTACAACGCGACCATCGACGAGCGCAGGTACACGCCGAGGGCTCAGCTGGACGAGAGTGGAGAGCGGCACACGCAGAAGGGGCTGGTGCTGCTGGCCGGGCAGGAACACTGTGACAAGCTTCAGTTCCACGTCTTGGTGAGTGTGAAGGAGGATATGGCCGAGGTCTCCTCCTCTGCCAGCCCTGGGGGCAGACGTTCTCCACCTTGTGCAAAACAGCGATGTGCGGGGACGTGGTTGGAGGAGCCTCAATGGCTTCACAGGGCTGGAAATTGGCCGACCCCCGCCCCCAGCCTGAATTTCTTCGTGTTGGGTTTGATGTGGTCGGGGATGGAGCTGCCAGCATGGGGCAGCTGCTGGGTCCCCAAGACCTGACTTCATATTGGTCCCAGCTTGCACTGTGCTCCTTTCCACAAGCTCCTCGCCGTGCCCTTGGGGAGGGCATGCACTCCTGGTGCCCAGGTCAGGCTGGTCCTCCTGTTCCTAAAGCAGTGAAAGCTCTTTTTTGGTGTTTTGGGTTTTTTTTCCCATTGGGAACCAGATGCCCCTATGCCAGACCCCGGTGCTGTCACCGTCTGCACCCCTCCTACCATCAGGGCCCCCCTTTCTGGGTGCAGGAGCCAGAGGAACCCTCTGCATCGCTCACAGGGAACAGCTGATGCACAAACCTGGCCAAAATCACACATTCCCGGTGAATGAGGAGAATATTGTGGAGGCCAGGGAGAGCCGAGCTGCCAGACTGGCCCAGCCCCAATCCCCAGCCTGAACCGCCGTGAACTTCTGGGAAATTCGAGTCTGGAGCTTGAGATGGAGCTTGTGATTTAGCCCAAGAAGCATCTCACTTCAGAGCATCTGACTGCTGGGGCAAGGCATGGGAAGAGCTCAGACAGCTGCAGGAAAGGTGCAGTTTCTCTATGGGCCAGACAAGCCTCAGGTGAGGGTTCAGTTCTGTCGCCTCACGGGGACAACCCCTCACAGAGCATCTGGCTTTTGGAGCCAGCATCTCCAGGGTGAAACATTTCCAGCATCATCACACACGTACGTGTGGATGGCTTCTGAGCAGAACAGCTGAGCTCAGGTTGTCCCTATCCCTACGCGAGGGTTAACCGGAGACAGGAGATGACTACACACCAAGGTTGCAAAGCTTTTATTCCATAAAATAATCACACGTGCCTCTAGCACTGACTTGCTTCGCTCTCTGATGCCGTCCCTCTGTGAGCAGGAGCCCTGTCCTCCTCAACAATACCTTCTGTCCACTGCAGGACACAGCTGACTATGTGAAGCCAGTGACATTCTCCATTGACTATGAGCTGGAGCACCCTGAGAATGGCCCCATGCTGGATGATGGCTGGCCCACCTCGCTCAAGGTCTCGGTAGGTAACAGCACCAACCTCCCAGGGTGTCTTTGAGCAGGCACCTGCTCAGCTGATTTATCTCTGGGTGTTACATTTACTTCTTTATCTTGGGGCTGTAATCCCTGATCCCTCCTGTGATCATAGAATGGGTTGGGTTGGAAGGGACCTTAAAGATCATCTTGTTCCAACACCCCTGCTGTGGGCAGAGACACCTTCCATTAGACCAGGTTTCTCAGAGCCCTGTCCAACCTGGCCTTGAACACTTCCAGAGATGGGGCATCAGCAGCTTCTCAGGGTAACTTGGGCCAGAGTCTCACCATCCTCACAGTGAAGAACTTCCTTACATTTAACTTAAATCTGCCCTTTTTCAGTTTAAAGTCATCACCCTTTGTTCTATCACTACATGCCTGTGTAAAAAAGTCTGTCCCCACCTTTCTGACAGGCTTCTTGAAGTCCTGAAAGGCCACCAGAAGGTGTCTCTGGAGCCTTCTCCAGGCTGAACAAGCCCCTGTCTCTTAGACTGCCCTCCCAGCAGAGGGGTTCCAGCCCTCTGATCATCTTCACAGCCTCCTCTGGGCTTGCTCCAACAGTGACAGCAATGTGTTGGGCATCCACTGCATCTTGGGCTCACCACGCGTGTCCCTTCTCCTTGGAGTACAACCTGGGGCACAAATCATCACCCAGCTTCTCTTGTTGTTCCCCTCAGGTCCCTTTCTGGAATGGGTGCAACGAGGATGAGCATTGCATCCCTGATCTGGTCCTGGATGCCAGAAGTGATGTGCCCAGTGCCATGTGAGTAGGTGACTCAGAGCATCCTCCCAACCAGGATCAGAAACTGGGGGGGGGGGGGGGGGGGTTGCTTCAAAGCCCAGCCCCTGCTCTGTAAATTCTGGTCCCTTCACCCAACACCATCACAAGGTTCACCCAACACCATCACGAGGTGCTCCTCAGCGGGTCTCTGAGCCTCTGCCTGCTCCCTGCCTGGAACGAACTGATGGGGTTTTTTTTCAGGGAACCCACAAAACAACTCATATTTGATGCCATGGTGACGAGCCCCAGGGAGACAAATCAGCAAATGACGGAGGGGAATAAATGCAAAGCTGGCATCGCCCGCTTGGCAATTACAGGCTTGACGCACGCAGCAGAAATAATTATACACTACATCTTGCTGCTTAAAGAGCTTTTAAAGGTTATCTGGGAGCAGAGGAGCCTGAACCTCTGCCTCCCGTCCATGGCAGCGGGCTCTGGACTAAGCTGCTACCTGCGGGTTACTTATATCCCATAATTCAGCATTTATTGCTCTTGGTGCTGAAGCTGTGACCAGGAGGGGGTTTGGGGGCCAGGGAGGTTGAAGTGAGCTGTACGGAAGGATTATGTACGGATCTTAGTGGCCGAAATCCTACAAATAACAATGGGCAGATGCGGTCACCTACTGGGGTGCCAGACCTCTAATGGGGTCCTGAATCCCATGGAGCTTTTCCAGCAGCAGCAATGGGAACTGGATCGTGCCCTAGAAGAGCAGTCGATATGGAGGTGACTTCTGCTGAGAAAACCACTTGTGAGGTGACTTGTTGGAATAGAGCTACTCCTTCCAACCAGCACCCTGGTTGCCCTGCCGTTAGAGGCAGAAGGTGGCTTTGAGGGTGGCACCATCCTACATTTTCCATTCCTTTTTTTTATTTTTCATAAACAAAATGCCCAAACATCCGTCAAACCTGCAAAAGCAGATGCTGCTGCTGCGAGAGAAACCTCAGCCAGGCTGGGGTGAAACACCAGCTGATGCTACAGGATGGGTTTTATTTCTTTTTCTTTACATCCCAGCTGTACTACGAGCTCCTAACTGGGATGGAGAACACTGGCCACCAAAAATCACAAGCAAAACGATGGTCCACGGAAGGAAGTTGCCATTCCTCTTCCCGTAGCCGCATGGCACGACCGAGGAGGGATTTCCTTGTGCTACCCTAAGCCCTGTGCACCTAAACCAAACCTCTTGTCGCAGGGAATATTGCCGGTGGGCTCTGCGGAGGTCTCCATCGGACTGCTCGGCCTTCAGCCTCTCCTTCGACGCCTCCGTCTTCATCATCGAGAGCAGCAGGAGGAGGGTGGCCGTGGAGGCGACGCTGGAGAACCGAGGCGAGAACGCCTACAGCACGGTCCTCAACATCTCCTTCTCCAGGAACCTCCAGTTCGCCAGCTTGATTGCCAAGGTGAGGCTGCCCGGGGGAGATCCAAGGGCTTTCCAGAGCCGGATGAGAAAGCGGCGTCCTCAACCAGAGCCCAAAAATGTCTCCATCCCTCATAAATCAGACGTGTTTATGGGCTTAGTTTCTAAGCACTTACAACCCCTTCAGCTCTTTTATTTTGGAAATGCAAAAACGGTTGAATTTTAAGAGCCTGAAAGAAGGTCAAAGGCAGAGGAAATTATTTCCTTTATATTTCTACTCCAATAGTTTAAAAATACTTGCTGCCCGTGGCCAAATTCCTGTCAGGGATGAGTTTTTGCAGCTGACATACAACTCCTGGAAGGATGGGCTGATAACGGGATGGTGGCCACAGCTCAGCGTCAAGCTGGGCAATGCCACTTCTCTACAGCTGTCCCCATGTCCCACCCACTCCCACCATCCCCAGTATTCCACCCCCACCACTCGCTCGGTCCCGATGCGACTCTTCCCTTTTCCCGGCGAGGTTTGGGAAATGTGCTGATGCTGCTGAGCCCTCCCTCATTCCCACCCCCCGACAATGACTTCATACCCGCCCGCAGATCCCATGGCCTGTGTTTGTTTTCCTACAAGCCATGCCAAGGGAAAATCGTGGGTCACGTTGCCCACAGAATAAGAAAAATGCATCTTTTTTTTGTGACAGATTACTCCAAATTAAGTGAGGGTGGGAGGGGGGGAACCCTATGATGCTGGGTAGCAGAAAGCGCCGTGCAGCAGTGGTGCAGGAAATATTTTAACTGGTTATGGAAGCATCGCTGCCAACGGGTTCTTGGCTGCCAGTCCTGATAAATAAGCAGATTGCCACCCGGAGTGGATGGGTGTTTGTGTCGGAGGCTGTACCAAGACCCAAGCAAAAAGGAGCTGTGGCCCTAGAAAGCCCATAATCTCAGCAGGGGAGCAGGAGAAAACTCTAGGTCAGTGCTGATGGCTCTCAAGGTGCTTTCCTTGAGGCTGGTGCTGGAATGTTTCAGCTCTTAGGTGGGACTTGTCTGGTGGCAGCACAGAATCCCAGCATGGTGGGGGCTGGCAGGGCCCTCTGGAGCTGATCTGGTGCCACCCCCTGCTCCATCCAGCAGGGTCACCCAGAGCAGGGGCCCAGCAGCGCAGTGTCCAGCCGGGGTGGGAATCTCTCCAGACAAGGAGACTCCACAGCCTCTCTGGGCAGCCTGGCACAGGCTCCCACACCCTCACACCAAACAACTTTCTCCTCCTGCTCAGATGGAACCTCCTGGGTTCCAGTTGGTGCCTGGTGCCCCTTGTCCTGTGTCTGGGTACCACTGAGCAGAGTCTGGCCCCATCCTCTTGCCCCCCAGGGCCCTTTAGCTCTTGCTCAGCATTGCTCAGCTCCCCTCTCAGGCACAGCCTCACAGGCTCCCCTCTCCACTGCACAGCCCCAGGGCTCTCAGCCTGTCCCCAGCACAGAGATGCTCCAGCCCCTCAGCATCTTCCCAGCCTCTGCTGGACTCTCTCCAGTAGCTCCTTGTCTCTCTTGAACTGGGGAGCCCAGCACTGGACCCAGGCCTCCAGGGGTGACCTCTCTAGGGCAGAGCAGAGGAGCAGGAGAACCTCAGCATCCTGGCCACGCTCTTCTTCATGCTCCCCAGGAGTTCTTTGGCCTTCTTAGTCAGGAGGGCCCATTGTTGGCTCATGGGCAAGTTGTTGCCCACATGTCAGTTAGTGATAGCCCCAGCCAAGTCCTTCTCCACAGAGCTGCTTCCCAGCAGGTCCCCCCTCCCCTGTACTGGTGCAGGGGATATTTCCTCCCCAGGTGCAGGACCCTGCACGTGCCCGTGTTGAACTTCACGAGGTTCCCCTCTGCCCAACTCTCCAGCCTGTCCAGGTCTTGCTGAACGGCAGCAGCTCGAACCAATTCCCTTACAGGATCTCACACAGGGCCAAAAACTGGAATAGCTCATTGTCTCATGGTGGTGATGGACACCTGCACACAACCAGACTACTGCCTCTTGTAGGGTTGCTACAGCTTGATAGTGGAGGGAGCAGAGTATCCTCATCCCACCCAAGCCTCTGCTTGGGCTTTGCAACAGGCAGGAGCTTCCCCAGCCTGGCTGGTGAGCTGGAAGGTGTTCAAGCAGCAGGAACATAACCATTGAGATGAGGAAATGGAATATTACTGCTTAGCTGGTGGCCATGCAGAGCAATAGCTCATGTTATCTATCTCCTGATGCTTCCCTGTGACTCCTCATCACAGGACAAAAATATTCTTCTTCCCAATTATAGTGCCAAGAATCATCAAGTTAACTACAGCGGTGAATGAATGGAATTTCTACAGAGGATTTAAATCAGAAAGTTGGGAGTTGCTTGCTAGAAATGTCCCTCCCTGGGATAGAAATTCAGCTACATGAGAAGGATTCCTGGCCTGCAGCAAGTGGGGTGGGTGGGTTGGGTGGGTGGGTTGGTTTTCCCAAAAGTTGAAGCCTGTTTTGAACCCCGTGTGTGTGTTTGCTGCTTTCATAAGGAGACAGGTGATGGGGCTCGTGCCCGGTGTCATGGACACTTCACGTCCTGTTTTTAGGATGACACTGACATCAACATTGACTGCATGACTGAAGACAAGAACCCCAACAAGAAAGTGTGCAACGTGAGCTACCCATTCTTCCGAGCCAAGGCCAAGGTAAAGCTGTTCCCTCCTGTCCTGTTGGTGCTGGGATGGTTGGGATGCTGCCTTGATCCTAGGAGAGTACCAAAACCAAACCCAGCTCCTCCGAGTCAAAGAATTCAACTCCAGCCCTTTGGAGCAATTTAATGTTGCCTTCAAACCACTGATGGTAACTTCTCCAAGTTCCTTCCTCGCAGGATGAGGCAGCCTTCCCTGTTTGAGAGGCTGTTCTTGCTCTGAACCCCCAGGGTCCCTCCAGATCCTCCTCTGAGCCTGCCCAAGCCCCCTTGGGCTGGTGGCATCCTCCAAACCACATCTCACAGCTTTTGGTCCAGTGAGCATCATTTTTTATGTGCTGTAAACCCCTTTGCTAATGTTACATGTGGCATTAAGGTGGGGAAGGAAGAGCGAGGAGAAGCTGCTCTCTGCAGTCACCGAAGCTCTGCGAGAAATCCCACCTGCCCATCCTGCACCCCCGTGGAAAAAAGGGGCCAATGCATGCGGGATCTAAAGATAAAATCTTTCCATCCCCTGTATCCATCAGGAGCTTGATAATGATGGATCAGCTCCAGGCACGTCGCTAGGCTTTCAAGCTCCCCCCCCCCAAAAAAAAAAAAGCCCTCTGAGATGCCTGTGGCTGTACGAAGAGCGCAGCAGCCCGGCTCCCCGTGACCTACGGGGGCTGAGAACGCATCTGCGTGGCACCAGGTAGTCCAGGTCCTGCCAAAACAAAGACAAGCTGGAAATGGAAATCTGGCGGAAGAGCAGCGGGAGCGTTAATATTATCCTCAGCTGCGCAGCCCCAGACAGTTTGAGGTCATTGCCACAGCTCTCACAGATGTGACATTTATCACATTTTATTGTTGTTGGCCCTCCTCCGGATGCCTTCCCCCCGCCAGCCGACCCCGTGCCGCAGATGGGAGCGAGCGGCCTCTCGCTGCAGGTCCCCCGGAGGGTTTCCCTTCCAAAAGAGGGGGGGGAGCTGCTTGATTTCCCCCACCCCAGCACAAAAAAAAAAAAAAACCCAAAAAAAGCATCGTGCGCGGGGCTGGGAGCAAATCCTGCTAAGCCCCAGCACGGTTGCTTCTCTCCCTGGCAAGCCGAGGCTCTGTCCCAACCCTGGCATCATCTCCTGGTGGGATCAGGGGGATGCTCTCACCCAGCAAGCCTTCACACCACTCCTGGGGTTTTTTTTGTTGTTCCCCCCCCCACCCCGATGTGTTCACCAATCTCTTTCTGATCTCCACAGGTAGCTTTTCGCCTGGACTTCGAATTCAGCAAGTGGGTTTTCCTTCAAAGCATGGAGATCTACTTGATCACCAGCAGGTGAATGGCTGCCTCCTTCCTGCTTTGCAAAGTCAAGGGGATGATGGCTTGCGTTGGGTTTCCTTCTCCCATAGCCATAAGGGATGCCAGAGGCTTCACCTGGGGAATAACTACCAGGAAACCTCCTTTCCGTGGGTTATTAGAGAGTGTGTATCACCAAAGCAGGCTATTTTTATTTATCTCTATTTATATCCATTGTTTTTCTGTCTATGTGGAGGCTGCACAGTCGCTGATGGGCTCTGCACTAAGCAGAAAAGCTCTGGGCCACCGCTCCTCTCTTTACCCACCCTCACAGCTGCAAATACCCCCAGGAAAAACATCTCCTTAAAAGCTTTGCAACATTCCCCTCCCTCTCTTGCCCTGCCCAGGTAAAGTTTTCCGACAGCCAAGTGAAATCTCATTAAGACATTTTTTCATTTTCCTCCATCGTGGTGGCCAAAAGCAGCCCAAGGTTCGCTCTGCTGGGGCTGCTGGGTGTGAAACCTCCCTCCAAATGATGGGCTTTTATGGCCTCGGGCTAATAAAACTTACTGAATAAAATTGCTTTTGCCAAAAAGGGAGAGTTCAACCCTTCCCCAGCTGCTTCCTATGACCAACCCCCAAAAGACAGAGAGGAGATGTCCCCCACCTCACACCCCACTTGCCCTGCTTCTGTTTCAGCGACAGCGAGGAGAAGGAGAGCACCAAGGAAGACAACTTTGCCCACCTGAATTACCAGCTCAAGTATGAAGCCGACCTGCTCTTCACCAGGTGCATGTCTTGGAAGGGGACATAGCTCACGGTGGGGGGGACACCTTGCAGGGTGTCATCGCAGACGGGTTTGGGTGGGAAGGAACCACCAAAGGTCATCTGGTCCAACCTCCCCTGCAGGGAGCAGGGCCATCTGCAACTAGAGCAGGGTGCTCAGAGCCCCGGCCAACCTGACCTTGAACACTTCCAGAGTGTTCAGGATCAGCAGTGCTGGCCACGTGGGAACTGTGTTCGAACAGAGCCCAGTGCAAACTGGACTTCACCTTGGGGAACTTTAAAAATGGGGTGGGAGCAACCACAAGATCAGGGGCATCCCTCTCAGCAGGTCCTTATAAAAATCCACACCAAGGAGCAACGAGATGCTGCCACCTTTCTGTAGCACACCAGTGTTATTAAAGAAGTATGAGGGCAAATTTATTTTAAGGGAGGGGGAAAAGCCCTTTTTGTAAGCAATAAATTTCATAGCACGTGTTACGAGCCGGTGCCTGGGCCAGCAGCCACCCTGCTAAAGCTCATCCCCCAGCAGCTCAGCTGAAGGGTGTGTTTGGAAGGGTTTGGGCATCAACAGCAACTACAGCAGCAAGCATCCTCAGTCCAAGGAGAGCGAGGGGCTAAGGCAGATATGATAATTTATTAACCTGAAAAAAATAAACCCTGGACCTCAGAAGCGCATTCCCTGGCACGGCTTGCTGTAATTCACAGCAGATTTTTGAGCCCTTCAGTCATTTTATTGTTTTTACACCAGAGGCAGCGGGGCACTGGAAATAAAACCACTTTCATGCAATTTATTCCTGATTTAATAAATGTCAGAATTGCCCTTACGGGAGAAAGGAGAACTCGGAGGAAATGTAGCAGCACAAAAAAAAAAAAAAAACAACAAAATTCAAATTTGGGCACCTTAGAGGGAAATAATTTTTAACAATTACGGGGCTTTTGGACCACGTGCTCCGTGTTCTGACATCGCTGAGGGGGTGTCACAGCACAGGTGACCCTGGCTGGGCTTCCATCAGCTGCTCCTGGCTTCTTCCCCTGCTCTCCAGTTGGGGAACAGAGATGTGATTTCCCTCCCGAGATTTACAGGTGACATTTAGGGCCTTGGATTTCTCCATTATACTAAAAAAAAAAAAAAAAAGAGCGTCCGAGAAAAATGCTACAGAGAAAGGGACAAATGCTGCAGAAGCAGAATAGTGTGACAATCCCCCATGTCTCTTTGCTCAAGGTGGAGCCAGGCGATGCTTCCCATTCGAAATGGGGCCAAACAGACCAGAATGTCCTCTCCTTGGAGAACCTGCCTGAGAAGGGGCTGGGGCTGCCCAGCTCGGGGCAATTGGGAGCAGATTCTGTTTCATTCTCTGTTTGCTCCGAGTCCACCTCACAACTTGTCCTTCTTTGTCACGACAGGACATCAAGCCTGGACTACTACGAAATCAGGTCGAACAGCTCCCTGGAGAGATACGACAGCATTGGTCCCCCCTTTCATTGCACCTTCAAGGTAAGGAGGGGGTTTTTAAACCAGCTGAGGGACCCCCCCCCAACCCAAGCACCATCCTGGAGGTGGGATGTGCCACGGTCACCCTGCTCATCCCTGGCACCCCAGGCACATCCCTGTCCTCTGCCTTCACAGCTGCAGAACCTGGGCTTCTTCCCTGTGGAGGGGGTGACCATCAAGCTCACCGTGCCGGTAGCCACCCGGGTAGGCAACCGCCTCCTGCTCCTGACCGAATTTATGGTGGACCAGGTAGGAAGGACATTTCATCCCCATGAAGCACATGGGGATCTCTTCTGCACCAGGAGTTGGGATGGAGACATCCCATGGCAGGGTCACCCCATCCTTTTGCAAACCAACCCCCCCCCTTCATGCTCACACCTGCACCGACAGCCTTGGCTCGTGACCAGGCTTCTCCCTTTCCCATTCTCTTGGATGGAAAAAATGGAAAATGGAAACGGCCAAAGGGTTTAGTCCAAATATTTCTTTGAGCCAGACGTCCCTCCAGCGTGCAATGAATTCTTGAGGATGCTGGGCTCCTTTTGGGCCAGTAGCTTCTCCAGTCCCACAGTGCAGCGGTGGTGGCCGCATCCTGCAGCAATCCCAGCTCATCCCCCAGCACCAGCAAAGCCCAGGGGGTGCTGGGACCATCTTTTTCCACCAGGATGGGTGCTGAGCATGGGGCAGGATGCGAGGAGGTGGCCACTGTGGTCCCCATGCTCGGAGCCCATCGGCTTCTCCCACAGGAGAACACGACCTGCAACATCTGGGGAAACACCACTGACTACCGCAGGACACCCGCCGAGGAGGACCTCTCCCGCACCCCCCACCTGGTACGTGCCACCGTGGGCCTGATCCTGGCCCTGGGCTGAGCCCTCCTGCCCCAGGTAGCCACCAAACCAGAGAGAAGGCCCCAGGGTGTGCCAGGGTGGGGTTTTATCCCGTCGTTGGCAGCGATGCTCCCACCCCACAGACTTCTCCCCTTGCAGAACCACAGCAACTCCGACATCATTTCCATCGACTGCAATGTGAAATTAGCCCCCAACGAGGAGATGAACTTGCACTTGCGTGGAAATCTGTGGATGAAGTCTCTGAAAGCAGTAAGTCCTCCCAAAAGAAGCGCAGAGCTTTTGAGGAGGTATCCCCCAAAGCAGCCTACACACCACAAGACCTTTTTTTTCTCTCCTGCAATCGCCTTCCCTCCCGGGGAGCCCGGCCATGCACTTGTTTTCAAGTCTTCCATATTTAATCAGTGTGTGCAGTCAGCATCCCGCACATCACCTCATCATGGGGAATTTAATCCCAAGCAGTTGTTCTTGCTGCAGTTTAACCACATTCACTCCCTGACCTGCGTTGTCCTTTCCCACAGAGAGAGGACACAGCACCCCTGGCACGGATTGGCATCGGGGTGGGGGAAGACTCAGCCGGGGCATCCTTTCCTGTGTCTGATAATTATTTGGACAGCAGGACATTGAGGGGCTGGAGCGTGGCCAGAGAAGGGCAACGGAGCTGGGGAAGGGGCTGGAGCACAAGGGTGGTGAGGAGCAGCTGAGGGACCTGGGCTTGTTCAGCCTGGAGAGAAGGAGGCTGAGGGGAGACCTTCTGGCTCTGACAGCTCCTGACAGGAGGCTGGAGCCAGGGGGGTCGGGCTCTGCTCCCAAGGAACAAGTGACAGGACAAGAGGAACTGGCCTCAAGCTGCCCCAGGGGAGGTTTAGGTTGGAGCTGAGGAACAATTTCTTCCCCCTGAGGGTTGTCCAGGGCTGTCCCAGGCTGCCCAGGGCAGGGGTGGAGTCCCCGTGATCCCTGGAGGGGTTTCCAAGCTGTGGAGCTGTGGTGCTGAGGGCCATGGGTCAGTGGTGCCCTGGCAGCGCTGGGTTAACAGTTGGACTCCATAATCTGAATGATTTTATGAGCCTGGTCTGTGACACTCGTCCATCATCTCTTGCACAGCTGAAGTTCAAGTCACTGAAGCTCACCACGAACGCCGCTCTCCAGCGACGCTTTGGGAGCCCCTTCATCTTCCGTGAGGAGGACCCCAGCCGTCAGGTGAGCCCTGGGCAGGACGGTCAGACCCAGACCCAGCAGCTTTGGGGATGCTCTGACTCCAGCCTGGCATCCAGCTCCACAGAGCCCGGAGGAACTCGGTGCCAAGGTAGCTGGAGCTGGGCAGCTCCAGTCCAGGCAGCGCAGGATTGAGCAGAGAAAATCTGTGCTAAATGGCTAGTGTATGGGGTGGGCATCCTCCCCAGCAGCTCCAGTCTCTTCCCAAAGCAGGGACTGCTCGACACTGCTACCATCACACCATCCCCAGCAGCAGCAGCCTATTCTGATGCTCTTCCTTTGCAGATAACTTTTGAAATCTCCAAGCCCGAGGAGTCGCAGATCCCCATCTGGATCATCCTGGGGAGCACCTTAGGAGGTCTCCTGCTCCTGGCCCTGCTTGTCCTTGCGCTCTGGAAGGTGAGCAGCCCTTGAAGGCTCCGTGGAGACCCCCAGTCCGGAGGGACACCTTGGCCCCCCCAGCTCCGTGCCCACAGCCCCACGGGCCCCTCGATACCACCGGGCATCACAAAAAGCTCCTCTAACCTCTTTCCACTTCCATATTATTTATATTGAGGGTCTAAACCTCTTTCCCTTCCACATCTGGAGTCTAAACCTCCTGGCACCGTTCCGTTGGAAGAGAGACGCTTCCCAGCAACCCGCTGGAGTAACGCTGGGGTTTTCTCTTGTTTCTCTTCAAACCCTACAGCTCGGATTCTTTAAAAGCGGGAGCCGCAGGCGAGCGGAGGAGCAGGAGCAGGACGGCCAGGGGCTGGAGTGAAGCTGCCGGGTCCCTCCCCGTGCCCCCTCCCAGCCCCTCACCAGTTACGGAGCAGAGGTTCACCTCGACGCCCAGGGCTTTGGGTGCTGAACTGGGGTTTGCAGCGAGAGGAGAGGACACCCCCTTTGTGTGAAATTGCCTAAAAAAGGTCCAAAAGCCAAAACCAAACGAGTAAAGAAATAAACGTCCACCTGACACGTACCCAAAAAATCCCCAACCTCTCCTCGTGGCCACAGCGAGAGGAGCTTCAAACTGGGTTTGCAAGGAGGTGGCATGAGGATGGAGGGGCCACCCAAACCACGTGCCCCGTAACTTGGGGCAAACCACGGTCTTCCAAAGCTCAGCTTCCACACCACAGCTCCAAAAGTCTTCAAAGAAATTAAATAACTTTGGGAAAACAAAAAGAAAAAGGAAAAAAAAATGAGTCTTGCTCATGGCTGTGGCTGGGCTGCAGCAAGTCCCAGGCTGTGCCAGCCAGGGCTCTCAAACTGCGTTGCGTTCGTCAACCGGAGTAATTGGGTGGAGATTTTAATTTGCCTTCTTCTTAATGCACTGAACACAAGCGATTGCAAATTAAAGCACCTTAATGCCAATCTCCAGCGTCCAGCTGTACATACTTATCCTAAAACCTTTTCCCTGTTTAAGCAAAGGAGGAGAAGAGAAAAAAAAAACCACCACATTAAAAAACAAATAATAATAAATGATAAGAGTTTAAAAGGAAAAAAAGAAAAAAAAAAAAAAAAAAAGTAAAAAAAGATGAAAAAACAAAAAAAAAACTCTTAAAACCCAGTTTGAAGCGTTTTCTACAAACTGAGCAGTTGGGAAGAGCTTGTGCCCAGCAAGGGGCTGACCTGTAAAGAGTCGGGGTCACGCGGAGCCGGGTGATCGGTGCTGTTGCGACAAAAAAAAAACCCCTTCCTGTTGCCACAACAGAATTATTTAATGCTAATGTTAATTTTATGGACAAGAAGAAAGCGTAGCTCCGCCAGCTGCGTAAGGGAGTTTGTTAAATACTGTCCTGCTATTTTTTAAGGAATAAAAATACAGTATTTTACAAATAAAGAGCCTCGGCTGCCCTTCTCTGCTCACTCCTCGGCTGGGCTGGGGGGTGAGGGGGGAGATGCTCGTGCCCCCCTGGGATGCAGGAGGATGGAGCTCAGCCTTTTCCTCGGCGTATTTTTATTATGGGATGCAGGATTTTTTGCAGGCTGTTTATAAAGGGATGTTGTCGGGGGGGAGGAGTGGCCGGGGTGCAGTCTTTGGGAGCTGGGGGAGGGTGTGATGCTGAAAACTAGGGGGGGGGGGAAAAGTCTGATTTTTAACTCGTCACCTTGAATGGGAGTCGTTCACATCAGAGCTCTCAGCTGGCCCAGGGACCTGGCTGGGGTGCAGGGCCACCCTAGAGAGTGGAAATCCCAATGCAGGAACCAGGGTGGGGGATTGGGGCTCCACAAGTCCAAGGACATGAGATTTATTTTTCCTTCTTCTTCACGCTTGACCAATTTTCCTTACTGCTGTTGGAAGCACCGAGGCAAGAGACACAAGGACTACAGACGGTGCCTTTCCAACCTTAAACACTTGAAAAATAAATAAATAACTGTTTTTCAAACTGCTTGTCTGTCCCCTCCCTCCCTAGGCTTTAGACATCCACAGGCAAGACAGAGCAGCAGCTTTTGGGGGGGGGGGGGGGGGGGGGGGAGGTGGGTGTGTGTGTCTGTGTGTGTCTGTGTGCACATGCTTATAGAATCACAGAATCGTTTGGTTGGAAGAGCCCTTTGAGACCATCCAGTCCAACCGTTCCCCCAGCCCTGCCAGGGCACCACTGACCCCTGTCCCTCAGCACCACAGCTCCACAGCTTGGAAACCCCTCCAGGGATCACGGGGACTCCACCACTGCCCTGGGCAGCCTGGGACAGCCCTGGACAGCCCTGGAGGAGAAGAAATTGTTCCTCAGCTCCAACCTAAACCTCCACTGGGGAAATCTGAGGCCAATTCTTCTTGTCCTGTCACTCGTTCCTTGGGAGCAGAGCCCGACCCCCCTGGCTCCAGCCTCCTGTCAGGAGCTGTCAGAGCCAGAAGGTCTCCCCTCAGCCTCCTTCTCTCCAGGCTGAACAAGCCCAGGTCCCTCAGCCGCTCCTCACCACACTTTTGCCCTTCTCCAGCTCTGTTGCCCTTCTCTGGCCACGCTCCAGACCCTCAATGTCCTTTTTTCATATACACACATATGTATTTTTAAAAAAAAAAAAAAAAACCAAAAACCAAACAAGCAAAAAAAGTGTCTATATATGTGTAGGTATATATCTATATACACACACACACACGTATATGTGTATAAAAAATACCCACAAAAAAGTTGCCTATATATATATATATAGGCGTGTGTGTGTATATATGTATGTATGTGTGTGTGTGTATATATATGTGTATATATATATATACACACACACATATATATACACCCCCCCACACACACATATATATACACACATATATCTATGTGAATGCATATGGGCTTGAGAACTGGCTGAATAACCGAGCTCAGAGGGTTGTGCTCAGTGGTGTAGAGTCCAGCTGGCCACCTGTACGTACTGGTGGTCCCCAGGGATCAGTGCTGGGTCCAGTCTTATTCCACATTTTCATCAAAGACCTGGATGAAGGGATGGAGTGTGCCCTCAGCCAGTTTGCTGATGATACTAAACTGGGAGGAGTGGTTGATACACTGGAAGGCTGCACTGCTGTCCAGCAAGATCTGGACAGGTTGGAGAGATGGGCAAAGATAAACCTAAAGAAGGTCAACAAGGATAAGTGTAGACTCCTACACCTGGGGAGGAACAACAGCGTGTACTGGCACAGGTGAGGGGTAGACCAGCTGGAAAGCATCCCCATGGAGGGGGACCTTGGCATCCTGGTGGATAATAAGTTCTCCATGAAGGCCAATGGTCTCCTGGGGTGCATAAAGTCCCAGTCACTTGCTGTTGTGCTTGTGGGGGACTTTAACCTCCCAGATATCTGCTGGGAATACAACACAGCAGAGAGGGAACAATCCAAGAAGTTCCTGGAATGTATGGAGGACAACTTTTTCATGAAGCTGGTAAATGAGCCAACCAGGGAAGGTGCCCTCCTGGACCTGCTCCTTGTGAACAGGGAAGAACTTGTGGGGGAAGTAAAGGTTGGAGACCATCTAGGGCACAGTGATCACGAGATGACTGAGTTTTCAGTCCTTAGGGAAACAAGGAGAGGGGTTAATAACTTCACCTTAGCCTTCCGGAGGGCAAACTTTGACCTGTTCAGGAGACTGATTGACAAAGTCCCTTGGGAGGCTGTACTGAAAGATACAGGAGTCCAGCAAGGCTGGACATACTTCAAGAGAGAAGTCTTCAAGGTGCAGGAGCAGGCTGTCCCTACCTGCTGAAAGGCAAGCAGGAGGGGAAAGAGACCGGCCTGGATAAATAGGGACCTTTGGCTGGACCTCAAGAACAAAAGGAGAGTCTTTGGAAGAGGGGACAGGTCTCTTATGTAGACTATAAAGATGTAGTGAAGTAATGCAAGAAGAAGATTAGGAGGGCCAAAGCGCATCTAGAGCTCAACCTTGCTACGGCTGTTAAGGACAATAAGAAGTGTTTCTATAAATTCATTAACAACAAAAGGAGAATTAGGGAAAATCGCCCTCATTTATTGGATGCAGAGGGCAACTTAGTAAGAAAGGATGAGAAGAAGGTTGAGGTGCTTAACGCCTACTTTGCCTCAGTCTTCAGTAGTGGAACAAGCTATCCCCTGGATATCCAGCTGGGAGACAGGGAGGGAAAGCAGAATGAGCTTATCACCATTAAAGAGGAGGTGGCCAGTGACCTTCTACACCACTTGGATGCACACAAATCTGTGCGACCATCCAAGGGTGCTGAAAGATCTGGCAGATGCGCTCACCAGCATGTTATTTATCTGATATCCTGGATAACTGGGGAGATCCCAATGGACTGGAGGTTATCAAATGTGACTCCCATCTACAAGAAAGGGAGAAAGGAGGATCCAAGTAACTATAGACCTGTCAGTCTGACCTCGGTACCAGGGACGGTCATGGGAAGATCATCTTGAGTGCTCTTACAAGCCATATAGAGGGCAACCAGCGGATCAGGTCCAGTCAGCATGGGTTAAGGAAAGGCAGGTCTTGCCTGATGAACCTGATCTCCTTCTATGACAAGATGACCTGACTACTGGACAGGGGAAAAGGCTGTGGATGTGGTCTACCTGGACTTCTGGAAAGCATTGGACACTGTTCCCCATAGATTTCTAATGGAAAAACTGTCTGCTCATGATGAGAATACAATCTGCTGGCTCAAGCACTGGCTGGACGGACAGGCCCAAGTGGCCAATGGTACTAAATCCAGCTGGCAGCAGGCCACACGTGGTGTTCCTCAGGTCTCAGTGTTGGGACTGTTTCTAGTTAACATCTTTATTGATGATTTTGGTGAGGAGATAGAGTCTACCACCAGTAAATTGGCAGATGACACCAAGTTAGGCAGGTGTGTTGGTCTGCGTGAGGACAGAGAGGCTCTCCAGAGAGACTGGGATAGACTGGATCACTGGGCCACTGTTAATGGTGTGAGTTTCAACCAGCCCAAGTGCCAGGTCCTGCCCTTGGGCCACAACAACCCCATGCAAAGCTTGGGGCAGTGTGGTTGGAGAGCTGTCTGGCAGAGAGGGATCTGGGGGTTCTCATTGACAAGCGAATGAACATGAGCCAGCAGTGTGCCCAGGTAGCAACAAAGGCCAAGGGCATCCTGGCCTGGATCAGAAACAGTGTGAGCAGCAGAAGCAGGGAGGTGATTGTCCCCCTGTACTCAGGGGGGGCCTCACCTCCAGTACTGTGTCCAGTTTGGGGCACCTCAGTACAAGAGAGATCTCAAGGGGCTGGAGCGTTGCAGAGGAGGCAACAAAGCTGGTCAAGGGATTGGAGAAGAGATCATATAAGGACCTTTTGAAGGAGCTGGGTCTGTTTAGTTTGAGGAAGAAGAGGCTGAGGGAAGACCTCATCACTCTCTGCAACTCCCTGAAAGGACATTGTAGAGAGGCTGGTGCTGGGCTCTTCTCTCAGGTCATTAGTGACAAAACCAGAGGGAACGGCCTCAAGCTGAAACAAGGTAGACTGGACACTAGGTAAAAATTCTTCACGGAAAGGGTGGTGAGATATTGGGAGGTGCCCAGGGAGGAGGTTGAATCCCCATCCCTGGAGGTGTTTAAACATCGCTTGGATGTGGTGTTGGGGGAGATGGTCTAGGGATGAACTTGTAGAGTATGGTTAATGGTTGGACATGATGATCCCAAGGGGCTTTTCCAACCTAAATGATTCTGTGATTCTGAGAAGAGAAGCCTGAAAGGGGAGCTTATTAATGTTTACAAATATCTGAAGGGTGGGTGTCAAGTAGAAAGGGCCAGTCTTTTTTTCAGTGGTGCCCTGGGTAATGGTAACAATGTGAAACACAGGATTTTCCACCTCAACACGAGGGAAAAAACTTCTCCTCTGTGAGAGTAGGACAGGCTGCCCAGAAGGTTGTGGAGTCTCCTTCTCTGGAGACTTTCAAGACCCACCTGGATCTGTTCCTGTGTGGGCTGCCCTGGGTGAGGGTTGGACTCGATGATCTCCAGAGGTCCCTTCCAACCCCTCCCATTCTATGATTGTGTATACCTAGTGTGTGTGTAAACATCTATATCTACATCTATACTGTCCCAGTATGCCCATCTCCTGCCCAGCAGCACCCCAGAGCCCTGGGAGCAGACCAACACCCAGGGACTCACCCACACCTTGTCCCTGGCACAGGGGACATCACACGGCTCCTTTTTCCCAGGAAAAAAAAAAAAAAAAGAGCACCCACAGGGTTTGCAAGGACTTTTATCAAGAGCTTTAAAGAACTCCCACAAAGCAAATTCCAGGCTAAGCAGGGGGAAGGTCCCAGGACACCGCGAGCCGTGATGGTCTTTGCAGCACCCACAGCCCTGCAGAAACAGGCACACATCGGTTTGGGGGGGGGTTTCTCTGGATCCTTTCACCAAAAGCTTTTCGTGCCATGGTGGAAGCAGCAGAACAGCATGTCCATGATGCCACCTGCAGATGGAACCTGTCTTCGTCAGGAACCAGGCTAAAGACCAGGGACCCCAGCTGAGACCTGAGCAGCTTTAGCATCAGCTGCTCCTTCCACAGCACAGACCTTCCCCCTCTTGGTAAAGTGCTTTGCAATCTAGCACTGGGCTGGGAAGCTGTGGATGGTCCTTTACTGGATGTGTACAAGACCAGGTTGGATGGGGCTTTGGGCAGCCTGGTCTGGTGGGAGGTGTCCCTGTCCATGGCAGGGGGGTTGGAACTAAATGATCTTTAAGGTCTCTTCCAACCCAAACCAGTCTGGAACTCTATGGTGCTATGAAATGTCCTGCAATGGAGACAAAAAGCAGGAAATGAGCAGAAGGAAGCTACAAGAAGGGAGGAAGAAGCAGCTTTTCCACAGAATCATTTGGTGTAATACTTTTTTTTTTTTCCCCCCCCTCTTATTAAAACCCATCAGAGTTGTGGGAGGAGCAGCTTCCTTCACCTTGAACCACAGTTCAAGGCTGCACGTTTGTCACGAGCCCAGCTTTGTACAGGTGTTTCACAACCAACCACGCACCACTCGGATGACTCCCCGGCAGAAACAAGTCCTGAGGAAAGAAACAAAAACCAAACAGCGTGAGGGAAACAGCGTCTTAACCCACGGTGCTGTGCCTGGAGATGATTGACCATCCAGGCGCCTTCCTTACACAGCACGAGTTGCTGGGAGCATCCAGCCCTCTCCCCACTCAGACCCCAGGACCACTGCCTTCCACCCGTACCCACGTGCACACCACAGACTAGAAACGTGCCCCATGGAGAAGGGAGCAGAGAGGCAGTGAGCTCTGAGCAGAAGACTCTTTTTTTTCCCTGCAGCAGGTACACACCAACTCATCTACTGGTTAATTTTAACTGAGTCAGCGACCAGCAGCTTTACCAGCTAAGTAACAATCATCTGGTGCTGTTCAAGTTTCAGGTTCGAAGGTTGAGCGGTAATGGACACAAGCCCCAAATTGGGAGATTAAAAATATTTCCCAGCAACTGAAACTTTTTCGTTTGCATTTCCAACGGCTGGGATAAAAATCACCCCTGTACCAGCCCTGGTGAGGCTGCAGCTTGAGTATTGTGGTCAGTTTTGGGCACTGCATAGAATCATAGAACTGTCAGGGTTGGAAGGGACCTTAAAGCTCATCCAGTTCCAGCCCCCCTGCCATGGGCAGGGACACCTCCCACTAGAGCAGGTTGCTCACAGCCCCAGCCAGCCTGGGCTTAAACACTTCCAAGGATGGGGCTTCCACCCCTTTATGGGCAACCTGTTCCAGTGTCCCACCACCCTCATGGGGAAGAAATTCTTCCTCATGTCCTGAATCAACCTATCAATGTAATGTAAGAAAGACATAAGAGTTGGAGTGGGTCCAGAGAAGGGCAGTGAAGCTGGTGAGGGGTCAGGAGACCATGGCTTATGAGGAGTGGCTGAGGGACCTGGGCTTGTTCAGCCTGGAGAGGAGGCTGAGGGGAGACCTTCTGACTCTCAACAGCTCCCTGCCAGGAAGCTGGAGCCAGGGGAGTGTTGGGCTTTTTTCACAACTAGCTGTAGGAAAAGAGAAAATGGATTTGAGCTGCACCAGGGGAGCGTTAATTTAGGAACAGTTTCTCTACTGAAAGTGGTGAGGCCTTGGAACAAGCTGCCCTGGGAGGAGGAACACCCCGGAGGTGTTCAAAAACCACATAGAGGTGGCACTTCAGAACACAGCTTAGTGGTCATGCTCATGCTGGGTAGATGTTTGGACTTGATGATCTTAGGGGTCTTTTCCAACCTTAACGAGTCTGTGATTCTCTGATTTTTTTGCCTGACATTCAGCTGCAATAATGATGCTTCTTTTAAGACCAACCTACCTGAGACAAGCAACAGCAACATTTTTCATTTTAGGAGCTAGGTTCTAGCCGAATAAAGTTTCCAGTTTAGGAGCCACGGTGTTTCTACAGCTTTTCCCTCGAAGGAGACAAAACAACCAGCACAGGGGCTAAGCAGCACCGTTCTGCTTGATGCTAGGCACAAAAACACCTCAAGAGCCACAAGCTAATTCCACATTCAATGTTTATTCATTTGTAATACAAATAGAAACGTGTGCCCAAATCTCACCTTAAAGTTCTACCCGGATTGTTGTTGGTTTTTTATTTAAAAAAAAAGAAATACACCACCCCTACAGAACATTCTTTCATCATCTTGACAGTTAAAAAGCTGCGTTTAAAAGAAACAAAAAGAGTTTTTCAGTAGCCTGTCAAAACAAGTGACATTTTACTGTCGGAGTATCTGTGACTTCTACCAAGGAGAAGCACTTGCTCAAGCAACAGCGTTAATATACAATCAGTTGCTTCATCGTAAAAGACCTGATGAGAGGACAGTTTTCTTAAAAATCAGGTTTCGTAGAGATTTTTGTAACGAAAGGAGTAAAAACCATGAAAAAAATCCTCCAGTCCGACTCCGGGAGGCACAAACTCCACGCTCACTGGGAAAGCCCGTTTCGAGGAAGACTCTCTTTGGCGACAGACTACTCCATGAGGAAGATACAGCATTTGGAATCCAAGAGTGCAGTTTGACATAGTTAGGTTTTGTTTTTAGAAGAGTCAAAAAGGTGCATGTTCATCATTGGAACGACAGGAAAAAAAAAAAAAAAAAAAAAAAAACAAAAAACCCAACCCAAGTTACAAAAGCATCTTTGAAATGTTGGGACACACACAAACACAAACACCCTAACCCATTTCTAGGTGTCCATGCATGATCTTTATATATGAGCGACACGGCTACAGAAAAAGAAACGACGACTCCGGTTCGTTTTGGGCAACGCACGAGCTCCTTTTTCTCCCCTCCCCCCCCAATACTTTATTGTAGTCGTGTAAACGAAGAGCTTGAGATTTCAACTATTATTTGATAGCTGAATTTTAAACCTGTATTTCCTAACAGAGCGTTCCATACGTCTGCAAGCTGTTGATAACTGCTGTTCAACGTGGAATTAAAACAAAAAGAAAATAATAATAAAATGTTAAAAACGTTACCAACATCTTCAGCGTGAACTGAAAGGCATAAGGAGATGGTGAGGTATGAGAGCAAGGGGTTGCTCGTTAGGGCCAGACTTCACTCATCATCAACTACCACCCCATTTCCAACGGTTCCTTCTCACCTGGCTCCAAGAAGCTGGACCACTTGTGAAGGTGACGGAGGTTCGCGGGGGCTCCGTTGGAAATCAACCACCTCAAGCATTCGGCTGCAAATCGCCAGCGGAGATGCATAATCACAAACCATCCTGCACGAGTTACACTGGGATTCTTTTCGTTTTGGTTATAAAAACAAAGAACGAAGCGGCTCTTTGAATCAAAAGAAACAACCAAAATCATTTTGACTACAGGTAAAGAACGTGGCTTTTTTTGTTTTTTCTTTCACCCTTCCCCACCCAAGATCTGCGTGAGAACCGAGGCTGCAGATTGAAGCCCGAGGAACCCCGAAACTAAAAGAAGAAAGGAAAACAACTCCGTGTATACAACGTATGCATTCTGCTGCCTGCAAATGACATCATCCCGGGATAGCACCGCCACGAAAGGTTTTACGTAGCCTAGTGAAACTTCACAAATTCTTCCAGAGTTCTGGGGATCTGGTTTTGGTAGCTGATGTTATAGATCCGTACTGCTCGGGCAGCCAGGCACTTGAGACTCAGCTTCATTTGAGTTTTAAGGAGGATTTCAGACACCCCCGTTGTACTTTTATCGAGAGGCGTTTTCTTCTGCTTATTTGTCATGTCCGTATGAGCACCAGCCTCCACCAGGCTAATGATGATGGAATGCAAGGTCAAGAAGTCACTGATGGGCCTGTGGTATTGGACAATGATGTGGAGGGGACTATTCCCTTCGTTGTCCACCGCGTTGACGTCGGCGCCGCAATCGAGCAGGAGTTTCGTGACGAGGGCGTTGGGGAAGCTGCAGACGTCGTTGGTGTGGAAGTCGTCAACCGGCGTGCTGGAATTGACGGCGTGATGCAACAGACTGGAGCCATCCCGAGTTCTGGGATCCAGGTGAATCAGGTTATAAATCTGCTTGTTGATCCGCGACTGATCCTCTTCGCTGCACTGGGTCTTGGTAGAGATGCAGACCAAGTAGAGAAAGGTAAAAATGTTGCATTCGTAGTTGTCCACGGCTGTGTGGATGTCGGAGTCTTGGGTGGTTTTGATCCGGGACATGCCTTGCTCGATTTCCAAGACGCTGCACCTCAGGACGCTCTCGATGTCCTTGGCCTTAACGGGCTCGTTTAAGTGTATCATCTGAGAAAAGACTTGAGCGAACCTCAGCAGGTCCTTATGAGTGTTCCTGTTGCCTTTTTGCCTCAGATGCAACGCATGGAGCCAGAGCTTGATGCACTGTTCAAACTCCATGTTATCCGCATAAACAGCCCCCCGGTAAATGATGGGGTGAGAAACATCGATATTGTCCGAGCCCAGAATTCTCTCCCGCACGATGAGGCCTTCCATGTGAAGGGCATCTCTGTCCTGCCTAATAGCCTCTAATTCCTGAGGAGTCCTGCATTCAGTCCTGTTTCCGTAAGCTTCAATCTGCGGAAGAACTTCTTTTTCAATGATGTTCTCGCTGTCTCGGTACCTCTCCAGCATGGCGAGATATAAATAGTGGTAAGTCTTCATGATGTCGTAGTTTTCTCTGTCGTTGGCAAACGAGGCACCCAGAAGTTCCAGAGCTTCGATCCGGCTCCTCCGATCGCAGTCGGCGTGAGCGAGGAGCAGCTCGACGACGTCGGCCTTGCAGCTCTCGGCGGCGACTTTCAGCGGCGTCATCCCGTGGCCGTTGACCATCATGGCCGCCTTCCACTTGACCAGCTCCCTCACGATCTCCAAGTGGCCGGCTTCGGCGGCAAAGTGCAAGGCGGTGGCACCGCAGTGGGCTTTGGCGTTGGGGTCGGCATGCTGCTCCAGGAGGTACCTCACCACGTCCGTGTGGCCTTTGTAGGCCGCGATCATCAGGCAGGTGTTGTCGTACTTGTTGGCGATGCTGATGTTGGCGTTGTTTTCCACCAGGTACTTCACGATGTCCAGCCTGCCGTCGAAACAAGCGGCCCTCAGGGGAGTCGAGTTGGTCACTGTAGTGTGATTGACGTTGGCGCCGTGACTGACCAGCAACTTGACTACTTCAAAGTGCCCGGCTCCTGCTGCGCACCAGAGAGCAGTGGCTCCATCGATGACAAAGCTGAAAACAAGACAGAGACGAGCAGTTAAATGGATGCTCTTTCAAAAGCAGCTTTTGCAGAGAGCCGAGCAGTGTAGAACCTTAGAATGGTTTTGGGTGGAAGAGACCTTTAAGGTCACTGAATCCCAACAGTTCCCCCAGCACTGCCAGGGCACCACTGACCCATGGCCCTCAGCACCACAGCTCCACGGCTTGGAAACCCCTCCAAGGATCACGGGGACTCCACCACTGCCCTGGGCAGCCTGGGACAGCCCTGGACAACACTTATACAGAAGAAATTGTTCCTCAGCTCCAACCTAAACCTCCCCTGGGGAAATTTGAGGCCAATTCTTCTTGTCCTGTACCTTGTTCCTTGGGAGCAGAGCCCGACCCCCCCTGGCTCCAGCCTCCTGGAGCCAGAAGGTCTCCCCTGAGCCTCCTTCTCTCCAGGCTGAATGTCCAATGTCCAGTGTGAGGGGCCCAAAACTGACCCCAGGATTCAGGGGGCAGCCTCCCCAGTGCCCAGTCCAGGGGGACAATCCCTGCCCTGGTCCTCCTGGCCACCCCAGTGCTGACACAGCCAGGATGCTGGTGGCTTCTTGTCCCCTGGGCACTCTCTGGCTCATCTCCAGCCACCTCTCGACCAACCCCCCAGGTCCTTTCCCCCCAGGCAGCTTCCAGCCTGGAGCAGTGCAGGAGGTCAAGGAGACCCATGTCCTGTGCAACAGGCAGGTACAGAGCCAGCCATTACAAGCTATTTTATAGCCATCCTTGGAGTAATTTCCCAAAGGAGAAGAACAAAACTTATCAGGCACACAGAGCTCCCAAAGAAAGCAGCACTGGAAGCCAAAACTTCAGAGCAGCCAGAGGCTTTAACTACATTCTGCAGTAGTACTGCCCAGGCTGCTTTGAATATCTACCTGCAACCTCCAGCCTACAGGAGGTCCGAGGAAGAGTTTCAAGAATTACGGCATCTTTGCTGCCTTTGGGTCAGAAATGGCCACGTTAAAGAGAAAAAACTTAAAATCAACATATTGACACGCACAAAAAAAATCCCCAAGTGATTCAGGCACGACGAAGAGTGCAACTACACAAAACACCAGCCCTGACAGCAAAGCTGGATTCGGGAACGAAAACAGCTCCAGAAGCCGCGGCGCTTTAATTGCGACGACAAAAGGCAATGTTTTTCTTCCATTCCCCTGACTTTTGAAGCAGGGCTGCAGCGCAGAAGCAGGCGGCGGTGAACACACACCCGAGGCACACCCGAAACCACAGCAGAGGGACACAAAAAAAGAGTCTTATTTCCTTATGTACAGTCACGTTTCCCAGAGTCCAAATGAGACGACACCGATTTTTTTTGCTTGAGCCTTTCACGAAGCTCTCGCATAGCTCGACGGGAGCGGTCGCACGGCTGCTTGTCAACCTGATGCCTCCGGACAACGCTTCAGAGGCTGTTTAGGAGCTCTGGGTGTAGAGGTGTCTGCACCTTTACTGGCGGTGAGACGTTCCTTATTTTGCAAATAATCCCATTTAAACACTTTTAGGTGAAAGCCAGAGGAAAGTCAAGGCCTGAGGGACACGAAGCGGTTTCTCGGCGCGCTGCAGGTATCTGTTTACCAGCCAAAAGCCTGGAGCCTGAACAAGCGGAGCCGCTGGTGCCACCTTATCTCCAGAAGAATGGCAATAATGTGGGGATCACACGGCCGCTCTCCCCTCTCTGGGCTGCTGGGACCATTGTGACTCAGACAACACCTCCTTTAATCTGTCGCTGGCAGCAGCTCTCGGGGGGCTGATCCCCACGGCAGCGAGGGGCGGCACGGGGAAATCCAGCGGTGCAGGGGGACGGGCAGCCCTTCCTATCGCCGGCTGTCAACGGAGGCCCTTCCTTCAACTGAAATTCAGAGCAGACCTCACCCTAAGGGAGTCTCAACTGATTTTCACTTGTGGGGGGAAAAAAAAAAAAGGTCAGGAAGAAGAAGGAGAAAAGCAAATGACCCAGGAAAGTTGGTTACTCCCCCGTCGTTTAGGTTGTGAGAACCAAGGTGAGTCTTTCCCTGGGCTGGGTGGAGCTGCGGAGGCACAACTCCAGCTCATGGAGCAGGGGCACGATGACAGACACCAGCGGGGACCCATTAGATGCCTCTCGCTCGTTATCTGATGGGAGGGCTCCTCTCTGCAAAACCTAAAGCTGCTCAGAAGGCCAACCTGCCTTCACCATGAGTCAGCCTGACATTTAGGACTGACACACGGGCAAGAACTTGATGAACGCTGCCAGGGGGAGCTTTGAAAAACAACATTCCTCCTTCCTTCTCTCCTGTGAGGGTGTGGGAGCCTGTCCCAGGCTGCCCAGAGAGGCTGTGGAGTCTCCTTGTCTGGAGAGATTCCCACCCCGGCTAGACACTGCGCTGCTGGGCCCCTGCTCTGGGTGACCCTGCTGGATGGAGCGGGGGGGTGGCACCAGATCAGCTCCAGAGGGCCCTGCCAACTTCCAGCCACCTCAGGACATGGCAGCCAGGCTTCTCGCCAAACATGAGCCCCACTGCTCCAGCCGGGTCCCAGCTGAGGGTCCTGGCAGCCCCTTCCCATCCCCAAATGTCACACTTCACCCCCACCCATCCACACATTGTCTCCCAGGAGCGAGGAAGAGACATTCCTCAAGATGTCTGGGCTGGACACTGAAAAACCCACAGCTTGAGCAAACAAAAGCCTAGTTCCCAGCGTGCAGATCCCACCCCACCCTACCCTCACCCCATGCCTGCTGCAGTGGCACAAAAAAGTCCATTTTGGGACAGTGAGAGAGAAAAGGGGGTGACCTGTTTGATGAGGGGAAGCTCAGTAAGAAGCCCTTTATGCAGCAGCGTATATTAATTCTGTCTCCCATTTCAGGTGGGGGATCTCAGAAGAGCAAAGGCATTTACAGCTCATGAAGCATCAGATGGGGGATCTCAAAGGCACTTTTATGGCTAATAAAGGAACTTTCCCAACTCCAGCTGGGTAAGCAGTGGGGTCCTGAGCCCTGCACCGTGACTGGTACCAACAGCTCTGATTTCTGGCCAACTGCAGCCTGGGCTGCACCCCAGCAGCATGGGCAGGATCCTGCCCCTCTGCTCCCAGGGCTCTGGGGAGAGAGAGAGACCCCCCTGCAGTGCTGGGGCCAGTCTGGAGTCCTCAGCACAGCAGAGACAGGGACCTGGTGGAGCAGGGCCAGAGGAGCCCCAGCAATGCTGGGAGGGCTGGAACCCCTCTGCTGGGAGGCCAGGCTGGGAGATCTGGGGGGGTTCAGCCTGCAGAGGAGAAGGCTCCCCAAGGGGAGACCTTCTGGGGGCCTTGCAGGACTTCAAGGGGCCTGTCAGAAAGATGGGGATGGGCTTGTGAGCAGGGCCTGTTGAGACAAGACAAGGGGGGATGGTTTAAACTAAAAGAGGGAGATTCAGACTGGAGAGAAGGGAGAAATTGTTGGTGCTGAGGGTGGGGAGAGCCTGTGCCAGGCTGCCCAGAGAGGTGGTGGCTGCCCCATCCCTGGCACCATTGCAGGGGAGGTTGGCCGGGGCTCTGAGCACCCTGCTCCAGGTGCAGATGGCCCTGTTGGACAAGATGACCTTTAAAGATCCCTTCCAACCCAAACCACAGCTTTACGGCTCCTGGCCGGGCAGCAGCAATCTCTACGTACCCGTCGAATCGGACGGTGCCGGTCTGCTGGGTCTGCACGCGGTAGTGCTCGAGGAGCAGCCGGACCACCTTGGTGTGGCCGTTGCGGGCGGCGATGATGAGCGGGGTGGAGCGCTGCCCGCCGTGCTGGCTGACGTAGCCCAGCAGGTACTTGATGTCACTCTCGGAGCGGTTGAGGAGCAGCGCGGCCAGGGTCAGCACTCGCCCCTCGCTCGCCGCCTTGTACACGTACCCGGCCAGGCCTTCCATCGCCGCCTCCTCCTCCTCCCGACTGCGGCCCCGACGACCGGGACGGCCCCGCTCCGGCCTACCGGCCTGCCCCGCCGCCGGGGCGGCCTCTCCCTCCGCCTCCTCCTCCGTCCTGCCTCGGTGCCCGCCGGGGGGCACATGCGGCCCCCTCGGGGCCAGCCCCCCCCCCGGGCCCTGCCAGCCCCTGCGGGCCGGCGGCGAGACGGGGCAGCCCCAGCGCCCACCGCCGGACGGACTCACCCGCCCCTCGAGTCCCCGCCGCCCGTTCCGGGCCCTCGGCCCATCCCCGGCGCCGCAACGGGGTTCGGGGCGGGGGGAGGGAACGGACGGACGCCCTACGCGGGGTTGCGGGAGCCCGGAAAGAGGCAACGCACGGGCCGGGCCGGGCCGGGCCGGGCGGCACCGCTACGGGTCGCCGGAAGGGCCCTGCCGGGCGCGCACCGCGCACGGGCGTCCCCCCCGCCGCTCCGCCCCCGCCGCTCCGCCCCCGCCGCCCACTCCGGAAGCGAAACCGGAAGTGCCGCGAACCTTGCCTTTCGTCGTGTGTCGGCCTCCCCGCTCCCCCTCGGAAACCGGCTCCAGCGTACCAACGTTCCGGGGCCCCGGCGAGCACACGGGGACTCCGGGCACCCCGATGCTGGTTGCCCCCCCCCCCGACCCCCGCCCCGGGGGTTCATGGCCCGCTGGCCCGCTGCGCTGGGATGGCCCCCTCGGGTGGCCTGGAACGGCTCCGGTTTGGTTGGGTTCACTCGGGTTGGGCTGGACTGGGTTGGGTCTGGCTCAGTTGTGCCGGGTTGGTTGGATTGTGTTGGGTTGGGCTGAGCTGGGTTAGGCTGGCATCACTTGGGCTGGGCTGGTTCGCTTGGCTTGGGCCGGGTTCAGCTGGGTTCAGTCAGACCGGGTTGAGTTGGGTAGGGCTGGGCTGAGTTCACTTGGGCTGGGTTGGTTGGATTGGGTTGGGGTCACTTGGGTTGCGCTGGACTGGGTTGGGTCTGGTTCATTTGGATTGGGTTGAATTGGGTAGGGTTGTGCTGGGCTGGATTGGGTTTACTTGAACTGGGTTGAGTTAGGTTGGGTCCGGTTCACTTGGACTGGGTTGGTTGGCTCAGGCTGAGTTAGGTTGGGTTGGGCTGGGTTGGGTCGGGTCCAGTTCAGTTGGACTGGGTTGCTTGGCTCAGGTTGAGTTAGGTTGGGTTGGGTCCAGTTCAGTTGGACTGGGTTGGTTGGCTCAGGTTGAGTTAGGTTGGGTCCAGTTCAGTTGGACTGGGTTGGTTGGGTCAGGCTCACTAAAGTTTGGGGCTTTTTATTTCAGTTTGTTGCTTTTTCTGAAGAAGGCACCAGCAGCTTTCATCGCCCGGGCTGTGACTCTACCCCAACAAACGTGTTGTGCCCACTCTCAGCAAACGCAGATGCCTCATCCTTGGTTTCAGGGGCGCCATTATCTCACCGAACACGTATCAGCTTAACCGAGAGCTCGACGCAACCCACCTGCTTGGCCTCCTCTCCTTTCCTCTGACAGCTCATCCCCTAGAGACCTTCAGGAGGTGCCTCACACCATGACCAGTTACCCGAGACCCACAAAGGCCACAGTCAGTAACACGATACGCAAACCCGCGCCACTGTCTGTCGCGTGCCTTTGTTTCCGGGGGCGATACGGTATCCGCCCTATTAATAGTTAATCTAAAATCATGCAACTGGAGCCGCAGCCCTTTGTGGAGAGTCTTGAAGGTAGGGGAGCAGCAGACGGGGCGTGTGGCCCGAGTGGCCAAAGGGAGCCCTGGGGAGGCGAGAGGGAAGTGAGACAGGCCACGGTCAGCCCGGTGGTTTTCAGTTAAGGAGGATCAGCTTTTAACAGCCATGGGCGCGTGTAAGGTGCAGCACGATGAGCAGGGTTCGTGGTAAGTTTAAGTGGAACCCATCTCCATTACCTCAGTCATCTCCTCCACTTTCCAAGGATGTTCTTTTTTTCTAACAAGTGGTGCCCGGGTGCCACTCGTGTTCCCCATGGGCTTGTGTGAACGGCGTGAAGAGGGTCCCTTGAGGAAGCACCATCCCTCCTGGCAGCACTGCTGACCAGACAGACCAAGTTCTCTGTTCTGCAGCTCCTTAGAGCATTGGTGGGTCCAGCTTACCATGGTCTGGAGCACGGTTCTTCAGCAGAAAGCTGTGGTGCAGCTTCAAGTTGTTATACCCAGTTTCCACCTCCATGACACAACTGTTGAGACACAAACGTGTCGCTGTAGTTACTGCAGAACTTCCAGCTTCAAGGTGCCTGAGAGCGGGCAAGACCCTGAGCTTCTCCATGCTCCATGTCGGAGCCCTCGAGCTACCCAGGAGTAGGGTGAGAAGCTGAAGATGGCTCAGTGCATCAAACCAGTTAGCCCATTTCCCCTGTCAGGCAACGTGTCTGAAGCTGTCTCTCCACTCAAGGAGCTCTGCTGATTTCCAGTGCTGGTGCATCTCCTGAGTTAGACCCTAAATCAGGAGTCCCGGGGGGGCGGGGGGGACAAATCCTTCCCTGCTTCACATTTTTACTGCCCATGACTTGTCCCAACCTGATGGCCTCTGTCTGGGTGAAATGGGGGAGAGGGAACCGGGCACGGCAGCTTCCCCTCCTGACTTCCTAGAGAAATAATGTCCTTTTGGGTGCAGAACCACAAGTAATTTTGCTTGTCCGGGTGAGGCCTCGAGGTAGACCTGACTGGTACCGAGATGGATCCGAAGCTCCACAACACCGTGATGACTACGGCCAAGGCCATCGCTAAGTTCTCCATGAGCCAGCAACGAGCCCTCGTGGCCAAGACGGTCAATGGGCTCCTGGGGGGCATGAAGAAGAGTATGGGCAGCGGGTCGAGGGAGGTTCTCCTGCCCCTCCGCTCTGCCCCAGTCAGGCCACGCCGGAGTGTTGGGTCCAGCGCTGGGCTCCCCAGTTCCACGCTGTACCCCAGCTCCCCAGCCCCACGCTGGGATTACTGGGAGCTGGGCCACCTTCCCCCCAGGAGAGCACCCGGAGCTCTCCGCACCGCCCGCCTCCTCCCCCCCGGTTTAAACCAGCGCAGCCCAGGGGAACCGAAACACCCGAACCCACACGGATTTTGCCCGGGGTGGGGGAAAGCTGGGCCGTGCCCGGGGCCGGGCTGCCCCGGGGGCTGCTCCGCCCGCCCGCCCCCCGCTCAGCCCGGGGCGGTCCCGGGGCCAGCGGCCGCGCAGCCGCCGCTCGTCACCCGGCGCCGAGGCGGGGCCCGGGCGGAGCCGGCGCCGGGAGAAGCGGGGCCGGGAGCAGCCGAGCCGAGCCGAGCCGAGCCGAGCCGAGCCGAGCCGGGCCGGGCACATGCAGGGCACGGCGAGGCGGCGGCCGTTCCCGGCGGCGGCCCCGGGGTCCCCGCAGCCCGCCGGGCCTCTCTACCCGGGCAGGTGAGCAGCAAGAGGGGGGGGGGGGTTTGGAACCGGACCGGGATCGGGACCCCCCCTTCACCCCGTTCCCTGGGGCCCCCGACCCATCCAGTCCCCCCGGATCATCCTGCCCTAAGTCCCAAGGCGAGTATACCCCAGTCCCGTCCAGCCCCCCAGCTTTGTCCTGGGTACCTCTACCCCATCCCACGCTCCCGAGCTTCATCCCAGGTACCACCCCCAGATCCTGTGCTCCCCAGCCCCATCCTGGCTACCACCACCCCATCCCGGGTACCTCCACCCCATCCCATGCTCCCCAGATTCATACCAGGTACCACCACCACCACCACCACATCCTGTGCTCCTCAGCCCCATCCTGGCTACCACCACCCCATCCCGGGTACCTCCACCCCATTCTGGCTACCACCACCCCATTCCAGGTACCTCCACCCCATCCTGTGCTCCCCAGCTTTATCCTGGGTGCCACCATCACATCACATGGCCCCTGGCCCCATCCCGGGTACCACCACCATCCAGGATGCTGCTGTTGTCCTGGGTGTCCTAGAGGGACAGAGTCCCCCAGCCTCACATTGGGCTTCCCCCCACTCAGCCTTGCCCGGGGCACACTGGCTTACCTCAGTTGGTCCAGGGTTTGTGTTCATCCAGGACCCCCTGACTTGTCCAGGGCACCACCATCCACTTCCTCCATCCTCCAGGTTTGGACCCCAAGCTGCGGTAGCTCAAGCTCACGGCTGACACCGTTCTGAGCTCAGCACCGCAGGAGAGCGATTCATCTGCTTTCCCCATGGGGAGGTGAAGGTCCAGTGGTGGTCCTGGAGGGTTGTTTGATGGAAAGTCTTCGGCGGGGTCGGATCAGGCCTTGCTCTGCAGAGGCAGATGATCTTCAGAGTGGAAGATGAAGGTGGTAGCTCGTCTGGAGCATCCCTGTGCTTGAGTATCACCGGGCAGCGACGTGTTTTTAGCGTTCAGCAGAAGTGCCCTGGGAGTTCAGTTTTGCTTTGTCATGCAAAAGTTAAAAATAGTTGCACTTAATTCAGCACTTAAGCTTTCTCATCCTGCTTTTGTGCTCACCCCTTGTCCAGGAAGAGCCTTCCCTAAGAACATGTGCCGGTTTTTATTAACCACGCCTTGCCTTTCACCACTGCCTCCTCCTCATCCTCCTCCACCTCCTCTCTTTGGCCTCTCAACTTTGTTGTTACTCCACTGATCCCAAAGCCCGGAGATGGTGCCGGGAAACGCAGGTCAGGGGTGGGGGATGCAGACCTGGAATCTGCTCCTTGCCTCCTCAGAAACCTGGTATATGACTTGGGGCTGACACCATCATTTCTGTCACCTCTAGGCATGGAGCGGTCAAGAACGAGGACACCTTCAAGACCTCCCGGTTTCATTTGGATCTGTGGTTCTACTTCACCCTGCAGAACTGGGTGCTGGACTTTGGGCGTCCCATTGCGATGGTGAGTGTGGCAGGGGCAGGCCCGCTGCTTTAGAATCACAGTCACAGGCTGCTTTGGGTGGGAAGGGACCTTTAAAGCTCATCTGGTTCAGCCCTCCTGCAGGGAGCAGGGCTATCTGCACCTAGAGCAGGGTGCTCAGAGCCCCGGGCAACCTCCCCTGCAATGGTGCCAGGGATGGGGCAGCCACCACCTCTCTTTGCTTTCAATCAGCTCCTTTAGGGTGGAGAGGACAGTGGGGCACAGTCATGGTCATCTCATGTAGACCCATGGGCTATTTTCTACACTGAAGCAACACCCCTGAGGAGCTGTCCTTGAGATGAGGACCACTGTGATGTACTGGTGTAACTGGTACCAAGTGTGTTGCTCCAAGTCATGGGGAAGGTATCTGAGAAACCTGATCCACAGTTACCCATCCCACAACTTGGTTTTTGCAACACAAGTTACCTAGAGAGTTTCCTGCTGCTCTTCCCCATTCCTTGCCTGTATCTCCAGAGCCTGGGACTCCTGCTCTCCAGACAGAACAGGGTAGAAGTGCCTGTTACCCTCAAATGTAATTTTTTTATTGCTGGCATCTGCACATCGCAGATGGTTACTGGAGATCCACCGCAGCAGGACCCATGAATGTCTTGGCCACACAACTCCATTGCCTCAGCTTTGGGCAGCACTGCAGGAGTGAGGGGCTGAGGTGTAAACACACTGTGCCTTGAGCCTGGAGAGGAGGAGGCTGAGAGGAGACCTTCTGGCTCTGACAGCTCCTGACAGGAGGTTGGAGCCAGGGGGGGGTCAGGCTCTGCTCCCAAGGAACAAGCGACAGGACAAGAGGAAACAGCCTCAAAAGTTGCCCCAGGGGAGGTTTAGGTTGGAGCTGAGGAACAATTTCTTCCCCTCCAGGGTTGTCCAGGGCTGTCCCAGGCTGCCCAGGGCAGTGGTGGAGTCCCCGTGATCCCTGGAGGGCTTTCCAAGCCATGGAGCTGTGGTGCTGAGGGACATGGGTCAGTGGTGCCCTGGCAGTGCTGGGTTAACAGTTGGGCTCCATGATCTGAAAGGTCTCTTCCAACCAAAACAATTCTATAATTCACTGATGTGCCTTATTTCCACCCCCCTCTCAGATAATCCTACCTTTGGAATGGTTTCCTCTAAACAAACCAAGCGCTGGTGATTATTTCCACATGGCTTACAACGTCATCACTCCCTTTCTTCTGCTCAAGGTAAACCTCAAGGTGCAAACGTTACTTTATTTTTTCCTTTAATATTACCTGTTGTAAGAACAGGGCAGACAACAGTGTTTTGTAAATGCTCAGGGTCAGGTAGGAACTTGTGGAACAAACGTTGGTTATTCACAGATTACTACCCCTAGATGTTTTCCCCTCCAGAAAGAATTTCCAATACCACCTTTCAAAGAGCAGCCAGGGACCATCTTATTACAACAGAATTTCCTGCCGTGTACCAAACAAATCGCATCCCCCAGGAACTGGGGAGTCAGGAGGTGTCAGAGCCCTTCTCCCTGCCTGAGCCAAAGTGTATTTTTCAGACAGCATCCTTCCGTGACTCGAAAGAGCTTGCGAGACAGCTGGAACTAGGAGTGGATTTTCTAAATTGTTCAGAGCTTAATTGCACTCGCTCTTTGACATCGGAATTTTGTCTTTAGCTTGAGTTTTATCTTGCTGCAGCTGCCCACCCCTGCATCGTGTAAACCACTCGGGAGGTTAAAGGACATATTGTTAGAAATCTCCTTACATTAAATACTTAGCAGACAGGAGAGATGAAAAAGCTATTATAAATGTATTTTAACCTTCATTAGCTAGAAATTGAATTAAATCTTAAGATGTAAATGATTCTGTCTCTCTCTCCTGAGTCCGTCTGGGAGATTTTAAACGCTGGTGTGGCCAAAAAAAGGAATATTCAGGATCCGGGTCCTCTGGGGGATGTGGGAGCTCGGAAGCTTGGTCTGACCCATCACAGTCTGACACAGCTGATTCCTGCACTCACCCAGTTAAAATTTGCTGCCTTGGGCTTCCCAGGCAGCGCAGCACAAAGGGTTGGTCCCCAGAAAAAAAACCTTGTTGTTATTCAGGGTGCGTTTCTCTTGCCCAGTCCCCCCTCGAAGGACACATCTCATTGTCCTTTTCCATCAGACAGGAGCTTTCCTGGACCTTTTGCTGTCCTCATCCTGACTCCTCTGACGTTCATACGGCGGTTACAGAGACAGGAAAAGTTAAGCCTCAAAATTAAATACAAATAAGGAGCTTTTCGGTGTTTATGAAGGGCTGCAAAGCTGATTTGGCAGCGGGGAGATGGGAGGCAAAGGTGGCCCCAGCTGATCCTCAGGCTGGGCTGCTGTGTCCCCCGTGCCCCAAGGCTCCTGAGCCCAGCTTGGCTTCCCCTCCAAAGCCTGCCCTGCTTGAGCTGGGCTTTACATCTTCTTGAGGTCTTCCTGGTTTTGCACGCTGAGCGAGGAGCATCTTTCTGGAGAGAAGCTCCTGCTCCTCCTCGTCCCCAGCCGGGCTCACAGGAGCTCAGCCCGGGCTCTGAGGAACAGTGGGCTCCCTGCCAGCCTCGCGGGGAGGCTGCACCCAGACCTGAGCAGACCACGAGATGATGCAGGGCCAGCTCGTCACCGAAACTGGCGTTCAGAAGGTTGCCTCAACCGGTCTGGCTGGCACCGAGCTAAGTCTCGATACTGGTTTAAAAGCAGCTTCTTCTTTAGAAGCAAAACACCCAGGGAGGTGAGTCCGATTCCATTAGAAAGAAACTAAAAACCACCCCACGGAGTTCAACAAGAGTCCTTGGAAACTCAGCCGGTGGAGAATTAGAAAGGAGCAAGCATCTCTTAGCCAGGGAGTGAGGAGAGTGTGCTCAGGTGGCTGCTGCTGGAGCTCTCCCACCACTGGAGGGCACAGCCAGCCCTGCAGATCCGCGCCGCTGAGACAACCGCTGCCTTTTGGGTTCTTCTGCAGCCAGTCGGAGCACAGTTGGTGAAGAAATTCCTTCAAGCACTCCATTAGAACTGGTTCGGTCTCAGCGTTGACTCGGGTTAAGGGTGTTCCCCTGCAGAAAGGTTTAACCAGGGGGAAAATGTGGTTTTATTGCTGGGAACAGGAATAAAGCGTGTGCTCAAACCTCAGAGCCAGGCAGGTTGGTGGAAACATCTCTGAGATGGATTAAGGGAAAGCAGCTGCCATCAGGGAAGCTGGTTCTGGTGCGGTCATACCAGTTTCCCCAGGGGGACCACTGGGTTTTCCCCAGCCATCAGCCCACCCCCACTCCAGCAGCACAACCTGCAGTTTTCCACAGACCCCTTATTTGGCTTTTTAATCTTTTTTTTTGCAAAACACCACAAAGTCACAGAGGGTGGAACTTGTCGGGTGTCTCTCCTGGTACCTCCTCACCGTTCAACGCGTCCCTTTGGTTTTCCAGCTCATCGAGAGATCCCCCAAGACCTTACCGAGATCAATGGTCTACGTCAGCATCATCATGTTTGTCATGGGAGCCAGCATCCACCTGGTCGGAGACTCCGTAAACCACCGCCTGATTTTCAGTGGCTACCAGCATCACCTGTCCGTCAGAGAGAACCCCATCATCAAGAACCTGAAGCCAGAGACCCTGGTACCAAGAGGCTGTTGTTTTCCAAAAGATCTTAACAGCTTGTTCATAGTTAACAGCGCCCTGTTCCCTCTCTGCCCTTTGACATCCCTTTTCATTGCATTGCAGATTGATTCCTTCGAGCTGCTGTACTACTACGATGAGTATTTAGGTCACTCGATGTGGTAAGTGATTTACAGTCCGTGTAGCAGCCTCGGAACATGACACAAGGAAGGGCAGATCTGAGCTGATCGTAGCTTAGTATGTTTAAAAGGAAAAAAAAACCAGCCACAGATGCTGAGAGCTGGCTGGGGATAATGTTCTGCCAAGCGGTGTGATTGCCATGGATCCTTCCCTTGGGAAATCACCTGGACCCCTTAGTTTGTCTTTGTCTCCAGGAGACCTTCTGGGGGCCTTTCAGGTCTTCAAAGGGCCTGGCAGAAAGATGTGGACAGGCTTTTGATCAGGACCTGTTGGGACAGGACAAGGGGGGATGGTTTAAACTGAAAGAGGGAGATTCAGACTGGAGAGAAGGGAGAAATTGTTGGTGCTGAGGGTGGGGAGAGCCTGTGCCAGGCTGCCCAGAGAGGTGGTGGCTGCCCCATCCCTGGCACCATTGCAGGGGAGGTTGGCCAGGGCTGTGAGCACCCTGCTCTAGCTGCAGATGGGTTGAACCAGAGGAGCCTGAAAGGTCCCTTCCCACCCAAACCAGTCTGATTCTAAATAGAAAAGCCCTCTGTTAGGTTGTTGAAATCCTGGTCCCCGTCCTGCTCTCCTGCAGTTCAGCTTTTAACACAACAGAGCTGAAGGTTCTTACACAGCACCTTAGAGCCTGGGCATGTAACAAGCACAATTGCTGGATGGAACACTTGAGACCAAGGTTGGAACTAATCAGCAAATTTGGGCTTTTGCAGCAAGAGCTCCCAAAGTGCCACTATCTGCAGGAGCACTGGCTGCAGCCAGGACCCACACTGGCCCTGCACTGGGCACCTCCAGCCCTTCACCTGTCCTATGGACACAGCAGTGATCTCATAGCACCCGAGTTCCCCGCTGCATCACCTTCCTGAGCACGCGTGGCTGGAGCAGGCTGGGTGGGCTCTGCTTCTGCTGTCTCACCAAATTGACTGAGAGCTCAGCACAGGATCGCTCCTGTGACCAGTTTGGATTTGGGGACAGGGGGGTTAAATGCTTTCCAGGGTCACACCACCCATCAGAGCTGTTTCTCTTTGCAGGTATATCCCTTTTTTCCTGATACTATTTATATATTTCACCGGCTGCTTCACCCCTGTTGAAGAGGAGAGCAGGATGCCAGTGGCTGCCTTGCTTCTGATGGGGCCCAGCAGCCTTTATTACTGGTAAGTGGCTTCTGGTTGGGTGAGGGATGAAGAGGGAGTGCTGCAAGCAGCACCACAGGTGAGGGTTACTCCATTCCCCAGCCAAGAACTTGCTGCAGCTTCTGTTCTACAAACAGAAGGAATTTTTCTCTGGACACTGAGATGAAACCCTGTTGAAATTTGCAGCTGTTTTAGCCTTTGCAAGTGGGACAGCTTCAGGGTCACCCTTCAGCACTTCTGTCCCTGCTCAGGGTGTTTCCTTATTGAATCACAGAATTGCTTTGGTTGGAAGAGACCTTTCAGACCACCAAGTCCAACCCAGCACTGCCAGGGCACCACTGACCCATGGCCCTCAGCACCACAGCTCCACGGCTTGGAAACCCCTCCAGGGATCACAGGGACTCCCCCACTGCCCTGGGCAGCCTGGGACAGCCCTGGACAACCATCAAGGGGAAGAAATTGTTCCTCAGCTCCAACCTAAACCTCCCCTGGTGCAGCTTGAGGCCGGTTCCTCTTGTCCTGTCCCTTGTTCCTTGGGAGCAAAGCCCGACCCCCCTGGCTCCAACCTCCTGTCAGGGGGACAATCCCTGTCCTTGTCCTTTTGGCCACCGCAGTGCTGACACAAGCCAGGATGCTCTGGGTCTTCTTGGCAACCTTGGTTCAATCACAGCCGGTCATTTGTTTCTGCTGGAGCTCCAGCTTCCAGCCCCCGTGGCACTTCTGTCTGCCTCCATTCCAAGGTCACCGTTTGCTGCGCTCTTGGACAGTTCCTTGTCAATTTTGGGGTGGACACCTGGTGCCTGCAGCACATCCTCTGGGCCTCAGCTCCTTGCCAGCCCTGGAGATGCTCTCACCAGTTGTCCAGCCTCTTTACACAGAGCCCAGGCCGCCTTCTTGATTCGCAGACGCTGCCTCCTCAGCTCGCCCTGCGGGTCCAAATCGCCTTTTGAGAGAGGTCTTATTTATTTCCCATCTTCATTAGCCTCATCTTCTCAAACGGTTTCCCTGGTGGCAGCCAAATAACTTGTTATTCATCTGCAGAGTTGATGTTCTCTCTCGCCCGTGGCTTTGCCCCCTACCAAGGCTGTTTTTATACAGTAAATTAATTTTTGATCATCAAAATCATCAAGATGATTTGGTCAGTTCCCAGTTACCCCACTGCACTCCTTTTACAGCTGTCAGCGTGGATCTCTGCGGTTTAAGAGACTTCAGAACCAGGGAGTGTAGTTCCTCCTTCCCCCTGCTAACACCAGGCCAGGACCAGCTGCTGCCACACGCAGCACAGGGGGAGCCGAGGATTTTTGGACTGAATGAGCCCAACACCCACAGGTCAGAGCCAGAGTCTGCCTTTGGTGTTGCCTTTAAGCATCCCATTCAGAACCAACACCTTTATCCTGGGCACACGTTTCTTGACCCGTTCTCTTCATGAAGCCCAGAGGTAAATCACCGGTAAGGAATGTGATAAAACAAATCAGAGCTTCGAAGCCAGCAGGAGAAACCAGTGGAGCTTCATTTGTCTGGATGTAGAGCGGGGAGAAGGGGGAGACGTTCACCCCAGTTGAAGCTGGAAGTGCTGGGAGCTGCCATGGCTCAGTGCTTTCTCCCCCAGAGCTGAGGGGCACTAAGGGGTGTTTCTTGCTTTGTAGGTACCTCGTGACGGAGGGTCAGATCTTCATCCTCTACATTTTCACTTTCTTTGCCATGATGGCTTTAGTGATGCACCAGAAACGCAAAGGACTCGTCCTGGACAGCAATGGGCTTTTTCTTTTCTACTCCTTCATCATCACGCTGGTCCTCATCGCTCTCTGGGTGGTCTGGCTCTGGAATGACAAAATTCTCAGGAAGAAGTACCCTGGCGTGATCTACATCCCTGAGCCCTGGGCATTTTACACCCTGCACATGAACAACCTCCATGCAGCAAAGGAAAGTTTATAAGTTTTGATATTTTAGAGTGATTTGAAGAAGAAAAAAAAAAAAAATCTAGTTTTTCTAATGTAGATCTATTTCAAATAAATTCCTGACCAACATTAGCCATGAGATGGATCCTTTGTTCGCTAGACCGAGCTGGGGGGAGGGCTTGAACAAAAGGGAAAGTTAGTCTTTGTGAATAGAACACTAACTCCTGGGTCATGGTGGGGGAGTCTCCTCTGAATTCACAGCCCCCCAGCATGGAACGGACCTCAGAGGATCATCTGGTGCCACCCCCTGCTCCATCCAGAGCAGGGGCCCAGCAGGGCAGTGTCCAGCCGGGGTGGGAATCTCTCCAGACAAGGAGACTCCACAGCCTCTCTGGGCAGCCTGGCACAGGCTCCCACACCCTCACACCAAACAACTTTCTCCTCCTGCTCAGATGGAACCTCCTGGGTTCCAGTTGGTGCCCGTTGCCCCTTGTCCTGTATCTGGGCACCACTGAGCAGAGTCTGGCCCCATCCTCTTGCCCTCTGGGGGCCCTTTAGCTCTTGCTCAGCACTGCTCAGGTCCCCTATTCTATAAATCAGCACCACTACTGGGGAGCAGTTTGCTGGGCAGTCAGCACACTCTCGCCGTGTCTTGGCACAGAGAGATGTATCCGCTCCTCCTACACTGCTCCCAGCCAGGTAAATATGGGAAGGGGCTGAGCCACCCTACCTTGGATCTGCACGATGGCTTCACTCGGCTGTGCCTTCCAGGTAGCCCTCCCAGGGTCCTGGCTGTCAGCACTGGGGTTAAGGTCATGAATTCAGCCCAAAAAGAGCATCGGGAGGGGGTAAACTCCAGCGTCGGTCCCGCTCACATGGGGTCTGTGTGGGCTTCTGCTCGTCCCTTCTCCAGCCTGAGGTGATGGAGCTGAGCTCCTGCCACTCCAGCTGCAGCCCTGCGATGGTTCACGTCGATAAAATTTGTGTTAGAGCCCAGTGATGGAATCTCAGTGCTAGAAGAACAAGGTGATGAGAGAAACATATGGAATAAAAACATTCGGTAAAGGCCGAGTGATTCACTTCACTTTCTGAAGCAACTCTTTGAAGGGAGAAGCTTTATCCCCCAAGATTCAAGGACCCTACAAGTGACCCTGTAACAGAGCAGGGTCTACCCTGGGGAGGGTCCAGTCTGTGCTGTAGCAGTTACTCTGGCTACTATTTCACTGTTAGGTCTGGATCTCCACCAGAGCCTGAATCAGGTACTTCATCCCACACACACATCCTCGTCCTGCCTGCACAGCCACTGGGTTTCTGTTCCGGATGCTTCAAGTGCTGGCAGATCTGGAGAGGCAAAGCATCACCCATTCCACACCCAGAGGAGCTGAGAGTGTTAGGTTTGTTACTCTGAGGGTGGTGAGACCCTGGCCCAGGTTGCCCAGAGAGGTGGTCGGTGCTCCATCCCCGGGACATCCTTCCAAGGGCTGCAACAAGACTCGGCCATCCTGGAGGCCATTTATTCCCAAGCAAATAGTTAAATAAATGGTAGTAAATAAAACCTCAGACAATGGGAAGCTTTTCAAACCACCTCAAAGCCCAATTCAACACTCCAGCTCCTCCACGTTTGCAAAGGGCACACCTAACCCCCCCCCGGGCAGGGCACAGTGAGATTGCCAGCAATGCCCTGAGCTCGGCCATGCACTGCCTGAATTCACTTCTTCTCCTGCCCAGCAGCAAAGCCCCTCCAGTGCTGAACTGCCAAGCTGTAAATACCAACCCCCCCCAACACCCTTAGCAGACACCAGTGGGGCTGGATTTGTCTCCCAGCAGCTAAGCTGAGACGTGTGCAGCTATTTGAGATTATCAACCCTTTTCTGGGTTGATAACCAGCTCACCCCCACCCAGCCCAACCCCAAACCCCAATGGAGAGAAGCTCTCACCCCACTCCCTCCCAGCAGCATCACCGCTCAGGGTCCCATCCCAGAGCCCCGGGGCTTGGGGCAGATGGGGAGAGCCCTTCTCATCAGGGCGTGGGAGCAGGAGCCGTGCTGGCAGCGGGATCCAGCCCCAGCAGGGATCAGGTCTCGTAGCCATAGCAGCGGGGTATTTATTACAGCCCAGCCACACTCCACCCCGGGCTGCCGGACTTTAGCCCTTAATCGAATAGAAAAAGTAGCCGCAGCCGCCTCCGCTCGCGACCTGTCGAACACGAGGGGCCCCCCCCCCCCACAAACACAGGGTCCGCGAAGCGTTTCGCCCGGTACAAACTGCTCAGACCTCCCCCCCCCTCCCCACCACTGCCAGATTTTAAAGCTGATTTCTCTTTTTCCTCTCTTTCTCTTTTCCCAACCACCCCCCCGCCCCCATCTGCTTCATGCTACAGGCGAAATTTCTGTCCCAGGATCAAATTAATGGTACGTAGAGTCTTGGGTTGGGGCTGTTTTTGTTAGCAAGAGCAGTTTAACCTATTTATGTATATATACAGATATATATAAATATATACATTATATATATAAATATATATAAAGAAACATACTAAAAAAATATACATAAATATACATATATAAAGGGCATTTCACCCAGAGCATCTTGCTCTAGTCTCGTGCTCCCCAATTTACCCTCCTCCCAGCTCTCAAAGGGATCTGTCCACCCAAAAAACAGAGAAATCTCCCCAGTTCTGCTAAGCTGGTGCTGGGCAGGGAGCTGAAAACACCCCGAGCCCAATGCACCGGATGGCAGGGAGACCAGCAGAAGGGAACCAGTAACCTCCCAACCCCAGAACCAGGCCAGCCCTGACCAAGCTCACGGGAACCAGCAGAAATTTCAGGGGATTGCTTGCAGCACTGGAGGTTTCACCTGTGATAGGGGGTGAAAGTGAAGGAGGAGGAGGAGGAGGAAGGAGAGGGTGAAGCACCTACAATCTCTCCCAGTGAGGCACAGATGGGGGGGTCTCCCTGGCAAAGGAGAGGTTTCCCTGGCAAAGGGGACCCCTCGGGCTGGACCGAGGAAGGGTTTGCTAGGAGAACGGCGGAAGAAAGCTGAAATAAGAGTATTATTGCAAATCTGTTAAGCTGCAGCGCCCTTGGGCTCAGCGGGATTGCTGCAGGGGAGGAGGCGGCCAGGGCAGGGGGAGGCCACGGCACCCATGGGGGACACCCAGCCTGCGAGAAGCTCTAGGGACAGAGAGGATGAGGAGGGTGGTGGTACCAAACCAGGCTGGTTTTCCCTTCCCCCGCAGCCAGGACTGTCCCCGTGCGGCACAACTCGCCCAGTGGCACTGAGCGTGAGGAGGAGGAGGGAGGGGAGCGGGCAGGGATGCTGGGAGATGACAGCCTTATCTAGGTCAGCTCCAACCCGCAGTTCCTGAGTTATTTATTTGAGAACTGAGAGGCTGGTGCTCGGGGGGGAAGGGGAGAAGCGAGGGAGGGGAGATGCTGCAGCCGGACAGTGGCAGGGCAGGCAGAGCCTCTCCTGTGCTGGACTCGGGCTGGTGGCAGCAGGTACAATGTCAGATGGGACATTAGCAGCTCTACTGTTTTTTATTAAAACCCAACCAGTGGTGGGCTGAAGCAGGGGCCAAGCCAGAATCCTTCACCGCTCCCTGGGGCTCATGCCTTTGGCATTCTCTCCTACCCTCTGTGAAGCCTTACAAGGAATGGATGAGGGCCCTGGGCTTGTTCAGCCTGGAGAGAAGGAGGCTGAGGGGAGACCTTCTGGCTCTGACAGCTCCTGACAGGAGCCTGGAGCCAGGGGGGAGTCAGGTTCTGCTCCAAAGGAACAAGGGACAGGACAAGAGGAACCAGCGTCAAGTTTCCCCAGGGGAGGTTTAGGTTGGAGCTGAGGAACAATTTCTTCCCCTCCAGGGTTGTCCAGGGCTGTCCCAGGCTGCCCAGGGCAGGGGTGGAGTCCCCGTGATCCCTGGAGGGGTTTCCAAGCCGTGGAGCTGTGGTGCTGAGGGACAGGGGTCAGTGGTGCCCTGGCAGTGCTGGGGAATGGTTGGACTGGATGATCTGAAAGGTCTCTTCCAACCAAAATGACTCTATGAAGACAAATTCTTTTTTAAAGAATATTCTACATATTTGGAAGCCAAACTCCCCTTTCAAACTTGCTTCGTTAGGCTGAGGGACCCCAATTAGCTCAGCTATTCACAAGCCTGGATTTTAATTGCCCTTGGCACTTTACCCAGGGTCTTCCTCCACTGTCCATCATCTTCCTTGAAAGGAGACACCCCGAAGCAGACACAATATCCCTGCTGGAACCCTCCCAACACCACCTGACTGGGCAACGGGAGAAGAAACGTCACTGGTAGCTGAATGTAATCTTACATGGCATAACAGAGTTTTGGTTTTTAATTAGAGTTCAAGGAATGTTTTTCCCTGTACGACAAGAAACAAAAAGGGAAGATAAAAGCCTCTGACCTGATGGCAGTGATGCGGTGCCTGGGAGCCAGCCCGACGCCAGGAGAGGTGCAGAGGCACCTGCACTTGCACAAGATCGGTAAGCAAAGAGCAGAGGTGGCAGGGGAATTAAAACCAACTGGATGATGGTTGGAGAAATTCATTTTTTCTCTGGTCAAGAGACTAAAAGCCAAGACAAGGAGGCTGCCTGGAGCCCAGGAGGTAATATTCACCCTCAGGTGAAAAAAAAAAAACCCAGGCAGAGCAGCAGAACAAGGAGCAGTCACCAGGAGCTAGTCTGCTGTGCTTTGAAAGAAGTCAATCCAGCACATGGATTAAAATAGCACCATTAAAAAAAAAAAAGAAAAGCTTCAAGAGAGGCGAGAGAAATACATACTGGTTATGGATTTTGAGGCTGGGAAACTGTCCTGCCCAACCAGCAGAGGCAGAGGAGCACAGAAAGATATTCACCTGCAGATACATATAAACAACATCAAAGCACAGTACAAAGGCCAAAGAAGAATCATGAGATAAGGCGGGTGGGTGAAAATAATCTGGACACGAGGTTTCAGAGAACAATTCTAGCACAGCTCTGAAGGGGTTTTCAGACCAGGAGAAAGCCCCTGGCAGTGGATCCACCCTGGTCCAGACCAGAGACAGAGAATAGGTGCTTCAGGAAGAGGCACGCAGTGAGGAGGGGGATGCTTGGGTCAGAGTACAGGTGACAAAACTGAGCCATCCCTAAAGAACTTGCTCTTATTTTTCCAGACAGAAACGCAGAGTTGGATTTCTCCACTTTCCTGAATATAATGTACAGACAGATGAAGCAGGAGGAACCCGAGAGGGAAATCCTCACGGCCTTGTCCATGATAGACAGGCAGAAGAGAGGCGTCATCCACATTTCGGAGCTGAGGGCCAAACTCACCAGGCTAGGAGAAAAGCTTTCTGAGGAAGAAGGTATTTTGTGATTCAAAGATGTATCAAATGCCCCATCTTCTTCTTCCCTTCCTGATCTTCCCTCCATAGTCAAATCTGGGACCAGGTGCTTGCAGCAGGGAAGACAGGAATGACCTGTGTCAGCAGGAGACAGGGCTGCTGACCCTTGGGGGGGGGAGAAGGGATGTTCCCCCATCACATCTGAGACATGCAGTGCACTGGGACATTGCACAGTGACATTCCCAGGTCCACCCCACTGGCACCAGTCACTTATCCTGACTAGGGCAGGGATCGTCCACCTGGACTGGGCACTGGGGAGGCCACCCCTCGAATCCTTGGGTCAGGTTTGTGCCCCTCACTCCCGGCAGGACATTGAGGGGCTGGAGCGTGGCCAGAGAAGGGCAACGGAGCTGGGGAAGGGGCTGGAGCACAAGGGTGCTGAGGAGCGGCTGAGGGACCTGGGCTTGTTCAGCCTGGAGAGAAGGAGGCTGAGGGGAGACCTTCTGGCTCTGACAGCTCCTGACAGGAGGCTGGAGCCAGGGGGCAGTCAGGTTCTGCTCCAAAGGAACAAGGGACAGGACAAGAGGAACCAGCGTCAAGTTTCCCCAGGGGAGGTTTAGGTTGAAGCTGAGGAACAATTTCTTCCCCTCCAGGGTTGTCCAGGGCTGTCCCAGGCTGCCCAGGGCAGTGGTGGAGTCCCCGTGATCCCTGGAGGGGTTTCCAAGCTGTGGAGCTGTGGTGCTGAGGGACAGGGGTCAGTGGTGCCCTGGCAGTGCTGGGGGAACGGTTGGACTCAACATTCTTAAACGTCTCTTCCAACCTAAACAATTCTGTGATTCTGTGATTCATGCAGAACCCACACAAACAGCAGAGAGAGGAAACAGGTGATGCTGCTCATAAAGACCTCCCACAACTGTTTACAGTAAACCAGCTTTTTTCCCCTAAACCTCCCCCTGCTCCCACGACCTTCTCCCTGGATTGCACAACCACAGAGGTGTTAGGCACTCGGAGCCTTACTGAAGCCACTGCAGCTCGTGCAGCCTGAGCAGCCACTCCAGCAGCCTCGACCAAGCATCTCCCAAGGGAGAAGGTGGAGCAGCCTCCGCTGACCTGCCCGCACCCGTGTCTGAGGGGACAGCCCTCGAGCACTGCCCTGGTTGGGCAACTCCAGCCCAAACAGGCACGAGATTAGGGATGATGTGTGCATCACCATGTATGGGTCTAAGGCAACTCTCCATGGGACAACTGCAGGTCCTCCCCAATCTGTTCACAGCACTAAGACTTAGCAGAAACTCCTCCTTTGGTGACTATTGAACATGTAGAGGTGTCCACCACAAGCAAACTCCTCCTCTCTTGCTTTGAACTGTAACAGGATTAGGGCTGGGCCGGTCATTACATGGATGACAGACCCTCTCCATTAACCCCTCTCCCTTCCAGTTATCTAGTCGTTACCACTTCTAGAAACAGACACTGCAAAAATACACCCCAAACTTGAGAGAGTGCTGTTAGTTAGAAGAGACCGAGCTGAGAGGTAAAAATCACTGAATGGAGAGTCGGTTCCAACGAGGGCACAAGGGAACTGGGGATATATAAGGGAGCTGAGGTGTAAGGAAGACCGAGACACGCAGTTTGTGAGACGTGCTGGACGATTAGTCACACACCTTCACTGTGCTCAGCCATCAGAAGTGGCCACCTTGCTCTGCCAGCTGGTTTTGGTGACTCCTTAATTAAGTAATATTTAAATGAACAAGGAGATAAAGATAACCAAATCCAATGGGAAATACAAAATACCAATGATGAGATTAAGGCAACTAAAACCAACACCCTCCAAAAAACACAGGGAAGAAAAAGTCCAGTGCATGGCAGGAATAAGCTTGTGGGTGGTCCCCCAGCTCCACCTCCCGTGAGACACCCATGTAGAGTTGTCCCCACGTAGAGTTGGCCATGTAGAGATGTCCAGTGGAGAGTTGTCTGCAAAGAGCCGCCCCTTTCAACCACCCATGCTCCCTGTTTCGATGACTGATCAGCTGTCTCTAAACACCTAGAAGGTGTCTTTCTAATGAAGTATCAAGTAATAAATGAAGAACCACAGCCCAACAGCCTCCTCTCCACTGGCCCCATCCCTCTGCACAGCATCCAGCCCCGATCCTGTTCACACGCTGCTGGCCCAAAGCAGAAGGGCCACACTCTAGTGAAACTGGAAACATCCTACTGACATCATCCAGACGGCAAGAAAAAAACCCAGCCTCTTCTGGGCTGTATTAGATACCTTATCGAAGGGAGCTGCTGGCCCAAAACATTATCACACAAAAGCTGCTGGGATTCTCTGATGTTTGCTTTAGCACCCACCCACCCTCTGTTACGGGTACAGTGAACAAGGAAGGGAATTCATCTCCTCTCCTGTCATTCAAAAGAAGATGGCATCTAGTTTCCAGCAGCAACACTTCACATGACTTTCCTATGTGTCACCCATCCTTGGAAGTGTTTAAGCCCAGGCTGGATGGGGCTCTGAGCACCCTGCTCTAGTGGGAGGTGTCCCTGCCCATGGCAGGGGGGCTGGAACTGGATGATCTTTAAGGTCCCTTCCAACCCTAACAATTCTATGATTCTATGATTCTTCTTCTATTTGAAGAACACGGGCACTTAGTTTTGGCTAAATTGAATGGCAACAGGTTTGCTATTCAAGACAATTAAGTCCCTCCTACCAAGAGCAATTAAAAGCCAATCTGGACTAAATCAGCAAATCTTTTCCCTGGGAAACTCAAAGAGATGTACATCTCTGCTCCAGAAAGGCCGATGTGGACATCAACATCAAAGCGCTCACTGATGCTAGTTCAAAACTATAGTCTGGGTGGTACCTCCAACTCGCCCCAGAAGTTATGACCTCTAACAAAAATGACTGGAAAGCTCAAAATCCTGCATTTCTGCTCTTCTGAAAATCACGACATTGCTAGTCTACACTGCTCAAACTTCTGTTTTTCTTCTACTCTTTCAGTCGACGACCTGCTGAAAGACGTTAAAGTTGGACCGAATGGAACCATCAAATACGAAGAATTTGTCCGTGTCATTTGTCTTCCGACAGCTGACTATTAAAATTCAAACCAAGAGATTTGGTAAGAGCAGGATCTGAATTCTTTTTTCACTTGTTTTTCCTAACTACTACCTGGACTCGGGAATCATCATTTGCCTTTAAAAATCCGTATTTTGCCTTCATGGTGACACTTCAGACAGGTTCCCACCCTGCTTCTGGAGAACTGTCTTCACAAACTGCGAGCTCCCTGGTTAGTTAAATAAACTGAACGTAACAATCCCTTGTGTAACATGTGTCATGCTTGGAAAAAAAAAACCAACCCAAACTCATATTAAAAATGCATTTAAGTCTAAAAATTGCGGCATAAATGACAACTTGTGGTTAAGGTCTCGTGGTGACTGCGTTCCAAGGAGTCAGCATCAGCCAGAACCATTTGCTGATAGCACACACCCAAGCCCAGAGATGGTTCTCTCGATTATGGACAGCCCTGGACAACTCGATTATGTCACGAGGGTGGTAAATTTAGTCTAACCACGCAGAGCTCCCCAGTATTCCTCAGATCCATGGTACGGTCCCAACCAGATGTTCTCATCACAAAGCTAAGTCAACAGCCCCACTTGTGAGGCAGCCGTGTCCCCGTTGACTACTCAGAGGGACACAAGACAAGCAGCCGGCAATTCTCCAGCTCCCCAGTTCATGATGCTCACCAGCTGCAGACAAATCCCAGTCTCCAGGAGCAGGAACGGGCTGTGAGCAGCGTCCTGTTCCTGCAACACGGGAGATCTTGGTAGTGTTGTACTTCTGTCACATCATTTATTAAAGCGTGGTACCTTGCAAGGCCAAGTCTCTCTGTGCTTGAGCTGCCCCCGCGTTTTGAGGCAAGGCGCTGAAAAGGCCGCGCTTGGTAAATGTCTCCATCACCAAGCTCTGGGCTAGCTGCCCAGGACACGCTCCCAGAGACAGCCTGGCAGGGAGAAACAGGGCCAGGAGAATTCAGCTTCTCTACAACAGGAAAAAACCACCCCGTCTCTGACTGAGTTTGACCCAGAGCTGTCATTCCTGATCTTATTCCACCCGGCAGCCTTAACTAAGGTTCTCAGGCTGGTGTATGAAATTTAGAATCATAGCATCATTTTGGTTGGAAGAGCCCTTTCAGATCCCAGTCCAACCATTCCCCAGCACTGCCAGGGCACCACTGACCCCTGTCCCTCAGCACCACAGCTCCACGGCTTGGAAACCCCTCCAGGGATCACAGAGACTCCACCCCTGCCCTGGGCAGCCTGGGACAGCCCTGGAGGGGAAGAAAAAAAGATTAAATGATGTCTCAGTGCTACGCAAGAAAGGGAGGCAGATCCAAGATGTGCCTTTCAATCCTGTATTTAAGACAGAGCAGTTTTGTGCCCAGCCTCCCCTGAGGCAGAGCCAAGCACAGGAGGGTCCCAGACTAACCCAGTAAGCTCAGACTTGAATCCTGACAGGCCAAGATACAAACCTCTGAACAGCAAAGGGTGATGCTTCGAGGGGAAAATGAACTTGGCTGGGTGTAAAACTGACCTACCTTGCCAGGCCTGTTTGCCACAGCCCTCAACTCTTAGATTAGCTCGTCCAGAAACAGAAACCACCACCGAAAAAGAATCCTCATTTCTCTGAAAATTAGTTACGAGCAGCTCGACACTGAGCTAACACTCCAGAAAAACACTGTACAGTGAAACAGAGACAGGAATCCCTCGAAAACCCAAGAACAGGTACCAAACAACAGCAAAAGTGGATTTTCTTCCTAACAATCTCACGGATAACGCTCGCCCAGAACCCCACCTACCTTTCGCCGAGCCTTTCCGCACCGCTGCCTTTGGGAGGTGGGTTTCTGCTCCCCTGGAGCCCGTCCAGACCTTTGCTCTACCAACCATGAAGGCTAGCAAAAAAAAAAAAAACCCCATCAATCCTTGGGGGGTGATTAGCTTGTGAAATAAGGAGTTCATTCTGGAGCGTTCGTTTCCAACGTGCATCAACAGGCAGCTTAATTCTTCCCTCCTGACCCTGAGCGGTTGATTAACAAATCCTTTCAGCTCCGGACAACGGTACCAAAGCTCGTCCGTCACGGGGATCGCTCAGCTCCGGACCACGCTGGGTGACTCCAGAAGGCAGCTGGATTGTAACAGGCGGTTACTCCCCTCGCCAGCTCGGTGAAGATTGAACAAAATCCACCAAAATGAGCCACACTTCACAAGGGCTCCCAAAAAAAGAGGAGCTTTGTGACCCAGAGTTCCTGGCAAACACCCTCAAATCCCCCCCCTTCTTTTCTCCTCCCTCCCCTCCCACCCCCTCCCAGGAAACACAACGTAACTGAATGCTTTTTATTACATCTAAAGATTTCTACATAAACAGGTAACATTCAATAGGTAAACCGTCTTTGTTGGGGTTTTTTTTTTTTTGTCGTTGTGGTTTCGTTTCCAATGCATATAATAAATATTTTCACTCGGTACTTTTATACAAACTGACATTGGTCTACTATACATTTTTAAAAGCCATTTACTGGTTTGGCATGCCGTACGGAAACTAAGAGAAAGTTTTTTTTAAGGCAATGAATGACAGGTTTAAATTCATGGAATTAATGGTAATTTTAATATTCTGCTTATATACAATTTTTTTTTTTTTCCCTTTGTTAATTAAAACAATTAACAGCAGCACTTTCGGGGACCACCAGCAATTTTCCCTTGTTAGAAATCTAAGCTCTGTTAAAAAAAAAAACAACAAAAGAAACAAATGGAAGAAAAAAAAAAAACACCAAAAAAAAAAAAAACAAACCAAAACCAGTTACACTGACAAACCAAAATCCTTTCTCTTGAAAATGTGCTTAAAACCCTGAAATGTTAAACTGCCACGAAGGATTAATTTGTTTCAGAACATTCTCCTCACAGTTCTTAGCTCTGCGTTGGGAGGCAGCTCCAAGAGAGTCCAATGAATATCTAACAGTCATCCTGTCCTCGAATGGCTTTTGGAATCCTGGCCATGGAGAGGAAGGGGCCAGCCTGGAACTGCTGTCACATCGGTGTTATGGAAGTGCCACCAAGATTTTCACGCGTGCCGTCAATTATAGTTTATAGTTTAGGGCTGTTTCATCTTTTAAAGGATGAGCGATGCCCTCAAGAGCGATTCAAGGCCACTTCCACCCCACTCCTCCAACGGGAGGACCCACGGAAGCCTAAGGATGGGAGAAGGGGATGGAGTGGTACCACAGGCCAGGCCACCCCAGGCGGCTTCACTGCGTCTCCAGTAACACGCAAACTAATGGAGGCTGAGTTTTGGAGCGACATTTGCAGGGAACTTGTCGAGAACTCAAGACTGAGACTTCTACCAAGCAATGTTAACTGTGGTCAGAGGCACAGAGAATCGTCAACTATACAGGACACCCCAGCGTGGAACAGGAATACTCACAAAGCATATGGATTAATGCCACAAAGGGGGGACTTGGGAACATTTCCGTCCCTTCTTTGTAGAGCGACAAGGTTTAAAAAAAAAAAAACAACCCAAACGAAACAACACCCAACATGACAGCGGTGAACTGAACAGCCTTCCTCCCCTTCAGGGTAACCGGTGAGGAAATGGAAGACGTCATCAGCTGACCTCACTTTCCAAAGGCTACAGACGGGCGTGAAGCTGCCAGATCCCGCGTCACCGCCCGCTCGCCACGGTTCATTCCGTACGGGAACGAGCAAGGTTTTTTAATACCATCGTCAAAAGTGCCACGAGCTGCTCTCTCCAGGTCATCTTTTCCCAACACAGTCAGTGGCAGCGTCGCCGCGAGCGTCGGGAAAGCAGCCGCCAGCTCTCCCGCCTTTCTCCGGGGAAGAGGGGGGGGTTTCGGGAGCCGGGGAACGCGGCACGCTGCCGCTTCCGCCCAGGGCAGTCCTCCTCCGCCTTTACAAACGGTAGCAAAGCCTATGCTCTGAAGTTACCAGGTTAGTATTCATGACTAAAATGGATGAGATATATTCCTAGCTTTCAAAATCAGACTGAGTTTAAAAAATAAGTATTTCCCATTTTCTATCCTTTTATTTTTTGTTTCCTTTTTTTTTTCCTTTTTTTTTTTTTTTTTTTTTAACTGACATTTAATAAATTATAAAATTGGTGTATGGTGAAATATATATATCAGCCAGATATGTATGAAATACACATGCATGGGAAAAACTATTTAACTCACTTTGAACTCACACACACGGATCTATAAATACATATATACACACACATATACATATAAACACAAACATTTGTTTTCAAAATTCAAGTCAACTATTTAGTGGCAGAGGGACGCTGTAAAAACACTAAAAACGATTTGGATGCCACATAATGTGAACCTTTCAAATAACCATACGACTGATCATACAGCAATACCTAATGCTACTTGGATTAAAGATTGTTGGTTGGTTTTTTTTAATTTTTTTTCCCTTTTTTTTTTTTAATTTTTTTTTTTTAATTTTTTTTTTCTTTTTCTTTTTTTTTTTTCTTATTCAATGCAAGATTTTGAGACAACTTCATAGGCAAAAGGTGGCCCTTGTCAATGCTCAAAGCGACTAGCTGCAATCGACGGGTTTGGACATTAAAAATTCAGACAAGAATCTGCTAATTTTAGTATTCCTTAACTCTCTTTTCCTGATAAACTTGTTACCTGCACTTTTCAACCGGTTATAAAAATATTTTTCACACCAGAGGAAATATTTACTTTCTCTGACATGGACTTTGGGACACAAGAGAATCACTTCCTTCCCTCCCCCTTTCTCTTACTTTAAAGAATCTCCTGAAAAACTGCATTCCAGCTATTTACACATTTCACTCTGTAATAAGAACGGATCAGCCCAAATGACTCATCAGTTCTAATTAAAAAAAAAAAAAAAAAAAAAGAAAATTTCCTATGTCACGCACAACTTCAGGAAAAAAAAACCAAAAGAGAAAAGAATCCAGGAAGTCAGTATGGCTCAAAGTTCAACGTAAGCGCACTGAAGAAAATCAGGGAAATCAAAATAATTCCAAGGCAAAAAAAAAAAGAGAAAAGGGAATTTTGAAACCCACTACCCTAAAGAGACTTCGGTAGGTAGCAATCCTTGGGAGCACGTGGGCTACGTGGGGGGGTTTGGGTTTTTTTCTTGCTGGGCTGGATTTTTGGTCGAAAAGAGTGGCACTGAACATTTCATCTTGATTTTGATGAAGGAGAACTCAAAAGACAGGGTCCCAAGACCGTTCTCAGCTGCAGGAACCATGCAACAGCGTGGTGGTGGTGGTTTCTATTTTCTGCCTTTTGGTGACAAGTTCGTTTTGACGCAGAAATTTGATCTGCTGCAGCTCAAAGGAGGTTTCTCCAGGCGGAACAGGATGGGCCTCGGTTCAAGAGGCCGTTTATACACGCATGGCTAACTGGAAAGCACAAGCAGTTCCACACACACTTAATACTCTGCTGATTAGGATCTGAAGTTCTTTTTAAAAGGATTTCACAGTAAATCCGTAGAAAGAAAACCCTACAGCCCAATGGGTCAACTTTTTTATTTGGGGCTAGACTCTATCAAAAATCATCTGTCTTGTCCCGCGTAAACGCAGCCAAGGGATTCCTCAGCCTGAGAATTTTCCGAGTCTGGCCCTCAAGTATAATTGGTACATTAATGAGCTTGTGCAACATGCTTGACTACAGCATGGAATTATAAAAAGCAAAACCAAAACCGAACAAAAATCATCTGAATAGAGGGGCACGTAGAACCAGAAATGACCAAAAAAAAATATCCTAAAAAACAAAACCAAACCCACTCCTGAAAGGCTCTGTCCTGCAAACAGAAGGGATGCTGTGGAACAGTTTGGGTAGGGTTTAGCCCACTTTAAACATAATAAAATCTGAGCTAAATATAAGATGGGGGAATTAGATTCCACCACCAAAGGTAAATGTCTCCATGAGGAGACAAAACCCTCTCGAACGTATGAACTTTAGAAGTTCAGCTCCTTTCCTGTTTATGTAACTGTGAAGAAAATAATGCCATTTGTGTCCAAACTATGGGGGAGGGAAGAAAAGTAACTCACATGACAAATGCACAGGTGTAAAATCTTCAGCATCCATAAAAACGAACTGAAGCTCCTTGTTTTTGTTATTTTTTTGTTTGTTTGTTTTGGGGTTTTTTTGTAGTTTTTTTTTTTTTCTTATTTTCACCAGTGAGGCCATCTTAGGTTTATATACAAAAGTAAAACTGAAAATATACTTTTGTTCTCTGTACACGTAAATTTTTTTTCCCTAAAAAAGGAAAAAAAACCCTTGTCTATGTTTCTAACATAAAGTAAAACCAAGCACAAAGATTTCCTCTGACGAGTTCGTTTACTCCAAAAAGGAAAAAAAAAAAAAAAAAAAAAACAAAAAAAAAAAAAAAAAAAAAAAAAAAAAAAATTCAGTCCAATGAAATAATATCTGGTATGATACCAAAGATAGACGCCGTGTCCGTGCTGCTCCTACTTGCAACTGGATGACCATGATTCTCTCGCAGGCTGTTGGAGGAAACAAGACTGCTGTTACTGCCACTATTGCTACCATTTGTGGCTGGCAGAGAACTGCTTCCTCCCGCATTTAGCTGATCGAGAAACATCTGAGATGAAGTGTATGGGAAAAAACGAGAGTGTAAAAGTTCTTGATCATCTGATGCGGAAACTGCCGCGGCTGCAGCGGCAAGAAGGGATGTGTTGTAATGCTGGGGGGGGAAAAACAACATTTTCAAGTTACATTTCAGACACCATAGTTTTGATTCAAGGCAGCACAAAAGAAGGTATTTGTAAGCTAAAGCTCTGACAGCTCCTGGATTTCACGCCAGCTCGTCTACTCAACCTTTCTGTAAGGTAGAGCAGACCGTGGCAGTGAACTCTGTACCTCTGCAGCCCCTGATTTCTGAAGCCAAAAGAAACTGGAAATGCTAGCATTAGTAAGAGCAAACACTAGAAAGGCCACAGGAGTGCAAACCACCCGAACCAGTAAGAAACAGTAAGAAGCAGAACTCTATATTTTTACCTCTTCAAAAAATTCCCCAAAATTCAAAGAAACATTTTGCCATCCCTCCTCCTCCTCCTCTCAACAGTCCCAGACCAACCAGAGCTGGTGAAACTACGTGCTAATCATCACTGCTGGTGGAGGAAAGCAAATTTCTGTGAAGAAGGCATTGAGCAATGGCCTGCTTAGTGCTGTCAGATGGCAGCGGGGGCTGTCCCGAGTTATACTCGCTGCTGGGCAGCCCCTGGAAGGGCAAGCACTTTAGCTCTCAAAAATCAGATTTTCAAGACAATTTCTCTCGTAGGGTAGTTTTGCTCTGGATGTTTCTTTCTGCTACGATGAAATACACAGGCAGGCTGTTCTTTCTTGCACCCCAGCATTTATGTGCTGGTGTAACTATGTCGTTATCAATGCAGCATCAGATCTGCGCACCAACTGAGAATAATTCTCATAGTTATGTTTCAGTGAATATCCAGATAGCTTTTCTGAATCCAAATTCCACAGCACAGGCACTGGTCTTAGTTACAATATGAAAGTACCCCTCTATATTTAGTGTAATCCTCCCACCCAAGGCTGCAGAACAGACAGGAAGGGACAAAGGGCGGCTGAGCCACTCCAGCCCCCTTCTTTTCTTGGAGGCACAGGAGGGAAAGTGATCAAGTGGGAGGACTTGCCAACCCAGATTCCTTTTGAGAATGACCTGCTTAGCTCCCCAAACTGGAGAAGCCAGCACCAATCCAGCCTATTTCAGTAAGCCACAGTATACCAGTGGCTGATCTGAGCTTGACCCTTGGCAACAGAGATGTTTCCCTTCTGTTATGCCTTATCCTACACCCCTATATTGAGGCAATGATGCTTCTGCCTGTATTTCCACCTGCATCATCCACTTGCTCCTTCCTCGCCTATACATCAACATCCACACCAGCAAGTCCTTCTCACAAAAGCCTATTTGCCATATGACTCCATTTTCCTCGACTTACCTGATTGTCTCCTGACAGGAAAGGGAAGAAATCTAAACCTGCAAAGAGCCAAAGGAAAAGAATTCAGCTTCTCAAAGTAAAAAAATAAAACCAACAAAAACCAAAAACAACACCTCATCATTTTCCCACCATTTATTCTGGAATAAAACCAGCGTAACACTGATGACAGTTCACATTCTCCTCACTACCAGAGCCTGCAAAACATCAACCTTTTAAAACCTTTAAGATATTAACCTAAAATCTGCGCTTTTTTTCCCCAAAACTTTTCAAGCCTTAAGATATTAACCTAAATCTTCTTTTCTCCGATCTTTAAAAACCTTAAGATTTTTAAAACCTTAAGATTATGCTAAGTTTTGTGGAAGTTTTTACTGTTTGTTTGGGGTTTTTTTAATACCATTTCATCCTCTGTAGATGCCAAATAATACTTGGCACTACTGGGTTGTCAAACGGCAGCACATTTAAATCCTTTACAACAGTTATTATTGCTTGGAGAGCTGTACCTACAGCTGTGGACAGTCAGAAGCTCACCTTGCAAGTCGTAAGGCATAGGTGTCATATGGAATGGGTGCCTGTAGTCTTGGATAAGCGATGTGTTGATGTAGCTGGTGTCAACAGCAGGAAGGCTTGGTGTTCTTGACACAGGAGATGCTTGATGGGGTAAATTTAAAATGCTGGAAGAAACAATGGCTTCTTAAAAAGTGTAAAAGACCAGCATCTGACTGTCCCGTGCAGGGTATGTCTATTTTCAGGTTTAACAGACAGCCTCTCAACTTTGTGAACTTTGTGTCAGGCGTGTGTGTGGCACCCCTACTAGATGTCAAAGCTTCACAATGCTACGGTGCCTCAGCGAGGCTCTGAAGGACTGGGGGAAAGGCTGGAAGAGACATGGGCATCCCACATTCCCCAAGCTACCTTCTCACCTTTTATCAGCAAAGTTAAACTTCATCTGTCTTTGTCTGAATTAACAAAATCAAAAGCAAAGGGAAGTTCAGTCTCAAACACCAGGCCCTGGTGACTGTCACTATAAACAGTACTGGGATCTCTGCTATGTTACAAACACTCCTGATCCTGCAAGTATACTGAACCCCAAACCCACATACAAATCTGCATAACAACACAACATTTATACTCTACAAGGTAATCAGCAATGGGAGATGGCCAAGAAGTTCTGAAGGAGTTTGAAGTGATCACCAAATCATTTCCATTACAGGAGTTGGAATCACTTGAACAGGATCCACATCGGTTTAGCCTCAGTTTGTAGGCCTGCATGTTTCTGTAAACAGGGTGCCACTAACAGCTTGGTTCCTGGGTGTAATTGGGTTATTCTGGCATTCTTTATTACTGGGTGACTGGCAGTAGCCACAGGCAAACCCCACACGCTCCCGTACCACACCCATGCTTCTCGTTGCTGACTCCCTCCCTATGTGCTGTGTTTATATTTCTCTGCAGAAGAAAAACATTCCCAGATATGAAAATAAAAAGTACTTCTCATCCACAGCCTCTTGCACCATTTTATGCTCGTTTTCACAAGTACAACCGAAAACCTGTATCGTGTTACACACTTAACAAGTCAAAGTTGTTATTTCAATCTTCTCAGGCCTTGTGATCTGAGATCATATCCATTTGATAAGCTACTAAATCAGGATATAAACCAAATGTGTAAGTTTCTAGATACAATTTATTTTGAAATGTATTCCTGCTCTCCATCGTGAGTATATTCTCTCTGCACTGGCTTCCGTATTTGATTCTCACCCCTTATTGTTTAATGGTGATGCTGGAGATATGGAAGGACAGCTCCTCTTTGCAGATGGTTCTTCCTCCTCTTCATCCGATGAGCTATCAATGGTTAAATCAATCACTTCTACTTTCTTGTTTTTATTTGACTGTTGGTGAGAAGACACTTGGTGTTCCAAGGAAGAGCTTATGCATCCTAGACAAAGTAAGTCAACAGTATCAGCTGTAGCTTGTAACAACACTTCTACCATCATAACATCACAGCTTATATGCCTTCCTAAATAAAATTTAGCTCAGAATAAAAGACAACAGAATTACATGTCATTGATAACAACTTAAAAGCCCCAAAGAGGCATTGCTCAACTTCTCTCTGTCACAAATGATCGGTAAAAGCTACACAAGCAAAACTGAGCATCTTGCAAAGTTCAAGGCACACCAACACTTAAAAGCCCAGCAGTCTGACACTCCACCCCAAAACATGACTCACCATCCACCCCGTTGTAAGAGGCAGTTACTTCCTGCACTTCCTTCTTTGATCTCATCGGAGCCCATGAGCCGTCCTCCTTAAACTGAATTTCATCACAATCTGTACAATACTTCAGGATTTCCATGAACAACCTGTCAATCAAAACCATTTAACATCAGTCCTCAAAAAGACCTTAACTCCTTTTTTTTTCCCCACCCAATATCTTTAGTAGTCAGTGTAAGTTTGAGTTAGTGTTTAAAAAGGTCAAAAGCTTTCGTTGTTCTACTCTTTTCTCTTCTGGTTCCTTGATAAAAACAAGTCAGTGAAAAATTAAAATACTATCTACAATAAAAATCTGCCCATCCCCATCATGACACAGAACTCTCAAATTCCCAAAGCAAAACAAGAATATGAACTAGCATTAAAAAAAAAAAAAAAGTCTCCTTCTTACCCAGGTTTATCTTTGGCAATATTTAACCGAGGAAGCCCATATCTTAACAGAGTCCATGTAGCTGAGGAATAGTATTTTCCTGACACTTTATAAGAGGAAAACTTCCTAACAAAAGCTGAGGATGTAAATCTAAACTTACATCTTTTTCTCCTAGCTCAGCCTCCTAAATATTTTAGGATCCTGGCACCACATCACTCACTGTGGGAATTCCAGCTTTTGACCGAGACTATTTGTGTGGTTCTGCACGGGAAAAAGCTTTGCTTTAATCAGTGAGAAAGTTCACTCTTTCCCAGATGAACACATTTGCTAGAAATACCCTTCTCTTTGAGATGCTATAATGACACCACCTCATTTCCAACATCTGCACCTAGCGACACAAGGAATAATGAAAATGTGTTGCTTTAATGATTACTACTCTTAGTTTTTACTATTTTATCCTGACACCTAGAATAAGGAACCCCACAGTTCTCTGACCCGAGGCAGAGGACCTGTAAATCTCAGGGTCCATGTACCCCGTGTGAGCCCTGAGTGCCTCTTCAAGAGCTTTCTGCAAAGCCTTAAAGAGGATCCTGAACAATCTTGTGCTTCACTGGCAGGTCACCAAAACAAAGCACACACTCACTAAAAAAAGACTCAGTTATTTGTGAGGTGGTTTTCTGAGGTTCTCTTCATTTCAGGGTTTTTACTTCTGCTTTTTGGGGATTTCATTTGATTTGGCATTTTTGTTTGTTGGGGGGTTTGTGGGTTTCTCCTGAGTAAAACATTCTTAGAGTATTCTCAGAAGACTCTACTTGTTCTTTTCCTTTATCACACTTTGGAGATTCCTGCCTAAGGAATTAATATGGAACACATCACTTGGCATTTCTGCATGGAGATTCCTTTATTTTTTTTTTCATGTTTTGCAGGTAGGCAGTACCAGCAAATCAATCTCTTTATCCCTTTCCATATACAGCAACTCCCCGAGCGTGGAATTGTACATGGAATTACACACGGAACAAGGAGGATGGCAGCATTTATTTGGTCCAAGATGAATGTCTGCTATTAACTAATGGCAGATTTGGGCATTTACTGCATTAAGAGACAACCTGTGCTGTTGTTACCTAGGGATGCATCACTGTGGATATTGAACAGAACACAAACCAACCCACAACCATTTTTGGGAGGATAGCTCAAAGATTTACCTGGGATTGGAAGGAACACCATTCTTATTATTAACTTTAACAGTTCTATGACCACAATTCTTCCAGAGTACTGAATGAAGAGGTAGCTGGTTAGTAATCCTTCACCAGCAGCAGCAAAATTAAACAGCATGGTAACTCAAAAGAGGTCACAGCCAGAGGAGCAAGATTTCTGTGCAGCGCAAGCGCAGTAAGCGGGGAGCATAATTTGGATTCGTTTCGATTCCAGTTGTACTCACCCGTCGATAATGAGATGTTCATAGGGAGCCTTCTTGTCACAAACAGGGCAAACCCAGGTTGGTTTCTTCTCGTTCATTTGAATGTAGAGAGTGGCATCAAAACATTGCAGGTGTGAACAAGTCAGGGCCCTACATGGTATGGTTAGCCGCATTTTACCGAGCTTTAGGAGAGGAAAACAAAAAAAGGAATACAAGATTACATCATCTTGGTATTAAATTAACAAACGGGACTTTTCTGGCTGTAAGGAGACAGAGGTAGGTTCAGTTTTATTCTAGAAAGAACTCTCACAAATCCGAGTTCGGATTAAAACATGTGCAATATACATTGTTCCCTCCTTCCTGTAGGTTTGATTATCACATAAAAGAAAAAGAGTTACTCAAAATCCCATTTTTAACTGTGTTAGATCAAAGAAACCAAAGACTATATCCTTCCATCTTCCCCCAACAAAATACAGAGTACAGTGAGCACCTCTAACACACCAGTGTCTGGACAAACCACAACAAAGAATTCTTCTTCATTAGTACTGGACAAGCTGATGACCATGGGTCAGTGCTCTCCTATTGCCCCCAGTTGGAAGTGTGTGTTCAAGCTGCTGTCCACGGCTCGGTCATCAGGGCACTGCCAGAACCACTTGGTTAACTTCACAGGCACAGAAGCAGCATATAGAAAAGGCATTTGCAGGATGATGGAGCATTCCCTGACGGGTTTCTCTAACTCCACTTATTTCACAACTTTCCCAGAAGAAAATGACTACTCATTAAGTCACAGCCATTAAGAAACTCTTCTATACTCCTCTTGCTGTGGTAACAACACTGCTGTGCACAGAACTGTGAGCTACCCTGAACTGTCACTGGAACCTTCTTGTGTAAAATACACAGAGCTGACTGTCCCCTGTAACACCATCACACCTTTTCAAGACTACAAAGTGTCTGCAAAGACAGGGACCTGGTGGAGCAGGGCCAGAGGAGCCCCAGCAATGCTGGGAGGGCTGGAACCCCTCTGCTGGGAGGCCAGGCTGGGAGAGCTGGGGGGGTTCAGCCTTCAGAGGAGAAGGCTCTGGGGAGACCTTCTGGGGGCCTTGCAGGACTTCAAGGGGCCTGGCAGAAAGATGGGGAGGGACTTTTGAGCAGGGCCTGTTGGGACAGGACAAGGGGTGATGGTTTAAACTAAAAGAGGGAGATTCAGACTGGAGAGAAGGAGAAATTGTTGGTGCTGGGGGTGGGGAGAGCCTGTGCCAGGCTGCCCAGAGAGGTGGTGGCTGCCCCATCCCTGGAAACGTTGTGGAATGGGAATTTCTTCGTTTGGATTGAGTAAACCAATGCTAACCCTGACCATAAAACATTAATGTATGATCATATTGAACATAAAATTGATTAGACAGTGGGAGGCATTTGACACTAATCTGAAAGTTTCCTCTCCTCAAAAGGAAAACAAAAAGAAACAAACAGTATTTTCCTGGCAAAGTGCCTACGCTGCAGCTTAGAAGGGGCTTGAATTGACCACACCAAAGGTAGCAAGAAAGAACGTCTAAACAAGACTTTTCCCACGTTCCAAACCAACAAAACAATTACTTACAAAGAACCATTTACACCGAGTATTTTGAAGTTATTCCTATTTGACTAAAACACACAGCAGGACTTCGCTGGGAAACCTTCAGGCGATTCTAGCAGAGGTGAGCAGGAGGAACCGTTTTGGGTCTGGTTTAATTCCAGCAGCGCGGTCATGCGTACTGACTGCCAGCAGTACAGGACTGGTGCCACAGGATGGCACTCAATCTCACAATATCACAAAAATAAAAACACTATCAAGAACAAAGGCTCTACTCACAGGCCACTACTTCCTCCATGATGTTTGGTTTGTTTGTTTTCTTGCATCCCCCTCGTTCAGCAGAAATCCCTCCCGCCCCATTCTCTGCAAATTCACAGCTCAACTGCAGGATTTTGCTTATTTTTTCTTCCTCTCTGGCTCTCAGCCATCGGCACAAAAGTCAGCACCAGATGGGAGGGGAGTGGACAAGCCCCTGGGGAGCCGGCAGTAATGGTGCTGGGGAGTCTGATGGTGGGAGGTGCTGGCTGTGCCATGTGTTTGGCACCCTGTCCCCACAAAGTCCATGACCAAGCACATTATTTCTACCACATAATCAACCCCCAACAAAGCAAGGCCCCCGATCCATGTCTGTTATGAATTCTTATCTCCCAGATGGTAGGTCAATGGCTCATTTGTCTTTTGGGCACAATAAGAGTCTCCAGGCTCGGTAAGGATCAAGAGTTAAGGGTACCGGAGGTAAAACCTGGATGATTCTATGCCATGCAAAATAAAAACAAGGAAGGCCAAAGACACGTAAATACCTGAGTAAAACCAGAGATTTAAACCAGAAACATTTCCACAAGCTTTTGGAATAAAAACTGCACCTCCGATTTCGAGGCAGCGTTCGGATTTAACCGGAGCCGTACGCGTGCAGGCAGAATCGGCGTGCTCAGCGTTAACAAGTTGATGTCTCCTTTCCCATTTTTGGCACTGAACCTCCCGGATCAGCTCAGCCCTCCTGGCCAAGCCGTGTCTGAACCGACAAAAGAAAAGGTCATAAAAGAAGGGATGAATCCCAACTTTTGACAAATTGAGTTTCCCAGCACCGTTAGCGTTCCGATTCCTGCCCGTCGGCAGCCAAAGGAGCACTGCACTGATTTCTTTTACAACTGCACAAAGCATTGCCATCTTTCCGTGCTAAAAAAAAAACAAACCCAACCAAACAAAACAAATGAAAAAATGCACCCAAACCAGGAGTTAAGGTTTGTAAACAAAGCTGCAAAACCCACAGTTAAAAATGCTAGATTTGGAATTTCTGTGCAGTTAAATATTTGCTCCAGCTGCAGTGACATTTATTTATTTCAAAGGAGAAAAATAAATAAACAAATAAATAAATAAAAGAGCATGAAAATTCAAGTGTCTTCCTGAAAGACAGGCTCAGTGCAGCCCATTTGCCTGCTGTATCTTGGAGAGATTCAGCCAATAGTTAAGGACAGCTTTTGCTCCGTACTCCCCGCTCGCGGAGGGAGAGCAGGCCTCTGTGCTAAAAAAAGCTCAGCAGCAATCCAAAACAAACGCAGAGGAAGCTGCCTCGCTCTGCGCTGTTTTGAGGGCCAAATAAAGGTCATAAAGCCCAAACCTGCCACCCCCCCCCCCCCCCATCCAGATATGCATTTCCATTTCTTTGCCATGCGAGAGAATCTCACCCTGGACAAGCGAGAGGGGAGATGAGCACCTGCACGTTAACTGAGCTGAAGATGCAGCCCTCCTTTCGGTTTTGGTTCTGCTGTTGGGAGACCAAACCAGCATTTTCAGTGCGTGTTTTCAAAGCACACGCTGTCCATTCAAGCATTTGAAAGCAAGAACAAAATATTTACCCAAAAAAATCCTCCCTGAGCCAAAGGCTTAGACATTATCAGGTAGAAATATAGAAGCTAGAATAAAATTACAGTCAGAGGATAGTCTGAATCGTGCCAATAACCTTTTTATTCATAGGACAGGCTGAAGGGTGCAGTCCCTGTCCCAAGGAGCCTCTGCAATGATGGATTATTCCAAGAGCTACAGTGAAATCAGACAGCTCTGAATGAGGAACACGCTGGAAAAAAAAGTCAAGTGTGTATGTTTTGTAGACATTATTAAAATGACAGAGACAAATATGCTCCAAATAAGCTGCTACAGGCTTTGTTCTGTATGTCTATCAGAAAAAAAAAAAAAAAAAGTGAATGTTAAAGAGGAAATCCTGACAAAGTTAGGATTCCTGAATGTCTAATAGCTGTTTTGGTTTGACCCCTGGCAGAACTCTGAGAAGGCAAAATGGAATTCACTATCGACAGGTATTAGCAAGCTTCAGTCCTAAAAGCAGTTACTGTAGAAGATACTCCTGCTCTAATACTATCTCCTCTGCCTCGCAGTCGTCCAGGAAAAAACAAAATCACTCATCTAGAAGCACTGCAGAAGAAATTTTATCAGTGACAGAGGCAATCAGGACAAACAGCAGGGTCAAAACACTCCTGTGGAATCATCTGTAAAGTCACATAACCGCCCGACGGGGCAGTTTTGCCAAATCAAGTACAACTGAAATAAAGATCTGCAATCCCAGAAGCTGTGTGAAGATAAATTCAAGATCGTTAATTACTACATAGGTGCTTCTGCACTCTCAGAGCTGTTTAATTCCTACTAAGGGTTTACTATTTGCATCTGCGTTAGGAACTAAGGTTAAGTGGTGAGTATGTTGTACCCAAAGATTGACAAAAACACCCCACTGTGACTATCCTTGTGCTTTCTAGAGTAACAAAGCACTAAGAGCACAACAAAAATTCAACTCTAACAAGTCAGTAAAATAAGCAGCCAGGTGGGGACCCAAAATACTCCAGCATTCCAAATCTGCAGCAGTTTCAATGGGACACACAAATTCATTGGATTTTAAGATTATAGGTTAGGAGGTTTTAAGTTTACAGATCAGGGATTTCTTCTGGAAATGCAATCTGTGCATCTTTCTTACAGATGAGTTTTATCTTCCTTATAAACCTGCTGCTATTTAATTAGCATCAGTGTCGACAGAGAAAGTCTTGGGATTGAAGATCATGCAAATAACACATTTATTTACAGTGACCTAATGCACGCACAAAAAGTAGGAAACAAAGCTTATCCATTAAAAGTTTATCTTTACACTCGTAGAGTTTCTGAACCCATTTCATCACTTGGGAAATAAGCTTCAATTTTGCAAGAATATGATCAGTTTTCTTGCTTAGATTTTCCACCTGAAAATTTTGTGTCAAGCTTGAGCTGACTGTGCCAAACCAGGAAACAGATGCATCCTTAATTTTGAAAAGGGGTTAAAATTTATACTTGGAATTTGGAACAAATGTTGTTTGAACAACCTCTAGACACGGCTTCGTTTTTAATGTACGACTGTTAAATATTCCAAGTGTCCACATGCATATAATCACCTCAATGCTCAATTCTTTGGCTGCAGACGCTGGCCAAAGAGCTATTTTTAATCCTCCCAGTCACCTACCTGACCACTGAGAGTGGTTTTATCACCCTCGGGGACCCAAACTGCACACTCAGATTTCAATGTGCACTTAGATATAAATTCTGAAGTAGTGTTTTGAAGTAAACAGAATCCTCATTTTCTCAAGGCTGTAGCATGTGCTCAAGCACAGTGCCAGATAACATCAGCACTGGATCCTATCCCCACACAGGTAAATACAACCTAACTGAATACATGTCCCAGAACAGCCACTGATTAAAATCAGTTTTGAGGGAATAATTATAAAAACAAAACAAAACAAACAAAAAAAACCAAACAACTTACTGGACAAAGAAGAGAAACTCGTAAGCTTGTTGTTGCTATTTCACTGTCTGGATCAGCAGTCAGTTTCTCTTTAACTGTTATTTGAAAGAAGAAAAGGTTTATTTTACAGGTGATTTAAGACACAAATTGGACGACAAGAGAAATAAAACGAGCCTGAAGCTGCATGCTAAACTCCCAGTTTGCCATAGCTACTGGAAGCAAGCAGCAAGTGACCATTGCTTCAGACTCACACAATCAATTTGGAATGTAAGCAGTCTTTTGAAAGATCATAACCAACGAGATTTAAGAAAATGAAAAGCAGGCAAAGCTCATCTTAAACTAAAAATGGATTTATACAGAGATGTCTCTTTTTATAGATGTGCAACTTTATACTTGTTATTTAAAATCTACCAGCAAGATGAGCCACATTGACTTGACTGGTAACTTCAAGATTTGAATAACTCTCCCAAGGACAAGAACCACTGTAACCCTCGGAAATAGTCATCAAGCCATCCTCTGATTCAAAACTGAACAGCAATTGGAGAAACAGGAAACGAGAAAAGGACAACATCTGAGTTTTAAAGAACCGCAGTGAAATATTAGCACTGCAGAAGGCTTTCATCTCTACCCATCCTCTACTTGTCCTTAGAAGGACTGTTCTATGAGTAGTGACTTGTTCAGTGGACAAGTCAGTTCCATGTTCTTCCTGCTCTGTGAACCAGACCTACACCCTCAGCCTCACCTCGTAGACACAGAGCAGTAGCCACTTGGAAATTCCCTAGATTTTGGGGCACTTCAATCAGCACAAGCCACCTAGCTTTGCAGCATTTACTGGTGGGCTAACCTCCTCCCTGAGAAGGTCCTGTGCTGTGCACGTCAGCATTAAAGAGGACGACCAACAGCCGTCAGGTGTTGGGGAGTTTCACCCTCTCCCTGAAAAAGAAAGAGGCTGCGGGTTTTGCTCGTGTTGTTATTATCTGACCGAACACTGCCACGTGCTTGTGAGAGAAAACAATGCAGCAGCAAACCTCACACTTAAACTGGAAGGGGGCTGGGAGGAGTACCGTGCTCAAGAGGCTCTCTCCAGGAGCTCACAGCACAATACGGTGCCAAAGGAACAAAAACTGTGTTGATGGAGCCTTTCCTCCAGCGTGGCAGTGGCAGGGTTCACTAGCAGGCATTTAGGTCAGCTCGCCTGAGGTACTGAATTACCACCAGTTAACTATATAAATACAGTTGTTCTGTCCTGAAGAAACAAAGCCAGTATGGCTGAACTGAAAGAGATTCTCTCGCATTTTTCCCTTCCCAGTGTCAACAGGGTTCCTGGACTGGCTCCTAGTACAAACAAAGGCCTCTGAGTCTTTGAATTGGAACTGAATACAAAGAACACCACTATCAGATCCTCAAACCCCAGAGAATTGTAGGAAGTCCAAACCTCAGTCAGTACAGTCCTATTTCAAATCTCCTTTTACAAAAGCAGTTTGTCCTTTGCAAACAAGCAGCACATCAGACGTACTTAGCGCTCTAGAATGGTCAGGGTTCCGGATTCCTTTTGCTCGCAACCTCTGCAGTAACACCGTGGAGGACAGCTGCTTGACAAGGTAGACTGCCATGGAATAGTTCTGGAAAACAGAACAAACGATCAAAGGCAAATCTGCTTTAACCCAAAGACAGCTTGTCTTTCATACGAGGCTTAGGCAATTTGTTAGGTGCTTACAGGGCACTGCCTTTCTAAAGCAGTTACCAGACTTTAGACAGGGACGGTTTCAGACTAGAGAAAACCCACCTGCCTCAGAAAGTCCCCACAGGGCTGGAGTTTTAGAGGTGCAACAAAAATGACTCCCTGCTTCACGGAGATTAGATCTGGCTGCAAACCAAGCTATTAAAGCAGCGTTCAGGACACTTTTGGAAGTTTTAAATCTAAGTTAAGAAGTGTAATTTCACGTCAATAACGGCAGGTACTGCAGTTGTGTCAATACGTTCAAGGGAAGCTGTCAGGTCAATATGATCAAAACATTTTTCTTTTCTTTTTTCTTTTTTTCTTTTTTTTTTTTTTCCTTTTAATAAAAGCTTATTTTGTTTTCAAAATGAGAAAATCACCAGTGATGCCTCTTCAAAAGCAATACATATAAAGATGCAGCCCCTGCAGTATTTCCTACGCTGTTTAGCAGCAATGTTCAACTTTCTTTTCCTCATTTTCCTCTTCTCTCTTCAACTTTCTTTTCCTCATTTTCCTCTTCTCTCTTCAACTTTCTTTTCCTCATTTTACTCTACTCTCTTCAACTTTCTTTTCCTCATTTTCCTCTCTTTAACTTTTCCTCATTTTCCTCTCTTACAACTTTCTTTTCCTCCATTTTTCTCTCTTAACAACTTTCTTTTCCCCATTTTCCTTTCTCTTCAACTTTCTATTTCTCATTTTCCTCTCTTCAACTTTCTTTTCCTCATCCTCCTGCATTCTGTGTCTATGAGATGCTAAATTCACTGCTGAAGCTCACCAGAAGCAAGGCAGTTGGAGAGTTCACGAGTTCAACAGGGCCAAGACGTGCTCCCAGTGAATCTCACCAGAGCAGACAAGAAGTCACCACTGCCACCTGTCTGTCCCACCCCTCTGGAAGAGGTTAGGTCACTTCCCCCCACCACCCTTCCTTATGGGTGGCAGCAAAAAGCCATGGAGGATGACTTCTGCCACTGCTGAAAATAACGGGGTGTCCAAGCAGGTCAGATGCTGAGTGCAGCTCAACTCTGTAAGTGGGGTGAGCCCTCCCTCGACGGATGAGCAGCAGTGGCCAGGTGCTCCTCCTGGAATTGTGGTTTCAGACCACAGTCTGAGATTTCTGAAGCTGTCATTCTCCTTTTGAGCTACTAACAACAGCGGGTAATAACTGTCTTTCTAAAAATGTGGTGTTGTACTACGCATCCATCAACAACACCCCTCTCTCCCCCAGAATGGAAAGGACAAAATTTGTGGTTTCACATTAGGGTCCATCAGTATTTGCTAAACCTGCAGCAGCTGCACTCGCACACGTTAAATTGAAATATGAAAGGCTTCCCCCAGCAACTGCCATGTGTGTTTCCACTTACAAAACAAACCCCACACAACTGTGACATCTACCATCCTTTATTTAGGATGCCACCAGAATCTGAAGATGGGATTGCAGTTCCCTCTCTTGCCATAAAATCACACAAACTGAAACAGCATCAGGAACGCCGCGTTTTAAATATTTCATTCTTCCAGCGAATGCTTCTCACATCGTTAAAAACCACTACTGCTTTAACTTGTTTAATGCCTCAATTAGTAGAGAAGTTAGAAAAAAACGCTAATTAACATTGTGAAATTATTTACCGACAGCTTGAATCTACAAAGCTAGGAACTTGCCCAAGGCATCTCGTACAGAAGGCTCTTGAAACAGATTGTGTAAAAATCACAACGATGACTTGAGGAAAGGTAGAGCGCACCAGTTGAGACACCCACCCGACTCTGAAGGGAACGGGGAGGAGGGGAACTCAAATTTTGTACTAAACAGGCACATCCAAAGAGAAAATAGTTCCTCGCATTTAACTCAAGCAATCTCATCAGTGGGGAAGTTCTGACCCGCATCTGATGCTCAAATACAAGAAGAATTTACCACTCTCTTCAGTTTTGCATAGTAAGCCAGAAGTTAGGGGTTTAGAAGTGGAATATCTGGGAAGCCTGAAAAACGACCTCGTACACAAGAGACTAGCTTGAGAGTCCACGCAGACCTGGGATATATCTTTCCCCTAAATCCTCACTGGTATTCTTAAGCAAAAGTGGATCCAGAGCAATAACCAGGATTCAGCAGCGGGCACTTCACCAAAGCAGGTTCATTTCTAAATGCTTATTTCTGATATTAGATAAAAGGAGGATTTTAAATAAATAAATAAAAAAGAAACCAAAGCATTCAGCCACCATTTATTCTAGCATCTGTTTTACGCTCCACCAGAAATCCATTGTGGTGTTTTACAGCTGGCTACTGCACGCGATCGGGCCACCAGCGTCCCTCTGCGCTGCTTCAGGAACCCCAGGCTTTGAGTGCTGATGAATTCTTGAATAAAGCTTCATCTCAGGATAATTCTTGGGACTTCTGAAAACGGGATGGTCGTGGCAATGGCAAAGCCTCTGGTTTTCAAGCAGGTGTTGACTCTGTAGTGTGTTATCTAGCAGGTTTTTTTTGCCATCAGTGAAAGCACTGCACTAATTCGGACTAATTTATTGGAGGAACTTTTTGAATCATGTTCCAGACTTAATCAGTGCAGCAGAACATCAGCAACTTGCTAATACCAACTGTAACATTCTCCTCACAGACACAAAAAAAGTAATAAAAATCTGACTTCTTAAATATTAAGCATAAGGATAGCAGTTGTGAGAACAGAAAATGCTGAGAAGCACATGCAACAGGACAAGAGGAACCGGCCTCAAGCTGCCTCGGGGAGGTTTAGGTTGGCGCTGAAGAATAATTTCTTCACAAAAAGGGTTGTCCAAGGCTGTCCCAGGCTGCCCAGGGCAGTGGTGGAGTCCCTGTGATCCCTGGAGGGGTTTCCAAGCTGTGGTGCTGAGGGCCATGGGTCAGTGGTGCCCTGGCAGTGCTGGGTTGATGGTTGGACTGGATGATCTGAAAGGGCTCTGCCAACCGAAGTGATTCCGCGATTCAAAATGTAAAAAAGGCAAATGAAATCTCCTGGGCCCTGCTGAGTTGCTGTGATTTGTGTCCACACTGACCATGATAAAAGACCACCCTGTACTAAAAGTCACATGCCAGTTACGAGTTAAAGCCAAGATAAGGTTTGTCAAGTCCCTAAAATGAGAGAGAGCTTGAGGTCTGAAGTTAAGCCAAACAAAAAGAAAAAAATTTATAGGATGTGCTGCTGTCCTTATCTGGGCCCTCAATGAGTCATAAAGAGAGATGGGTGGGGGTGAAGAGGGAGAGATCACACCGAAAGAAGTGAAGGCTACTGATCAGAGGGAGTACATCCTATCTGCCCAGCGTAAAGCAATGCAATCACGAGAGGGAACAGTCTGCTGCTAAACCATGAAGCGTTTTCTGCACAGTTCAACTTGCTTATCTTTCAGCTCTTTCAAGCAGATGCCACAACAGAAACTAATAAACTTTAGACAGCGTTAGGTACCAGAGTTACTTACCCTTCCAATTTCTGCAGTCCATGAAACAACGATTGTGTTTGGTACCGTCGTAGATAATCTGACGAGTGAGGTAATGTTGATTGGTCGGCTGGGTCGCTTTGGTTCAACACCATTTTTGGTTGGTGGAAGATAGCCCTAGAAATCAAAAGTATTGTTCCCCTCAGTAAGAAAAAGAAATACTGGGTTTGCCTTCTTCCCCTCTCACCACAACCCTGCCCTAAGAAAAGCTGTGTCTCAGCTGAACCAGGCTCCCTCTTTTATTTGAAGATATATATATATAGATATATATAAAGACAATAAAGCATCAGGGGTTTTACAAGCCCTTTCTTTTATTTAAAGATATGTGTGTGTGTGTGTGTATATATATATATATATGAGACAATAAAACATCAGGGGGTTTACGTTCCCTTTCTCCTTACACAAGGTCTCGTACTTTCCACATCCTAACCCTGCCCAGAGAATACCAAGAGGCATCTCTGCCACCTCTCCTGTCTCAGCACTGCCTGGTTAGCATCTCCCAGTTTAATTCTATGTGATGCCTCAGTACAAAGTTGGCATTTTTCTCCCTAGCTCTGTTGGTCAGTGATAGTCTATTCCCTGCACAGACGACCCTCAAAACAGAGTCTGCTTTCAGCCAGTCTCTGGATGTTTGTCAAACAACAATTTATTGTCAAGTTTTTTTCAAAATGAACCTTCTGGATCTACTGGTTGGTATCCTGAGAAACCATTTCCCCAGCTGTCTTTTCCATTCATCTACACATCTTTATCCAAATGCTCCAAAACGTGCAAACAAAGGTTAGGATAAATTCTCAGGCTACTTTCTAAACAGACCATTCCTAATAATGCTCTCCAAATATTTATATATCAAAATAACATCATACTTACTGGAAGGCTGCATGGTTTCCCATTTACTTTCACACACAGATTGGGTGGGAAGTGATCTTCTTGCGGACAACTGGTTTCTGATAAACAAAACCTAAAAGCAAAGAGCTCCCATCATATTTCACTTCTAAAGCAATTTAAAGATCATCTTTTCCTAGAAGGATTTATTTTTTTTCCACTGAGTCATGAAATCATGACAAATCTTTCTAAACCCAGACCTCAAATTCTCTGTACAGATCATTAAGCAGGAAAGACCCCAAAAATTACAAGTTTGGATCAAGAAGGCTGTCAGTTCCTCCTCGGATCTTCTGAATTCCTCAGACTGACTCTGACTTATTCAGAGCTGCAGGTTCCTGTTACAAAAAGGCAGTTCATCTGAATTTTGTTCCTACCCTTTTTCCAGCCTGACCTCTTAAGACAAAAGCAAGGACTAAACAGACACTCTCTTGAACTGTCCCTCCTCCAACTTCGATAAAGCAGACGGCTGTTAGCCGTAGAATCAAATGCTACCCTCATGCCTGTGTCAAGCCTCTCACTTTGAAGTTCAGGCAGCTTTATTTATTTATTTCTAAGTTCAGACAGGCTTACTGCTACTGGAACCAAAATAAGACACACCCTTCCTTGTCCTATGAAATGTGTGTAGGCCGAGATCATGGACAATAAGCATTCAAAGGACCAAAAAGAGCCCCTCGACTCCACTGGATTTCTTCCAGGAGACCTGGCCCACCCACACAAATGGATCATCACATCAGGGTGTAGTGAGTCAAGGCAGGAGATTCTGACATGGGGGAGATAGGTTCTGTCCCTGTTTTCCCTCATGTCCACCTCGCCCCTTTGTCCATCTGACCCCACACCAAGCCAACTCTTGGTCAGCAGGAGGTACCCCGGCAAGCGAGACCCAAAAGCAATCTCCTTCTGTCCGGCAAGTTAACAGCTCACCCTGCAGAGAGACTTGGTTTAGTGGTCACCTGGCAGTGCTGGGTTAGTGGTTGGACTAGATGAGATTAAAGGGCTCTTCCAACCAAAACAATTCTACGGACAGGGAGACAAAAGGCAAGATGGCTGCGTTTGATGGGAGCAAGCTCTGAAGCCAACCCTGCTCACAGACCTCTGCAGAATTACAAGGATACAGAGGATTTCATCAACTTAAGATAGATTTGTCAAACCCGCTAAAATAACCAACAGGTCAAGACCCAGTCTGGTGATTCCCAAAGTCTTGCCTCCCTCCACCTAAAGAGAAGCAGACCTTGGCCTGCCATGCACAGGAAATGCTGTGTTTGACACCTCCACTAGGGAAAATAAACCTCCCCACACACAGATTTTGAAGGCCGAGGCATCCGGAATCTGACAGATGTAGAGATAAAAAAAAGGAGAGTACACAGAATGGAAAATCACTGAAGAAAACCAGATGGCTATAGACTAGTCCATGCAGTATCCTGATGTGCCAGCTATCAGGCCACCATCAACTGCAGGAAAGCCGCATAAAACAAGGACAAGTTGTTAAGTTTGCCCTTTTCAAAGCAGCCAGCAACGAGGTTTTCTCAAGAAAACAACAGGAAGAGACTCCTCTCCATAAAGGAAAGCCCAGCCTGCTGGGTAACAAAGATTTGTTCTATTTTAAACGGCCACAGCATCAAGAACAGGAGATACAAACACCCACCTTAGCTGGACCTGTACTGTGAAGTCACATTTGGTCCCAGAAATATCCCTAGAAACAACAGAACACAGGTTAAAACATATTGCTTACACAACAGGTTCATCAAGATTTTCCTCAGCGTTTGCTGTTATGTTCAACATATATTTTCTGGTATGTATAGTGTATACCACACTCTCCTCCTCCTAGGCAGTCAAACCACCACTCCCAAGACGTATTTTTTAAAGTTCAAGGTAAATAAATTAATTACATGCTCACCTATCCTCTACTATTTACTTTTTTTTTTTGTATACTATAAAGGAAATTCTGATGGGTCACTACCAAGTGAATAAATACAGAACTCGATATAAATATCCAGTGAATAAATATAGAGCTCGACAAAGGGGCTGAGTGATGTCAAGAAAAGGCTGCAGGAAGGAGTGTTACGTATTTTTACAGGGCTTCATACAAGAGAAACATGTCCAATGCTCAATGGACAGGGGTGGTATTTAATTCACTCCTCATCCCCATCCTCAGTTCACATGCAAAGGAGAAAAGAATTCCCCAGAAGAGTATTAAACACACCCCACGGTCCTTCAAGAGCACGTGTCCAGATGCAAGGCATGGTGAGCTAGGTCCTTTATTAAATTTAATTTCCGTGCTGTATTACTGATCAAATTCACTCACATTGAACTGCTGATTTGCTGCACTTGTTGTGGCGTCAGTGCAAACGCAAAGCAGGTTTCTCGAAATCGCTGACTGTTATCTGATGCTAGAAGAAAAACAAGAGATCATCACTTTAAAACCAGCAAATAGAGGATAATTAATGGAACAATCTCCTTTCATTAAAGCAGCCACATATAGATAACATACACGTTTTTATAGTGAGCCCAACAGGACAACACACGTCTGTTTCTGTAAGTAATTTTAAAGCCAGGAAGAAAGCTGCCATTTAAACCCTCCTGTAAATAACAATACAATAAACAAGCTTTATATAAATTATACATTGAAGTGATACAGAGAACAGCAAAGATGAGACGAATCAGCTTAAGACTTTCTATCAGTCACGGGAACTTTATTACATTAAAAAATGATAATAATTCTTTGGCGTTGTCATCAATCACCTTTTTTATTCCCTTTAATAGAAGGGATCACGGATTGCCCTGGGAAACACCCAGAGTGACTGCAGTGCAAGGTACTGTACAGAGTTAAAGGCACCAACTGCACAACATGCAAACAACTCCGGAGATGCACAAGTGTGAAATCGGGTTCTGAAGTCTTTCCACGCTGGGCTCTTGTGCTCCGTTACAAGAACAAACGGTACTCCTGAAAAGCAAAGTCATGTTAAATGTCTCCGAAGCAGCACTTTTTCTAGCTAAAATACATCCCTTCACCGGGGCCACAGGCGCCACTGCGATACAGAGTCATACACAGTGGGAACGAAAATGGCTTTTGGCAAAAACTCAAATTAAATGAAAAAAAAAAAAAAAGAAAAGAGAAGAAGAAGGAGGGGAGGAAGAGAAGAAGAGGGGGAGGAAGAGAAGAAGAAGGGGAGGAAGAGAAGAAGAAGGGGAGG
>JANVCC010000036.1:5960090-6022614 GCA_025345505.1 Todiramphus chloris collaris
AAGAAGAAGGGGAGGAAGAGAAGAAGAAGGGGAGGAAGAGAAGAAGAGGAAGAAGAGGAAGAGATGAGGAAGAGAAAGCAGCAGCATCTCCCCAGAGAACCGTGCAAGACTCATCAGCACACACACTGAAGTTGTAAGAAGCTTGCCTTTCAATTTCATCATTCTTAATAATTTTCTATGGTTATGAATAACTATATTGTGCATTAAACACTCGATACATTTATCTCTTTTTTTGTTGTTTTACTATAATATGCTCTCTGACTCACCCTTGAGTGACAGATGAGTGACTACTTCAGGGTGATACCTTCAGGTATATTGTTCAAAACAGCATGTGGTAGGTTGGAACCGACAATAGAACAGACACTGACTTGGTATAAATATTAACAGCAGCAATCTCACAGAATTCCCTTTCTCTCTCTCTCTCTCTCTCTCCTGTGTGCCAACACTGCGAGACCTGTACATTTCATTGCATTCTGCCCCACAACAACACGTGGCTCTTCCTCAGTTGCTCTAAAGCTACAAAGGCAAAAATAGGTAATAAACACCAAACTGCTGTGAAATATCAGTGACACTAAATCTTTTTTGAAGTTAGATAAACCACTTTTTATATTTTTATTTCCTTTTTTTTTTTTTTCCTCCTCAATAATTCTGACCGGAACGTCCAAAAACACCACCTGGGAAAAGGCAAAGCCTCAAGCTAATGTGTAGTTAAGACAATCACAACTACAGCATCCAGCATCTGTTTTTATTTGAATGCATTTTCAATTCTATTTCTTCAGATGACACATCACGGCGTAAGAATGCCCAGGAAATATTCACACAATGTACACAATTAACAATGAGAACCTGTTACAATTATTTGGTATTCGGCAGCATTTTGCGCCTATTTTTAGTCACGAATGGGAAGATGATGGTTGCATACTGTACAGAACAGAATTAACAAAGTTCCCGTGCTGCAGACTGGAGAACTGGATTAATCCAAGTTGGGGGTTTCATATTTTTACACAGTTAAACGTGGCCTTAACCTGTTGGGTTGATTTTCCTCCTGTGAATGAATTGCTTTACTCTAGAAACTGGCAGCTCTATCAGAAAAGCTCTGGAAACTTTTGCAAACTCTCTTTTTTTGTGAACTCCAACACCTTTAATTCAAGGACAAGACTGCTGAACATTTAACTAATGCCTGCTTCATGTTGAGCTTCATTAGCCAAAGCAGCTAAAGAGCAGTTACCAAAAGAAAAGGTCTAACCCCAAATTTCCCATGTAATCGTTTTCCTTTTCAACTCATCTATTTTGCAGCATCCCCAGTTTAAAGAATCGAGCAGGTAATGGGGATTTTTGAAGGGAGGAGCTAAAGAACCATGAGCAAACCAGAAAAGGCTCCAAGATTCAATCCTTTTCCTCTGTTCGTTACTGGCTGGTATTAACACAAGACTTACTTCTGCTCAAGAGTGAGCAATGTGGGTTTCTAACACCTATATTCAGTTTCCTCATCCTCCTGCATTGGCCAAATGAAAGCATTAGACATGAAACCAGCAGAAAACGAAGTAGTACATCCCTCAGTGCTCCAACGTTTCCACTTACACTGGTTATTAACTTCAGAAGCACTCGCCTTAATTACTAATAACTTGCCTAATAAGCACAAGCCCACGAGCCGACAGCTCAACGGTGCCCAGCGATCAGAGATGTCCTTCATCCCACGCTGCCCGATGTTTTCTTCGCCGTAAACCATTCATAATATAATTTTTTTTCCAGTGTTTTCAGCACGTTGCTTTTGTGTACAAGCAGCAATCAGAGTGATTATCACGGGAGCGGGGCCAAATTGCAAAGAAGGAAGAAACAACTCATTAATTAGGCAAAGATGATCCAAAAGCCAATCAAAAGATTTCCAAACGCTTGACAGATCGAGGGGAAGACAGACAAGAAGCAGCATTACTCTCAACTAGAAGAGAGTTAGGGTCAAGCTCTTCAGCTAGTCCTTGGATACAGCTCTGCCCCTTGGCTGTCTAACTACTAACAGGAAAAAGAGCAAATTTCATTATCAGGAAAACACTGGGCTACTGGATATGAAATCCCAGCTACATTTTACAAGGGCCAGGATGGTTAAAAGCATTAAAGCTGCCATATTCTAGCTTGAGCTTAAGATCCCACCACTGCCACTCGATCACAACCACACTGGGACAATCTCCCACCGGCTCCCTGTGTGGAACAGTATTTGCAGGCTGGCCAGGGAAGGAGGGAAAAGGTTCCTTCTGGCTGAAAAATCATGGCAAGTGAATTCAGAGGTCAGTTAAATGCTGAGGTTTTTCAGACTGGAGAAGAGAAGGCTCCCCAAGCGGAGACCTTCTGGGGGCCTTTCAGAACTTGAAGGGGGCTGGCAGAAAGATGGGGGGGAGTCTTGAGCAGGGCTTGTTGGGACAGGACAAGGGGTGATGGTTTAAACTGAAAGAGGGAGATTCAGACTGGAGAGAAGGAGAAACTGTTGGTGCTGAGGGTGGGGAGAGCCTGTGTCAGGCTGCCCAGAGAGGTGGTGGCTGCCCCATCCCTGGCACCATTGCAGGGGAGGTTGGCCGGGGCTCTGAGCACCCTGCTCTAGCTGCAGATGGCCCTGCTCCCTGCAGGTGCTTGGACCAGATGAGCTTGAAAGGTCCCTTCCCACTCAAACCAGGCTGTTGATTGCATGAAACACGGGAAGGAAAAGTGAACAGCTTCATAAAGCCTCTGTTAACAAGACCTGAAAACTCACTGCCTGTGGAATTTGCTCCTCATGTGCTGTTGCAAACCAAGGCTGCCAGGGGGTTTGACTTGTGTGTGTATGGAAGGGGCAAGCTAGGAAGGAGGACCTTGTTTGCATATCTGGGGTTGTGTAGGAGGAAGAGAGAATGCAGCAAAGAAAACCAAAAGCATCCTCTGGAAGGGAGATGAGAAATGTTTTTTCTTCGTGGTTTTCTCTAATCTTCTCCCATATGTTTTCACGCAATCTTTTATACCCGCGTCTATTCCTCCTAGATCTACTTACCCTACAAACGATGCATGAAATCTTGAAGAAAACACATTAAACGGAGCTAATTCAGCAGCTTTACTATTAAATACTAAGCTTCCATGCTTGTCTAGGAGTACACAAACTCCTCTATTTCTACGGAGTTCAGATTTCTCAAGGAAGAAACATTGGAAAAGTGGAACTTCACGAGTATAGAAAACCAAACAGATTTGTACGAATTCATCTGCTGTATCTGCTTGTGTTTAAAACACCAAACAGATCCTGGCAAGTCAAGCACATCAATTACTTTTAAAGTTCTGGAGAATGATTAAAAGCAGAAATATGCAAATGTACAGTTTTCTACAAGAAAATAATTTTGATGGCTAGAAAGAAGGAACCGTGCCCTACAAACAACTATTATTATTTAACAAAAGAAAGGCAAAAATAGATCTCCAGCTGAAAACCGAGGGGATTAAAATAGAATTTATAATCTAATAAAGCTGGAATCCAGCCAGGACAACAGAGTTAATACGAATGTTCTTAAAGTTGCCAGGAGTATTTTTTTGGGGGTTGAGTTTTGGGGATTAGATTTCCTTTTTTTTTTTTTTTTAATTATGGATGGTAAAGAGCTTGGAGCGAGTTCTTCAAGAGTGGTTTACAGGCCACGTCTCTTTCGTAGTCATAGAAAAGAGGTACAATACACAAACTGATGCCTCTCTTTAAGATTTATATATAAAGGACACAGGCAGGGTAATTAAAAAACCAAACTGCAGAAATCACAAGCATTGCTCTACCCTGCCACTAAAAAGTAGCCTGAATAATTCAGAAATCTGAAAGGGCAGGTTCTGAAAGTACAATAAAAAGCTTTTCGAGCAGACTTAAGCAATTAAATGGGTGTCAACAAGAATTCAGACAGGTCATCTAAAATCCACCTCTCAGCTGACTGGCATCTCACCATTTTTGAGGGGTTGCTGAAGGGGGGCGGGCAGATGAAATATTTACTATTTCTTCACTCATCCAGCTTAAATCCAGGGAAGGCAATGAACAAAACCCTCATGTTCTCGTTACCATGTAGATGCACTGACTAAGAACCAGCACAAGCTCAGGTCCATTGCCTCTGCAGGCCCCCAACATCAGCACAACAGGCTTTAAAACGTCTAAGACAGAACAGAGCAGAGTTTCTTCTTCAAAACTGTTCTTTCTACCAGCACAGTTCCCCGCATTACTTCATGCTCACCTCATTCAAGCAAACAGCTTATGAGGTTGGTGTGTATTGAGAGGGACCCCGTTATGCCTTGTTTATTTGGTGAGACTGTTCATGTGAGTAATGAGTTTCAAAATTTGAGCAAAGTCTCTTTTAATAGGTGATAGTATCACTCACAGGACCAAAGCACTGGAGATTCTGGATGAATGTACCTATAAGACGTAGATGTGTAGGGAGACAATTAATACACTACGTACAAAAGTCACAACGATGCATTAAAACCAAAAAATCCTCACAGCGTTTCCTCCTGATTTTATTCTTTCTTTTGGAAAAAACCCTATAGTGCCCGAGTGAGAAAAAGAACCCAGCTTGACTGGCTGCATTTTCTGCAGCTCTAAAAATATTCTGTTCCACCTCACCAGTACCCACAGCTAAAAATAGCCACACAATCTTTCTGCAGTAAAATACCTCTTGCTGTCTTGAGAAAAAGCCAGCCTCTAAATTTCCATTCAAGAACAGATACCTTAAAATCTTTAATGAATCTCAGGCTGTCACATCGGTGAGGTGGGGATGCTGCCTGATGTGACTGCTGCTGATCAGCACACTGCCCATATACTAAAGTTAATTTTTGCCATCTATCATCACCGAGCGCGGCTTATTAAGTAGTGTCGGGAATACATCACCTTCTAATAAAGAAAGATACTTGGACTAAAATTAAACTTGCACTTTAGGCTGCAGTAATTACCTAAGTTCAGGCCGTGAGAAAAGCGATCATTGATGTGGCCCATCACCAACCATTTCCAATAATAGCACGTTCATTTCTGAAGGCAGAAATAGTTTCTGTTGAGTATCAGGACTATCGCAGAGTTTGGCTACGTGCTCTAAGATAAACAAGAGATATCACACTGATTATTCACTGACCTAATACACTGCATAGCTTCCATCGGTTCAATTTCTCAAAATATTAGCCAGAAAAACCTAAACGTTGCAGAAGTTGTCAAACACCACCAAGAATTCTGGCTTCTCTTTCCCCAGAGAGGTAAGATACTTCATTTTGTTGCAGCCCAGGCATTTTGCTTTTTCCTTTTAAACAACAGAAGGCACTGTATCCATTTATGTTCAATCCTCTTTCAAATATCACTGCTGAAAATTTAAGACTCTGTCTCCAAGCTAGACCAAAGCTACTGCATTTAGATTAAGGCAGAGAAAACGTTTACCTTTTAAAAAGGTAACATTCAGGCAGGATTTGAATTCTTTTCACTTGCAGCAGAAGCCAGGAAATGGGTAACACAACACAACAGACACACCATTTCTCAGAACGCAGCTTGTCCAAACCCTCTCGTACCAGTTCTGAACAGGGTTTCATTTATACAACTGCTTTTGGACGTGAGAACAAGTATCTGTACACAGAATGTTGCAGTATCCATATGTAAGCAGAACCAAGCTTGGGAGAGGAGTGAGGAGAGGCTACACCTTAATGGGAGATCTACCTCATCTCGGGATGATGTATCTATCATCAGCCCTTTCAAAAGCACCACAATTTATGAAGTTCCTGAGTAACTCAAATGTTTATACATAAACACTTCCTTTCTATTAACCACAACCTCTTAGCACGCAGCTCCTGCCTTCTCCTGGAACCAAGCAGCAGCACCTTTTAAAGGACGAGCCACCGTACCCTTCATTTCCTGCTGCCCACCGAGTGCACTCGCAGGGTTCAAGATCAGGTCAGGTCCAGCCAGACCCCTCCTCAGAGCCACCCTAGAAGGCAGGAAAAGCCTCTTGCCAACGGCCAGAGCCCTATCAGACCAGACCCTTCACCGTGACATGGCAGAGCAGGGCAGAGGGCTGTGCCCTGCACAAGCCATGGGCTTTGGGAGCTCAGCCTCACCCAGGTCATGTCCAGCACCAAGAGAAACCCCAGATTGCCCTTTCTGTTTGATTGCTCCCTGGGACATCTCAGCTGCTTCGCTTCGTTTCGATCACTAATCACAATGGATGTTGCGTCACCGTAACGTTTCAGACCTAGCATTTTAGTAAACATGCAAATCCTTCTTTCCTGGGTGAGTGACAGGCTCTTAACCCACCTCCTCCATGGGTTACAACACCCACAAACACGCTGCAGTAGCCTGAAGGGACAATGCCATGGTCTTCAGCTTGAACTCTGGTGCTGGTCAGTCTGCTTCATTTATCACTTGGGATCATTTTCAGATTCTTGTTCAACTTCAGCTGTTAAGAGTTAATACTCGGAGGGAATAAGCAGAGCTACACTGGGGGTGGGAAAGGCAGGGAGAAGAGAGACACAAAGGAGCTTATTTGAAATAGAGCCTGAATATATATCTGAAAATAGCATGGAAATACTCCAAGGGCTACAATTAATTCATAAATATTATATAGCTTATAACTCTCTATGATACGCTGTATAAACAGAAGAGATCAGCTGGAAACTGTGCGATTGGACAGATACTGATGTTTATTTTTTTTCAGTCAGTCAGGTATTAGAGCATTTCTAGACCTACGCTCAGTATTAAGGGACAATTTCATGCCAACCTTCTATACCAGAGCTCCCAGAGCTCTCTCTGTCCTCTCAACCTCCGTACCCCAGCTCTCCCTCGCTGCTGCTCACCCCGGGCCCACAGATCTCCACTGCACATTTGTTCCACCTTTTTGCCAGAGGAAAGGAAGGAGTAAGGAGGATCTAGTAAAGTCCCTTGATTTCTTTAGGCACCTAAATCTATGTCCCAGAAGTTTACTGCTGCCTTTCAGGCTTGAAAATTTCAGCTCCTGTTCCAACAAGCACTGACAGCAGTGGTGGAGTCCCCGTGATCCCTGGAGGGCTTTGCAAGGCCTGTGGTGCTGAGGGCCATGGGTCAGTGGTGCCCTGGCAGCGCTGGGTTAACGCTGGACTCGCTGATCTTAAAGTTCTCTTCCAATCTAAACAATTCTATGATGCTCTGACAGCAGTTAAACACTTTGAATGAGAGGCACTAAAAAGCTGGCCCTGCCACTGCCCTACTGTGGGTATTCTGCTTCTAGGGTATTTTTATTCTCAATAAGAGAGCAGCAAGTTTTATAAGGCAGGAAAAGTGCAAAAATAAGTTTGAAGTTCATGCTTAAGAGTCCCTAGTAAGCGCTCTACCAGGATTAGTACAACCCATATCACCTTCTTCTAAAAGTAATCATAATGGGAGAGAAAAATATCTCTAAAACAACTCCCAAGTTTACTGAAGACTTCCAGCAGCATCTCCAACAACTAACAAATGACCTCAGCATCTTGATTGCGAGAGGAAAGCTTAAAAGCTACGTACTGCAATAGCACAGCTTCCTCCCTCTGGTCTGTGAGCTTCACTGCGAGGCCTCATCTCTCTGAACACTTACAGGGATATCCCTCCGAGCTTAGATTGGGTACCTGATTATTAATGGATTATTAATGGATTACTCACATGCTTCGAGTCAACCACGTGGTTTGCTGTAATTCCTGCTACTAAAAGCTTTAGTTAGAATCATAGAATATCCTACACTGGAAGGGACCCATGAGGATCACTGAGCCCAACTCCTCAAATTATCCATTATCAAAAATACAGCCTAATTTGATTTTGTGAAGCAAAGTGGCTTCTGAGATCCAGTCACATCTGAGCAGCAGTGTCTGAAGACATCTCTATCCTGTAAGGGCCTGGAATTTGGGTGATCTCAGTTCTACGCACGAGGAGATTGAGCAACCAGCTGAAGTGAGCAATAATAAATGATACTCCTTTTCTCGTAGCACAAGAGCTGCCCAGTTGGTTAAAGCTCTCTTAAAAGCAACAGACTCTGGAAAGATTCTCTGGCCACGGACTCGAGGCATACCACACACAAATACAAGCTGAAGCCAAAAAAAGCAGCTGAAGTGCGCTGTAATTCTAGTTCAGCTGCAGCACACGGACAAGACGGAGCTAATCCTGCAGCCTGTTTCTTGCACAATTAAAAACTGCAGGGCCGGAAGTCAGAAAGCTGAAGCCTGAGTTAAGAATACAGTGTTGAGTTGAACTTCCTCCCACAAAGTACATTTTTTTCTTTTAAATAACAAACCCAGAAGACAGTAAAAGCGTGACTTTCATATAAACCACCACACTGCCTGCGCAGAGCAACAGATGAGCTCGCTGATACACCAAAGGGAGAAATACTTGCCAAACAAAACCTCCAGAGTTTCCAGCCTAGATTGCGAAGCGCGCTGAACTGTTTAATTGTTTAATAGCTGTACCTTGAACTACAGTCACCCAAAAGATTTTAGTCGGATCAGTGGCGAGAGCTGTCTTCGAGAAGGCAGCACGTCCACGGAACCATGATCAATCACAGTCAGAAAGAGACAATCTCAGGGGAAATGCAAGTCAGGAGCATGAACGCCGGTTAGCAAGCGCATCATTCTCGAGGGCAGGCACCAGGGGTGAAATTCTGCTTATTGGAGAAACCCTGTTACTAGATTAAAAAATTAAACTAAGACCTAAGCAAACCAAGGAAGCTCCTTTCACCTAATGGAGCCAGCATCTGGAGTCTGACAGCGTGTTTTCTCTAACTGACGTTCTGACTCCCCCAAAAGCCTGATGTTTTTGTCTCCTCCTTCCAGGAGGGTGAGCCCTGTAGGTAAAAATCCTCATTTCCACAGCTCGGATCACAGTTTCAGTGTTGTTCGTGTTCCACGTCGCTTAAACCTGAAGGGCAGCAAATAAATTGTTGGGTGATCATCCCCATGCCGTTCAGATAGCTTTTAAAAGAGCAGCACAGCCTCTTTGATCCTTTAAAGTGAAAAGGTTCATTTCCCCTCACAGGTAAGTACAGACCTATAACCTAGTTAAAATGTTTTTTTGGAACAACTACAGAGCTAAAGCAATTAGGAATGACATACGCTGTAATGAGAAATATTTTTAAGATGCTGTTTTAGCTATCTAATGTCCCCCTTCCAAAATAACCTGGCAGAATTTTGGTGCATGTTACTCATCTCAGAGTAAACAGTTGGCCACAGAAAAGAGATCTTATCTGGGTGCTAGAAAATTGGCCCTACGCTTAAAAAACAACCAATTAGCAGCCTCTGGGCACCGGGTGCTGAAAACGGGGAAATTAAGTGAAAGCTGCAGCATCACTTGAGAAATTAACAGCCAAAATCCTCCTATTTAAAGGAGCTCCTATGCAAAAAACAACAACAGAGGAGTGACAATAATAAGGCAAGTTTAATACATTCCAGCAAGGCCAAACCGGAGACCTTCTCCTCCAAAAAAAAAATGAACCAAGAAAATCTCCAAAACCCAGTGGTACTGGTAACCACAGCACATCGTGGTTAACCACGGGGCAGAGCTCTCGGCCTTCTCACCGGCGCTGCAGGAGCTGAGTGTAGATCCATCCCATCACCACGCATTCTCAGATTCCAGAGTTCTCCTACTTGGCTTGGACACAAAAAAACAATCCGACCGAGCCGCTTCCTCAGTTTTGCAATGAGGATGACTAATAAAATATGGATCAGATTCGCCAGCAACATCGACAAGCCATCTCTGTGTCTCACGTAAACAAGCTCGCTGGCCTGGGAGTCGTCTTGGGAGTCGAGAAAACGGCGTCATCTCCTGATGGCCCAACCAGCACAGCCACCGCTGTCAGGATTAGCCATGGGGCCCCGAGAGCTCTGACTTGATGACCTCAGAGGTCTTTTCCAGCCTCGGTAATTCTGTGTGCTTGAAACACTCCGAAGGAAGCGAGAGGCTCTGCAATCTGAGCAGAGGAACAGCAGAAGAGTCCCACCATCAGCGGGGCCTACCTGCTATTTTCAGCTCTTCAAACAAGAGCAGGCCGAGGTAGCGCAGCCTGAGCTTACGAGTTCAACAAGCTAGGCAAGTCTGCTCTTCCGCAAGCATCCTACTCACTGCTACGAGGTGTACGGGCTGCTGTAAGCCAGAGAAAGTTAAAAAACCCCAAAAAAGTTAGCCAACAGCCCTCCAACCTTGGCTTTGGTCAGCAAAGACCCTCCAGAGCCGCTGAGGAGCAGGGTCAGGAGGAAGGGCCATCAATGCAGCTTGGCAAGCAGGCAGCTTGTGGGGTTTAATCACACTTCAGAGCTACATTTTGAGGAAGCAAGGGTAAGGAGGTCACATCCATTTCCTCCTTTTGTTTGTGACATTAAATATCATAGTTAGCAAACTTCATTTCCTTCTCTGGTATCCACATCGGCTCGCGTGCTACCCACCTATGTAAAATCGCTGGGTCGAGAACGCATGTTCGAGAGCCCTGCTGTGCAACTCCCTTCCCCGAGGCTTTGGCAAATTATTGTTTTTCAAATTAATAATCACGTCTTGATGAGACAGAAGAGTAGCACAGCAAAGCTTCAGAGCCATCCCACCTCGACTCAGGAAAGATGGGGGAGAATCACATCCAGAACTGTGATTTGCTCAACTTTTACTGGAGTAATTACTGTATTTTCAGAAGAATCTAAAGATCCTCAAATCAGTGGAGATCACACTCATTCTCTCTCTCTCACACACACATTTTTTCCTGTTCCAGTCAGTTCCATTTTAAGCAGGGAGATAATTATTCAAAACCCCACATCAGGTCAGCAGTTTGTCCTCGTGGGGGAGGGAATCAAAGTTAATTCCAAACTTTCTCATCCCTACCCCACGAGGAATCCGATGGGAAAACTCAAGCAGGAGATGCTGAAACACTGGCCAGAAGCCAAGGAGAAGTTCTGAGTGTTTGCAATACGCAGCTGCCATTTGAAAACAAAGCCAGGGAACCTAGAAATTCAATATTTGAGGAGAGCCACGTTGTTTGCAGCAGTGACAAGGATGCCCGAACCGTTTGGGGCAAAAAGTCAACAAATCAGTTAAGAGTTTTACAGTATCAGTAACTGTACAAATGGAGAAAATGAATATAAACCTGCTCCACACTTGCATTTAAAACCTGCTAAGCTGAATGCACAACTGCTCCGAGTCGTTTTGAAAGTGTAAAGCTGCATATTACTGGTTATTATTCCAATCGTTTTATTCATTAATATATATTTATTACTTTAAAATACCTTTGTGACATTTATAGCCAGCAATTTTACAATCTGCAGCAGCATCACTTTCCACTACAGAAAGAAACAACCAGTCATTTCTCATCTGCACAGCCACTGAAGCTTTCTCTTCCCCCAAAAGCACAAGAAAAATAGCTTTTTAATAGCATTGCTTCAGACAAACAGAAAAGACATCACAGGATGCACACGCAAAACAAAACCCCAAACACACTCTGAAGTTAATCAAATGGACCAAGACTACTTTAAAAGGTCATCTAGTTGGAATTTCACCCACTTCCATTTTCTTCCCCTGATGCTCAGAGTCCACAAAGGGGAAAAAAACCAAAAATCTTCTATTCTATATAAACTCCTAGAGCAATAAGACATGACAGAGCGTGAATGATGATCTCTTCATTTGGGGCTGGTCTGTCAGACACAGAGCTGACAGCAAAGTGTTCTTACCACATCTGGGAAGAAATGCATACCATAATTCCTGCATTGGAATGTCTTAGGGAAATTACAGCATTATTTTTAAGTATTTATAATGTAAAAGCGATGAGCTACATACTGACTACTTAATTATCCTGTAACACCAGCATTGCCTGGAATGCTTATTAATCAATTAGGTTGTAGATTAAAGAGAAAGAGATAGAGGATATCTCTTAAAAGAATACCTGAACCAGAAGATGAGATTATCAAGAGCTCTCTGGTTTTCCATCGATGTCTTAGTTTTGACAGTTAAAATAACAATTTAAAAATGAAACAAAAATGCAAATGACTGTGCAACAGCCTTCAGAAACCTGCAGGACCCCATCCCCACATGGAGACCAGCCTCCTACACCCCTGTAGCTGTTCAGACTGTTCACGTGAAGTACCTGCTCCTGTTGGCTTACAAGGGATCTCTTTAGCAAAGGACATATTTTCTTCCCCGCTCACCCACCATCTCCCCGTATCTACTCTCACAAATCTCCTCCTCCTCCCAGCTATTCTCCCAGGGAATCCTTTCCAGGATTTCAAGAGAGCAGAAGGTTCCAACATACAGGCAGCCCCTCCAGAAATCAACAGGGCTATTGTGTTCCAGCAGTGTTTAAGAGCATTAAAAGTTAACCACGCTGTTAAGTGCTACGTGGAGTTGGAGCCAGAGGAAAAAAAAAAAAGTCACGCATTGTTATATAATGCTCTGTAAGCATCAGATTATTCTCGGCAGCTACACGGGTGATTTATACCTGAATACAAAAGACAGTTTAAAGAAAAAAGTAGCCACAACTGCAACAGAACCGCAAGCCTTCCTCAGATGTTCAGGCTGTAATGGATCCCAGCAAATATCTACCCTGGCAGCCTTTCCCTGCACGTATGAGAAGCTTTTGTGGGCTTGATGGATTCGAGGGTATTATCTTTGATTATTTCTTTATTTATTGCAGCAATTAAACTCTGCAAGGTTTATAAGAACCCCTGAAAGCATACAGGTTTTCTTCTTTTTCTCAGGTTTAGTTCGTTTCTCGTCAAACACGCCCCTTAAACATAACGGATCTTTCAGCCATATTTAGTGGCTCAGCTAAAGCAACTAATGAGTGTTACGTAAGATGCCTCTCCGTGTAGAACAATCTGTTCCAAAAGTTACCCAAAATAGCAATTCTCTAAACACTGGTGTGATGCAATCTTTAACCAGTTACTGTATTAGCTGCTGAATTCATCCACTGCTGTTAAAAATAAATAAATAAATGCAACTTTTGACAAGCACTTCAAGTATTACTGCAACGTTTGCAACCTTACCTAGGCTGGTAGGTTTTATCAGCTCATCCAACAAGTCATAAAAAGGTAATTTCTGAAGTTTTATGTCGGGATGGACAGGGTGGAGCGCAGATGTGAGATGGGGGAGTTCCAGTTCATGTTTAGGTCCCAGGAGCGAAACGGGAAGCAACGGTGACGTGGCAGGGTGGCCATCGTAACTGAGCTGTGGAATGGTAGACGGAGACAAAGTTGCTGGCATGGAGCTCGAGTGTACGCTGGCGATTGATAAGTCTGCAGGTGTCATGATTTTCTGAGGGAACCTCCGCCTATAGAGTTCTTTGATTTTCATTTGTACAGCAGGACTGCAGCCAGCCTTTAACAAATGCAGTGCTTTTGTGAGAAGTTCGTGTTTTCGGCCGTGCTTGTTCCTCCCCGCGTAACCCAGAAGCACTTGCAGTTCAGAAACTCTAAGGCTCATAACCATTTGCTTAAAAGAAACAAAACAAAAAAATTAGTATTCAAGTGACAGCATCTTCAACACTAACGTTCGAATGTGGCCTAATCCCATTAAGGACACAGTTTTTAAAGGCACACCGCCGCTGCTCTTCCCCCACCGAGCAGCTAAAGTGTGACAGAAACCAGCACTTTTTGTGCTATTTTTGAAAGGATTTCCATTTGCCATACACAATTCAGGACAGCGACACTGCAGGAAGAACCTGAGAGGAGGACAAGTTGCCAGGACAAAATAAAGCTCATAAACGTAGCTACTTTCTAATCGCTGCTCCACTAGGATCTCTGAAGTTAATGATTGGTTTTTTGACTTCCAGCTAGATGAATAAAAAGTCACCCATCAACAACATCCAAGGCACTCAAAAGCTGCACCAGTCCTCGACTCCGAAAGCCTCCCAAAACCCCTCAAGCCCCTCCCTCCCTTTTTCCCATGGAGCATAACTAATCCACACCCAGGCTCAAAGGAAAGGAGACAAACAACTGATGTTCAAAAGAAAGCCAGAAATTATCACCCGACCCCGTCTGATCATCACCAAGTTAAAGGAAAACTTCCTCCAATTCAATTTATTTACTTCTCGTAACAGAGGTGTGCGTTCTGCTGTGGATGGGGAGTAGGTCTTTGCCTTCTATTAATTAGCAACTTCATTTACACAGTCGTTGACTCTTTCCCAGTGTGGTCTAATGAAACAAACTGGTAAGACTGGTAAACTGTTTCACTTCTTCAGGAAGCGAGAAAAACACTATGCAAAGCAGTGAAACCAGCTTGAGTGCGCTCAATGCTTCCCCCCTCGGTCAAGCAGGAGACAGAAAGTCAACTTAGGAGCCTGGTTCCTATTTAAAATCTTCTCGTGGTGCTCGACAGTGGCTCGGGCACCAGCACACTAGAGTTACTGTCACATTCACTCTTAAAGTGTCACTATTAGAGAGTACGTTATCCTTGGCTTTAGCAAAACCAGCCCCAACCTCCTCCCAATTCCTCAAACCTTCTCAATGAGGTGGTGTCCACTGGGGATATTTCCCTATACTGAAATAGGTCGTGTTATTTAATAATCCTAAATTAGATGATTCATATATTTAATGAGGCGCCCAGATAGATTTAACTAAATTTGCCACCAAATCTTGGCTCACCGACAGAAGCGGACAACCTTGCTGCAAATCCTGGGCGATCCTTGCTGCAGATTACCACCAATCTACCAGGAGTTTGCTAGTATTTCTTTCTCTGAATAACCCGAGAACCTACTTCACGCTTTCAACTACGGCACTGCCACGAAACCGATAATGAGAACAGCCAAGGGACTTTGTCAGGAACGGGGATGTCTTAAAAGAATAAGGCACTTTGGTTACAAGCTGAAGCGCTGACAGCTGAAAGGGAAATGAAACAAATAGATCTGAAACAGGGAAAAATATTTATACCGCTTTACAAACAATTCTGCTAGAGAAGGAGTAGTCACAGCTGAAGGGTTTGATGCCCGCTACCATCACCAGTCACTTCCTCAACAGCCAGAACCTCTCAGAGCTTTGCTCTTTTCTTGTTTTGTAAGAAACTCAGGGGCACAAATTGCAAACAACCCACAGCTTAAGAAATAACCGAACTAACGGAGAAGCTCCTGCTAAATGTTGGGACCTTTTCCACTTTTTCAAGGTACAGGCAAGTTAGACCCTACTTTATATGTGCTTATTTCTACGGGGTGACCTGACTCTCAAACCAAACCAAAAGCCCCCAGATCTTCCCCACCCTGACACATTCCTTACAAAGGAGGATGAGAACATTTTCCTTCACAGCTTTGAGGGCACTAACAGAGAGTTATGGAAAAAAAAACCCTCAAACCAACAGGAATTAAGGCTTGTGGGTTTATTACTTCACTGATAAGCCTTCTTTCCACAAATAAAAAGAGGCAATGCCTCCAGACAGCCCTCCCCGCACAGGCAGGTCCATGGGGTTGTGCCAGTGGATTGTGTCAGTCAGCGGCACGGGGCAGCAGAGCTTGACAGACAGACGGCCGTGCTGGCAAAAATCTCTCGCGTCGCTGCAATCCCAACGTGAGAATTCCTCTCCCCTCCTCCCCCACAGTCGTGTTTTATTTGAGGACACAACCCAGCCCTACCACCAGACCTGCTGCTGCCTCTACAAGCACGACCCAGGCTACGAGCCCTCGGCCCGTACCAAACTGGTACCCTAATCTCAGACCTGGCTGGATAAATATAGCAGGGAAACAAACCAAGTGCCGGCAAACACACAAAGTAAATGCAAACAACAAATTGCAAATTGTGGGCTTTTTTGTACACCTGCAACTGCAGCAAGCTACAAAACCCACCACAAAGAGCCTGCCTCCCAACAACAGCAAATATCCACAAGGCAAATACCTGCCCTCACCTCTGTCTGTTTATCAGAACTGGCAAAATGTTTGGTTTTTCGTTTCCTGACACAAAAGGAAGCAGAGTAAAAACAAAGCCAACCAGAAAAAAAGCACACCAACCAAACAAAAATAAAAGTGATTCTGTGTAGATACAAAGGACAGACTGGAGCTTGCAAACTGCACTTTTACAGGTACCTCAGTGCTTGGTTACGTGTTCACCTACAAACATCTCACTAGAGCAGGAGAAACCGATGCTGTTTCGCTAGGAAGTGATTGAGCTCCTTGCACCTTGCCTAACTTCAGCAGGAGGAACACAGCAAGCTGGCTGCAGGCCAGTTTCAGCTCCAGCGAATCCCAGTAAAGGCTCTGATGGTGTGGTGTATTTTGGTACCCAGCATATCTAGGCAGTAGCTAAAAGTCAAAAAGAGGGTGAGGACTGCAGAGTACCTGCTCAGAGTGGAACAAGAGTAAGAACAAGCTCTACAGAAACTCGACTTATCTCCGTTTCACAGCAAGTATTTCTCTTTTGACTCATGGTAAAGACCTTCACAAAGTTTAGAAGGTAACTCTAATCTATAAACATACATCTGACATTTCCTGCTCGACAACACAACACAACACAACCCAACCACGTGTTCCTGAGCAGGAGCTGCCTTAGTCACGGGGACTGCCCGGCTCCTGATGAACGCTCCCCTTCAACCCAATACTGGCGACCACAGCCCATCCTTCCCAAAGCCATCGGGGTGTTTCACTGTCTTCAGCAAATCTGTCAGGCAGGGAGTCCATGGAAGCAAAGAAACCAGTTTATTTTCCCACCTCCCAGTTGCTTGTCTCCAAATCTGCACCACTTTCCTCCTGCCAGGTTGTGTGAAGCCAACCGTTGGAAGCAGCTCACGCTGCAGGCACTCGAGTTCCTGCTTAGTTCCTATTTCTGCATGTTGAGGAAACATTCTCAAGCAAGTCATCTGGAAACAAGGATCATTTCCTGCTCCACACCTACTTCAGATCTCCAATAAAGTTGGGAAGAAAACAGCTCAGGGATGCAAAAGCAATCCACAGGCCACATCCTACGTCATCCACCGACTTCTTTCAGGTGACTATCAATAGGAAGGGATGTTCTTCCTACAGATCTCTCTGCCAAAAAAGTTGGCACACTTTTTAAAAGCTAAGAGATAGGAAAATTGCTGAAGTCCCCCAAATCAACAACTGCATATAGACTCTTAGTAGTAAAAAGGAACAGAGGTTTTCTCCAAGACATGCACAAAAGGACTGTTAAATAAAAAACATGAGGCTGCAACACCAGTCAATGTTTTTTGTAGTTCCTGAACTTGCAAAGTTCTCTCAACAAACAAGCGTGGAAAAATATGGTGGAAAAATATCTGTGTCACACGCAACAGGACCATTTCTGCTTTGTAGGCATCCACAGCAAATACCTTACCTGGAACCTTAACTTCTAGCAGAGAAGCCAACATTAACAGTCCTTTACTTTGATTTCTCTCTGACAAGAAAGCAGCAGAGATAAATCCTTCTTTTTAAATAATGGCTCCACCTGAACCTGAGGGAAAACTTCTTTCCTGCGAGGGTGTGGGAGCCTGTGCCAGGCTGCCCAGAGAGGCTGTGGAGTCTCCTTGTCTGGAGAGATTCCCACCCCGGCTGGACACTGCGCTGCTGGGCCCCTGCTCTGGGTCACCCTGCTGGATGGAGCAGGGGGTGGCACCAGACCAGCTCCAGAGGGCCCTGCCAGCCCCCACCATGCTGAAGTTTTGTGTTTTCCACAAAAGCCTGGTCATTCCACACATCGAAGAAAGATGTGCAGGCCGGGCAGCTTCCTGGCCAGAAAAGTCCAATCGTTAGCACAGGGTAACAGGTCAGACCAAAGAAAACTGCTTTCAAGAACTGGATCTTGTCTCTCTGATCTTTGAAGGTTGGAAACTAAGTTTAAAAATAAGTAAAACTTAAGTGCTAGTGCCTGTGGATAAAAGATCCCTTTGATAACCCTGTGTAGCTGCTCTCGCCGCCACACAATACAGAAGCACAACTGAAAAGATGAGTGGATTCAGAGAGAGATCATCATTTCTAGACTTGAAAATACAAGGGGGGCTAAAACACTGGTTTGAAATGCAGGAGGATGTGCTGGAAGTCCTCAAGCTGCTCGAGAAAGGATCAGATACAGGTTATCTACTGAGATCCAACACCGCAGACCGTGAGCCTTCACCTTTTTGTCCCGTATTGCAAAGGGACGGACTTGCCCGAGAGGTAGAAACCAGGCAGCAGTCTGTAATTTATTCATTTTTTGCAATAAATTAAGCAGTGTCCATCGGAAAGTGTGAACACCATCGCTGAAAACTCATCACAAACACCAGCAACCACGAGGTACTGTCTCCAAAGCAGCGTATTCATCCATCAGCAGCGGCTGTAATAGCCCCAACAGTTTGATGAATGCTTTCTAGACAAGGTATTTCTCCATCTCCTGTAATCAGCCTTGGGATCTATCTGGAGAATGTAACGAGTTATTTCCGGCTGTTTATGATAACTAGAAGCTGTGAATAGGCTCCAAAACACGGGCAAAAAGATTTGCCAGCACAACAAGAAGCGTTTGGCTTGGTCCCACACCGCATTCCCTGCCTAAAGCTATACAACAGGTCCTCCACAGTTCTCTAACCCTTAGTGTGAAAGTTACAGGGGAGGGGGAGACAAAAGGAAAAAAAAAATATAATAATAATAAATAATAATAAAAATCATCTCAAACATTAGTGAAAAGACGAAGTAAAAGGAAAAAGAAGAAATAAAAAACTGGGTTGCGAATGGGAGGTCACTGATCATTTTTAATCAGCAATTTATGACAGAGTAAATTTCTTATTAGAAACACAGGGATCAGCAATATTTTACCACCCCGTCTCTGAAATTAAGGCTCATTATTAAGGAAAAGGGCAACCTCTGCAACAAGTCACTTGAAAGGCAAAGCGTGAGGCAGAAAATCCTCCCTGCCTACACCCTGCCCAGTCCGGGCTCTACCCAAGGAGGCCTTGCCCAGCAGCTTGGGGCTGGCGGCTGAGCCCCAGCCCAGTCTGCACTCAGAGCAGGGCAACTTTCCCACCAGCAAAGCCCCAGCGCTCTTCTCGAGGACAAGGCAAACAGAAATTGCCCCCTCAGCAAACAGGGAAAAGTACGACGAGGAATTTCACAAGGCATTTCCAAAAGACAGTTTGAGAAAAGAAGATAAAACAGTATCAAAATTGTTCTTTTTCTTTCTTTCTTCTTCCTTTTCTTTCTTTCTTCTCTTTCTTTTTTTCTTCCTTTTTCTTCTGTTTTCTTTCTTTTTCTTCTTTTTTCTTCCTTTTTTTCCCTTTCTTTTTTTTTTCCTCCCCCCCCCCCCTTTTTTTTCCCCAATAAAAGAAACTAGGAAGCATTAGATTAGTATGGAAATGGGTTTGAATTAATCTCAGTATGCCTCCGACAACCAGCTGTAAAAATACAGGAGAGTTTTTGCCAATGAAGAGTCTGTTTAACCCCTGATATAAATCTTCTGGAGAAGGAAGCTATACCTGAGCGACACAAGCTCCCTACAGCGACACAGACTAAACTCTTGGCTTCTCAGACATTAAAAATTTGTGAAAATGGGAAATCATGAAGGTAAAAACATTCCACTGGTTTACAAAGGCACGTTTCCCAGCCCTAAATTCTACCTGCAAGACTCACACAAGGAAGCTATCAAGGCTAAATGATAAAAAAACTGAAATCAGTCTAGAAAAAATCTGCAAGAAGGAGCAAAGCAAGCAATCCACGGCAGCTCAAACAATTGGATGACAGGCTGTAACTTCCTGCGTTTGTCTAATGCAACCAAAACACTCAAAGCTTGAAGTCACCATAATTCAAAATGGAAAGGAGTCAAAAGCACGGGAGAGAAGGCGTGAATATGCAGCATCTTACAGCCTGCTGTAATGAGCAACTCGTTCATCTCCTAGAGGAGTAGGTACAATTTATTTATCAAGCAGGGCAGCACTAAAAGAACAGGTACAAACCAACGGCAGGTTCCGATGTTGTTTGCCTTTTGTTACACGCACAAGGAGATAGGAGTATTTCTTAATCAAAGAAACCCTGTATTTACAGAGGATATCGGGGCTCATAAAGACCGTGTCACAACTGTATGGCCAAACCTATGCACTCGTCCAGCTGGCAACAGAAATGGATTTTAAGACGTTAAAAATGGGTCAATAAAATAATGTCCAGATGTTGTAAGCAGCAAACTAGCCTGAGCTGACCTGTTGTTGGGAACTCCACAGACACGGGCTTCCTGAAGGTCAGTGTATTCATGATTTTCACCAGGTAACATATTTATTCCCACACCAGCAGAGAGCTTACACTATAAAGCTGAAGTCATCAGGTGCTGTCTGCTTCACTGTGCTCGCAAACAATACATTTCCTTGCCAATGACACGGCTGCATATCTGTTAATAAAAACATTATGACCCTTGAACCAACCTGCCCAAACAACGAAGCTCAGATTCGAGCTCCTGCTACTGCTGGGAAGCTCTGGCAGTGAAGAGATCATTTAAAACTGCAGCAGTTCAGTCTAAAGGGCTTCTGGGCAGGAGGTCCTGCAATTTTCTCTTGCCATCCTTCCGCATTCAGCTCGGGTAACAACCTCCCAAGGATACGGTAACCACTTAACTCTTAATTCCACGGATCGACTGGCACGAGGAACGTTTCTCCTACCTGCTCTTGGCAAAAGCTGTTGGCTTCTGTCTGTCCTGCTGGTAAAATTTGACTACCCTCAAATTTAGGAAGTCTGTCACTTAGTGGGGACAAGAAAAGTGACAGTGATAAAAGGAATGAAAAAAATCACTACAGAAGGGAAGGATATTGCAAAAAAACCCCAAAGCAGCGAGACAGCTCTAGCCCCGCTGAACTGGATGCTAGCAACAGGCAGAGTTTGGAATGTTTAATATAATCCCCATGTGTTAAAAGTTGCCTTATGTTTTTTGCAGATGTCTGTGGTATTTTGCTGTGCTATCGTATATGGGAAATCTCTGCTGAAACGCCTTGATGCATCTAAACCTGGCAAATCAGCGTAGGCACTGCCCCCCAGACCCCTGCCCCACCTCCTTCCCCAGAGGTTATTTCCTCTGGCAGACACTCAGCAGGACAGACCACATGCCAACGTACCCAAAATGCCACTTCAGTGCTGGGACACTTAACCCTGTGGGATTTATTTATTATTTTTTAAATATAATGGCTTTCAAAGCACACCATGCCCTGCCCTGCCTGCCCTGCTGTGTATTGAACGAGGCCGTAGCGGAGAAGTGGGGTGGGCAGCCTAGCCAGGAACCTGTTCAAACTGCAAGAGCCAAATCTGTTGGAGAAAGTCTGGCAAGACTTTAGTCCCGGCTAAACTGTATTTGATTGAAAGTCAGTCACATTTTATCTTGATCCGTAACAAAAGTTCTACCGTTCTCAAGAGATTTGATTCGCTAGGTGAACTATATTATTACTTTTGGTATTAAATAAGGTTGCTGACACAGTAGTAATCTTCTTTTCAGTTCTCTGAGACTCAAGGTTTTTTTCAGCCATGCTCAAACTTAATTGTCCCTGGTGTATTTGTCTTTGCGGAGGGGAATTACCTCTACAGAGCTACGCGCTAGCGCGGTTTTCATGGCAGGCAATTGCAGAAATACTCGTCTGGACAACCTCTGGATACAAAACCCATGAGCCTCCCTAAAGAAAAACAGCTTACACCTCAGGCTTAATAATGAAGACAATTATTTTCAGCTATTTGCGAGAGGGTCATTGCCAGACAAATTTACTTTTTATTAAGAATGTTCTTATCCTTACCTGAGCCTTTCAACTGGCTGTCAGGAGAGCCAATTCCTCTGCAATAAGCTTCAGTGGAGCCCAAGCCAGCCACAGAGTATGTCCTGCTAGAATCTCTCTCACAAACAACTCAAAAGGTCTGCACAGGTATAGTAAAAATATAACAACTTCGAGAGCATTCAGTAATACTCTGAAAGGTTGTCTCTTTGTATTAAAAAAACAAAAAAAATTAAGGCCCAAGAAGCCTCAGCTTCTGGAGAGGTCACAAACGCGTTGGTTTCCCCTCCCATGGTGGTTTTAGGAAAGAAAACATACATTTTAGAATCTACAATTCAAAGAAAAGCACGGGTTACATAAACAATTTGACTGCTCTGGCATTTATGGGTAGGAAATCTACCAACTCAAGAGTCCCTTTAAGCCCTCCTTTCTCAGCAGAACACTAGAGAAGGAAGCTCTCGTTACCACTGAAATATCTAAAATACCTGCATGCAGCACATGTAGCTTTTGGAAGTCAATTCTGAAGGAAAGCTGGAGAAGAATGTACCTGGAATTCAATGAATGTACTCACATTGCAACATGGATAAAGAGGCAGCTTCCGCCAGCAGCTTACAGAACCTCTTAACAGCAGGGGACACGACAATTTCGAGATCTACATTCTTATATATTCAGTGTTTGATGTTTGCTTGCAGCAAATTAAAATCTCTGCTGCAGCAGCAGACGTTATTTCTTTGTATGTGTTAGTCAGCTCTGGCATCACGTGATGAAAGCAAATTATCGCCAGAATAGATGTGTATTTTCCTCCGAGATTAAAATATATATATATATAAATCTTTTTATTTCTTTACCTTACAGAACTGCAAAGCGATCTACTCTCCACCTGCCCTACGTTATCAGCCAGTGCTAAAGACTTAGTTGCTCACTATAAACATACTCCTGATACTTACTTAGCTTCAAATGAGATGACACTTCAGGATATGACATTACAGAGTCAAATACATCCCAAACACTTCTGGATAAACTGTTCTGCCCCACACACACTTGTCCCCTTTTCTAGGATGCAGCACAGGAGACAGACTGCAGCATCACTCACAATTATCCTGGTATCTCAAAAAGTTTTAATTAACCATTATATTAAATTCGGCTACTGACTTGCAAGGTATTGAACTTGCAAAGCATGTAATTGAATTTCATCTCCCTGAAAAGTAACCAAGTGCTATGTTAATGCCTGGAGAGGAGGAAAACTGGAGTTATCTGTTCACAATATTCAACTAAAAAAAAAAAAAGCCAAAACAGCACATAATAAAATGAAGTGTTTTCTTTTACACTTTGAAGCAGCCCTTCTCACAGAGTTCCCTTCTGAGGAAAGTGTTCCCAGGCTCTAGGAATTACACCTAAAAAGAGTAACTCTGAGATGCTGAGCTCCGTCACGCAAGCAGGATCCATTCACAGAGCTGTAACTTGGGCACGGCCACCACTGCCACCAGCTTTCTTCACTGGGTGCCACCTACCAGTATCGCCCTGGCCGGACGCTGTCTCACAGGGTGCACAAGAATGTTTGGCAGTGCTTTTCTCATCCATAACCACAGGAAGATACCAGAGACTGTGCCAATAGTTAATAACATCTAGCACAAAACTGGGCAGGAAGGAAAGGCGGAAGGAAGAGAGAAGAACAGGAAAATGAAGAGATCGGATAAAACATCAGATATGGGAAACACTCAATAATTTATCATTAAAATATTTCCCTTTCCAAATAAAGAAACAGAACACAAATGAATGAAGTCTGTCGATAACAAGCACCTATGATACATACTGGCCAAACACCCTATTCCCTTCTCAGTCTGGTCCACCAAGAATAACAATTTATTACTACTAACAATTAGCCTTATTTTTTTATCATAGAAATAATCTATGGAGCCAAAAGTTCCCACTGTGTCAATAAGGTGGAAAACAAATATTCTATCGAGCGACCATAGCGGTATCTGGACAGAGTCTTTTAAAAAGAAAACCAACACGTTAGTCACTCCGCACTTAATTCCTTTATTTCATAAGGTCTTCAAATTTGTGTCTAGAAATTACACGAGGCAGACAAAGTACACACTTCTTTTTAAGTAATTATGTAGCTGGAAGTCAGCAAGATGAAATAACAGCTCGAACAATACCAAGAAACGTTCCTTTTACGTGACAGCTCCTCCGATAATCAGTTGAGATGCACTATACAGAAGAATCTCCTCACCAGTTCCACGGGGACTACTTAACACAGCACAAAACCCAGGGAAACCCCAAATTTAATACATCAACAGTCTTGGGGTTTTCACCCCTTTTTACACGGAGTAATGGCTTCGAACTGCAAGTGGGGAGATTTAGATTAGAAATGAGAAAGAAGTTCTTCACTCTGAGGGTGGTGAGACCATGGCACAGGTTGCCCAGGGAAGCTGGGGCTGCTCCATCACTGGAGGTATTCAAGCCCAGGCTGGATGGGGCTCTGAGCAACCTGCTCTAGTGGGAGGTGTCCACAACCATGGCAGGGGAGTTGGAACGAGATGATCTTTGAGGCCCCTTCCAACCCAAGTCATTCTATGATTTTATGATTTCCACCATGTTCTAGTGAAGCTCTTCAAAAATCACTCCTTCAGTGCAGTTATTCTAAGTCTTCATACAGCTCAGGTAGAACGAGCATTATTTCTGCTCAAGTCTTCCTCATCGTCCAGGAGGAGACATCCATTCTCTTCCCTCCCTCTACTTATTTCTGAAACAAAGCCATCATTAAAAAGTCGAGGAGATAATCCAAGTTCTTTGCACTCTGCTTGCTTAGCCCTCGTCCTTCCTAGAAACACCTTGTCCTAAATGTTTACAGGAGACCAAAACAGGACTAACAGTCCTTTCTCTGTTCCTTAGCTATTGAGTATTTCCTTGTTTAAGCATCACCACTGATCTGGGAGCCACTTTGCTGCTTTCCATATTTTACCTACCAATTCTGCGGTGGCCGTAAATGAAAGGATGCGAGAGAGGCAAGGCCTGATGGAAAATAACACTTTTTATCAGATTTAGAGAAAGCATTTGCACATCTGAAATGTCATTCAGCCACATCAGTTCGTCTAAGAAGAATTACTACCCCTTTTTGTTTTACGGAAGCATCTACCTGTGAACCAACAGGTCCAGGTTTTTAGGCCCCAGCCTAAAAGCAAAACCAAGCAATAGCCTTCATGTGTTTACATAACTCTCCCAGTCCAGGACAACTTTCAGCAAGTTAGGAGATAACTGCATATGAAATTCAAAGTTACTAAACACAAAGTAGTTAAAATTAGAGGAAAAATCTCAATTTCTCAGGAATTTCTCTCATTACATAGCTGCTGGTTCAGGAGAGGAATCTGGACATCCATACAGAGAGCTCTTCAGGCAGCAACAGCAAAACAAGCAGATTGTCAGGGAAATAGTACACCAGACAACTTTGGAAAGTCCTTTCCAACCTCTCATTCTGCAGCTAAGAGGATTTTTCAGAACTGAAGGCGAAGTCAGAGAAGGGAATCAAGACCTACAAATGAGATGTACAACATACACGGTCCTCCAGTCATTTCACAAGGCAAAGACATCCAGAATACATACTGTAAGCCTCAGAAGCACAGGCAGAGGTGGATAGGAGGAGAGGTCACCCACGTGGGAACAGTTCATCAGTGGAGTATGACTGCCTATTCCTACCCTAGGAACACAGAGGGCTGTGCAACCAGATCAGAACACCACCTAGAAAACCCACTCATCTCCCCAAGCTCATTTTCTCTCTCAACAAGGTACCCAGGATGGAGAGTAGCGACGTAACAGCAAACTGAGAGCAAGGGAACTAAGCGTGAAGCACATGTGGCCAGCCAGTAATTCAAGAAAAGTCAGTTTTTCAAACTCTGAAGAGCTATTGTCCATCATGGAACAATAGGGAACACAAATGATAGGTTTGACTGTTTACAGAGCAGTTAAATGTACACTAAAACCTAATTTATTCCTAACCGTAAAAAGGGAATTATTTATTTACTGCATGCAACAATATAGAATTAAATGCAACAAAACAGAATATTTACATCACATATTCAGAGACATGGATTTTCAATTGCCAAAATACATGTATTATTATGGAAATGGATGAAAAAGAAAACTTCTCTTGTGCCACTTGTCCAAACCCAGGTGAAAATACAGGCAAAAACCTTACTGGGACAGTACTAAACCTCATTCCCACCGAGGCAGATTTAGGACCCCAGGTCCGTCAAGTTAACGGATGACTTCTTTGGCTGCTGCTCCCGACACTAAAAAGCATGGCTAAGACTGTCAAGAATCAGGCCAATTTCATTCCAAGCACCAGCGCGGCTTGGGAAGCGAGCGGCAGGGCGGCAGCGGTGCCAAGCACTGGATGCACATCCCGGGGAAGGCATCTGAAAGAGCCATGGGGACAAAGAAAGGGAAAGCAGGAAGCTCCGGTTTTCATATCGCCCACGACGACCGGTTTCTTCCCACTATGTAAAAACGCAGAAAGATGATGGAATAATAGGAGAGGAAGCAGACCTTCCTGCTTTTCTTTGCCATTCAAAAGAGGATAAAGAAACCAGTTTCAAATGACAACGCACAGCCAGAGACAGGCTGAGAAGATGCATCTTAGGCAAGGCCCAGGCTCCTGACAAAGCCGATCCTAACCCCACAATCCTGCGTTACCCCTCAGAATTTGGGCTACTCTGTCCTTCCGCTTCCCAGCACTGTCCACAAGCAAAACATTTCTTTTCACAGGTATTAGCTGAATCACAGTACCTGTAGCTCAAATAAAAGCATGCAGTGCTTAAGAACCCGTTACCTTGCAGCGATTAGTTCCAGGACAAAACACCCAATAGCATGTTAGAAAGCAAAGAATATATTCTCTATGCAGTATTTTCCTGGCCCACATCTAGCACAGACAAGGCCTATAGAAACATTTCCTACACAGTTACACCGGCATGTGTTAAGGAGAGACACTGAGGATGTTTGCTTAGTGGGAAGAGGGAGATTGCATTTCCCAGTGCCCCCAGTCTGACCCACTGTCCCCCTCCCCTCCACCTCAGCCTTCAAGCACTGTCTTTTTCTAATAATTAAAGGCTGAATTCAAATCATCTATTCACACCGTAACCCCTGCCCTGAGTGGAAACAAAACTGCTTGATGGAATGAAGGTTTTTATACGCCAAGTTTCAGCCACACCTATAATTTCAAATGCATGAAAACTCTCGCAGCTCCAGAAACGACACCGCATCTCACTTGGCTTCAGCCACGAGAACAAGCAGAACTGAGACAGCTGCCTAAGAAAACTTCGATAGCGGAGTTCAAACTGCCCCGTGGAACCCCTGACCAAGTGAAACCAGAAGATGCGAGCGTTCCTTGCGGATACAAACGCTCCCTGGCTTCCCCAGCTCCGAAGAGCCACCCCGCTGGCGTGGCAGAGGGAGGACGTTGCTCCAGTCACCGCTCCTTTTCATCGGCACTGACCAAACCGCTGCCCCACCTCATTAACCGCACTCAACCAAATCCCGCTCTGAATAGGAATTTGCATATATACAAGCCTTTTGCAGCTCATTAATGGCATTTGAATGACTCTCACACGTTCATGAATTTATATTCTGCCCATCCCTTTTTACATATACTGGGGGGGTGGGGATAAGAAAAATATATATTATTTAGGATCTCATGACAAAACAAAGCACATTTTCTGGGTTTCAGCCTCGCATTTTGGTAAGAAGGGTCTTTTACCCTTTTGCCTCCTGATGCACTCACTAGATAACATATAACTTCTAATTCCAGGTAAGTAAGTAAGGGTGTTACGAACACCGTATGACTTCACAACCTTGCTCAGCCTCTGTGGGGAAAGCAAACGGCGTTGTAGCGCTGGGGAAAAATCAAAACAGGGGCATCAAGACATCAGTCAACACAGGCCTGAGGAACGAAGGAGTCACTGCAGTTAAACACCTAACACTCAGCTCCAGTCCTTTCCTAAGCCGTGTGAATCTGCTCTGAAACACAAAGGCACATTAAAAAAAAACCCCAAAAACCAAAAAACAACAACTTTTCTAGTTAACTGAACATAGGAAACAAGTTTCAACACATCTCTGCTTCCCCTTAAAAGCACTTGGCACCACCTCAGAGTTCTACGTAGGTTTTAAACAACAGAATAGCACAGGTTTCAAAGGAAACGATGGAAATCCAGTCTGCACACACAAGCTGGGTATTCCTACAGCATTAATGATATTAAAAATCATTTTTAAATTAATAATTTAAAAAATAATAATCATAATAATAAAAAGCAGGCTATAGATCCTTAGCTTGCTATTCAAAGTTCTTCTGTTACCAGTGCGTCCGAGTTGTTCCAAGACCAAACAATAGAGAAAGGTCACGCGTGGAGTTCTGCGAGGGCCTGGGTTGGCACAGGCAGCTTAACCTGTTCGTTAACCAGCAAGAAAACGAAGTGATCAGTGGGGTGACAAAACTGCTGGCTTGAAGGAGGAAGGTAAGTTAAAGAATCACTGAAAGACCTCAGTGACAGAGCAATTCAAGTGCTGCCTATGGGGAAAAGCAGCCCAGACAGACCTTGCTTTACGTATAAAGTGATGGGCTCTGGGATGACCTTTACCACACTGGAGCAAGCTCCTGGGCCCAAGATAAACAGACATAGGAAAACATCAGCTCAGCAGCCGTCAAACACACAAATCATTGTGAGAAATCATTAGAAAGGGAACAGGGAGCAAATGAGAAGCCATTGTACACTATATGAGTCCCCGGTTCATTCAGATCTCAAAGTGCAGGTGGGTTTGGTGGCCTCATCTTAAAAAAAACATTAAAAATAAGGTACATTAGAAGTGGAACTGTTCATAGAAGGATGACAGAAGTCCAGCGTGACTTCCCGAATTAAGAAATAGCAAAAAAATAAGACTTTTCAACCTAAAAAGTAGAGAACATGGGGACAGTTAGGGTAGCATCTAAAAAGCCAGGAACAGCACAAGGAGAGCAGACAGGGATCATCTCTTCAAGCTCTTACATTACACAATCCAGTGAGCAGTGGATGAAGCTGGTGGGAACAGGGCTGAGAACAAACCGAGAGGGCTCCTCAGGCAGCAAGCAGCGGAACAACAGAAACCCCTGCCAAAACACCGTGCACAAAAGCAGTTTCTGTAGGTTCAAAAGGAACCTGGACAGGCACTTGGAAAATCAATTTATTATGGCTTGTTCAGCTAATGGCCCCCCTCGGGTTCAGAGCACTGAGCTGAAAATAGCTGCAGACCAGGAGAATATTGCAAGGAGGTGACAGGTATTTCTCATACTTTGTCCCGTTCTCGCTTTTCCCCACGTGCTTACTCCTGGAAGCTCCGGAGACAATCCTGGGCCAAACGCACACTTGGTCCGACCCGGCACCAGCTACATTTACATTCTTAAGATTCTGTTTAGAACCCGTGTTTATCTTCAGCCTTTCAAATTTTAACACTGAGGAGGGAAAACCAGAAACGACCTGAATGAAAACCTGGGTGTACACCCTTTAGAAAAATATTCTCTAAAATACTCGACACTCAAACCAACAACAGTTGTGATCATGAAACAAATCTGAGAAGCCCTGCCATCGAGCGGCCTCAGAAGATTAACCGAGGAGATCCTGCTAAAGCAACGCAGAAGCTACAAAGAAGAGCAGCTTTTTTTTCCTGTACCGCTGCTGAAGTTTCTATGCTTTGCTTTTTCTCCTTTTGGCACAATGTATTTATGGGTGCACTAACAACTGCACAGACAGCCCGAGCAGAGCCGGCTCGAACGTGTTTTTCAATAAGCTGAAAAGTCCACGCGAATACTTGGACCGTTTCAAAGGCTTCTTATTTTGCACCAGGGAAACGAGATACAACATCTGCACAAAAGTGAGATCATTTTGTCAAGGGAGTCTCCAGAAACAATATGAGGAATGACCGCATCAGAAAACATTCTCATCCGTTTTACGACGCGCTCCTGCAGCTCAGGTTACTGACTTTACCTGAACCAAACGCGTTATCCGTATTGTATTCGGCCTCCGCTTTTAAGAAAAATAAATCGTCGTGAGCTGCACCTATGCTAAATTGCCAAGCAAAACTACATTCGCTGCTATTTCTATCCTATGTTTTATTATTAATTGCATTTGCATTTGAAAAGCTGAACAGAGTGGCCTTACTGCAGCCAGACCCTGCTCCACAGAGAGGGCAGGAGGAACACCTTGCAGAAGACCGCAAATGAAGGTAGGCAACAAGTGTCAGCTCCGATTCTCAACTGCCTGTCCTGCTTTAAGGGACAGTAAATGTCTTCAGGTGACTGAAGAGTGAAAGGAAACTCTCTGCTTCCAAGCTGAGATGTTCTTCTTGAGAAGGAAGATGCGCTTTCTCGGGAAGAAGCTCTGGCACTGTCATATGCAAAGCAAAGCTGAAGGAACCTCATACAGACCCACACCAAACAGACCACAAATATGCAGAAGGACCAAGATTAGACCAGGACAAAGAAGTCCTTCTCAGGATTACCAGTTGTTCTGCAGAGATACACCGAGCCAATTTTAATCCCAGAAACAACCTGGGATGAATTAATTTTGCTAAACTCTGCCTTTTGGCTCAGCTGCCAACCTGCTCCCCGTTGGGAGCCTCATGAACAGAGGAGCAGCATCAGGCAAGTACAGGGTCAAGAGGGCCAAGGTTGAAATGTGATAGACCTAAGGCACTCTGCTGAAAACCACACCCCCTGAAAACGTAGTAGAGGACGGATCCTACACTTGCTCAATAAGCAAGGAAGGAGACTGAGCTCGGTTGTCCATCGGCTTTGTAGCCAGGTATTTAATGGGAGGGAAGGAAAGAGTGGGAGAGCTTAGTGGATCCGTTCTCCAAATGGAGAGGAATGCTGTGGAGGCTGCTGGTGAAGAGATACCTACCTCTTGCCTGTCATCTGCCATCATCTCCTCTCGGAACGCTCATCGCCTTTGAAATCTCATTTTCTGAAGCAACCTCCACCCTTTCCAGTGATACCCACTCTCAGGAACTACTTTTGCACATTTCTGAAGATGTTAAGGATTTTGTATTACATCTCCAGTAGCAGAAATCCACAGGAGAAAAAATTTCCTCCAGAACTGCATCCGTGGCACAGAATCACCTGCCCGATACCCATCTTCAAACAAGCTACCGGCATCTTATTGTCAGAGATGTGAAGTACAAGATGGTCTGGCAAGAGGCTGGGGGACTGGGGCTCATTCAGCCTGATGAAGAGAAAGCTCTGGAGGAACCTAATGGCAAGCTTCCAACGTGGAAAGGAGGTCAGCAAGAAAACAGAGCCTCAATTTTCACAGAGGTACGCAGCAGAAGGGTGAGAGACAAGAGGCACAAGGTGAAACAAGAGGTTCAGGCCAGATATGAAAAAAAAACATACCTGTTTTCACTACAAGAACGTAACTAAGCTTTAACGCTTAACTAAGCGGAAGAGGTTGCCCACAGAGTTTGTGCGGTCTCCAACCTTTATGGTTTTAAAGACAAGCCTGGATAAAGTCCTGAGTAACCTGTTGTGCCCTCACAGCTGATCCTGCTTTGAGCAGGAGGTTGGACTGGAGATTTCCCAAGGTCCCTTCCAATCAAAACTACCAGGATCAAGGAAGCAACCAGGTGTCAAACTGAAGAAAAGCCAACAGCAGAGTCCTACTGAACTCCTGGAGGATTTAGCACAGCCCATCGCATCTGGGCTGGAATCTGGGGAAAAAGCACTCGCAGCGTACACTACAAACATGCCAGGCAAAGAGAAGAAAATATCTGCAGAGATAAAGGGGTGCTTCACAGCTTGCTGTCCTGGAAAAGCTCTTGGCTGCGTACCAGCCCCAAAGCAGGGTAGGGATTGAAACTCTCCCTTTCTTACTCTCTCCTGCTGTTAGATGTTCTTTCAGGATGGAAACTGGCAACTGAAGCATTACCTCCAGCCCATGCAGTCCTGGCAGGAGCAGAGAGGAGGCACAACTCATACATGTTTATTAGCACGTATCCAGAAAGCTCATTACCATCTCCTAAACAAAACAAGGGACATTCACTACAGAGCGATCTTCAGCGATGCACATGAAGTGACTAACACTTATCTTTCTGGCCTCCATGCTAAATAAACTTTCGCATACCCACAGTCTTTGCTGCAGAGCCTAGGACTCTATCCTTACCAAACACAGCTTTAAAAAGCTCCCTTTCCTTCTCCATTAATTATCGTGCCACTTCCTATATAAATCTCTTGTATATCATCGCCTATAGACATAAAGGTCAAGCTTAGGTTGACCTTTGGTCTAATTGTATAGCAGCTTTTCATTTCTTTGTTTCCCATATTCTAGACAAGCCACATAATACCCTCCTTCTGCTCATTCCTATTCTCCTCTACTCTTAGAATACAATGCAGGGCACTCTGGTATCCCCCTCCAGTAGATGCAAAGGGACAGAATCTTAACAGCCGGGACACGGCACCGCATCTATGGCCACCCCTAATCCCAACAGGAGGAAAAAAAAAAAAAAAGCTGAAGCAAATTGCTGACAAACTCCTGGATCAATACAGCTGCAACGGACACAGGAGTCTCGGGAAAACAATCGGCAAAGAAACAACAATAGAAAGGTCTGCACCACAGCGCGCGGAGAACAAGAATATAACGTTACCTGCTTTCATTTCAGCCGCCCGCCGCTGGAAGTTTGGAAGATCAGAACAAGGATAGATGAGCTCACGTGTCCCATCCCCACTCTTAAGTCCACATAGCCTCATTTCCAAATGTTTAACATAATCTACTTGTTGACGTAGCCCCAAAGCTTCTAATTTACTTTGAAATAGCCACATTTTATGGCAGTGACTAGTTGTTCAAAATTACTTTGATAGTGTTGAGCAAAATCAGAGAAATAAGCAGCCTCTGGTAAGCTACTGGAGCTCCTTTCTTCTCCTACACACCCCTACCTTAAAAGTAGATTATTTTTCTAGTTAGAAAAAGGCATTTATTTTCATAAACAGACTACCAGTGAAGGTACTACATGCAATTTTTGCCTCATAAAGTTCCATCATCCCCACTTTAAAAAGCTCAAACCAACACTCCTGGCATTTATTGGTCTAAACTGAGCAGAAACAGTGACAGAGCAACGAGAACCAATTCCTGAGCTTCATCAAGATGATGGAAAAATTCAGCTGCCCACACACATGTCACAGCAGTCACCCCAACAGTTTCTTTCCCTTTTTCATCCCCCTCGAGAACAGGGCAAACACCTCCCTCTGATTCTGGCAGGCACACTGGTGCGTTAAACAGAGGTGAATTCCTGCTTACAGGACACAGCTGGATTGCAAAAGGAGTGCAAGGTGTATAGCGACAAGTTTTGAATGTGAAAACCACATCTGCGTTCTTCACTCAGATTGCCGTGGCTTGCAGGAGGAGGGTGATGAAGCAGAGTCTTCCATTAGAAGGGCACCTGTACCATCTTTCATCAAAGCCAGAGTTCCTACAGTGGAAGCACAGCAGGAGTAAACAGATATTTCTGAGACAGCTTAAGGTTCGTAGGCAGAATTCTTTCCTCGTGGAGCCAAAGGGACAAACCTCCATGTAAGAGCAAAGCTGCAAGCGATCCAACCCATTCCCTAGCCACAAATCCTCTGGGACGCTGGGTGATCCCAAGGCCCCATACCAAGGAATTCTTTGAATGTGTTGATTCACAGTAAGAAAGGTACAATGATGTCAAATTCAATGGTTTCAGCGGTGACCAACGAACCCCACGCTGATGGGAGTCCACCAGCCAACCAACCCTGGGGGGGTTCAGCTCCGACCTCACCCAGCAGCCTTACAATCAACGAGGATGACAAGAGGTGCTCCAGCCAAAGGCTGCAGGGATGGGAGAGGGCCGGGGGTATCTCTGAACAATTACAGAGAGCACTCGAGCCTCAAGTGTTTGGAAGTTCTCTTTTGTTTCTCGCTATCACGGCACTGAAGAGAGAAACCATCAGATGTTGACTTCGTCAAGAATGGAGATTACAGGAGCTAAAATCCACCGTGCCAAATGCATTAGTGACAAGTCTGCACTTATCTTTGTGCTCTACGTGAACGCAGGTCAGAGCATAAACCATACCAGTCAGCGACATCCCTATCAATAACCCCATGATCTGAAGGTATCTTAACCATCTACACCCTGCTGCATGGGATGCTTTTAAGTATTTGTCTTGGGTGGCTGGTCCGTAATCGTTCTTACCGGTGATCCTTCCCCTCCCTAGGATAACACTTTCCTCTCGTTCTCATGGAATAAAGCTAAATTAAGATGAATTTCCTACTTCTTCCTTAGCTTCTAAGCATTTTTAGAGCCAAAAGAGAAACGAACTGTAAATCCATTTGAGATAACTACTCCAAACTGCTGCTTCTCAGACCTTCCTTCTCCCGAGCGACCATGAGGAATCATTCCACCCGCACAGGTCTACAAACGCTCCCAGGAAGGCCCCCGACAGTCGTGAGGGGTTTGCCCCAGAAGCTGCTGAGGCTCTACGTACGTGGACGCAGTACACGAGCTGGTTTTACTGGCAACGGAGCGTCACGGACCGGGGCTCTGACAGGTAGGCAGTGATGTACAGCTGCCAATTTATCTCCTATCTGCAATTCCAGTGTCGGTGACCAAAAAGCTCACAAAAAGGCATCTCGAGCAAAAACCAGCTCAAATTATACCGTCAAATTACAGGCATGAAAATAACGTAATCCGCGGACTCAGATAACAATGAGAAGTGGATTATATTGAATTTAATCACAGAAAACACGCAACCCCAGCAACTTATAAAAGGATTAAGCAAAAATAGCTCATAATACAGAAGAGTAAAATTCTAATTGGAGACCGAAGTGGGCAGCTTACGCTCATTAGTACTGACGCTGCGATTTACCACAACCACATCTCCATCCCAGAGATCCATTTGTCACCATTACCACCACCACCACCTGAAAGCCGTGCTAGTGGCCTCCCCCCTCCTCAAAAAACTACTTCCCTTTATTTAGGGGAAGGATATTTCCCAACTGAATATTTTTAAATGGTTTGTTTTCCTCACCATTGTGTGGAAACACTATTATGAATTTTCATTCAAACTCTTGGCTCACTTTTTTTTTTTTTTAAAGTAGAAATTGTGTCTAACAAGAAACACACCAGGGATCTCTTCAATCCCCAAAGGCACTTTCTTAAAAGGAGAGAGAACAAAGGAGAAAACCTCCCAGCATGTGCTTTCCAAAACAGCTTCTTAGGACAGTATCAAGAATGACAATGCTAGAACATAAGCTTTTCTTTCTCGTTCTTTGATCCATGTATAATTGAATTGATTATTGCAAACTGCGTAATGATTTCCAAAAGACTCGAGTAGAAGGCAAAGATCACAACAATCTAATAACCAATTTAAAGAGATGTAAGAAATATTGAAGGAAAGATTTAATCACTCAAGTACACTCCTTCCAATTAGAAAGGGCTTTAAATAGCTTACCTTGAGATAAATTAGAGTCCGTATGCAATTATACAGGAATAGTAATTAAGATGAGGAAAATTCACATATGCCTCAGCCTATAGAGTTTGGGAGGTAATCCACAGAAGAACAGACCTTTAAGTTACCTCGTTTCATCAACAGAAATGAAACCACACCAATTCAATTCATGGCAACCTTCAAGAGTACCAAAGAATTCAGTAACCTCGCTCTTTGGGGATCTGCAAAGTATCTTTGATCTCGGGTGATTATTTTTTTCCAAACATTCTCAACCAGGACAGGAGGCTGAAATGCTCTTAATCGTGGTTAGAAAATACACTACAGGAAACATTATTTCATGATTTAGAATGCTTTAAAAAACTGTGGCGAGTAAGAATGGCCACTGATTTTCTGGAGGAAGAGTGATCTTTAATTTTCCTTTGTGTGTTTGGCAATAGCAGCGGCCGCATCACGCTCCCCGATTTACACGTGTGCACGTTACTCACGTGTAAACCCCTGCTTCTTTACACAGGAAGGCCAGAAAGTTTTAGAAACTTGACAAAGTTTCTCTGATAAACTTCACCTGGCAAGGCAAGCGAGTTAGGGTGCAACCATTACATTTGATTTTCGTTTCTAAAGGTCACTAAATCCAAAATCGATGCCGTTTGCTAATTAATCAGAGGAGAAACCTGAAAAGATTCTACCTAGGAAAAATAAAACAACGAAAGGAATTCACTGCTCATTCTTCAGATAGCAGAGTCTTAATCACAAACACTCCCTTAGTTACCTTTCAACTTTCTAAAGAAGGAAGAATTTAATAGCACATTTTCTGGGGACGTACTCCTGCTTAAAAACACCCGCTACATCCACTCACGGCAGGACAGCTTTCCATGAGCCACGTTTTTCCAAGGAGCACTCACCTCATCCAGTGCCTAAGAACCAAGCCAAAATACTTACAGAAAACAGGGATGTGACAGCTACAAAAATCTGTCTATGGACAAATTTCATGCCCCCTTGTCTTCCCCTCTTTCTCCTGACAGAAAAGGACACACCCACACACCTCTTTTTTCTTTGTACAGTCTAAAGGAAAAAAAAAAAATGAAGTCTTCAAAGTAGGATTTTATGAAGTAACTGGTTTTTTTGATGTAAACAGTCAAGCCCCCAGAGCTACATAAAAAAAAAAAAAGACAGCTTCTCACAGAACACAGTGCTACCATCCTACAGTCCCAGCCTGCAAGTGCCACGAAACATTCCTGAGCAGCAAAGTGAAATTGAAAAGAATCGAGACCGTTTGGCATTTATCCTTCAGATCCCTGAGATTGCAACAGTACTTGAAAAAAAAACACCAAAAGACATTTAAAATCATCACTTCTCCCCACCATTTCTCATGAAGCAGGTTCCAGAAAGGGTGAATAAAGAAGCCTAGGGTAATAAGGGGACACAAAAACGCTTCCACGAAAGCTGCACCTGCAAAGCTGCAGAGAAAGGGAAGAGCAGAGGCCTCCACGCTACGCTCGCACAGACCAAGAGCACTTCCAGCATGTGCGTGTGTGTCCCCAGAGCCCGGGGGCTCTGCCATGGACAGGAGGAGAGAGGCTTCAGGTTTCAAAGCTCCTAAAATCAATAAGTTATCCATTTTCATAGCAGAACCGTGCCTTGCCGCTCCGTCCCTCGACCACCATCCTGCCATCTTAAACCCACAAAAACAACACAACAACTTTATTCCCTAGCTCTTTCAAACCCCATTTGAGTCAAGTCTTGCTTATAAAGCCATCACATAAACCCAAGCTGGCTACTGGGCACCAAAAACCCTTCGAGTCAGTCACTCCTCCCTTCGCCACGTTAAGATGAACAACAGTTTTACACCGGAGTCACATCTCAACCCTTTATCTCAGTACATAGGAAGCACGATTTAAATAAAATAAATAAATAAAGGCTCGGGGACAACATGCTCTGCGTGATACCCAAAAAAAAAAAAACCCAAAAGGACAGAGATGTATTTAAAAGAGGCTGCATTTGTCCTGACCTGGCAGACACAGACCTCAAGAAGTTGGAACACGCACAAGGTTTTATACTCCACATCCTGACAGCTCTTTAAAGCATCTAAAAATGAAAGCGCAAGGAAGCTGCGATAACACAGAAAACTGAGACCTACTGAAACTCTAGGGAAAAGACGAAACATTTGCCCTCGTCGGATTTTACTCCGCAGTTTACGGTACGCATTTAATATGCTTCTCGTTTGCGCCTTTCACTGTGTTAACTGTAAAGTAAGAGACAGAAGCCCTGCTGATGAGTAACGACCCTACGACAACCACAACGAAACACTCGGAACTTTTAAACACTCTGTCTCAAGGCAGAGCTCGCACCCCCACGCACTGTCACAAAGCGACTGGAAAGTTTTTGGGCGTCTTTTTTATGAGATGCCTTTTTTTGGGGGGGGGAGGGGAGAGCAGGACGTGGGCACCCCCCCAATTCCCCAGAACACCCGATAGGACGCAGAGTTGCTGTCTTCTCGGGCAGCGTCCCAGCTAAGCATCCTCACGGGCAGCACACACGCACAGCCCCCCGCCCGGGAGCCGCAACTTGGCTGGAAAGGTGCTTCCAAGCACCAGGTTTCGGTGCGTTTCGCAGGATGACAGGGGCAGCCGCAAGCTTCGCCTCCTCGTAACTCCTCAACATCTGCTTCTGACGTCTTTTATTTACACGGGTGGCAGCGGGGCGAGGCCAGCGGGGCCTCCCCCCCCGACGGTGTCGTGTCTGTGTGTCCGTCCGTCCCCCTCCACCCCCCCCCCCCCCCCCCCTTCCCGAACCGGGCGGCGAGGGCGCTCGTTAGGAGCCGGCCGCCTGTCAACGGCGGGCAGAGCTCGTTTCTCCGGCTCCTAACGAGCGCCCGGAGCCGCCAGCGGAGTCCCCTGGAAACTTTGCGGGGAGCCCCAAGAACCGTCTCCCCGCCTCGGGGGCGGCGGAGCCACGCTACCCAGCGCCGGCAACTCCCGGGGGCTCCCTCCCCCCCACACACCCCGCTCCCCGCCCGCCCGCCGCCGCCCTCACCCCTGCGCCGGCCCGAGCCAAAGCGCCCCCTCCGCCGGTACTGAGAGGAGCCCTCCCCGTCCGCCGCCGCCCGGCAGGGCTGCCCGGTAGAGAGCGGTGGGGCGGGAGGGGAGGGGAGGACAGCTCCGCTCCGCTCCGCTCCCCGCCCCGCTCCCCTCCGTCCCTCAGCCCCCGCTGCCGGCGGGGCGCCACCGCAGCCACCCGCGACCAGGCGACGCCGCGGGAGGCCGCACGGCACCGGCGAGCGGCTCGGCCGGTCCCCGGCGCGGAGGAGAAACAGAGCCCCGGCGGCTCCGAGCGCGGCAGCGAAGGGTATCGCGAAGGGAATTGAAGCTGCGCTTTACCTTTAGTTCCGCACTGTCCGCCATCTTGCAACTCCGGGCGCAGGCGCAGTGAACCCCGCCGGGACACCGCCCCCCCCCCACCGCCCCCCCCGCCCGCACGCAGCGCGCAGCGTTTGAATCGCGGCGCCATTTTGTCCCTCCTCTGCGCTCTCGCCGGGCGGGGGGTCTCCGGCGGGCACAGCTCCGGCGGATTCCTCCCCGGGGCTGCGGGGAACCCCCCAGCGTCTTCGATCCGTCATGAGGACGACCCTGCTTGGAAAGTTTTTTTCCCCTTCGTGACAGCGCGGCCCCCTCGGTCCCGCCTTCCCCGCCGCTCGCTCGGTGATGGGAGAGCGGGCAGCGCTCTCGGGGTCGGGCCGCTGAGAGGACCCGCGCCCCGGCTCTCCTCAGCCCCACCGAGGTGCCGCGGGCCCTCTCGCGTAGGAGCAGCAGCGGGAAGAGGCGGACACGCATTCCTGGGGGAATAAATTGATTGGAACTGAAATTTGCAACTCTTTAATCCGCAGCTCGAAGGGGCAGAGCGCGGGAGGAGGCTGGGGTCCCTCAGCGGGCGCTGCGCTGCCCCAGCGGCAGGGAGGGCGGTGCGGGCGGGCCGGGGATGGGGGCCCGGCCCCGGCTCTGCTGGGCCGCGGAGAACGTCCCACCCTTAGCCCCCCCCCCCTCCGGCTTCTGTTCTGCACGAAGCACCAAATACTTTTATTTCCCTGAGCTACTGCAGAAGAAGTTCAGGGAAATCAGCGTGAGCTTTCCCAGGTTTTCCTCTTGGGAAAAGCCGCACAAGTGGCTTTAGGAGAGCCCACAGAAGCAGAGCAGAGCTTTTTGAGCAAAACTTGCCTAGGTCATCTTAATGTTTAAGTAAAATGCGAGTTCTTGCAACAGCAGAGGGGGAAAATAACATAGCAAAAATGCTACCTGGCAAGACTGCATTAGTTGTGAAGTTGATTGGTTTAAATACTAGCATTTAAGTCACCCTGGCTTGATTCAACTTCCTTTTACCTGTGTGTTACTCTGTAATTACACATTGACATGACACTTTCCCCACTTGGCCTTTACCTTAGTGCAAAAAATGGGAAAAAAAAAAAATGTTTTATCACATAGAACATGGCCAATATTGTACATCCTTTTAAGTGAGATACAAAATCTGCTATTTTTCCACAGCTGCTATAAAATTCATCATCGTACATTCATAAAGCACTTATTATCTTCATTGCAAGGCAAAAAAAAAAGAAGCATTAATGCCTCCACTCTACAGATTAAAGAAAGCGTGCTTGAGGCCACACAGGGAATCAGCGGTAAAAAGATTACTGCTCATGATTATTACTGAATTATAATTTATGCCTCCCATATGACCTGAATAGTTATCCACAATTTAAAATGGGGTAGTTTCCACTTAGGGAAGAATGAGAGAGAGGAATCAAGTGTCTTTCTAGCAAGTAGCTTTTTGATACCTTCCTCTTCATCAGTAAGAATATAGATGAAGTCCCAATTCTCCGAACAAAGGAAAACAACCCACAACTCTTTCCAAACGTTTCCTTTCAAAGCATTTCGCCCAAAAACATTCCCCTGTTTGGTCTCAAGACCAGACTGACAGAAAACTCAGGTGCATCTTTTGACTCCTCACTGGTACCCTTCTTCTCCAGGCCACACACACATCCTGTTTCTATTGCAGGTATGCTAGATATCCTCTATTCTTGATTCCTTTTACAGCTCTAGAGGTTCAGCATCAAATGAAGCATTCCAAAAATGAGAAGCAATTAGAAAAAGCTGATAAGTTACACTCTGATACTCTGACTTAATACTGCATGGAATGAAGGGCTGATCGTAGCCTCTAAAACACTGGCTTGGGGAGGGGGCAGGGTGCTAGGCAAGATATCTAAAAAAAAATAAAATAAAAATAAAAGTCAGATGACTACACAGTACACCCACACGTGCCAGAGTTAGCTGATCTATTTCAGTGGTCTGAAACAGCCCAGTTTAGAACGCTTCATTTGGAATGATTGAAGAGGTGTAATAATCACGATCGAGTTTAGGTCTAGTTTAAAGAACTTGGCAAAAAGATCAGTAATCGTATAAAGACAAATCCTTTTTTTTTTCCTTTTATTTCCTCCAGTTGTTTGTTTGGCTTTTTTCCCCCTTGAACAAGGTTTGTTGCGCAGCAAACAGTTTTCCCCTCTGCTCCTTCACTTCCTCCCAAACTCAGTGGTCTGTGGATGTGTGCTTAAGTGCTTTGCTAAATCATGGCATAACACTATCAAAACCTGACACGTGGCCAGAAACCACAGCGTCCTCTTTCAAAACTCGCTTGAAATAAAACGGGTCGAGAACATTTTCAGATACAACAAAATAAGGAAGTGAAGAAAAAGAGAGGATACAGAATATTCAGTTCAAAATGGTTTTTCCTGAATACCCTGTTTTTACAGCCAAAGCTAATACAGGCCCTTTATTTTTCAGTCTGGACTTCTCATAGTTGCTTCTTTTTTAGCGTGGTGTATAATTTAGTACGAAGAAGGAACTTAATGTGAAAAGCAATCTGCGCATCTATTTTTAGGCAATTATTTACATGTAATGAAATTTCGGTCCTCTCGGCTCCTGAGACTCCGACGATGGTTTCTTTGCCAAGAAGAGACTTGGACAACACAGGGTCATTCGCAAAAGGTGCTCTCAGTTGCTGCAGCTCTGTCAGTGATGGCAACACTTCGATCTGTCATTAGCTCCTCTCTGTTTCAAAAGGACATGCCTATTGAGTAGTGCAACTGGGGTGCAACTAGAATCAGTAAGAACACCTCCAAAACAAGCTTCCACTTGTCAATCACCTCTGCTTCCGAGTTAAAACTACAATATTTTTTTTTCTTTTAACATTTCGGGGGAGAGGGGGAAAGAAATAAATAAAAAATTCCGGATTTTCTTCAACTATTCAAAGTTTCAATTCCCAATTTTCAAAAGTTCGTTTGGCCCTTTTTTTGCCATATTGCAGTTCAACAAATGACTTCCAGAATCTACCTCCCTCTCCCTATTTCTTCTGTTTTGCTATTCTGTAACCTCCCCAAAAAATGTCACATAACTCATTTGCTTAACTCCGTGTTAAGACACAACAACATTTTTAAAACAGATAGGCCTTTTTTTTTTCTGCTAACATGTTGTTTTCATTAGTCTGAGTCTCCAAGACTTTTCCCTCTAATACTCCAAACTCACTCTGTTGAAAACTAATGGGGGGTATGTGTCTACATTTCTGATCCCGAATAAAACTTGTTATTTAACATTAGATTCTCAATGAATTTTGTGATAGAAAAACTTAACCGAGTGATTAAAAACATCTTTTACTCCTGGGATTGTTAGAGGCGTAAAAGACATTTAGATCTGTCTCTGTGATAGCCTCTTCTAGTGAAAAACGAAACAAAACCAAACCTAGAGATATATTTTAGTGAAAATTCCTTGGCTGTGTGTGAAGAAAACAGAGTCACCAAGATTTCAGATAAAATAAGAGCATTTCAATATACGTGGCATTGCTCTGTGTGCTGTGCAGCAAGTTCAGCAACGTTGAGTGACTGAGACTTGGCCAGCAATCACATCTCCCCGTAAATTCACATCCAAGTGCAATATTAGATTAAATAATACTGTCTATTATATCACCATCATCTCTCCAGTTTGGCCCAAAGCAAGGGCTGCTGCTTGCTTAGAAACAGAAGATCCGTTCCATCTTTGCTGCCTGAGTTTATTAATAATTTACAGAAGGGGAGCTAATCACCTAAAATCCTAAATCAAGAAAAGATCCTGGAACCATTTCGCTCTTGTCACCTCTTTGCTACCCTTGGGCCTCCTGCTAGAACAACAGCGTTGCAATATGGAAAGCATATGTAAATAAGACACTACAATCTTTAATTACACATGCAACGCTACAGCGTGACACACCCCGGCCTCATTTATCTATTTCCTGTTTTTTCACCTCCAAAATACCCGCTTATTGCCGCACGCAGAGCGTGTGCTTCACAATGCCAAGGTACTCAACACTTCCCATGACCGCGGTACAAACTCTTTCCATTTTTCCCAATCTTTAACAATTTTAATTGCTCGCCTTGACAATTGAATGTATATTGTATTCCCTGCCTGGAATTACACATTCCAAGGCAAGCCTGGCTCCCTGGGCACTACACTGTTCCACAAAGCCTTGCAGCTGCAAGACAATAGCAGTAGGCACAACAATTAGCCCATTCTCCACCACTATTTGCTTTGCCTTTTCCCCTCCCCTATCGCTGGATATGTGCTTGCTCTTAGCACTCTAATGTTCTTAAGGCCTGTCCTTCATAATTAAGCTCGTCTATATTTGGACTGAGGCAAATGAATTATCAGTCCTGTCAAATGGTGCAGGAAAACGAAAGTGCCTGGGTTACCTCCAACCCAGCCACAGAAGCATCATGAGAAATGCCTTGAGTCTACACTTAATGACTGTGCTCTCAAGAGCAAAGCTCATGTGTACCGGAGAAGTTTTGTGTCACAGGGAACAGGTTTCTGTATTGAAATGAGGGGCTGGAGCATCTCTGTGCTGGGGACAGGCTGAGAGCCCTGGGGCTGTGCAGCTGGAGAAGAGCAGCCTGAGAGGGGAGCTGAGCAATGCTGAGCAAGAGCTAAAGGACCCCGGGGTGCAAGAGGATGGGGCCAGACTCTGCTCAGTGGGGCCCAGGGACAGGACAAGGGGCAGCAAGGGGCACCAACTGGAACCCAGGAGGTTCCAGCTGAGCAGGAGGAGAAAGTTGTTTGGTCACTGTGAGGGTGTGGGAGCCTGTGCCAGGCTGCCCAGAGAGGCTGTGGAGTCTCCTTGTCTGGAGAGATTCCCACCCCGGCTGGACCCTGCGCTGCTGGGCCCCTGCTCTGGGTGACCCTGCTGGATGGAGCAGGGGGGTTGGATGAGATGATCTCCAGAGTCCCTTCTAACCTCCACCATTCTGGCACTCTGTACACATGACAGACAGTCTGAGCTACGTAGGTAACAACATCCGACCAGCCTTGCAGCATTTATTATTTTAACTTACCTAAAATTAACTTTTACCCCAGGAAAACAGCTGCTGTCAAATGGATCCAGTCCTGTATGTACCTTTGTTCACTTTTCTCTGGACTTATTAGAATCGTTTTGTTGGTTTGGTTTTTAAGTTAAAGCTAGAGTAGTTTCTTTCTCTGAGAAGAAATGGTCATTCCTGAGATACTCATCTACACTTGTAAAACCATTTCCTTTGGCTGAGTTGAATCCATTTTTTTTTGTCAACAAAATTCCACTTCACTGAATCACCATTGGGATTTTGTCCCATTAGCACCCATTTTCATCCCTGCAAAGTGCAAGAAGAAAGAGTGAAAAAACAACTGCAAGAGGCCATGGTGAGGTGTGGAGCACAGGGCCCATCAGAGCCAGTATCTACAGTGAACCTCCTGGGTTCCAGTTGGTGCCCATTGCCCCTTGTCCTGTCCCTGGGCACCACTGAGCAGAGTCTGGCCCCATCCTCTTGCTCCCCAGGGCCCTTTAGCTCTTGCTCAGCATTGCTCAGCTCCCCTCTCAGGCTGCTCTTCTCCAGCTGCACAGCCCCAGGGCTCTCAGCCTTGCCCCAGCACAGAGATGCTCCAGCCCCTCAGCATCTTCCCAGCCTCCGCTGGACTCTCTCCAGCAGGTCCCTGAAATTTCCCAAGCTCCCTCACATTTTCATACCATCCTAATTTATAACAATTTTACGCGGGGCATCAACCACATACAGTGATCTAGAAAAAGACAGAGACCAAGTTGCAATTCGAGCCTCTTTCCTCCTCCCTGTCCCAAAATTTCCATTGTGTACCACACATGGAAGTAACATGGACAGAGCAGGAGCAGATTATGCTCGTTTTCTCCAGTACTTTAGCTCTAAGTGCTTCAACACAGAGGTGAATAAAACACTGAATAAAACAGCAGCAGCTGGGCCATGCCCGCTGACACCGAGACAGTGTCTGGTATGAAGTACTTGCCTCTTTCTTTTCCACCTAATCGCTGTTTCTAAGGGCTCACTTCAGCCATGAGAACCCTGTAAGTAAAGCTGAGTTCCAGTAGCAAGCAGAGTTCATTTCAGATGGCTCATATGAAAACAACAGAGATAATTATACCATAGTAATTACCTGAAAATTATATGTATGTTGTTTTTCCACCAGTCAATAGCGCTATTTTTGAACTTTGCATTGTTCTCATGGATTGCTGGAGTCAGGCTGCCTCTAAATGGCCTTCTCCTCTCATCATTAACTTAACCTCGGGTTTGGAGAGAGCGCTTTAGAATGTTCAGCTGCAGCGTGTGGTATTTAGCTCAGATCTTTCATGCTCACTTGCATTCTCCACCCGAATATGTCCTCACCTGGGCTGCCTTTGAGAAGAGGCTGCCATTTTAATAGTATTTTGAGTACAGAATATAAAAATTTGACTCTACAGTCGGACTCTTAGAGAGCATCCAGTTAAGATTTACTCTCACATATTGAAAGATAGTAAAAATTCACCCTGGCCCACTATGTACCATTAATGATTCTGATTTGTAGAAAAGGGGTTCTGTTCATTGCTATCAATATCTAAAGGGTGGGGTGAAGAGGATGGGGCCAGACTCTGCTCAGTGGTGCCCAGGGACAGGACAAGGGGCAGCGGGCACTAACTGGAACCCAGGAGGCTCCATCTGAGCAGGAGGAGAAAGTTGTTTGGTGTGAGGGTGTGGGAGCCTGTGCCAGGCTGCCCAGAGAGGCTGTGGAGTCTCCTTGTCTGGAGAGATTCCCACCCCGGCTGGACCCTGCGCTGCTGGGCCCCTGCTCTGGGTGACCCTGCTGGATGGAGCAGGGGGTGGCACCAGATCAGCTCCTGATGTCCCTTCCAAGCCCCAGCATGCTGGGATTCTGGGATTCTGGACACTCACCTGTCCTGGGTGTGACACATTATCATTGTCTTTTTTTGTTTTGTTTGAAGAGCCACCAATCAAAGCAGGGGAGGAAGGCAAGCGAGCACTGCCCAGCAAGGCGAGTGTCACACCCCACTCCCAAGAAGGGAATGCTGTCAAGCAGCAAGAACTGGAGAATGGGAATCAGGAATTTTTTGGATCAGTCCCAAGTAGACTCTTGACATATTACCCGATTTTGACCCAAGTCATGGGGTAAGATGCACTCAGAATGACTCCTCTATGAAAGGGGGATGATAATAATCATTATCTCCCTGGACTGTTGAGAGGAAATTAATTGACAATTGGAAAGTACTTTGAGATTCTTGGATGAAAGATGACGGAGCCGGAATGCTGGCACCATTAAAATAAGTTGGAATCATCTTAATATTTATTGCATACAGCGCTTTCATCTTCAAAGCTCTTTACTAACATCAATGAATTAACAAAGAAAATATTAATAACGATCATATTTACCCATAAAATTACTCTCCCAGAGCATATAGAAATAGATCTGCCTCCAGTTAAAAAATACTACTAAAAGAAAACCTAAGTGGCAACACCAGCACCATGCACTGAAATCCCTGGAGGTGCTGTCCATAGCAAACCTACTTTCAACGACGAATTGTTAGTTTATGTTTTTAATTACTCTAATTGGACCCTAAGTGTAATCCAGCAGCACTGAAGTCACTGAGACTGTATCACTGACTACCAAGGGTGAAAAATCCGGACAGCAAAGGAAGAAAGAGCAGCAGTGGTTAGAAAAACACCTCGGCTGTGGCAGGCTGTAGCGAGCAGGAGACGACGTTTCTCTGCAGGAAGGTATCGCATTGAGGAACAGTTTGTTTTGTCTTTGCAAACAGCTACAGAGAACTGGGAAACGCACCGTACCACCAGTTAAGATACACAGCAGCCCTACATATTTCTCAGTCAATGTATAGAATTTTGAGCATCCCAGACTAAACTATCCTAATGCTGCTTGCAAGGAATTGCACACTTTTTTTTTTTAAGTATATTCTTACTGGCAGAGACATGACTATCACATTATCACTGGAAAGCACAGCCCAGCAATTTACTGAAAACCAGTAAATGAGACAGTCCTTCCAAGTGCATTATCTGCATTGATTTCAAACGGGCCCTTAAAGAACAATGAGGGACCTTTCTCTTTGTGTTTTGCTTTCCACACACCTTCTCTCCCATGGCTTCTTCAGCTGTAAAGTTAAATAAAGCAGGAGAAGCAGCAAAGTGGTGTTATTTCTCCACGTGCACACCCTCTTTATTCTGAATTAAACACGTTTCCGGAGGTCTCCTTCACTACAGCAGATGCAGAGAGCTGCTGCTTCTCTCTGCCCTAATGGACTCGGATACATTCCAGGACATAATGGGCTATGATAGATTTTTATTTATTTATTTATTTTTAAATCTATGATGCACTCAATAGACTCTGGAGGTCACTTTAGGCAGCCCACTAACGTTCAATATTTCTGTTCAGCGCATTCTCCGCACGCCGATGAACAATGCACGCTCACCAGATGTGTGTGCCACAAAACCAAAGCCCTCCTGTTTCCTCCAGACCTTCTGTGGAAAAAAAAAAACCACCAACCCCACGTAATCTGCAAAGTGTTTTGCAGCCCAGCCTTGTCAAGACTGTTGCTGTTCCTCCAATGTTGGCCAAAGGCTTTCTTCACAGATTAAACCGTCCCAGTTAATCTGCTATAGGACATTCAGGCAGAGCTTCAAATATGTTTGGTTTTGGATAGAAATCAAATGTTACCTTTGGGAAATATGCTTATTATTAGCGTTAGGCATGGCTTTTGGGTTACTTCCAGTAACTTTGGTGAATTATGGGGGCTTTGTTATCGCATTGGGGAGCGGTTTGCTTTGTCCCGTATTTATCTATCGTGGTGGGACAGATGCTATTTTTCAGCATTTACGGTTTCTAGTCCTCCCGATGCTATCAGAGGGATTTGCAAACATTAATTACTCTGCAAAGTGCTTGTGACACATGGTGAGGATCCAGTTAAGAGCACATCACCGCGCCGATGCAGTCTCATGAGGGCAGCACATTTAGGCTCAGGTAGCATTTTGTCAGCTAGGGAAAAAAACCCCATGTGAGCAGGGGGCGGTATTTCTATTAACAAATACACCGTAGCTGCAGAAAGGATTTTAATGACAGGTGAGACTGACATCCAGACAAACAGCCAAGGTCCTTCTCTCACCATATGATCTTTTCCTAATCCTCCATTTCTCTCCTAGATCAACAGGTTCCTCTTTGTCATTGTCAGCTGTTAGCACAAAGAGCCTTTTGTCTGTAGCTCTGACCCAAACACACAAGACCTTACTTTGTTAGCCATTCTTGGCCATATGCTTGCAAAAGGACTAAAGGGTTTCCAAGCTATAAAGCAGAACCTTGACCTTAGAAGGGGAGATGATTGTGTGACAACATGGCTCTGTTTTGACATCATAACTTATCCCCTCTGCCAGGACAAGCTCACAAGTAGACAGCACAACCCAGTGAAAATACTTGAGCCTGGTCTGCTGTCAAGCTCATGGTATGGATACAGGCACTGGCACCTTCTGATTCAGAGAAGACTCGAGCCAGTCAACAGCTGCCTCTTTACGTGCTCTTCTACCACACTATCACTGGTGGGATGAAGCTATCACACCTCCTTTGTAAGGTAGGTGTTTTGGCAGCAATCCCACAAGCCCGAAAGCCCAGAGGATTCCTACCAGAGCCCTGCCACCCTTTCCTTGCACTTCCTCACTGAAAGACTCATTACGGATGCATGGCCGCATCCATGGAGGTCACTCTAAAAAACACATCGCTGAGGGTGAAGCCAACAGACAACAAGATCGAGTTCCGTATTGGTTTGCTGGCCTGCGTCGTTACATTGCACTCAGACTGCCTCATTAAGAGGGGAAAAAGCTACCCATGGCTTGTCCAAACCTTGCAAGGAATGTTCTGCCCTTAACACAGTTCTGGGGAGAGTTCATACCCTTTCAACTGGCACCTGTTCCACACTATCACAGAAACCCTTTTGTTTTCCAGTGGAAATAGCTCCAGAGCCAAATTCCTCCCTGGCTCTTTCGGGGTGTGCCTTGGCCACATCACACGGTACGGTTTTGCTCAACTATCCTGGAGCTTCTTAAGAGACACAGTGGGATGCTGAGAAGGGGAATCTGGTTCTCTCTTATTTACACACACACACACACACACACACACACACACATCCTTCCTTTCACCAAAGATTCATAGTGGACCAATCTGTCTTCTGGAGATCAGGGTAGGGAAAAGCATGACCCTTTTCATTTGGGAGCCACTTTCCTATGTATTGAACCAAGCTTGTGGGGTTGCAAAAGTGGAGCCTCACCATTTGCTGGTGCTCCAGATGAGGAAGGAGAAGGTAAAAAAAAAACCCAAACAACTTATCTCCCCACTCAGCCCTTATCTGAGCCTGCCAGCTGGGTCACACTGGGGCTGCAGCAAGGAGGAGGATGGACAGCCAACATCTGCTGAGAAGCATATCAGAAGGAAACCTGCACCCAAAAGCACCCTTTAGGTTATAAAATGCTCCAGACCCAGGGCTGAGAAGGGGAAGATGGTGACGCTACGTGGCCTAGAGCTGCCGTCACCTCTGAAGAGTCAACACCCCCAAGTCATGCAAGCTCAAGAGCCCACCAACACATTACTGACTGACGTGCCAGCTCCCCTTCCCGACACACAGAAACCAACCAGAGCCAGTCACGTTGTTCACTGGAGTACAGCCTCAGAAGGTCAAGCCCAAGACAAACAGCATTGTACCCTACTCTGTCTGGCAGGCTGGGAACCAACAAAGCCCAGCTTGTGCTCAGACATCCTCAGCAGGTCAGGACAGAGAAAGCAGAATCACTGCTCCTGACCCTCGAGCTTTGCACCAGCTGAGCAACCACTCCAAAGCCCCTGGGTTGCAGTTTTCCCTCACTGACACTGCTACCCAACCTCCACAGAACTCAGGTTTCAAAGCAACGTGTGTTACTTGGGGCCAGCTGAGGTTACTCAAGGCAGAGCCACCATCTCCAAGTGACAATGTCTCCCCTGTGATTTGCAAAATGTTTAAACTAAAAGAAAAAAACAAAGAAAAAAATCAGCTAGACATGTGAACCTCTGCTACATGAAAACGAACACTGAAGAGCGTAATTTACTTAAGATTTCTCTCTCGAAAGACGTACAAATTGTTCAGGACTAGTTGACAGATGGGAAAATTAAGTCCTCCGTTATTGTTCCATTTGCTGGGTGCAAAAAATACTTCACGCTTACAGAGGACTTGGAGGGTGAGAAGAGCTGGAGAGATAGCAGCTCTCTGGACAAAACAGAGACAGAAATGCCCAAGTCTGATCCTGGTAGAGGCTAAATGCCTTTGGCTAAGCCAAAAATCACTTTTCCTTAGCATTCCTCAGTGATTTTTCCTGTGGTAAAGGACAGGAATAAATGGGTGAATTTAGTATTAGACCTAAAAAGCAGAGTTGCACAAGATCCTTTCAGTTTGACATCTCCACCCAGCAAACTCTTTCAAAACAGTAAGTTCTCTCTTTCAGCTGAGATTTCCCTTTTTTTTTTATTAAGTTGGAAGCCTTTAACTGAAAAGGTCTTTCTTTTCTCTACTAATAAATAGGCTATTAAAATTATTTTCCTTTTTTTTTACTGAAGAGGTCCTGCAGTTTTCTTCCAGCTGGGAACCAAAACTCTTTAAAACCATACCAAGAAATAACTGGCATCTCTTCACCAAACGGCCCAGAGAGGACTGAGCGGTCAGTCCCACACTCACATCTGGGCTCTCTTGAACAATGAATAATGAATTAATGGGATGTTATGGAGCAGACTTGAGGCAAGATTCAGTTCTGGGAAGTAGAGTTATTACAGAGCTGTCATACTGGGGATGATCCCATATACCAAACGGGGCCAGGGCTTGCCATGATGTACAGATCGCCTGTATAAAACGCAAATAACCAGAAAGGGCATTAAAAACAAACAGAAAACACACGGCTCTAGCAATACACAGTTTCTTCCACGCAGAGCAGCATGGCATTGCTTCATGGTTTAAAGCTCTGGGACTGGTTTTAGGTGCTCCGAGCTGCAGACTGGTCCTGTTCAGGACACTGTGTACCACAAGCAACAGGAGTAAATTGTCAGTGTTTAATTGGAGCCTGTTCCTCTTTATCAGCCAGCGGAGTCACAGAGGCTCACCCGCCTACAGATCCTGCCCTGATTACAGGCCTGTTATCAGCCAATGCAGCTTCACAACAGCATGGGAAAAGTCTCATTCCCAGCGCCCGAGACCTCTCCTGGAGAGCACTGCAAGCCCATCTCCTGTGTGCTGATACCCTGGAAAACTCTGGGAATGGTGAAGGGCTGGAAGGGATTTGATTACTTCCTTGCAGGGCTCCTCATGCATTTGCAGTTCATCTCGGGCATGCATTTTGCTGAGGTGCTGGTCCTAGAAAGGCAATTCGTTGTTCATCAGGATGCTGGTTTTCCATCTTTCCAAGACTGCAACTTAAAACCTGGGGTCAGTTCTGGGCCCCTCACTCCCAGCAGGACACTGAGGGGCTGGAGCGTGGCCAGAGAAGGGCAACGGAGCTGGGGAAGGGGCTGGAGCACAAGGGTGGCGAGGAGCGGCTGAGGGCCCTGGGCTTGTTCAGCCTGGAGAGAAGGAGGCTGAGGGGAGACCTTCTGGCTCTGACAGCTCCTGACAGGAGGCTGGAGCCAGAGGGGTCGGGCTCTGCTCCCAAGGAACAAGACAAGAGGAGCAGCCTCAAGTTGCACAAGGGCAGGTTTAGATTGACCATGACAGCTTTTGTGGGGAAGAAATTGGTCCTTAAGGTCTGGTGCAGGCTGCCCAGGGCAGTGGTGGAGTCCCCGTGATCCCTGGAGGGGTTTCCAAGCTGCGGTGCTGAGGGACAGGGGTCAGTGGTGCCCTGGTAGTGCTGGGTTAATGGTTGGATTTGATATTCTTAAAGGTCTCTTTCAGTCAAAACAATTCTATCATCCCCCTGGAACACAGGGACACAGCTTGGGACCACATCTTAGTTGCCTGGCTTACAAGAAAAGTCTCTCTGAATGCAGCAAGAGTCACACGAACAGGGCTTGACCCTCCACCCCCTCCCACGCCCTTCGCTGCCCTGCCCTGGAGTTCCCAATCGCTCGAGGGTTTCTTTCAGAGACACCCTGATTGCACTTTTAGCCTTTTTACTGTTCTTTCAAATATTTCAAAACGTGGATACATTTTGGGGGGAGGGGGAGTTCGGGGGGGGGGGGGGAGGCAGGAATCCCGATTTAAACCAAGCCCATTGTTTCCCCTAAGCTGAACTGCAGAAAGATTTCAGAACGTGGTTGTGATTTGCCACATCTGTTATTTTTATGCATTGTTTTCGTGCCAACAGTTTCATAAAAGGTGTTATATAACCACATCGTATCACATAATTCAACGTCTTTCCACAATTAGGAGCCCATGTGAGCGTTTAAACAACCATCTCACACCAGGTTTCTTTTTTTTTTTTTCCCCTTTTTTTTTTAAATGTTTCTGTGCATCTTTTAGCCCAGCCGGACGGAGATACAAAGATGAACTGTGACCGTGGTTTCCTCCTCCCTCCTCCAGACCCCGCTGTCGTTCACTGACGGCCAAGTTCTTCCGCGGTCCGTGCTCCATGGATCACTGCTGCATTTGCTTTGAAAAAATAAACATCTAGGGCTCGAACCCTGCGCTCCATGCAAGGGAAGCAGCAGAGATTTATCCCGTGGCTCCCCATAACTGGACTGTCTCTCTTCCAGACACTAATAGGTTCATTGTTTCCCAAATACTGCGAGACGAGCGTTTATCACATGAAAAGAAAAAAAAACGCATTTGCAGTGGGAGCTACTGACAGGGAGTTGGATCTAAGGCAGGGAAAACAACGGTAGAAAGCAATTTAAAGGATCAAACGGTGAACCGCCTTTTGCTGGTGGCTCCACGAGCAGCTCGCTCCTACCGCTCGGCGCTGAACTCCAGCTGCCTCGCACAAACCCAGCCACCCATCCTCAGAACCCTCCTGGTTAGCCCCATAGTTCTGAAACCTCCCTCCTGTCAATGCAGAAATGAGCTGCGTAGTCGGTCCCGCTTTCCAACCCTCCCCCAAGTCTGCGCCAGCATCACCCATTGCACCTCGACGACGACCTGATGCCTCCTGCTGCTGGTAAGGAATGAAAGAGGAGGGATCCTGCAGAACCCACAGCATCTTCTACGAAGACAACCTGGAGAGGTTGGCAGGCGTGGGGTGCCATCCAGGCAGGCAGGGCTCAGCATGGAGCCCACTGCTGCTCTGGATACCTGCTCAACAAGGTGGCTTCAGCTCCGTTGCCCCCTTTCCCCACCACCTTCCTCAGGTAGGAAAAATAATAATTAATGTTTGGCCATAAAAATCAATCCAGAAATACAGGGTCATAGAATCATTTTGGTTGGAAGAGACTTTGAAGATGATGATCTTTGAGACCAAGCATTAACCCAGCACTGCCAGGGCACCACTGACCCATGGCCCTCAGCACCACAGCTCCACGGCTTGGAAACCCCTCCAGGGATCACGGGGACTCCACCCCTGCCCTGGGCAGCCTGGGACAGCCCTGGAGGGGAAGAAATTGTTCCTCAGCTCCAACTTAAACATTCTCTGTCACAACTTGAGTCTGGGTCCTCTTGTCCCATCACTTGTTCCTTGGGAGAAGACCCCAACCCCACCCAGCTCCAGGCTCCTGTCAGGAGCTGTCAGAGCCAGAAGGTCTCCCCTCAGCCTCCTTCTCTCCAGGCTGAACAAGCCCAGGTCCCTCAGCCGCTCCTCACCACCCTTGTGCTCTAGACCCATCCCTAGACTGTTGCCCCTCTCTGGCCATGCTCCAGCCCCTCAAGGTCCTTCTTGTATCGACAAGCCTGTGAAGAGAGATGCCACTGCTGGAAGAAGCCTCCAAAGGAGACTCTTCCACCCATGAGCCGGGACCAGGAGCCTGGGTCTGGCAGAGGTATGCCATGGAAAGGATGGGTTTATTAGGACACACTCCACAGTTTTGCTGTAGGTGAGACACCGAGAACTTTGGAAATTTCCAGCCTGGCACTGCTTTAGATGAAAAGCTCCATCTTGTTCTCCTGGGTCAGATATTCTGCATGCAGTTTCTAATTTGGACCACAGCTCTGGAAAACTTGATTAAAGCTGTGAAAAATGGAATTTTTATTAGGGAGAACTGAGCTCTTGCCAAGGTTTATTTTTCAAGGGAGTAGGACCTAATCCTAGAAGTAATTCCAGGGCTGTGCTATTCTGGATGCCCTTGCAATGGTTTATGGCAATTCCACAGCCAAACCTGGACTGACTGGTAATGTTTGCTTTGGACAAGCCACTACAGATTGCAAATGTTCTTCTCAACCTGGTGCAGGCATCATTGAGAACGCATTTTCTTCGAGTTGCCTTTTTTTTCCTTCTCTCTTTTCTCTTTTTTTTAACCTTTCTTTTCAGACAATTGCTATGTTCCCAAATCCATACTACCCAAAACCAACTAAATATTTACCGACACACGGACAGTAGCAAGTAACACATCTGTGATCGGACAGAAGCCCGTTAAATGCAGTCACTGGACAGACATATCACCTCACCAGCTTTCAAAGCTCCAGATTCTGCAAAATCCAACATAAATCCCTCTCTTTAGGTGGATGCTTTTCAGGGAATAGCACAGCAGCTTCCTCGAGGGAGCCTACAAAGCTTACGGCATGGAGCAACCCTCTGGAGGGAGTTTTACCTCTATGGAGTGAGCAGTAACCAGACTGAACGAAGCCGTAAATCCAGGAATGTATGGGAAAAGAGCAAATTAAAACGTGCGATACTTGGCAGGTTCCTTCACAAGTGTAGTACTCCTGAAACGTGACATTAATGGCCCAAGCAGCTGGAGCCTGCTCTTTCGTTCTTCTAGAGCTGGGGTAGCACATGCAGGAGCAGCAAAGGCTTCCCAAAATGGTGTTCCCATCCTCTCCTGAAAGGGCTTTGCCTACAAGGACTATGGGGACAGGCTTTTGAGCAGGGCCAGTTGGGACAGGACAAGGGGGGGGATGGTTTTGAACTAAAAGAGGCAGATTTAGACTGGAGAGCAGGAAGAAATTGTAGATGCTGAGGGTCACAAGACCCTGGCCCAGGCTGCCCAGGGAGGTGGTTGATGCCCCATCCCTGGAACCATTCCAGAACAGGTTGGCCAGGGCTCTGAGCAACCTGCTCTAGCTGCAGACCTCCCTGCAGAGGGGTTGGATGAGGTGACCTTGAAAGGTCCCTTCCCACACAAACCAGTCTATGATTCCTCGGTTGGGTGCAAGAGCTTCTACAACACTATCCCACCCATGTTCTTCCAACTGGCACAGCTCTTCAGAGCTCACCCATGTGAATTTGGGTTGGGTTTGGAATGAGGAACCCATCACCAAGACATGCTGGGGATGGAGGCAAGCGGGCTTCAGGGACTTCAAGACCCTCTGTAGGGCACCTTGACTGGCCACGAGCAGAGGGGGACCTACACTCCAGCTTCAAGTTCTATGCAATTCATTGTGCCCACCACTCCTTCCAATTAACAAGATAATTAATTTAATTACAACACAAAAGAAGCAGCTCTGGGCAGTCAGATTACCCTGGTGAGTCTCTTGGGGACACATCCAATGTACGATGGACTGGAAAATGTCCTTTTCTCCAGCACAGATACCAGCCACTCTCCCCCCCAGTTCATCCACCCGCACTGTGGCAACAGCAGCTTAATTCCTCCGCAGAAAAACACCGAGAATTGATTTGTTAGTGTCAATTTATACCTTTGGATGAGCCCGTTCAGCTCTGACAGACTTCAGTGGAAGCCTGGCCTTCACGCAGGCAGGCAAGGGCCTACCACGTTTGTAGGGTGCTTTGAAGCTGGGCTGGTGTTAGGAGGTGTGAAATCCTCCGGAGAGGGATGCTCACCCCACTTGCAGGTTCTGCCGCGGTCGGGCGGCGAAGCAAAGCGAAAACAACAGGCGCGATGCAGGGAGGCAGAGCCCACAACTTCATTAAGAGTCAGAAAGAAGATCAAAGGAAGGAATTTTCAGCTTACAAAAACAAATAAATAGAAGGAAAAAAAAGGGGGGAAGGGAGATACGTTTTAAGTTTCCAAGAAACCCACAGAGTTCACTTTGTTACATGAAAATAACTCAGTGATTTTGTTAGCGAGGCAGAGCTAGCCTGCTGTATGCTGTGCTCAGTAGTCTTGGTTGCACCCAAACCTCCATCAGTTTCGTTCAACGTATACATCCTCCACCACTCCAGCCTGTTTACATACAGCTCCTGGCCACACTTGTCCTTACCATGCACAAAACCCCAAAGGACACCAGCCGTACACTTATTAAACTGATTGACACAAAGCACTTTGGATGAAGGCAAGAGGAATGTCCAACCATGCAAGGACTAGACACACATGTTGTCCCCAGACCCCCACAACCAGCCAGGACATGAGGAGGCCAAGGCAGCCAACAGCTCATGGTGCATTTAAAATAGAGTCACAGACTGCTTTGAGTTGGAAGGAACCTTGGTCAACTAATCCAACCCCCCTGCAAGGAGCAGGGACATCTGCAACTAGGTTGCTTAGTCTCTTGGAAATGCTTTCCAGCAGGATTTGCTCCATCACCTTCCTGATGATGTGTTCTACACCCCTCCTGATCCTTCTCCTTGCCCAAAGTTGGGTATTATATTTGCCTTTTTTTCCCTAGACATCAGCATTGCCGTGGCCTTTCAGAAATGGTCCAGAATGGCCCCACGGCAACACCAGACAGTCCCTTGGATGCTACCTGGTTGACACCATGAAAATCCATTTGTCCAGGTGAGTGAAGTGGACCTCAAGTGCGCAGGTGTGACCAAAATGCTTGTCCCATCTCTGGAACCATTCCAGGTAAGGTTGGCCGGGGCTCTGAGCACCCTGCTCTAGTTGCAGATGGCCCTGCTCCCTGCAGGGGGGTTGGACAAGATGAGCTTTAAAGTTCCCTTCCAACCCATTCTACAATTCCATGATCTTGTTTTCAAAAAAAAGATTGCTCAAGTGATAATTTTTCCTCCCTGTCACCAACAGCAAATGGTGCCTTAAAATCAGAGCCATATAAAAAAAAAAAGAAAAAAAACCCCACACTTTTTTAGCTGCTTCCTGGCAAGTTCTTTGTACTTAAGGATTAGACTTTCCAAGCAACTGTGTCTTTTGATGATACAATTGGTGGAACCTAAATCATCCTCAGGGAAGCAAATTAAGAACGATTTTCTTCACTTTTTAACTGGAGTGTCAGCCTTCCTAGCACCCACCCGAGGACAGCTCTATTTCTCTCATACCATTCCATAAGAGTCCTATGCATTTACTACAGAAGAGTCTGTCCTCACTTCAGGACAGAGTATCTACAATGACCTGCAGCTGTACCACTGGTCTACTGCCCAGAAGCAGGTCTGCCACCTCCCCTTCAGCCTGGGTTTCTCCTGACTCCAGGATTTCATCGGAAAGCTGCTTTTTCCCCTTCTCCCCTGGCTTGTAGGGGGTCAAACCTGCAAGGGACACGCGAGGCTCTCTGGACTGCCCTCCCCACGGCACCAAGCCACCCGAGACCTGCACGGCCAAGATGGACATCCACCCATTGCTCATTTTCTTCCCCTCAAGTCCTTCAGTAGGATATCCTGCAAGCACATTTTCCCTCGCTGATGGCCACCAGCCCACATCGGAGCAGCAACACCCAGGGGACAGTAAGTGCCTGTTTCTTCTCCAGGAGGGACTCGGAGCTTCACTGCTGCAGGTCCAGCTCACGCAGAGGTGATGGCCCAGCTGGGCTGGTTCTACCTGTGGATCCCCCCACCCCCCCAGGTTCAGACTTGCTTCCCCCAGGGATAGTTTTGGTAGTTTCCATGGAAGTTGCACAGAACCTCAGCTCCAAGCAGACAAACTCCGGCGAGCTGTGCCAAGCAGCGCTGGGAACGCCATCTCCTGGCGTCCTCTGATGCTGGCCACGCTGCCGATTGAGACAACCCACAGCCGAGCTGACCCCACGCACAGGGTCACTGGTGGGGGTTTCAGGCTTCCCACACCGATCCAGCAGGTCCCCAGCGTGCTCAGAGCCCAGGGTGTGCCGTACCACACGGTCCCAATCATCTACACCACAAAGTACCTCAGTCTGGAAGCCGATGGGTCAGGCACTTTGCATCCTTACTACAGGCAAACCAGAGAACATCTACCAGCCCCGAGTCCACCCACGCTACAGGGTGATCCCCTTCCTGGGAGAAGAGCTACTGCAAATCAGAGAACCATAGAACAGTTTGGGTGGGAAAGGACCTTTAAAGCTCATCTGTTCCAACCCCCTGCAGGGAGCAGGGCCATCTGCAGCTAGAGCAGGGTGCCCAGAGCCCTGGCCAACCTCCCCTGCAGTGGTGCCAGGGATGGGGCAGCCACCACCTCTCTGGGCAGCCTGGCACAGGCTCTCCCCACCCTCAGCACCAACAATTTCTCCTTCTCCCCAGTCTGAATCTCCCTCTTTGAGTTTAAACCCATCACCCCTTGTCCTGTCCCAACAGGCCCTGATCAAAAGTCTGTCCCCATCTTTCTGCCAGGCCCCTTCAAGTCCTGCAAGGCCCCCAGAAGGTCTCCCCTTGGGGAGCCTTCTCCTCTGCAGGCTGAACCCCCCCAGCTCTCCCAGCCTGGCTCCCAGCAGAGGGGTTCCAGCCCTCCCAGCATTGCTGGGGCTCCTCTGGCCCCGCTCCACCAGGTCCCTGTCTCTGCTGTGCTGAGGACTCCAGACTGGCCCCAGCACTGCAGGGGGGTCTCTCTCTCTCCCCAGAGCCCTGGGAGCAGAGGGGCAGGATCCCCCTCACCTCAACCTGCTGATCACAATTGAACCCCAACTGCAATGCGACGGCTCAAGCACTTTGAGAGATCAGGCTCCAACCACTTACTGCAGTTTTAACACAGGGAGGCTCTGGTGTTTGCACCCCCATGAAGAGGGGAGCTGCTCTGCAAAGGGGACTTTCATCTCCAAGGCAGCAGAACCCAGGGCTGACACGGCTGCGTCACTGGGAGCCATCACGTCTGCTTGCCTCCAAATGAACAGCCTTGTGTACAAGAGGAGAGCAGCATATGGGGAGAAGCCTTGGCAAGGCTGGAGGTCTGGTGATCAGCTCCTTGGAGCTGCTCTGCCACTGGCCTGAAAGAACAACTCCATCAGCTGCAGCAAGCAGACCTTCTGCTTCCCCCAATTCCGAATTCATCACAGCCTCAAATACAGACACTCCAGGCTTTTTCCTGCTTTAATTATTTAAAAATCCTAACTCTGGTTGTTTATTTTCAAGGGCTATTACTGTGTTCAACTATTTTAAGACTAGGAAAAAAAAAAAAAACAAAATAAACAAGCAAGCAACAAACTCCAGAAAAAATCTGAAGCCTTTCCCTCATTCTGCTGGTGAAGTTTAATTCACTCTAATTATTTCATATTACTTAGACTATAATAGTTTCATAATTTCTAGTATATTAAGCACTTAATACGTTGTGTCATTTGAAGTCGCATATTAAATTCAGCAAAGTACATTTTAATGAGAGCTAAGTAGTGTGAAAATATTAATGCAACATAATAGTTCATTTTTGCACCCACGTTGATAAGCGCTGCCACCACTCACGGTGTGCCTAGGCAGGTGAGCACAGCAGAGGCTGGATGAGCTGCCGAGGAGAGTCCAGCTCCAGCAGCCCAGCACCAGGAAAGTGGGAACTGGGAACACAACGTGCACCAGAACCCATCTGCAGGTCCTGACCAGGGGCTGAGAGCCCCTCCAAGACACAGTAATGCCAGCAGCCAAAAATAGGTACTCAAGTCAAGCTCCTCTACTATCTCCACAGGGTCACCCTGTGCCTCCTGCAGTCCATGCGGTGCCACGGAGGACCCAAACAGAAGGACACAGAAACACACACACAAAAAAAAGAGGCTCAGCTGCTCCCCTGCAAGCTCCAGAGAGGCCCATTCCTTCCAGCAACCCCCCCTGAACTGCCAGAGCTTGACTGTACATTTTTATTCAACTCTTTACTACCAACTCCCTAGTCTACACATCCATTCCAAACCCCAACAAAATGATCCCCCTTCCCATAGACTTACTTACATGAGAGGATGCCACCAACAGTCCCAGTCCTGCAGCTTCCACCCAGGGTCACGCGTTGCAGACATCTTCCACAGCTCACACAGCACAGAAGTGCATCTGTCCCCGAGAGCACTACCTGATTCTCTGAGAAACACGGAGAACCCAGCTGCCTTTCACCCCATGGCTTTTTATAAGCTTCAGACCAGCAAATGATGCCCACCTGCTCTGGCTCAGATGATCTTCCTCACCCACAGGTGATGGAGGATGCTCCTCCTCCAGCCCCGCTGACCCCAGGGTCAGGCACTCACTGACCCATCCCTGCCAAGGGGGATAATGGGGTTTTATCAAAGACTTGGAAAGAGATTTAGGCTGAAATATCTCTGGATACCACTGGCCTGACCCCAGCTTGGAGGGGAGCTGCTGGCAGACACAGCCCCTCTATGCTGGCTATGCAAAAGGATCCAGACCTGTCCCTTCGCAAAGCAACCTCACGGCGTGCTACGGGATCAGGCCCAGCACATATGCGTGGCAAGGAGGGTGGTCAGGAGGGACACAAAAATGATCCAGAGGGCTGGAACCCCTCTGCTGGGAGACCAGTCTGAGAGAGTTGGGAGCGTTCAGCCTGGGGAAGAGAAGGCTCCAGGGAGACCTTCCGGTGGCCTTTCAGCACTTGAAGGGGCCTGGCAGAAAGATGGGGACAGAGTTTTGATCAGGGCCTGTTGGGACAGGACAAGAGGTGATGGTTTGAACTGAAAGAGGGAGATTCAGACTGGAGAGAAGGGAGAAATTGTTGGTGCTGAGGGTGGGGAGAACCTGTGCCAGGCTGCCCAGAGAGGTGGTGGCTGCCCCATCCCTGGCACCATTGCAGGGGAGGTTGGCCGGGGCTCTGAGCACCCTGCTCTAGCTGCAGATGGCCCTGCTCCCTGCAGGGGGTTGGACCAGATGCCCTTTAAAGGTCCCTTCCCACCCAAACCAGTCTATGGCTGCCCGGGGAGGGCGGGAGGCTGCACCCCCGGCCGTGCCCACGCGGTGGCAGCCCAGGCCGGGGAACTGCCGCTGCTCCTCCTGAGGAGAGTCCCAGAAAATAATTACGACAGATCCGCGCTGCGCAACTCCCGGGGACCGTTCACAGTCGCAGCAACCCCGCGGACAGCGCCGAGATGCGCAACGCGCAGCCCCCGCTAACGCAGCCACCACCGCTCCCCGCACAGATCCCAGTCCCCGGGATGCTCCTGGATGCAGCCCCCCAGGTTGCATCTCTCCCCGCCCAGCCCCCCGCTGTGCTGCATGACCCCGGTGCGAGATGCGTCTCCCCTCGCCGCTCCCGACCCCCGGAGCTCCCCAGGACCCCCGTGTGAGGTTCATACCCCCACCTTCCGCCCCCGGTACTCGCAGCCGCGTTGTGCTGCAGGACCCCCCCTGCAAGGTGCATCCCCCCCGGTGCAACGTGAGTCCCGGTCCCCGGAGCGCCCCAGGACCCCGCTGCAACGTGCATCCCCCCCCCCCCCAAAACCCCGGTCCCTGTCGCGATATGGTGCTAGGTTCATCCTGGGCTGAAAACAGGTATTTAGGGCTAATAGGTGTGCGAGCACCTCCACACCCGCTCTCAGAGCTCATTAATGTAATACTTTCATGTGTGAAACGAGCATATAAATGGGCATTAATGAGCTCCCGGCTGCGGGAAGGAAGAGGGGGAGGGAAGGGGGAATTTCGCAGGGGAGCGGGCAGCCCTCTCCCCCCCCCCGGCTGTGGTACCCGCCCCGGGCCCGGGGAGTGGGGAACCCCCACCCGCCGGGACAGCCCCACGGACCAGGCGGCTTCTTAAAGTCGGTTTTTATTAAAGAACCAAAATCCCGTACACGGGTCTCTCCCCAGAGCGGGCTGAGCGTTGGTCTGGCTCCGAAGTCGCGGATAAGCCCGTTAAAGTGCTGTTACATCCATAAATTTCCGGGGGCGGGAAGGGGGGAGGAAGGAAGGGGCCCGGGGAAGAAGTGGGGGGGGAGGGAAGGAATAAATATACATCATAAATAAATAAAAATCCAACAAATACTGTACCAAGAGAATCACAGTACATTTATATCCATTGCACATAGCCACTTTTGTTTCCAGTCTGGACAAGGGATGAAGAAGCGGACACACGGGGGAGGGGGAGGCGGAACGAGGGGGGCCCCGGGGTGCAGCGAAGGGGGGGGGCCCGGCTCCCCCTCCGCCCGCTCCCCGACGTATTGCCAGTCCGAGGAAAGCCGGGCTCCGAGTCCTCTATGTACAAGTGTCTCCTCGTGGAAATGGCTTGTGTGGGCTCTGCCCGCATGGCTTCGGGGGGGGGGGGGGGGGGGGGGGGGGGATCCGAGGTGTGGGGGAGTCCGGGTATGTTCACTGGGGCAGCAGCGGCGGCTTGAAGGAGCAGTTCCCGGTGCAGTGCCGCGGGGTCAGCATTTTACAGGAGAAATGATGCAGCGCGTCGTGGGCCTCTGCAAAGCGATGGAGACGTCACCGTCACCTCCTCCCCAGGAGCCCCCCACATGCAGGGGAGGGGGTTCGGACCCCCTTAAGACATCTGTGCCCCCCCCCGCCCCAGTCCTGCCCGGTACCTTTCAACTTCTGCTGGATGGCGTAACGCGCTTTCCTCTCCTGATCCAGCTCGTTGCACAGGGTATCTGGGATGGGGGGAGAGCATCACATCGTGCCGGGGGGCGCGGGGGGGGGGACGGACACACCAGGGCGTCGCCGCGCCGTCGGGGATGCTCTTGGACCGGAGGGCAAAGTTGGGATGGGAACGGAGGGGGTGGAATGAAAGCAAAGTCGGGCCTGGCTTTCCCGGGTGATTTTACGGCTAGGTTTGTTTTTTAATTTAGCCCGGGTGGAAATTGCTGCGAGGGAGAAAGCGGATTCTCGCCCCTGGAATAATGCCTCGCGGGGGTTTGCGGGATGGCTCGAAATGCCGAGACGAATCGGAGTGCACGAAAGGATATCGATTAAAGAGAAAAAAAAAAAAAAAAAAAAAAAAAAA
>JANVCC010000036.1:6022714-6037657 GCA_025345505.1 Todiramphus chloris collaris
AAAAAAAAAAAAAAAAAAAAAAAAAAAAAAAAGAAGAGAGAAAAAGGAAAAGAGGAGAAATTAAAAAAAAATAGAGAAAAAAAGGGAAAGGACGGAAAGAAGGACGGGTGGAAAAGAAGGAGAAGCAAGAAAAGAAAGTAAAGAAAACAGAAAAGACGGAGGAAAGAAAAAAATAATAGAGAGCTAAAAGGAGTTGAAAAATAATTGTAGTTGCCGACTCGGCCTCACCTCGGACGATCTGCAGCTGCTGCACCATCTCCTCCCGGTAGGCCAGCTCCCGCTTCATCTGGTCCTGGAAATTATCTGCGAGGACAGGGAGGGTCAGCACCACTCCCGCTGCGGGGCAAGAAGAGGGGTGCGGGGTGTCGCCGGTACCTTTCAGGCTCTGGAAGTCCCTCTCCAGCTTTTTCCTCAGCTCCATTTGCTCCAGGACCAGTTTTTGTAACTCGTCTGTTTAAAAATACACGGCGGGGTTGAGGGGAGCCCGCACTTTTCCATATGGAGCGCGGCGCTAATCGCATTACGTTACATTAATCACAGGAGTTAATCACTCCTGCACAAAACACAAATACCTCGAGCCGCGGGGAGAGGCTGGGGGGTCCCGTCAGACACCACACACCCCGCCCCGCAGCCCCCCGCCTCACCTCGGGCCAAATTTTCGATGTCCTTTTCCACCAGCTGCGTCCCGGCGACATCCATGCCGAGACCGTCCTCTGCTGGGGACACAAAGCCGTCAGCCCCGGCGCGGGGGCTCCGCGGGCCGCGGAGGAACCGCGCATCGTTCCGTGGAGAGACTGCCCATCACCCTGCTCAGGGACCGCTCCTCGCCCCGCGCAGGGACCGCGCATCGTCCTCCCCAAAGACCGCGCATTGTCCCGCGGAAGGGCCGCGCAGGGACCGCGCATCTTCCCGCGGAGAGGCGCGGACCGGCGCTTACCTCTGTCGGTATTTACAGGGCTGGGATGCGAGACATTCCTTTGGTCCTGATAGGATTTCCTGGTCTCCAAATCCTCTGCCGCGGAGTGATTGTCTTCTTTATCTTGCTCTTAAAGGTAATAAACCGATTTTCAACCATAAGCAATGAAAGTATGGTCCTGATATATCCTTAATTACATAATTACGGACAAAGCCCTCGTTAAAACCTTCTTAGTGGACATCCTAATCGCTTTGCTGGTGGAAAGTAGCTTGGCGGCAGGAGCTTTGCCCCGCCGTGCCGCGTACGGCCTCGCCAGCCCATCCCCGCCGCACCGGCCCCGTCCCACGGCGGCATCCCCGGGCCCGGGGGGAGCCTGACCCCGTTCCCCATCCAGAAACCGTTTACACTGGTTTTTTTTTTCCCCTCCCCAAATCGCCCAAACGAAAGCGGCGTCCCGGGAGCACCCCCGGGGCTGAGCAGCTGGCGGGGGAGCGGGGGGCGCCCGGGGCCGCACCCTCGATGTGCACCGCGGTTCCCCAGCCCCGTTTACCCTTCGCCTCGGGGGTGCAGAGGTACGGGAGCGGGGCTCCCAGCGAGACCGTGGTCTTCAGCGGCTGCAGGTGCTCCCCCCTCTCCGGCGCGTACACCTACAAAAAAAAAACCGAGTGAGGCCGGCGGCCCCGGGGCCGGCCCCGCGGGGATCCCCGAAGGCAAAAAACTATCTCTTCGATCCCGTACCTCATAAGCGCCCGTGCTGCTGCTCCGCTCGGGGCTCCCGTCGGGGTTTTGGCCGCTCTCCTGCACCGCCGGCTCACCCGTCTTCTCCTCGGGTCCGTCGGCCCCGGAGGGCGGCGGAGGATCCTCGGTACCGGCCAGCAGCCGGGGCGGCGGCGGCTCCCGTCCCTCGGCGGGGGCGGTGGCGACCGCATCCTCCTCCTCGTCCTCCGGGAAGCGGTTGGACTCTACGTCCACCTCGGGCTCTTCGGCCGTGTCCCCCCCGGGGGAGAGCGAGCGGTAACTGGAGCTGCCCTCGCTGAGAAAGTCCGGGGAGAGGTAACCGGGGCCGCGGGGGCCCGCGCCGCCGTACGCCTCCCGGGTACCGTAGAGCTTGGCGATGCTCTCGGCGTCCTTCACCACCGGGCGAAAGGCGGAGAGGTAGCTGCCCTTCCTGGGCAGGGGCAGCGGCGGGAGCAGCGCCTCGTCCCCGGAGCGCTCCTCCTCGCCCGCCGCCCGGGATAAGGCGCTGGGGCAGCGCTCCCCCTCCGCCCCGGCTCCCTCCTGGGGGGTAGCGCTGCTCCTCCCGCTGCCCGACGGCTCCGAGCCTTCCAGCTCGCCGTGCCGACCCGGCAGACCGGGCGGTTCTGCCGCCGCCGCCGCCGCGGCCGCCGCCGCCGCCACCACCACGGCCGTGGCCGCCGCCTTGGCCTGGCTCTGAGCAGGGTAGGGCGGCACGGGCAGGCTGCCGGCGGCCGGCCAGAACACGGGGAAGGACGGGTAGACACCGGTGTCCTTGGCGGCTCCCGGCTGGTGGGGAGGCTGGGCCGGTTGGTGCGGGTGTGGGTGCGGGGGTCCCCAAAACATCCCGGGGGGCAACGCACCGCCTTTGCCCGCCTCGCCGCCTCCCGCGCCGCCCAACGCGTCCTCCTGCTTTTTGGGGCAGAGTCCGAAAGCGGCGGCGGGGAAACCGTAAGGGTGGGGGAAGAGCGGCGGCGGCAGCTTCTGCAGCATCCCGAAGCCCTTGCTGGGAACCGGGATCACCGGGTAGCTGCGCACCGCGCCCGCCCCGCCGTGCCCGCCCGTCGCCCCGCCGTGAGCCGCCGGTAGCCCCAGCGCCCCGCGCTCGCCCGCCGGCTCCTGCCCGCTGCAGCGGAGGCTCTTGTGCGCCGGGGCCAGCTCGGGACCGGCGGGCGGAGGCGGGTGCAGGGCGGCCTTGGCAGCCGGGGAACCGGCACCGGGCCCGCCGGCGGCCGCCCCTTGCAGGGAGAAGGTCCGCTTGCGGGTGCCGCCGTTGAACATGGCCTTGACATCCTCCCAGGCGTGCGACAGCTCCTCCGTGGCCGTTTTGTCGCTGAGCTTGAGGTGACGGCGCCAGGAATTGAAGTTGGCGGCGTCGGGCTGGGTGTATTTGGAGTCCGGGGTGCGGTGGGAGTGGAAGATGAACTTGTTGGGGGAGAAGTACATGCTGCAGTAGCTGCACTTGATGCACTTGGCGCGGGAGCTGTTGTAACGGGCTGGGATGAAGCTGCCCCGGGAGCCCCAAGCGCACTCGTGCACCACGTCGAAGGCGAAGTTCTCGGGCAGCTTGGGCGGTTTGTGCTCGCCCAGGAAGGACTTGCAGAGCCGCTCCGCCTCCCGCTTGGTGATCATGCCGCAGCGGCGGGAGGAGATGGGCATGGCCCCGGCCCGCCGGAGGATCTCCAGCTGCACCGGCGTGCACTGCACGCAGGTGATGCCCAGGGCCACCCGCCGGTTGTGGATCTCATTGTAGCTGTAGTTCTTGAGCAGCGTGTTGGAGATCTGCGCCAGGCACAGCCGCTCCTGCCCGTCGATGACCAGGGACACGATGGGCACACCGTACAGAGAGGTCTCACCCACTTGGTTGGGCTTGAGGGTATTGGAGCCCTGGTACGGCTGCAGCTCTTGCTTTGAATTTGGGGAGGAGCTTGCATCTCTCCCATTTCCCATCTGACTGGCGATCGCCTCCATTCCCCCCCAAAACGCCCCTGCAAAACAAAATCGGGGAAAGGCGCGGGTTAGAAGCGCTCCCGGGGCCCTGCCGCCACCGCCGACCCCGGCCCGCCGCTCACAGAGCCCCGCTCCGCGACCCGGCTGGGTCCCGCTCGGCGCTGCCTGCCCCGGCCCGGCGCTCACCCACCCCCCGGGCACTGTCGCAGGACCCTCCCCGGCCGGAGAGATTTGCCGGAGCCGTAGCGCATCCCTTCCCCGCCGCGGCAGCCGGTACCGCATCCGCGGCCCCGCGGCTGATCGGCCCCGGGAGCCCGGTGGCAGCGGCCGCCCGGGACAAGGACGTCCTGGGGCGGTAGGTAGGGGAGGCACCGGGAGGTGCCGCGTCCCATCCCTTTGTGCCGGCTCGCCGAGCCGTGCCGGGCCGCCGGTTGCGGCGAACGCCGGGCGGGCTCTAACGAAACGCGCCGGAGGATGTGACCGGAGCGTCCCGGAGCGGCGGGGCCGGGAGGGACCGAGCACCGGGCCGGGCCGAACGGGCCGAAACTTGCCGCTCGGTGCCCGTTGTCAGGCGAGCGGAGCGGGGTGACGGACGCGGCTGGCCGGGAGTCCCTTTGTCGTGTCTCCGGTAGGCGATTAGGAGCGGGCGGATTAGGGGCCGGGGCGGGCAGGACCCGCAGCAGAAGGGCAGTGGAGAGCCAGGCAAATTGGCTTAGCGGGGAGGGCTCACGGCGATAAGCCGCTTCCGTGGTAATTACACGAAATATCGGGGACCGTCTCCAGAAAACGCGCCACGATCCCTCCCCCACATCACCACCACCACCATCCCCTCCATCCTACGCCCGCTCCCACTTACCGCGCCCGGAGCCCGGCTGGACGTGCTGGCTCTCCTCGGGGTTAGGGGCCGCTGCCCGGTACCGGGGCCGCCATCAGCCCCAGGGAGGTGCAGGTGGGGAGGAGACGAGAGGAGGGGGAGGGGGGAGGGGGGCCCCGTCCCACCGAGCCCTTTCCCGCGGGCAGCCGCCGGGGCGAGGGGCGGGCGGGCAGCGGCGCGCCCTTCACCGACGCCTCGGGGCCGCCGCCCGCCCCGCCGCTGCCGCCGCCGCCGCCGCCGCCGCGTCCGCCCGGGCGAGATGCAACAAGAGCGAGTGACCAACCGCGCCACCGAGGGAGGATCCGGATCCGTACTTGGAGACGCTGCACATTGATCCGGTGACAGCTAAAATAACGGGAAGACACACCCACTTAGCACCAGCATATTTACATTAACTGCCTCCGGGACCCCGCGGCCGTCAATCACCGATGCGCTCCAGTCAATCACGGCGCGGCTTTAAGGCACGGCGGAACGGGGAGGGAAAAGAGGGGGGGACTGGGGGGGCGTGGGGGGCCGCCGCCGAGCGGGGACGCGCCCGAGGTAAGAGCGAGGATCGGCCCCAGGCCGCACCTGCGCGGGGCTCCGCGTAGCTCCGCGCCTCTCCGCGCTCACCCACCCCCCCGCCCTCACCCCGCGGTGTGGGTATCCCCGGGGAGGGGGAGCGATGCTCGTTGAAAGTTTGCGTGGCGAGCGGGAGGCAACGAAAAGAAGAGCCTGGGGGGGTTGGCGGAGCGGCCCCATCGAAATCAGGGATGCGCTGCTACCGCGCATCCCTCCCCCCGCCCCGCCACACCGCGATGCGCGCTCCGGGTGCGGGAGCGGCACCAGGGGTGAGGGGGGGACATCGGGGCGGCAACGAAATCGCCGGGAAGAGAGGGCTGGGGAGGACGAAACCGTGTTTTTTCGTTCCCCACGGGGGCCCACGCCACACCGGCAGGACCGGCGGCTACCGGAGCAGGGGGGTCGTCACCCGTCCCCGCTCCGGTGACCGCCGGTCCTGCCGGTGTATGTGGGGGGGGCCCCATAGCCGCGTCCCTGCCCTGGGTTGGATTCCCGCATGCAGCGCTCGTCACGGCCACGTTAATTAAACTGTAATTAATCATCGCGTCCGGCCGCGATCGGCGCAATTACACTGATCAAACAGAAGTTAATAACGGCGCGGATCGCCCCCAGCTATCACTTTTGTGTGCCCCCCCCCCCCCCCCCCCCGCGCTTCTGTCCTCGGCATCACCAGCGGCACCGGGAGGAGGATGCGGCGGAGCCGGCGCGGAGCGAAACGCAGGTGCGGAGCCACCCATCGCCTCCGCGTTTCCCGGGACACCGCGGTTCCACCGACCCCGGTCCACGGTCCCACTCGGGAAAGAGGTCGCGGCTCCCCCCGGGACGTCCCGTCGTGAGGGATGGGGACAGGGTGCTGCCGGCCTGGCCTTGCGGCACGGCCTTCTCGCAATGATCGCAACCCGAGCCGGTAATTATTCCTCGCCTTTTAATTATTTATTCCCCCCCCCCCCCGCCCCTCCCACCCTCCAGCTAAGCGGATACAGGAGCCCGGGGCTGGGGCCAAACCCCGCTTCCCCTCTGGCAGCGGCTTTCGGGTGATCCCACGGCTTTAAATACCCGCAGCGGCTGCGGAACCGGCTGCGAAGCCATACCGGGATGCGAGGCACCGGGAGCGAGCGGCGGCTCGGATCAAGCCGGTGTCCCGTCTCCCCTTCCCCGCCCCACACTTTTCCCGGGGCCACTCCTGCGGCAACCTGTCTGGGTGGGTGGATGGGTGGGTGGGTGTCGGGGGGGAAGCTCCGTGAGGATGCGGATCCCCCTCCACGGTGCCCTTTCCCGGGCCTTGGCGGCCGCACCGGTGCCCGGAGCGGCGGAGCTGGCCGGCGGTTCGCCCCGACGGCAGCTGCGGCAGCGCGGAGCCCCGAGGCGGGGACAACCCGCTCCGGGTACCCGCCGCTCCGGCCCGGCCGCTCTCTCCGCATCATCCTCGCAGCCGCCGTATCTTTTAACAGTTGAATTGACTGCAGTTTTTGTCAGTTAATTAGGTTTAATTTACATAATTAGTACAGTATAAAGAGTATTGGGGATAATCAGGAGGTACGTCTCGCTTACTGTGTAAACACGGATTCGGAATTAAAAATCAGATGTAATTAAGGCGTGTGCGCGCGGCTTTTAATTGTAATGAATTTCTAATTAACGCTCAACGATCGCCGCATGCGAGAGCCGGGACGTTTGCGGGCTCCACCGCCGCCCCGGCCGTACCCCCCCCACCCCCCCACCCCGGGGGGCTGCCGAACGGTCCGCGCTGCGCGGCCGCGCAAGGGGCGCGGAGAAGCCCGGAAGGGGTGCGGAGGGGCCGCGGCCGTCGGGCAGAGCGATGTGCCCAGACAGGACAGCCCCCAGCCCCCGGGCCGGTGCCGCTGGCAGACGAGGCCGGCGGATAATTTAGGTTAAAACTTAGGAAGCCGTGTCACGGGTGTATAAATAAATAATCAGGCGGGGACGGCGGCGAAAGGCCCCTCTCTCCTGGAGGGCTGTGCCGAGATTGCCACATAAATCACGGCGGTCTAATTCAGTGGAAGTTTAATAAACGGCTCCTATTGGAAATGAATGTTCCCCATTTAACAGTTGTATCAGCACCATATAAAACCATGACCCCAATAAATTTAATTTTAGAGGCTGATCAATCCGGGCTTCTCTCTATCGATCCTCTGCGCCTGCACAGCCTCTTCCGCGGCCCTTCCCAGGGAGGCGGGGGGGGAAGGAGCGTTTCGATTACACTCTTTATTAGGAAAAGATTGCTCCGAGAGGCCTGAAAATTAAACGGTGACATTTTAATTACTGGACATTGACAAAGGGAGCGGGCAGCAGTTCTCTGCAGGCCGGGCACACTCCACCTGACCCGGGGTGCTGAGCACCCGCGGAGGGAGGGCAGGGACGGGCAGCAACATGGAGTGACAGGGGGGGAAGGATCCAGACCCCTCCGGAATTCCTGTTGTGTGATTCCCAGGGAGCCCACGGGGCTCCCTCCAAGTCCCCCAGCTGTGAATGTCTGTCCCGCCCCCCCCCAATACACCCCATTTCTGCACCCCATCTCTCCCATCACACACCCCCGCAGTCTAAGCACCCCTCCCACTGTGCACACCCCACACATGCATCCAGGGTCTCCCAGAGCGCACTGTCACTGTGCACCCTGCTCTCCCACCACATCCTCCCCTCCTGAGCCCTCCACAGCACCCACGGTGCCCCAACACAACGCACGCCCTGGCCCACCCCATCATGCCCCCACCACTGATGTGCCTCAGGTCTCCCACTGTCCAACCCTCCCCCATTGCTGACACCTTGTTCCCCTTAGCGCACACACACACACACGCATCCCCGCCATGGCAGTGCTGCCCCTCACCTTTCTGCCCATCCCTCACCTTTCTGCCCATCCCTCCCCATCCCTGCTGGCTTTAAATCTGCCTAATTTCCCTCAGCCGGAGCGGCTGCGGCAGAACGCAACATACACGATCGATAGACAACGACTTTATTGATTAGGTTAAACCAGCTCCTTCACCAAGATGGAGCGGGATGAGCCGAGGGCAGCAATTAACTCTGCCTTCGCCCTGCCAGCCGTGCCGGGGACAGCCGGACACCGCGGCCCTCCAGGTTGGGGCCTGGCTGCGGAGAAGTTTTCCTTCTCCTCCTGCCCGTAAAAGCCCCAGACATCCATTTGCCATTAAACATCTCACGGGCTGACCGGCTACTTATAAACCTTGAACTTTCGCTGTAGGACTCAGCGGCGGGAGCAGCCGCAGTGGGGTACCGCGGGGCCAGGCAGCCGCCGCTCCTGCAGCCAGTAAAGGCTCAATCTATAAATCCTGTCCTTAGTGCACACTTGTAGTTTATGGCCATACCCTCTACCGAAGGTAAAGCAGCCCCGGGTCAGTGCAGCTCCTTGGCAGCTACGCTGTAGCTTCCTGCAGGGAGAGGCACAGACCTCGGAGCTTTGCTTTTCTTAAAGCACAATCTTCTTCTCATTCAATAAGATCAAAATACTTTAACATAGATTTCTTTTTTTTTTTTTTTTTTTTCTTTCTGTTTTGTTATTGTTTTTTTTTTCCCCAAGACCAGGCTGGGCAGCCTGGTGATCTGGGGGAGAAGGATGAGGCCAGTGAGTTCAGGGGACAGTCTCTCCAACCCTCTAGTTTTGTGCCTGTGAGCAACACCCCCTGCCCCATCCTGAGAGGTCCCTCAGGGGAAGCTGAAGACAAGATACCCTAATTTAACTGCTGTTGTTCAGGACCTCACCATCATGCAATGGGTCCTGGCTCTCCCTCCTCCTTGGACAGCTCTTCTGCACCCCAAGGCCTGGCTCCCGCCACAGGGACATCATGCCCATTGAGCCACGCTGATTCCTGCCCAGTTCCCCACAGGAGAGCCCAGTGACATGAGTGGGATAGGTACCAGACTGCATGGAGCAGGAGTCACCCACAAATAACCTCACATGGCTGAAGGGGGCCTCCTGAGCACCCTCTGGGAAAGCTGAGAGGCCAGGGGTGGTTCTTCTGCAGCTCTCAAAGAGAGGGGGGTCACCTGTGATGAGTTTGACTCAGCCAAGCCCTCTGTGAGCTGGTTCCTGGCAGCTGAGCAAAGCCAGGTCTTCTGCAGGTGTTGTTGGGTCTTCTATGTGTTTATCTCTTACCATGTCTTAATGGGAGCAGGAGGAAGAGGATCTGCACAAAGATGTTTTTTCCCCAGGAGGTTGAGCAGCCTGAATCCTTTGGAGGGAGCAGCATGGGGACCCCCTGCTTCAAACCCCTCCAGGGGCAAAGGATTTGCTGCTTCCATTCGCTGCCCAAAGAGGCTGAGGGTGTTTCTGTGTGCCCTGGACAATCATCAACAGCTCCTCTCTCTGCTGGGGAGAGCCCTGGCTTGGGGGTGCCTTGGCTCTTTCAGAGCCTTGACCTGCCTCTTCCCTCTTCTTCCTCACCGGCTGAGGCTGCAGGCTCCCTGGGGGTGGTCCCAGCTGCATCTCTCTCAGGGCTGGCTGCCCATGGTCCCCTCGGGCTGTCCTGCCTGGAGGCAGCGTGGGGCAGAGGGAGCACGGTCAGAGCCAGAAAGGCAGGTGAGCCAAGTGTGTCTGCCCCGGCAGCATCACCCCCCGACTCCTTCTGTCACCAAGCAATGGGCTCCCCTGTGGGCTCCCAGAGCCTTTGCTCTCCATCAGTGGATTTTGCTCCCTGCAGGATTAGGGATTTTATTTTGTTTTTTCCCAGCTAAACCCCAAATTCCCAGGTTTTGCTTCACATGCTCGCAGAGGCTGGGGGGGGGGGGGAGTCCCTTGTGGTCCGTCCCATTTCTGTTGGTGCCTCCAGGTAAACTTTGCCTGTAGGATTTCTGCAAGGCAGGAAAACCTGTACGCTGCTGCCAGATTCAAGCCTCTGGTTTGGTTGTGCTCTGGGATGTCAAAGGGATCAAAGGAAGCTGTTTCTACTGATTGCTCGGTTATTAACGTCAGTCCATCGCTGGCCGCTGCCGTCCCTGCTCGACAGAGGCTCAGCCCAGGGAGAGGGATGGGTCAGGGTCCCCTCGAAGCCACAGCACGCTGCAATTCCCTGTTTCTGGGTTCTTTGCCAGATAGAAGTGTGTGTACAGACACAGACAGACAGACACACAGCTTTTCAGGCTGTTAGTCAGAAAGCAAAGGCAGACCCTTTGCCTTTAGAAAGCTGACAGCAGGGTGTATTTGGCCATGGGATACAAGAAACTAAATATTTCCTGATTCTGCGCTGTGTTTAAGGGCAAACTACCCCAGGTTCGTCTGACAGGATGAGCTTCGCCTGCCAAGGATCACAGGTGGGGAAAAGCAGAAAATATTGGAAGCTTTGGCACAGCTGGGACATACCCAGTTCTCCCCAGAGGCTGGGAGCTCCCGTATGCACAGCCCCATAGGAGACTGGGTCTATCAGTACCACCGTGAGGTTATGGGGAGAGGAGACAGAGCAACAAGACCAATGTGGGGCTCCTGGTGGAGTCCCTAAAAGAGCTGGTGGGATGAGGAGTGGGACTGGGGAGACTGGGGTCACTCAGCGCATCTATAGTATACACTGCTGAATGAATATGTTCATTACTCACCCTTCCCACATTATCTTCTGAGCAGGACTCAGCTGTAGGGTAAATACCACTACATTTTCTGCAAGCTTTTCAGCCAAAAATGCCCCAGTTCAGGCTGCAAAAAGTTGCAGCAGGAAGGAGGTGAGAGGCAATGTCCCCAGGCAGCCCCGGCTCCGGAGCAGTACCAAGAGCAGCACTGCTGAGCCCCTTCACAGCACCCAGCACTTCCAGCCCTGCCTGGCAGCTGGAAAATTCTCCCTGCCAGTTTGTTTCCCACCCCTGGAGCAGGATTTGGGGCCAGGATGGTGTTACACACGAAGCTGGCGGCAGAGCCCAGGGCACGTTTCACGTGTCTTGGTGATCTCAAAGTCACCCCTGTGCCGAGACAGGATTTCCTCACCCCCAATCCAGCAGCGCTGCACCCCAAGGGTGGCCTTCAGCCAGGTTTGGAGGGGACCCTGCATCATGCTGGAGCTCCCCTGGCTCCCCACACCCCACAGGGCACAGGCTTGGGGTTGGCACTTGAGGCAGGGAGAGGTGCCCAGGATGGGTGCAGACCTGCTGCGGAGCTGCTGGATGTGGATGGGGGCACCCAGCAGAGTTAAATCTGCCCAAATCCTGGCCCAATGTTAGTGCCTTCCTCCCCCCTTCCCTTGGCACTGATGGGTGGGTGGTACAAATTGGGCTCAATTGCTTGAATTGGGCTCTGTTGGCATCAAAGCAGGGCCAGGGTGTGGGTCAGGAGAGCGAGGTGCTGTGCTGGGCAGTGGTCCAGCAGTCCCCATACAGCAACGCAGACTGGTCTGTGAGGTCCACACCTCCCATGGGGACCTCCCATCTAGAGCCACCGTCTTCAAGGCAGGAGGTGGCAGTTGGGGGAGGCTCCACTTTGCTGCCACTCGACACTCAAGGTGGCAGAAAGGCTTTAATCCAACCTGCCCTCTCCACTCTAATCCAGCCCTAACGCCCTCCCCAAGAGACGTGAAGCTGGCCCTGGGCAGAAGCGGCACCGCTGAGCAGACCCACGGCTGCTCCTCCTCCTCCCGCCCACACTGAAATCAAGAACTTGGGGAAGAAAAGACAACAAGAGGCCCCAAACCACCCCCAACTGCTGGATTGATCAGGTACGCTGATGGAGCCAGCGAGGTTAATACTGTGCCAGTGAATTGCAACACTGCCAGCCTGGGAGCCGGGAGGTTCTTCCCGTTGCCCATCAGTTGGCATCCTGCACCGCTTCTCAGGGTGATGCCTTCCCCTCCCAACCTCCCCGCCAGGGAAAGCGAGAGGAAAAGCCTTGTTTTTTACTGACTTCTTCACTAATTCCAAGGGAGAGACCTTTTATCCAGAGAAAGGGAACACAAACCGTTACAGAGAGAAATAAATGGAAGAGCTGCCCCGACTCTGGTTGGCTCACAGGGAAGAAATTTGTCTCACTTTAGAAAAAGGACCTGGAGGTACGAGGGCCGTTGACTCATTCATTGCACTGTTATCTGCCAGGGAGGTTGTGACATCAGAGCAATTAAGACAAACTTTAGTCTATAAGTTCACGCCCGCAACCTCTATACTTCAAAAGAAGACAAACGATCCCTCCAAGGAAGGAAACAAAGTCTTTTCCAGGCTGCTTCCAGAGGAACACTGAGGACTGGCAGTAGTTCAGGAAGAATTTTTCACCAAATTGTTGCGGGGTTTGTTTTTTTTTTGGTTGTTGTTTGGCTGGTTTTTCTAAGCCGCTGGTATCTAATAAACTACTTCAGCTTTTTTTTTACCAAAAGTTTATTTCTAATGCAAAGACAAGCAAACAAAAGCCCCAACCTCCTCCCCTCCCACCCAAGTCACACACACCAACCCTGCCTTTCACCGTCCTCCTCTCTGCCGGGGTTTGTTTTCTTTTAACAAGTCTCTTTACACCAAATCTGCGTCAGTCCGTGGTGGAAACGCGCACAGAAATGGCAGGAGCAACAGCCACTCAGCAGAGGCACTGCAATCGCTCTTCTCTCCTTGATGGCAACGGCAAACTCGGGAGCCTTTGCTTGACCCATCCTGGTGACTGCGGCGTTAAGAAAATCAAGGCAGAGCTGAGAAAGGTGAGATGCTTCCAAGCAAGCCCTGAACTGCTGTGGTAGCAAACAAACCCCTGCAGCCCCTTCTCTGGCCATGAGGACAAGTGGGAGCTCAGCCCGGGCCCCTGTGTGTGAGCTCTCTTCCCCATAGGCTTGCGGGATGCTGGGCAAGCTTGTAGGATGCTGTGGAAGCTCGTGCTGTTGCCTTCAGCTTCCTCGTGTGGCACAGGCACATCCTCACCCCTCTGTGTCGCTGCTGTTGCCAGCTCCCCGTGCCCAGGGCTGCTCAGCTCACCCCATCTCAGCTCTAGGGCTGCCAGCTCTGGCTGGTGCTCACCCAGCTCCAGCACGCCTACTCCCTGTTTAGGGGAGTGTTGTGCTCCTTCCTCCTCACCTTCTGCCACCTCAGAAAAATCTTAGAATCATAGAATCATTTTGGTTGGAAGAGACGTTTAAGAATGTTGAGTCCAACCGTTCCCCCAGCACTGCCAGGGCACCACTGACCCCTGTCCCTCAGCACCACAGCTCCACGGCTTGGAAACCCCTCCAGGGATCATGGGGACTCCACCACTGCCCTGGGCAGCTTGGGACAGCCCTGGAGGGGAAGAAATTGTTCCTCAGCTCCATCCTAACCTCTCCGGAGGCAAAGTGAGGCTGTTTCCTCTTGTCCTGTCCCTTGTTCCTTGGGAGCAGAGCCCGACCCCCCTGGCTCCAGCCTCCTGTCAGGAGCTGTCAGAGCCAGAAGGTCTCCCCTCAGCCTCCTTCTCTCCAGGCTGAACAAGCACAGGGCCCTCAGCCGCTCCTCACCACCCTTGTGCTCCAGCCCCTTCCCCAGCTCTGTTGCCCTTCTCTGGCCACGCTCCAGCCCCTCAATGTCCTGCTGGGAGTGAGGGGCCCAAAACTGACCCCAGGATTCGAGGGGCAGCCTCCCCAGTGCCCATTCCAGCGGGACAATCCCTGTCCTGGTCCTGCAGAACCTTTCTGGATTTCCAGATGGACCTGCAGCACCTGGGTGTGGATGCTGTTGGCAGACACCAGTGCGCTGTGCTGTCTTTCTGCTCATCCCTCCCAGCAAACCTGACCCACAGCAGCCGAGAGAGGCACCGCCGGTCATTTAATAGCAAGGTGCTGACCTACCTGCCAGGCTTTTCCTCCTGGAGGAAAATCCCCCACCTCCTTGCAGGACAGGCAAGTCCAGATAACTTCTTTCTTTTTGTTTCTTTGCTTTTTTTTTTTTTTTTTTTTTTTACATTAAACCCAGCATTTTGTGGATGTCTGCACTCAAAAGAGCCATCAAGTCAGGAAACCCTCTGCCCACTCAGCGTGTCATTCGTACAATAGCAAAAGAGTGACAGTTAAAAAATACTCTGGTGCCAGGAAATATACAATACATTCGGTAACAAAAAGAAAATTAAAATAAAATAGATATAAAATACTTGCTTTAAGGCTGTGTACAGTTTAACTGAAGATAATCTGAGTGCATTAAATTGCTCAGTAACAAAAAGAAATGTGGAAGAAAATCCCTTAATGTGGCGGCGAGGGAAAAGCAGCAACAATTACCCTGGAAGGTTTTGTTGATGCTTCTAGAAAACACTTTTTAGTAAAATATGATCCAGAGAGCCCGAGAGTCCGAAGCGCGGGGCCGGTGCTGCCGGTCCGGGATGAGGGGCTGCCCAGCTCACGGGGGTCCTTGGGTTGAGCGCCGTTCCTCCAGCATCCTGCACACCCACATGGACACGACTTCCGCGTTCCCATCGTTGTACTGCACGATGAACGGGTGGCCCTGGAAAGTGGGACAGGCAGAGTTAGCCGAGAGAAAGACCACCCTTCCCCTGAACACCCAAAGAGCTTTGGGGTTTGTTGGTGGGGTTGTTTTGGTCTGTTTGTTTGGTTTTAATTCCTTTCTGGAAAACAGACATAGGAACACCCCGTGGTTACCATCACAAGGACGTGATAAAGCAGCGATTCAACCCAGTGAACCTCCTCCTGGATCCGTATTATCCATGTGCACTGTCCACAGGGAGAAGGGAGGGTGAGAAGCCCTGCTGCAACTCAGACTCCTCACCTACCACTCCTTGATAATACCCATTTATTTCTGAATGTTCAATTAGCTCATTGTGTTTTGAACCAGCTCCTTTCTAGGACGTCCCACCAGGCTCTTTAGATTCTAAATGAAGTTTTGGTAAAAAGATACCCTGACAGAACCACTGACCTACCAGTTGGCTTGTAACACTCTGTGAGCTCTGACAAGTTTTTCGCTTTAATCACAGACTGGTTTGGGTGGGAAGGGACCTTTCAAGGTCATCTGG
>JANVCC010000036.1:6037667-6210241 GCA_025345505.1 Todiramphus chloris collaris
GCAGAGGGGTTCCAGCCCTCCCAGCATTGCTGGGGCTCCTCTGGCCCCGCTCCACCAGGTCCCTGTCTCTGCTGTGCTGAGGACTCCAGCCTGGCCCCAGCACTGCAGGGGGGTCTCTCTCTCTCCCCAGAGCCCTGGGAACAGAGGGGCAGGATCCCCCCCTGCCCTGGGTGCAGCCCAGTGTGCCAGTGCCTGCTGGGTGCCAGCTCATGGGGATGGCTGCCGTCCAGCTCCTCACCCCCAAGTGCTTCTCAGCACCCAGAAGGTGACAATTTCACAGCATTTCCCATCCCCCTGAGGACATCACCTGTAGCTTCTGCCAGCTCAGAGAGCAGCAAGGACAGGTATCTCTTGAGAGCACCAGGGGGTAGCCAAGAGGCCCAGAAAACCGCATCGATCGGTGGCGTTTTCTGGGCAAAGACGAAGCAGGGCCAAGAACACATCCATAAGCAAAATCCGGGATCATTAGTCTCCGTGAAGTTTCTGTTCCCTTCCCTCATTCCTCATTCCGTGCAGCTCCCAGCACGGCCCCAGCCTGCTAAACAGTTCCACGCCGAGTGCCGGGAAGTGGCTGAGTTTTTGTTTGTCGCCCAGCCTCCCCTCACATACACTGTAATTAAAACGTTGATTACTAAACAGTTTAAATATATGACAGACAATGCAGTTAAAGCCTACAGTTAGGTCAATATGTGATTTAGATTTGCCATTTAAAAACTCTCATTTAAATTTTGCATACATTAATCACTACCATACTTCAATGTTCTGATATCCACCTGACTACACTATTAAAATAAAACTTGCTGCCCCAGGGAAATCCTACTTATTCTTAATTGTTTCGAGGCTTTGATGGGCTTTTAATCTAAGATTAATTTATGCAATTTTAAATAACTCTTCTTATGATTAATAAGCTTGAAAATTAAAAGGAGTCTAAAGCAATTATAATGAGCATTTGGTCATAACCTCATTAGGAGAAGGAGTGAAGGATACAGCTCTGGAATTCTTACAAGACTACAATTTAAGGTTACTTTCAGAGGAGTCAAATATAGTTCTTGAAATTGCAAAGGCAGATTAGCCCAGGTCAGTGTTAGAACCGTGGCTATCTAGATTAGCACGCTAATGATTTTCTCCCTCCAATAATATTTAAGAGCGTGAAGAGACGATACACAATCTATCAAGGAAAGATAAGTGGATAACACTGGTAAGTGGGGAAGCCTTGGAGCTATATTTCCTGGCAATCTTTTTTTTTTTTTGAGAAGTATTCCTTTTGTATTTGCCTTTTTTTTTTTTCCTGGGTGTGTGGATTATTTACCTAGTGACAGATTTACTGTTACCAACATACTTTGACTTTTTACACTATAAAGTTCATTGTGATTTCAGGCTGGTTTGGTAGTTTTGTGAAGGCACCAAAATTCTGCTGCAGTTTACAGAATTTGTCTTTAAGTATCAGTTGTCCCCAAGTGTAATGGATGGACCAAGAGGAAGAACAGCTCAAGTTAAACCTGAAAACCTTAACCTGCAGAGGAACTGTCCACACACCACACCCGAATTTCCATTTTTGAGCAGTAATACCAATCCTTCCATTACAATTAAATTCCTTTTTTTCAACCTTCTTCTGCAGCTCTGGACAGCGGCCGTAGCCAAACCATGTGCTGGTGGCCCTAAAAAGTCCTCAGAGACCCCCTTGTGCACTTAACTGATGTGTCCAGGCTGGCAACTCATCACTAGAGTCAAGAGGGAATTTTTTTTCCAGGTCAGATTAGCAGGAATCAGTGCAGCTCCTCTGACTTCTATAGCGTGGGCTTGACTTCAAACGACTCCATCCCCTCCTACGCAGGACCCCGGCGCGCTCGCGGGTGCACATGTGGATGGCTCTGCTTTTTGCTCTTCTCTTTCTGTGGCACATCCGAGTCTTAAATTTCCTACAGAGTTTTGGGCTTGGCTGTGGCACAGAGGAGTCTATTTGCCCATCTGTAGATCATTCTTTCCACAGCAGTTTTTGCTTTTGATATTTGCTGTTAAAAAGCGATAACCGTGCCTGGCTCGCCTCTCGGTGCTGCGCTAACAAAACGAGATAACCCTCAGCAAAAGCATCTTTGGGGTTTGGTTTTCTTTTTCTTTTTTTTTTTTTTGTTTTTTTTTGTTTGTTTTTTTTTTGGTGATGACTCTTAAAAAACAAACTAAGGCAACGGAAATATATTCGGAGCGTGCTTTTGGAAGTGCCACTGAGGTTAAGAAGAGCTGTAGAAGAGGAATAGAGAGAGTGGCCCAAGGCTGATAGAGTATGTCAACATTAGCAAGCTGTCGACAACAGAAGCAGATCCGCAGAGTGAAACGGTTGGTGCAGTGTTTCAGGGATGGAAGAGGTTTTACTTTTGACCAGCTCCGGTCTGGTCTGTGGACACGGCGCCCATTAGTAGCTGGAGCTCATTAGGTGTGTGCCTGCAGCACACCTTCTGGTTTGGTTTCGTTTGAAAGTGATTTAATTGATGAGCTTCCAAGACCTGTCTGTGATGAGAATGAAAGTGGGGTAGCTCAGAAAGAGGAGATTCACACCAAAAAGGCACATCTGACCCAAACTCTGAAGGTAATGTAGATGCACCTGCAGAAGCATCTCCAGCTCACTGGAGGAATGGTCTTGTTGACACCAAACAGCCAGACATTAAAAAGAATATAGTATATAAAGATATAAGTATATAAGATATAGTATTACCTGCTCTAGTGGGAGGTGTCCCTGCCCATGGCAGGGGGGTTGGAACTGGGTGATCTCTAAGGTCCCTTCCAACCCTGACAATTCTATGATTCTATTTCCTTTGAATGGGGACTAAGTGTTCCCCTGGACTGGGAAAGAAGGGCTGAAAAACCAGTTGTTTTGAGAAACTTGTTTCTACTGACAGAGAAAATAAAATCACTAAGTAAATGGAAACAAACCCCTAAATGTTTCTCACCCAAACCCTGGAGCAAAAAACGCTGTGCGCATACACCTCTGCACACATAACACACTCCAGTAACAACGACGAACAAAACAAACCCAAACCAAACAGAAAATGAACCGTCTGGGGAAAAAGAAAAGGGAGATTGAAACAGCCCACACTTTGTTAGGACTACCACGACAAAAGTTTCTGCAAGTGAAGAAGTTGGGGTTCAAAGCAGCCGGCACGCTCATGCTGCAGCACATACCCTCACACCGTCTGCATCCGGTGCAGAATAACATCCCCATGTCTGCTAGGTTTAATAAAGAGACTAAATAAAGCAAGTATGAAACAATCAAGCACAAAAGTACTGTGGTATCACCCCTGTCTCCAGAGCAGGAATAGCACAGGTACAAAAGGACAGGTACGAAACGACATCCGCAGCCCCGCTGAAAATGCAGAGATAGTGGCGAAAGACATCGCTGCTAGTTGGCTTGGGGGAGGAAAAAAAAAAATAATAACAATAAAAAAAAAAAATCCTCTGAACCTCTCACAAGGTCACCGAACAAACGACCGAGGCCACGCAAACCATTTCCATTCTCAGAGCTGTGTTTTAATGCCAGCGTTCCCTCCCGGCAGCCTCTCCCCGGTGGAAACCCCGGCTCTCTCCAGCCGCGCGGGCGGACGCTGTCCCGATTTACACCAGCCCAGCGTTTTTACCTCGCCGTCTCCCATGAAATCCGAACGGGCAGATGCACATTTATGGGACAATGAACTTTTTTTTCCCCCTCCGCAGCAGTGCTTTGCTGTTAGGGTCTTAATAAACCTGTGTGTTCCCGTGCTGCGGCAGCTGCCTTGGGTGGCAGCGTCGGCAGCCGGCTCCGGAGGAGAGGCTGCAGCTTAAAATAAAATAAAACCAACAACAAAAAAATCATGTTTAATTTAAAAATTAGAAACTGGAGCAGGCTGTGAGCACAGAGGTTGATTGAAACAAAATTTAAATTCCTGTCAAGCCCATTTAAACACAGGGGCCCTTCATAGACAATTAGCTGCTCCCTGTGAATGCTGAATAAACTCGGGGCTGGTCACTGTTAGAAGAGAGCAGACCTACTGTGAGGAGCTGGAAAAAAATTAACTAAAATCAGGCTGTATGAAATATTTAGCCTCCCAGTTTATCACAGGGGTTTGGAAGTGTAAACAAGACAAAAATCGATTCCTCGGTGCCCTCCAATCAATCCCCCAAAATGGTTAGGGCATCTGTTTCTGCTAAATTTTGTTTACTCTGGCAGATTTGCCTTAATTGCAGTTGTTTATCTCCCATTGTCCCCGGGGCCCTAATCTCCCGATTACTAATACTTAACACTCATTTCACATCTAAAGCTACTTCTAATCCTCAACAGGTTTCTGGGGCTCTTAAAATTATTGAAACGAAGGAGACGGGAGATGCAACCTCTTTGTGAAAGGCACATTTTCTTATCTACTACCAGCTGGGTCCAATCATCACCAGGGATGGCTGCAACAAAGGTGCTAAAAGGCTCTTTCACAGGCCCTGCTGCTCCGCCGGGGATTCTGGGGATAAAAAAGAGCTTTGATGGGGGGGGAGGAAAAATAAAATAAAATAAAAAAAAAAAAAACTCCAACAAAACCCACAAAAACCAAACCTTGAACAAGAGGGCTGTAACAGTCCAGCCAAATAAAGTTACTGTCATAATCAAATGCTGTCAATCACAATGAAAATCCAATTAAGAAATCTTGCAGCGCAGCTTTCTTCGGGAGGAAAACGTCCCCGCTTTATATGCACGGGGTTTTTTGCTTTAGTTGTTTTGTTGGGTTTCTTTTTTTTTTTTTTTTGTCAACTGGATGAATTAGAAAGTAGTATTAATTGATTTTTTACTACTTTAGGCCCTGATCCTCCAGCTGAATTTCTACAGAGGCAGGAATCAACCGGCACAAATCGGATTAAGGGATTGGAGGCATAATGCACACAGGTCACTAAGAAGCCGTATCTCTATCTCCTGCTTTATACTCTGCTTATTCATAGGCAATTATTACTCTTATTTAATACTGCAGGAGTGGCTGGAGGTGCTAATCAGGATACAGACCCCAGGTAGCTGGTACTACACAGCTGATTTTAAGCTGTGCCGTGCCCTTGAATAAGTTGACAGTTCCAGTTTCACGGCACCAATAAATGTCGTGCATAGGATTCCAACAGTTGCCTGTTAGAGCAAATCCCACAGTGAATTCGGCATGGACAGGGAGGAGAGTGTTCTGAGAATTACAGATGCAGCTGTTATTTTACATCTGTTAAGGTTATTTTTTGGTAAAATAAATAATTACATAGGGAAGACAGCGGATACAAAAAGATCAACAAGACAAACGCCCAACTTCTCGCCGTATCACAACTGACAAGAGTTGCGATCCTGCTACCAAAATAAGCAAGATGTAAATATTTGTCTCTGCGCCTGGAGAACTACGGAACAACCCGAAGTGCCAAATGAAACATTTGCTCAAATTAAACCGCAGAGCCCAGGAGACTCAAGTAACCAAAAATATTAACTGTATCACTCTAAGCTGTTGCCAATTTGTTCTTGCCCAATTTCCTTTCATTTTCAACACTTCTTGGAGCCAACTCAAGTTATTTCTTTTCACGTTTTCCCTGGAACGTGGCGGGTATATTGTGCAGCTTTAGGGCACGGTGGAAAGTCAGATGTTCCCGTTCTCTGCTCAAAGTCAGCGGTCGTACGACTGCGGAAGACAGTGAATGAATCGAACGCCTTCAAACTCGCCCGCATGCAAGTTAACCTTGTCACAGTCTTAGTCTCCTGTAATTGCTGGATTTAGTGACACTGATAGAATGTATTTCTCCATTTCGAGAGCTGATTTCTCCAGTGACAAAGAGCAAATCATACCCCTACTTTTTTTTTTTTTTAAAGACAAAGGGAAAGAGAGAGAGGAAAGACCCATAACCCCCCTCTCCCCGTTTCAGCTGAGTGGGGAACAGGTTAAGCAATGCTGCCAACCTGGAATAATGCATCTAGTTTTTTTCCTCCAACTCTTGAGCTACCCACAGCAAGGAAAATAATGAGAACAAGAGCATCCTGAGCCCAAGTGTGAAATCACAGCGCTGATGCAGTCAGTATAAATTCTGCCATCATTCCAATGGATCCAGGATTTGATTCAGAACTCCTTGTCCACTCCTTGTCCATCTGAATTGATAGATGGAATAGTTTACTATTTATGGCGTACATTTAATGGTTGGACTTGATGATCTTAAAGGTCTTTTCCAACCTAAACAACTTTGGGATTCTTTATTTACAACAGCGAAAACCACTTGGCTCTGTACTTTTTTTCCTTGGGAAATCAGGAGAGTGCCCTTTCCTTCACATCTGGCACGTGTTTCAGTGTCTGTCAGAATTTCTCCTTGTCACGGGGTGAATAACTGGGATCGCTGTGACAGAGGAGAGTCTAAATGCCTGCAAACAAAGCTATCCATCACAGGTCCAAGCACGGACAATTGTACGCTGGACAAATCGTCGCCGATAGGAGATCCTGCACTAGCTCAGAAAAAAACAACCAAACAAAAATAAACCCCAGCAAAAAATCACAACCTTAATGTTTGTAAAAAGCCAAAAAGGGAAAATTCTTGGCTCCCCATGATCCAGCAGTGATGCACAAACATCTAGATAGGTGCAGACAGAAAACATTTATCTGTGAAGCTGTCTTCACAAGATTTACAGGATGTGTTTGTGAAAAGCAAAGTGCAGACAGCCCTCTGGTCTTTCCCAAGAGTCAACACCATCAAAAAAACCCACCCCAACCCCAACCATGTACAGTTATCTCAGCTACTCAGTCAACAATGCCGCTGCTATAATGCAAAAGCCAAATTAGCTGCTAGGGGAGATCCCTTTCGTTGACAAACCTAAGCAGCAGTGTTTTATTGGCTTTATTCTGAAGGTTTGTATGAAAATCCAGGTAGGATTACCCTGATCTTCCATTTGGTTGTTTAAACCATAAAAGTAGTTCCTAAGAGTTACAAACAACGGTTTAACGCAACGAGCTGCAGACAAGTTTAGCTCTACCTGGTGGAGAAGTTCTACTGTCCAGACCCTCCAAAACACAGCTCCTGAAAAGCTTTGCATTTTTTCATTTCCTATACCTGTTGGAGATGGGAGAACAACCATCCAGAAGCCATTTTTGAGAGGCTAATATCCTGAGATGTATCTTAACACATTTAAATATGTAAACAAACCATCCACCTGAAGAAAATACCCACTACCTAGCTGTCGGGTCCCTGGTCTAAACACCATTCCTGAAATGGAGAAGGGGATTGTGGAATGCCTAGGAATGGGAAATTTCAAAACTGCCCTAGGAATTAAAATAAGGGGAAAAAAAACCCCAAAAAGAACATGTTCTCCAGCAGGTTTTGACACGGATGATGTACACTTTACACCACAACCTTCTAAATTAATAAGGTTCCAACATATGAAGAACTAGCAATTAAAATTTATAAGAAAGGAGAAATGCTGGGACCTGCATTTAAGATTTGGAGCCTTGAACCAAAATTCTTAGATGGGTGCAAACGTAACTGAGTGTGGAAGGTGTCCTTGGCCAAAAGCATCACCTCTCCCTGCCCAACGCTCTCCTTGAGAAATGCAAGCAGCATCCTAAAGACTGTACTTTTATGCATCCACGGGCAAGCACAACAGAATAACTGCTACACACTTGACTTTTGGTGTTCCAAAGGCAATTTCTGTAAGCAAATCGCTTTTGCTTAAATAGCCGCACGCAGCCTGGCAGCGTTCGATGCTGTACTGACAAAAAAAAATTATCCCACCAACTCAACGAGAGACTCCCAACAATTCTGCCAGCTCTCCGGAAAGCGCACGCAAGCTGCAAAATAAAAGGCCGAGCTTCCAGCTAAAGAAGAGATTTTAAACAATTACCAAAGTAGGGTAGTGATATCATAAAGGCAATTTCTGCGCTAGCTTGTTTTCTGAAACTCTCTTTGCCTCTGAACAGCTAGAACAGATAATAACTATTAGTAAATCAAACTCCTGCAATATCCAGCTGTGCCTCACGCATTTACATACAGATAGAATGGGTATATGTTTTTAATATGTATGCGATACGTACTTTTACCACAGCTGAAGTGCATGCTACAAAGGAGGAGGAGAATGGGAATGGAATCAGCATGAGATAATAAAGTGGCCTAGATAAAGTATTAGCCAGCGATTGATCTCAAACAGGGGATGTTGCTTCTCTCTGACCTGATTACTTACTATGCATAGATTCCATTAAATAGAGCTTAGAATGGAAAGCTTCTGAAAAATACCGTAAATACAGGCGGATCTCCAGCTTCCTGAGCCAAACCAGCCCGCAGATGCCTCCCCGTACAGTCGGCACGAGTTGGGAGTACAAACCTGACCGGTACCACCACGCCACGCTTGATAAATAAATGTAATGTACCCATATGGCTTCTGATGACAGAAAACACAACGTTTTAAATGAAAACAGGGAGTTCACGGGGAAAAAAGAACACAAAAATTTATCTTTATACAGAAGAATTGGTGCTATTTTCCTTTTCTAGTTGGAAGGGGAGAGAAGATGGACAGAGGAATATGGTTACAGGTTGTGCAGGCTTCCCTGGTGCCAAAACAGGAGTACGGTCAATTTAACTGACCGGATGCGTTTCTCTTCTTAAAAGGGAACAAACTGGAGACAAAAGAGCAGACCTTGGAAGCACAAGGTCCAGAATAACCACCGGTGAATTATAAGGAACATTCCTTTTCCTGGATGGACAATTTTCCCATCGCTTGGTGAAAACTTTTTTTTTTTAATTTTATTTCCTGCTCTGAATTTGAAACACTTTGAACCACTGACATGATGCCATCCACACAAAGAAACCGGTGTCTTGATGGTGTTTTGTGGATGGGTACATGGAAAAAAGGTGAGCAAAGGTGAACACAGGAACCCAGTTGAGGCCAGTTGTTATGGAAATTCCACGTTCGCTTGCGCAGGCGTATCTACGGTACTAGAAAGCCTGGCTTTATACAGGAATTTCATACAGCCTTGGCTTTGGCCCTATTTTCTGAACAAAATGTGCATAGTGACTTTTATCAAGAAGGGCTTCTGAACATGCTAGAGAGGGTAAATCCATCCCTGCTGTAACCCCCTGACTTCACCGGAGTTGCCACTCCAGGTATTGTTCGGCGGCTCTTAAAGTGCATTTAACAACTCGCCGATTATCAGGAGAGTAGGAACAGATTGATGTTCTGCTCCTTTCATTTTGCTTTCAGTCTTTAATTATACTAAATTGGTTACAAAATAGTGACTTCCAGTACGGTTAATGTCCGTAGGGGAGAAAAGGCTGCACTGCAGTGTTTTGTGGGTAGCGAACAATGGTTACGTGTTACACCTTTCATCCTTGCTGCTACATTTCTTCTAAATAAATAAATAACTGGGGGAAAAAAAAAAAAACCACAAACCCCAAGCCCCAGTGAACGAGGTGAAACCCTGCTCTTGCTTAAATCAACAGTAAGCTGACCTTGAGAAGCCCAGGATTCCACTGGCAGTATGTGCATTGCTCTGCCCACCCTCAGAGTTAACAGGGAGAGATCCATCAGACTTACAACAGAGGCTTCGCAAACGGGTGACGTGGAGTTAGGAGGAGAGTCTGTCGACCAATTTGAGAATTCAGAGGATATCTAAGAGCTTTTGGTCTGGTCCTGTTTTCCTACAAAGTATGGTAATTTACATAGAATTGTAGAATGGTTTGGTTGGAAGGGACTTAAAGGACATTTAAAGGTCATCTAGTCCAATCCCCCTGCATTTTTGGGACCCTCGCTCCAAGGACATTGAGGGGCTGGAGCGTGGCCAGAGAAGGGCAACGGAGCTGGGGAAGGGGCTGGAGCACAAGGGTGGTGAGGAGCGGCTGAAGGACCTGGGCTTGTTCAGCCTGGAGAGAAGGAGGCTGAGGGGAGACCTTCTGGCTCTGACAGCTCCTGACAGGAGCCTGGAGCCAGGGGGGTGTCGGGCTCTGCTCCCAAGGAACAAGGGACAGGACAAGAGGAACCCGCCTCAAGTTGCCCCAGGGGAGGTTTAGGTTGGAGCTGAGGAACAATTTCTTCCCCTCCAGGGTTGTCCAGGGCTGTCCCAGGCTGCCCAGGGCAGGGGTGGAGTCCCCGTGATCCCTGGAGGGGTTTCCAAGCCGTGGAGCTGTGGTGCTGAGGGACAGGGGTCAGTGGTGCCCTGGCAGTGCTGGGGGAATGGTTGGACTTGATGACCTTAAAGATCTCTTCCAACCCAAACCATTCTATGACCTTCAAGCAGGTGAGGTTTCTCAGAGCCCCATCCACTAGGTACGCACAGACCTGCTGTGTGTATCCAGACATGTCATACTCACGTATATATGCATATGAGCTTTATAAACAAAGTGCTCCTTGCCAAGACTGGGTAAGTGCAGGAACGTAAAGGGCTTGACTGGTGAGCAGCTGCTGAGTAAGAGTGAGCCTGTCAGAGAACAGCACAGGGTGCTCTGAACCCATCAGCCCGGAGGAGGGAATTTAGGGCAGCTTATGAGTGTCAGCCACATCGCAGGCAGGGACTGGGTCACTCCTTCATTTCAGCAGCACTCTTACCTCACGCTTTAGTACTCCTTGTTGCAAGCTCATTTATAACTGAATAGAAAGTAGCACAAGGGGCGGGGGGGGAATGCATTAAACAAAAGATTTTGTTAAAAAAGTAAGGATTATATATATATAGATATATATTTTTTTTTCTTTTTCCTGAGCTGCTATAATTTTAAAATTATTTTACAAAATACCTCCTTAAAAGGGGACTAGCACACTCCAGGGCATGTAGTTGTAAAGATAAATCTATGCACTTCCCTGCTACTGCAGGCACTCACCCTTTGGCCTCCTTTTTATGACTCTACACCCTGGAGTGGTGTTATTGCTTACAAACATCCACAGATACTTATGGGGGTCTGTGCAATCTGCAGATGTTTTATTTATAAGTGGCGGGCCTATTGCATCACTGCGACACGCATTTACAAGCAGATATAGGTTTTATGAAACCCTATTCCGTTGTTTTAATAGCTGAGCTATCCAGCCATAGCGTAATAGTGCACAAGGTAAATGTGTCTACATCTCTCGAACCTGTTCCAAGTTTTCTCAGTTGTGACTAACTGCGAGAATTTTCCAGCCATCAAAAGTTAATAAAAAAAAGACAAAATAAGGCAGCGTGAGCCTTCCGCACGAGGCACGCGCCGCCGCAAAGCGGAGGGGCTCTGGCAAACTTTTAAGGCCTCATTTTAGCAAGGTCTTTAAGCAGGTGCCTAACTTCCAGTGTCCATCTAGTGAAGTTAATACCCTTAAAATTAGATTCACGGTTAAATACTTTACTAACCAGGATCTAAATTGAGACTAGTCTAGATCATGAGGTACCCGCCCCAGGGCATCTTCAGAGATTAGCCTTTAACTAGAGAAGAGCTGCAATAGAAACACTTGGTTATTTTACCTGCGGTTCGCAGCAGGTAAGTGAGAAATGAGACGACGCAAACGCGTCCTTATCTCGTTAAAACCTGTTAAAATTATTCCTGGATATTTAACTCGCGGCAAATAAACGGTGACGATTTCACGCGAGCCTCCAGGTTACAGGAGGCTGCATATAAAGAAAAGGAAGGGGACGTTTCAAAACCAAAGAGCTTTGATGCAAGCCAGAAGGGACTACAACTCTCATCTACAATAGAAGCTACTGTAAATATTTGTAATAATTCTTTGATATAGTGTTTTCCTAGCTGCTTATAACCAGTCAAAACAGAGCTCTGCACTAAATGCACAGCCACGAGGGACCAGCTCGAGAGCGGGTACCCTGTTATTGCCTTACTGGAAAAATGACAAGCAAAAGAAGTGGTTTCTGGGCTCAGATTCCAACACCGAGAGAGCCCTCCTACAGAGAGACCAAAGCTATGTATTAACTCTATCTTCTGTGGCCAAACTAATTCCATTTTACATGAATATGAGTGAAAACAGCAGCTCCTGAGTTTTGTTAAAAATACTCTATTTTGACCATATCCTCTGTTTTCAATCTTCAGACTTTGAAAGGTTAAGACTGGGAAATGATGACAAAGAGTGACCCTACATTAAGCTGTAATCCCTGGACATCCAAACTGGAAAAAAAAAACAACCCTGTGTATTAAGCATCAAAATGGTTTTGATAGAAACTCGATACTGGCTGTGAAAGTTCTGTATTAACTCCCCAAACCACAAGCAAAGCTTTGTCTGCGACGGAGGAAATGGCAAAATACCCATCAGAGGAATCAGGATTCTGCCTTTGGTTTGTGTGCTCTCTGTAAATCTGCAACTGCTGCCCCAGAGTTTAGATTTAAATCCAAAAAGGCAGAAAAAACCCCCCACCCAACAGGCATACTTCTAGAGGCATGAATAAAAAGTCTTCATGGACAAAATCCACACCAAAGGGCTCTCAAGTTTTCACTTACCATTAAATCTTCAGGTGCTGGCCTTTCCTTTGGCTGCTTTTTCATGCTGTGTGTTGTAAAAGAAAACGTGCAGAGATAAACAACTGCTTATATATGGAAGCCATCCTCTTTTAACACAGAGTGAAGAATTTCAATGCATTTCTTAACTTTACCACGTGCCGATGGAAGATGGGGCTCCTAACAGCGGCCAAAATGTTAATGGGTTTCTTGCTTCCCTCCCATCCCTCCTGTTTTTAACCATGGAAGTGGGTAAATATAGAGGTGACAGAAAGCCAGTCAGCTCAGGAGGCACAGCGAGTTGCTTCTCGTTTTGCTGGAGATTATTACACCGCTCCACGCAAAGTATGACACAAAACAGGTGGGAAATTTCACTCTTCACACAAAACAGCTTCAGGAAAACGCACAATACCCTGGGGTTTCCACCTTAATTTTTCCCCATTTATTTCCATTACGCTGCAGGGTGATAGTTCATTACGCAGCATTAACCTGTTTATAAGATCACGTTTCTCATCCAAATAGTCCTAGTTTTCCGTGCAACAGGTGCAATTAGCTATTGAAGGCTGTGCTGAGCTGCATGAAGGAACACAATAGCACGGCACAGAGGTGACCATCAGGAGCTGCCTACTGACTAATTGGATCCCGTCCAAACAGCCAGTCTTTATGGCCTAATTGGCATAAAGTCATAAAGTCTGACACGCCATTCACTTGACGTCTCTTAATACTTATTAGTATCTTAATACTTATTAAACTGATGGCTTAAATAGTCTAGATTTGATGGTTTTTATTTTATTTTTTTTTTAAAGCACTAGTGCCTCCCGTTAAAAACTATGGCAAATAAACCACTATACCTCCAGTACCAGGTGAGCTGTGCTGTACGTGGGAGGATCCTTAATAGGATGCAATTTGCCTTCCCTACCAATAACCACCAGCACCTCCAGTAACGTCGGCCAGTAGCGCGAGCTGCCCGACGAGGAGCGGTTCTAATCTGACAGTCCAAAGTAGCTGCGTGCCCCAGGGAAAACGAGGCTATTAGCCACCATCAGTTATGCTTCAGTTTGACATCTGTGGAAATTTTAACACAGGTTATCCCTCCCCTTTGCCTCGATGAGGATTTTTTTATTATTATTATTATTATTAAGCAGTCTGTCATCACATTTTTGTAGGGCAGGGCTAAGAAGCGGAGCCCTCCACGCCCAGCGGTTCGTTGCGCTGCAGGGTCCTCCAAGGAGCGTTGCTCCCTGTAAACTGAAACTACTGAAAACTGAGGCCTGTGTTACACAAACTTTAATTATTTAGTTACTTTAATTAACCGATAATCAGCCTGCTTTTGCGGCCGTGTCATTTGTCACGTGCTACGTCAGCCCAGAGAGTCGCTTCCTCCGACGTCACGCGCCCACAATCCCGTTTTCACCGGGAGGCTTTTCCCCACCGTAGAGCAGGGAACCTGGAAAGTGACCTATAGATCTACGCGGGGCTGAGGGCTTGGAGGAGGAGGTGTCCCCGAGGTGGGATCCCCTCCGGCCACCGCTGGAGGTGGCACACGCTGGGATGGCTCCGTTTGATTTAGCACAGCTGAGCATCCAGCCCTGGACCTGCACGTTGGCAGAAGGGATGCTTCTCCATCAAACACGTCGTGTTTTTACAGAATTCCAGCTTATTTCTTCTGCTGGACCTAAATGGCTGCCTGTTTTTTTGTGGTTTTTTTTGGGCGGGGGTTGTGACAATTAAAAATATTTTTTTTTCCCTTCACTTTGCTTTTTTTAGGATAGCTTACCCTCAGGATTTTTATTTTCTAGTCACTCAAAACCTGCTTTCTTTATTCCACAAACTCCTCTTCTCCTCAATTCTCCATTAATTTCAAAGGTTTTCAATGAACTATTCAGTTTTTAAGGAAAAAAAAATATACCCAGTGGTGTGTTTTAAACTACGGCTCTCGGTAAAAATTACTTACTGAAAAGCCAAGAAATTAATCAAGGCTGCTTGCTCTTCTAAATATTCAGGCAATCTTATAAGCAATATTTTCAAAAGCCTGGAATAATGATACCATACATGAGCCTTTGTGGCCTCTTTCCACGCCCCCCCACCCCAATGAATTCCGAGAAGCCTCGGTGCACAGAGCTGCACCCACATTCAGGGTGGCTTTATTAAAAGAGATTAAAAAAAAAAAAACCACAAAACCCAATCAAACCCCAACCAAACAACGACAAAAAAAAAAGCCACCCTTGTAAGTACTTTTACGACCCTTTGTGTAAATAACGTTTACATAATTTAAACAGTTTGCTTAGCTTTGCTGCCCCATCTGCCCAAGGCCCCCAAGTCCCTCTTCTCTCCGAAAGGATGCAAGGAAAAGCCATAAGGTCTCGCCGAGCTGCCGAGTTAATGGCATGTATCATTTACATTGAGGGCATGGCATGTTTGCAAACCGAGCTTACCATTGAGTGATGAAGTGTACAAATGGCTCAGAGAACTCCCCGGCTGGAAGGACGGGCGATTCCTGGGATTGCATTGAAACAAGGAGCAGAGTCAGGAGGAGAGAAGAAGAAAAGAGAAATCGTTATTTATTTATTTATCTTTATATTTTTCTTTTTAGGAGAGTAATATAACAGTGACAACAAACCAAACCAATGACAACAACAACAAAAAAACCCCCCACAACCCAAGGAAGCGACAGAGCCCCTTTCTCCCTCAAACTCTCCGTGTGAAAAAGGTACAAATTCTTCCGAGGATGTGTTATAAAACACTGAATTTCAACTAATGAGTATTGCACAATGGGTAAAAACATGTGGAAAGACACTGAGGGGAGGTGAAAAAAGGACAATGATAGCCACAGGGTAAAAAGGAAGGTAGGGAAAGTGTAAATGAGAAATTAATGATTATTTAAGTAACACACAAATGGTCTTGTAATTAACAAAGAGCTGTGAAATTATTCTTGTGTTGACCTTTGTTTCTTTCACTGCATTTGCTATTTATTTACACTCATGTTTATTTACACTTATTCATTTTAGAGGCTGTCCTCCTGTGCTGTCTGTTCTGGATTGAAAAGAATTTTTAAGGCGGGGGGGGGGAAGCAGGATTTACCTGTCTAGTGCTAGGAAATAACCAGCCAGTATTTAGGAAAGAAAACAAATAAATAAATAAATGAAGAACACAAGGGGGGGGAATTGGAATTACAGACAGGGAACAAACAACATCACCATTTGCAAGGGGAAAAAAAAAAACCAAACAACACAACCCACAACCAAACAAAACAGGAAAAAAAAGAAAAAGGGCTTTACGAATTTAGGAGTTTTTCCAAGAATGACAGAGAGCTCCACTGTGTTTATAGTGTAACAGCTCAGGATGTAATGAAATTACACTGCAGAGTACTTTAACAGTGTCATCTCATTAGACCTACAGTTGGAACAAGAGAGCCACATAAAACAGGCAGCTGCAAATGACTCCATTCTCATCTATTCTCATTTGCTATTAAAAATACCTTTCGGCGGCTTTTTTCCTCCCTGACATCCCTCCACAAAGTACCCTGCAAAGTATGATACATGCACCTATTTAAATTAACAAAGGAATGACTTATTTTAATCTCACTGTGCTTTGGAGTGCTTTGGCCATTTGGATGAGCAATATATCATTACATACAACCTTCCAGCGCTGCAGGCAAGAAACTCGGAGCGTGCAGCATTTGGTGGGAGCCAAACAATTTCTCTAGCACACAACTGTGTCAAATGCATGCATGTATTCATTATTGAGAACGCGAGGAAATAGCTTTGATGTAGTGGAAAAAAGAAGATGATAAAAGCACCTCTGCAATGTGTGTGCCATTATCAATGGTGGCAGATAGACACGACTGCAGAGCCTCCTATGTGATTAGTAAATATACATATAATTGCTGTGGCCAATTATCAGAAAAATGAGATCGGTAATTACACGACAGAAAATTAACTAGAACTCTTATTAAGGCTTTGTTTCCAATTCAAACAATTGGAAACTGCTGGAAAATACAATTAAATCAAAAGTAACTGAAGAGTAAAAGGAGAAGCCAAAATTGCTTTACCATTTTCAAAGACTTCTATTAAATACAAGGAGCGCTCGATAGGACGTGGCCAAATTTCGCTTTGAACTTAGACCGGGTGCGGGAGAGGTTATTGTTCCCAAACTTACAAATGACAGCAATATAGGAAGCTTTCCACCGGAGAGCGGAAGGAGCGCAAGGAAATAAGCGGCGCAATTAAACTTTCTCCACTTCAAAGAACCTCGCACGAAAATTATCCGTATTAATACAGAAATTGCGGAGGGAAATGTCAGCCTTGCTCACGCAGCGAGGGGCCCAGCAGGTTCTGCCTCTCCCCATCATCTCCTGTCCTACCTGGGCTTGCACCTCAAGTGGCAAAAGCCGCCTTCCCAGGTGGGACAGACTCAAAGCAGAACAGGTAGAAAAGATTCCTCGTGGCAGGGGGGTTGGAACAAGGTGATCTTTAAGGTCCCTTCCAACCCAAGCCATTCTACGATTCTACAGTGATCTTGTCCCCACGTTCCAGGTGGCTACAAAGAAGATGGCAAGTCCTTTTTTACAGGAGTCACGTGGAAAAGACAATGGGTAACGGGGACAAGTTACTCCTGGAGAGACTCTGGTTGGACATAAGAGGAAAATTCTTCACGAGAACCATCAGCCATTGGAAGAATCTCTCCAGGAAAGTGGTGGAGTCCCCAACATCGGACACTTAAGATCCAGCTGGACGGGGTGCTGGGCCAGCTTGTCTAGACAGGTCTTTTGCCAAGAAAGGTTGGAGCAGATGATCCCTTGAGCCCCTTCCAACCTGTGGTTCTACTGAGTCCATGAAACACTCTGGGCACATATTGCAGATCATTTTGAAAACTACAGGGTGAAGCAATCAGAGCCCATTCCCTGGGGAACTGGCTCTGCCCAACAATCTACTCCTGCTGTTGATTTTAAGTAAAATGCAAGAGAGGAGCTCGTTGCAGTCATCTCTCTAACGGGGCTGCCAGCTCGGAGCAGTCCAGGACCTGCAACTGGCACTTCACACTCATTTGGTAGGTGATAATTTCTGCAATCACAAAAGGATGACAGACCCATAATAGAGGGAAACTGCATTCTGCGATGGGAGAAGAAGCTGATGAACTGCTTGGAAGCCACCAGCACCTCACTTTGGCTTATCCCCAGCTAAGGTGGCATCAGGGTTCATGTGGGCAAGGGAAGAAGTTCTTCCAACATCAGTGATAACACCTTGACCATGCAGCTCCTGTGCTGCAGCATGGCCAGGAGACAAAGTGCTCCCGCATAAGCACGCAAGAAAATTTCACCTAGATGAAATCAAATGGAAACTCCCCCTGTTTTTTTTTTTTTTCCACATTTTTCTGGACAATTTAATCCCCATGCAGGCCTGCTCTCTTCTGCTGTAGACCTCTCGGTCACGGCCATGCCTTGGTTGGTTTGCTCTCAGGAGCTCAGGAACAGATTAGGTGGGTGGGTGGATGGAGGTGGACACCAATTGGATCTCTGTATGAAAATGAAATGCTTTAATACAGTCTTCTCAAGGAATCTAGACTGGGTGACCCACAAATTTCCTGGCTATTTGCCTTCCAAACTGAAGGCCTTTTGGAAGAGGGACTCAATTGCAAGGAAATACTTGTGGACAAGTATGTTTGAGGGTCAAAAGAGCAGGGCAGATGAAAACTTGAATCTCACTCCTGTACACATGGGCAGTTGTTACTTTACAGTGTAGGTAAGATAGGGGAGCAGGAGGCAGGTTTTGGTTTTAGCTGAACCAGGGAAGTACAAACCTTCAACTGCTTCCAAAGATGGACACTGAAAAGCTGCCTCAAATGTTGCATTTTACCTTAGAAAGAGAAAGATCTCTATTCAGTATCTGCTCAGAGAAACTGATGACCAAAATGTTTCCATTTCTGCTATTAGAATCATAGAATCACGTGGGTTAGAAAAGACCTTGAAGATCATGGAGTCCAACCACTCCCCCAGCACTGCCAGGGCACCACTGACCCCTGTCCCTCAGCACCACAGCTCCACGGCTTGGAAACCCCTCCAGGGATCACGGGGACTCCACCCCTGCCCTGGGCAGCCTGGGACAGCCCTGGATAACCCTGGAGGGGAAGAAATTGTTCCTCAGCTCCAACCTAAACTTCTCCGGACGCAAAGTGAGGCCGGTTCCTCTTGTCCTGTCCCTTGTTCCTTGGGAGCAGAGCCCGACCCCCCCTGGCTCCAACCTCCTGTCAGGAGCTGTCAGAGCCAGAAGGTCTCCCCTCAGCCTCCTTCTCTCCAGGCTGAACAAGCCCAGGGCCCTCAGCCGCTCTCACAAGACTTGTGCTCTTGACCCCTCATATTATTCTATGCAAGGCCACTTGAGTAGAAAGGTGGGAGTATTTTGTACTTAGAGCTGTTTCTACTCCAAGTGCTGCTGTTGCCACCTCTGTAGCTTGAGAGATCATGATATTGTTGTATAAAAGCAGAAATTTCCCAAAGTACACAAACTAATTAGATCCTATATTGCATCCTGAAGTTCCCCAGACCTTGGCTGACACTCAAAGGGCCAGGAAGATGGGGAAATAGAGCAGAGCTACACACGTCTCTACCAAGTCTGCACCGTCTGTGTGATGCAATACAGACACATTTGATGTAACCACAGGGACTGGTCCAGCTGCACTCGGACGGGCTGCCTTTTTTTATCTGCCTGCACATCAAAATCATACTATGGAGATAAAAAAAAACCCCAACCCATAGAAAACCAAGATTTCCAGGGAGTGAGGTGACAATTTAAACTGGGAAACAGTTCTTTCGTTTTTGTTAAATCCTGTTATCTTTTAAGCCATATCATGAAGACCTAGATACTGGGGATGCTGCTCAAATGGCAGTGAAGACGCAGAAGGTTGTAAGGGTCGATGTACCACCGGCCTCTTACATCCCCAGGCAGCTTATTCCCAAGCCTGTCTGTTTTCCTAAGCACCCTTTTCTGTACAAGTGGGATCTGCTGCAGGAGAGGACAAGCTCAGCCCCTGGCTTTCTCAACACCAGCCCAACTGTGCAGGCACAGTGAGAACGGGGGAGAGGAAAAAAAAAAAAAGTTTGAGTGATGCCTTTGCCTTGTGAATAATGAACAGTTCAAGAAGGTCAACCCATTACAACTGAAACCGTTTAATTATTAATTATGCACAATCTATGAGCAAAAGGACAAGTTCAGAATGTTTAATGCGTGGTAACTCCGACTGGACCCTCTCTTGGCATTTTGTTATTAGCACTTGTCAGCAAGGTGCTCAGGCATAAAGGAAAAAGCGCGGCAGCAGAAAGTCTGAGCTAGCAGGAGGAGGGAGGGCTTTAAACTTCAAACACTGCTCCTAATATTTAATTTATAGAGTGCCCAGGCTCCGGTATAAACCTTATTGACTTCAATAGAGTTAAGGGAAGTCACATTAGCTAAATGAAGACCTGCGGATGAGAATCCTGAGACAATCCCTCCAAAAGCTCCTCTCTTTTGGAGGGAGCGGTAACACTACAATCTGTATCTTCTCTCTTTTTTTTCTTTTTCCTTTCCACGGATCTGAACAAAGGAAGAGTGAACCACCTGATAGTAAGTCCAGAAGTCAACTAATCCTTTGCAATCTACGCAATAAGAGCTTGAATTACAGGTCTGAGCATTATCTTCACCTACTTCTCAAACCTATTGTTTAAAATGCGTCCTGATCTGTTTGCTCTCCCTAAGCAGAGTAGTAGCAGAGATGTTACAGAAGCTCAGGAAATAAACAACATCCAGCAAACCCACGTATAAATACAGCTAAGGCACCTTCCCCCTCTTTTCTGTCCAGCTTGGAGGTTTACCTGAACAAGCTCAAGAAGCAAATTCAGCAGACACAGCTCTGAGTTGCTGTTTTTCTTTGGAAACATTCTTACGTCCATGAAATTTGGGAGTAGTTCTCAACCGGCAATACACATCAATAGCATCCTGTATTTTACACACCCTCAGAGGTCTGATCCCAACAGACGGTTTCTGGAGAGTGAAATATTTTCTCAAAGCACCTGAAAGCCTGAGATTTATCACATCTTTTCTGAAGGAGTAGCCCACAGTCTCCCTGTAACAGCAAGATACAGCTTTCTACCCAAAACCTTCACGGCAGCGATGGCCAAACCACCAACTGCGTGTTAAGATCAACCCCGTGTTCTCCCCACTTCCTCCCCTGGGGGCCAGCCCGATGGACAGCCTGTCATCAACCCATCCCCAGGGATCCCCCACGGATCCCCACTCTCAGTTTGACCAGGTTTTACTCCCTCTTCTCATCTGCTAACTCTCACGAAGGGTTAAATTTTCCCATTCCCCACAGCTACCCTGCTCTGCGATCCGCTCTCCTCAGCGTGAGCGCTTGTGCAGAAGGAGATGCCATGGTCCTATGGCTCGATGGCCACAGGAGGGAAGTTAGCAGAACCCAGCAAACCAAACTCCAGTTCCTCTCTCCTCTGGGTTCCCCCAGCACACCCTGCCTTGGAAATTACCATCTCCTCTGGGCAGACGCTCCTGTTCTGCAACTTGTCCGTTGCTGCTGAAATGGCAGGATTTCATAAATAACGGGCGTGCTTTACAAAGCATTTCTGCCTTATCCCTTCAGCCTAAAAAAATCTCTAGGATTACAGAATTTTTATGCGCTCCAGCTTCTCTTTTACTCAGGCTTTCAAAGAACACATGTATTTTTATATTTTATATAGTAGCTGCGTTTACTTTGTGGCCAAATAGTCATTTTAAACCATTTTTTTCCAGGCAAGCTGAAGTTTCAGATGCCCCAGAAACGCTGCCGGGTGCAACGACACATAATAAACGCAGTGTGGTTCTCGAGCCGTTCCAACGAGACCAGCACATCACAATATTGTGCATGTTCAGATTCACTCCTGCAAGGAGCAGTTTTCTTTCACAGCACTCCTAAAAAACCAAACCGAAACAAAAAAACCCCTGTGACATAAAATAAACAAAGCCCCATTTCTGACTTTCTAGCCAATCTACTTCAAAAGCCTCGCACAAACCTAATGGCAGGTGATTTCCTACGAGCAACACGTTTGCAGAAGACACCGATGGCTGGAGGTGGCTCAGAGGCCCTGACTTGAAAGCGTTTCTGGATCGTCCCCGTTACACTCCCACCCCCCAGCAGGAAGGTGAAGGATGATTACATCTCTGTGCCAGGTCGCTTCTTGCTCTTTTCTTAGTAGCAGATGCCAAATGTGACAAATTATACGTGGGGGCATTTCGGTGTGAAGTTTCGTCTGCTGGGATTGGAAGTGTCAGCAGTAAACTCATTTATTTCCAGATCTCTAGCTGGATGGGAACCAAGGTCGAAAGGCCAGTGTTTTATCCACCAAAACACTCAGCCTACCTTTAACACCTCAAATCACGTGAGAACCAGCTATTCTCTCAGCAGCCCTCCCCAAGTTCTTGAAAATATCCCGTAACCTACATTCGTACCCAACGCGGGCAGGCGGTTCTGGTTAAACAAGTCGGTAGATACCTGGGGCTAATCGTCGTCATCTTTGCAGCATTTGCTACCACAGGGTGTTTCTCAGAGCCCAGAAGAGGGAAGGAAAGAAGGGGATGAGTGTAATTAATGCCAGGAGTAATCTAGAGCGCAGGACACGAGGTTTTGTAGCTCTCGCCAAGCTTTGTGCGTACTCGTTAGCGTGGCCTTGCTGATAAGAGTACAGGTAGCTGGAAAAACAGGTTAATCCTTTAACCGTAACTGTAATTGCTTTCTCTCTCAAACAAACATAAGAATTTTTTTCCTCTCCTTGCTGGTCTCTTGTCGATCATAAGCTAGCAGAGCACAGCAGTGTTTTGGGTAGATAGACACACGCCCAATTTCCAATGGCTGAGGCACAGCAGCATGAAACGCAGCCTCTACCTGTTCACACCAAAGGGACTCAACGGAAAAAAAACTAAACCCATTTATTGTTCCCTTTCTCCTCTGTACACTCCCAATGCATTTTTATTGCTTTTTCATAAAACACTGCTGCAAATAATCAAGCATGACCATTGACATCCACAAGATTGAGTTTTAGGAACCATTAAATGAGCTTGCCCTCTTGGGAAGGTTCTTGCTCAGGTTGGTCTAAAGGTAATTATTCAGCAATTCCTACCTGTGGTTTTACCTTGTTCCTCTATAAGTCTCTGAATCTCATACACTAGTAAGGTCACAGTTTCTGTCTCAATAAAAGCAGACCCTAAAACAACTTCTCCAGAGCCCAAACTACAGCGGGTTTGCGCACATGTGCGCAGACACGTGCACGGATCCGAACACCACCTCTTCTTGCATGGAAATCTCCAAAACTCCAGGAGATCTCAGGGTTAAATGTAGCCATTCACGCATTTAAATCAATACCTGAGACTCTAAAGAGAAAGTCCTAAAGAAAAAAAAATTAAAAAAAGTCTTGTTTCATTCTGAGGCTTTGGAGTTTTCAACTTCGCTTTTAGAAACAGAAGATATGTAAGGTCAAGAAATTTGGTCTTCGCTGTGTTATTTGATCGAGCTGAACATCCTGTGATTTTTTTTAAGCTATAAGAAAAAGAGATACATTTAGCCAGGTGGGGAAAAAACCCAAAACCAAACAGAAGGGATCAGACACAACTATACAGGATACATGTATTAAATGGAAGCTGGTTTTTTTTTCCACGGGAAAATCTGAAAATTTATCGCCACTGAAACGCTTCACAGCTCAGAACCAACACTGCACTAGCATCAAGTGATGCTGCTACATGTTTCCAGAGTATGAATTTAAGAAGACAAAAAAAAAAGTGGGGGAAGAAGAAAAAAAAAAGAAAAAGAAAAAAAGGAGGTCTTTGGTTTGTATAAAGTCCTTGAGCTAGATTAAACTGCAGCCTTGTGAGACTGAGTATCTCTGTGGGGGCACTTAACAGAAATGCTCAAGAAACTCATGGAAAGCTTCTCACTACTTACTCATGAAGCTATCAAAGGTTCAGGAGTACAGCTAATTAGTTTTTCTTTTCAATCTCTGCCTGACTCGTCAAAATGCGCAGGTTTTTTTTTTTTTTTCCCCTATTTGGAAAAATAGGATTTGCTCTTGAAAGTCTTCACTCCTCAAGCTTCTAATGCAATTGGAACAATGCAATGATTTAGTTAAAACTGACAGACAAAAATCAACTCCTTTCTGTCCCTAATTCAAAATAGTAAAAAAAAAGAAAACCACAACCAACACCTAAGTCACTATTACACCCAGACAAGCATCAAAACCAAAATTAATTTACTTCGGGTTGAAGTAATGAAATACAGTAAAGAAAAAGCAAAGAAATGAAGAAGAAAGGGTTCAAAACTAGAGCTGATGCTTAACTACAGTGCTTGTGACCACAACTGCTCCAGCACAGCGAGACCTGGTTTACAGCAGCCACCCAAGGGGCTGGCAATAATTGCTTTCCTAGAAGGAATACTCTCAACTAAATAAAGGTCAAACAAAACAGCCCTGGAGAGCTTCAGGAAAATGTACAGGAGTTGCTGAAGTCAGGAGGACTGCTTACTGGACGTTTTGTCCATCCAACCTTCTCTGGATGCAGAGTAGGTATCTGCAGAGCCAAAAACCCCGGGATGGGAAGGCTGGGAAGCTGACAGAGCTGTTGGGTTTGGTCTTTTGGGATCTTCACGCACAAGCTGCAATCACCCAGGTGTTCCACCAAGCGCTGATCTGACGAGCAAGCAGGAAAAATGATGGGTTTGGAAGGTTTCAGAAAGACAGCTGAGGAAGGAACTAAACAGCGATTTCCGACGCAGTACATTTTGACATCAAGGTAACAGGGAAGTTAAGTAGCAACACATTGGAAGAATCTCGAAAACAATTCCACTTCTCCACTGACTGCAAGGAAGGCAAAAATACGCTATGATTAGAGCTCAGGTTTTTCTGGAAACCTAACCCTGTGTTTTGCTACAGAGTCACAGGGCCCAGTAACCCGCTGCTTACCAAATGGAAGATCTGGAGCACTCTCACCTACCTTTTAAACACTAAATTTTTGAATGCATTAAAAGGAAAAGGCATTATTATAAGCAAGGCTACAGTTCTCATAATCTCTGCTTGGAAGTAGAATTTGATTTATTGCGTGATACTTCCAGACATCAGCAAAGAGAACACTGAACTGGACTGTGTAGGTTGTCTGGGAAGTTGCTGGAGACTTGGAGGCTGAGCAAGGCACTGTTAGAATGTTTTTCATCCCAAGAAGTGAAATCAGGTGGCCTGCATTTCTCCAATGAATCACTTCTGGGCTCTGCAACATTAACTGTATTATTCTGGGGCTCTGCTGTTTGCATTTCTAAATTAACAGCTGGAATAGATTCCAACCACAAAAACTTTTAATAAAGAAATAAATAAATAAAGAATGCACCTAGCACTTTGGAAGCAGAACCCTGTTGCTGATGGGATATGCAGTTGCATCACAAGTTCTTTGTCTGCACGATCACGAACCGTGGGGGGTCACATCTCAGACACCTTCCAAGGCAGGCAATGGCTCCTGCTTCCAGCAGGACTCCATTCTCCTTCATGTCAAGAGTGTTTCTGGAAAGCCTGCACACCCAGCAAGCCACGCGCGTCCTCCCCAATGGGGCTTCATCTCCACTCCTCAGTGCTTTCCACAGAACATTTTGGTGAGTTGGAGACAGGCTAAGTCGAGGGCTAGAATATTAAGTGACTCTCTGCTCTCAGATAAAGGCATTTTATTGCTGCCTTCACTGCTGGCTGCGTTGCAGGATGAACTACAGGAACAACCAGTCCATCCTCATCTCTGGGCCAGAAGCAGGAGTCTTATCACGGTGGGAGATGCTGCTACGATTAGGACCGTTGCTTAAATGAGCGTGTCTTATCTGTAGCTGGATCTGATTTCACTCTAAGTCACCACATGGTAAAGAATAAAGGTGCTGGCAGGCTTGTATCCCATCCTTGCTAATTTTGCCATTAAAAGAATAATCCCAGAACCAAACTCATCATTCAGCAATAAAAATGTCAGGCACAGTTTACTGTGGTTTGAGAAGAACCGCAGTGCCTGACGTGGGATTTTTAGAACACCCCGCTTTGCAAAGCACTTGGTTATCTTGCAGGATTCCTGAAAGTAAACTTAAGTCCTAGAAAATGAACAAATGGACTTGTTTCAACCGCCAAAGTCACCTGTTATATCTCATACATTTCACTGAAAACCACTTCCAAAAACGCCACTACTGCCAAACACCTAAGAACTCCTGGGGACAGTTTATTCCCCAGTGCTCCACCTTACAGAGTTTGAGGAAAGTCCAGGACACTCAGGTCATACAGAAGGAACTTATCTCCTTCAGTCATCAACAAATCCTATGAATTAAAAATGATCACGACTGATCACAACGGTAACTTTCGCATTCCTGCTGTCTTTTGGTGGAACATGGAACAGTTCTACGAAAACCCGACGACTGCAACTATGATAAAGAATCAAGGTCTTAACAGTACTTCCATTTCATCATTTAAAAAAAACCTTCCAGATTCTCCCCATAACAGACTCTGGAGTTATCAGCCAGCTCCAGAGGGAAGGACTGGGGTAAGCACACTGCTGGCAAAAACCTATTTTAGAGAATCATTCTTCTACAGAGCTGTTTAATCATGTTGTTAGGAGCCAAAAGTCCAAACCATTCTCAGAAAAAACTTGAGGACAAAAATCCCAGGATCCCAGCATAGTGGGGGTTGGCAGGGCCCTCTGGAGCTGATCTGGTGCCACCCCCTGCTCCATCCAGCAGGGTCACCCAGAGCAGGGGCCCAGCAGCGCAGGGTCCAGCCGGGGTGGGAATCTCTCCAGACAAGGAGACTCCACTGCCTCTCTGGACAGCCTGGCACAGGCTCCCACACCCTCACACCAAACAACTTTCTCCTCCTGCTCACATGGAGCCTCCTGGGTTCCAGTTGGTGCCCACTGCCCCTTGTCCTGTGTCTGGGCACCACTGAGCAGAGTCTGGCCCCATCCTCTTGCCCCCCGGGGCCCTTTAGCTCTTGCTCAGCATTGCTCAGCTCCCCTCTCAGGCTGCTCTTCTCCAGCTGCACAGCCCCAGGGCTCTCAGCCTGTCCCCAGCACAGAGATGCTCCAGCCCCTCAGCATCTTCCCAGCCTCTGCTGGACTCTCTCCAGTACTTCCCTGTCTCCTTGAACTGAGGAGCCCAGAACTGGACCCAGAGTTTTCAACAGCAGATTATTATTATGGCACAAAACTACATGGGGACCGAAGACCTTGAGGCAGATCAATCCCACCCTTGCCGGTCTGTTCCTCCCATATCCTATGACACCATGGCTCATCCAGACACCAGGCTCTGATGGGAGCACCGCTGTGTCCCATCTGTGAGACACAGATCATCACTCCTTCTGGTTCTGATCATCATTAAGGTAGGTGGGGAATTCTGCAGCAGGATCTGGGGGTTCCTATGGGGACAGGCTCTGCAGTGCAGCTGCACGAGAGGGGCTCTGCTCCCACCTCCTGTGAGTTTTAGGACCTCCTTACAGCCAAGGGGAAAATTTGACCCAAAATTATCAGTCTTACAACACTAAGCATATCTAATCCTTAATACTCATGGTAGCTGTACAGTACAGATAATAAAGAGATTTTCCCTCTCTAAAGGTCCGTGTGTGGAAGGGAGAGTGCGTAACAGCCAAACAAGCAGGTCCCTCTGTTGATCCCCAGGAGGTAAATCTTCCAGAAGACAAAGCAAGGAGGGAAGGAAATAAAAAGCACAGTCATGAGTTGAACACATTCTGCTTTGAGCTCTTTGCAGAGAGGACAAGGCTGGAGGTGGCAGGAGGATCTGTTAAAGTCAACGCTACCCATCAGCTAGAAGAGAACAAACCTTAATATAAAGGTCCTCCAAGAGACCATCACTGCAAGGATTTGCACCTCCAGGTGCAGCAGCCTCTCTCTAACCACTATATATCTTCTGAAACGACCCCCTAACAATACACCCGTGCCGAGCAAACGACGCCACGAGAGCCAATCCATTCTCTTCCCAGTCCTGTGCCACGCTGTTTCCATTTACACGTTGAGCGCGTTGCGGAACAAAGCGAGTTGCACTTAAAGAGCTTTCAGCCGAGCCACCCTCCACAACCTGAAACCTCAACGTGCCCAGGAGCGAGGTGCCCTCTGACCCACCAGCTCAGGAGAAGGACGGCTCCGTGGCGTACTGAGGGACATCAAAGGAGCTAACGCACGGATGTAGCAAAGCGCTAACGTGCAGGCTTGCTGGGCACTCAGACCTTCACCGGCTGCACAAAGCTCCTCCGGGTAAAGGTTTTGTAAGAAGACCAAAGCCATCGTTAAAATTCTTGAGGACAGAGATGGCCTTTTGGTGCTGGCATACACAGCACCGGTGCTTTGGAATTTCCGTGCCTCGCCCAAAGATACGTAGCAGGGATAACAACAGATAAAAAAGGTGAAAGAAGCAGAATCGCATAAAAATCTCCCAAAGGACCAGACCACCATAGAGAGCCAGCACTGCTGGGGGACTGGGAGAACTTCTTATGCAAAGGATACCTGTTCGTTTTAAATTATTTGCATCCCTCAGGGCCCAAATGTCACTTTTAAGAAGATCAGCAGAGCCAGCGACTCATTCTCTAGTAAGTGTTCACCACCACTAAGAGTGGTGGGATAGCAGTTCATACCAGTAGAAGCTACAGCTGGAGATACAACCAGGATAAAGTAGGATAAAGTATCATGCTGGCTGTGAGCTTACGTCATGCTAAAGAAACGTGTTACATGGGAGAGTTTGGAAGCAGCCAAATGTTCCACAGGGACACGTCAATACCCAGAGACTCCAGCCTGAGGAGCCAGCAATGATGTTCAGCTAGAGGCTGAGGCAAGTCTTTCAAAAGTTACGGCTTTTTTATCTCGTTCAAACTTCCTAATTACCATCATCGTCTCACTAAACGTTAAGAATGCCTGTCCTCAGCTATTGCCTTACTGTCAAGGGTTGTGACATGGGCTTACACCTCACTTTGTGTAGGGAGATGGGAGCTGCAAAGAAGCGTTTCCATCAAGAAACGTGACGTTGGCCACCAAAATTCAACTCTACTGTTCACACCGGCATCTCCTGCATCTCAGCTCTTTATTTGGTCCTTCTGATAAAATAAAAGCCATCAGATGACATTCGGGTGCTTTCCTGCTCACACTTTGGTTTCCTCTCCTGATCAAAACGCCCCTTCTGCCTACCTAAACCGCACTACATTTGCTCTAAACTGGCCACCGAAGTGTGCCAACTCATCTGGCCAACGCAGAGGATCAACGCGCCCGACGAGGTTGAGGCTTTAGGGCCTAAGGAGCTAAGAGGCCGAGCCTCTGAGGCAATCGAGTTTTTCCAAGACTCAATATTCAGAGCAGGAAAAAAAAAAAAAAAAAAAGAGCATAAAGTGGGACAAGGCCAGTTCGTGTTCGACAGCTCCAAGCTGCACCAGGCAACTTGCGCTCGGAGGATGTTGGGCATTGTGCTTCATTAGGAAACAAAATATAAGCTTTCCACTCCATTAGGAATGACTTTAGGAGTGAAAGCACATAAGACGACGACTCACCTCATCAACAATGCACTGCAATAACTGGAGAGGCTGCAATGGGAAGAAGAGAGGGAAAAAGTATTAGCCTATATGCAATATCTTTACAGTGGAGTGGAAAGAAAAAATCATTAATGCAATAAAATATAGCAAGATTAATCAACAGCAGCAAACTCTTATAAAAACATTGATGCTCAGGATGTTCTATTATTTCTAATGGTACCTAATCTAATACAGGCAGTTAAAGGTTTGCATTTTCCTCAAAATGCAATTTGCTAAGTTTAAAACAAGGCATTCAAGCATGCAGAGGAAGCAGCCATCAGGAAAAAGAAAAGTGAATTTTTTTCTGAACTCATAAAGCTTACCATTAAAGATCCCTGGTTTTTCTGAATCTGAAAAAAGGCAATATGTAATTAGCATGTCATAATCAAAATGACTCACTTGGACACATTATGATCACTGAGAGAAAATTATTGCATCGCTGGTGGCAATTTGTGGGCATGTGTTAACACAATTTACATAATGAAAATACACAAATGTTAATAGCTCGCTTCTCATTTATAGGCGAAAGTCAGCAGAATGTTAATTTCACACAACACTTTTTAGTACCCTCCAGGTTGTATTAGAATAGGAAGAAAAACCATAATCCATTTCAAAAGGCTGTTTACGATTCAGATATAAATAATGTTTTATATTGCTAGATTGTGAACACTGGGCTTAATGTTGCAATCATTGCTAATGTTATGAAGCTCACTCTTTTTAAATTAAAAACCGATTTATTTAAAATTGAAATTAAATCATAGTCAGAAATTAGAATTTTGGATTACTGCCAGCCTCTGCTCACAATCCCTTTTTTTTTGTGTCTGAAGAAAACTTTAATTATGTGGTTGAAGTATCTACCGCTGCTCAGGAAAGCCTTTAATACTCCACTTTTACCCAAGTTTCTTCTCTATTCCAACCCGGTTTCACTTTGGCTAGAAGCAGAGGGTTGCCATCTGTGAGGCCGGAAAGTTTGATGAACTTTGTGTTGTTTGAGATGGCAAAGGCAAGACCGGTCATCAGTCATCCCTGAGCCTGCCTCGAATTTCTTAATATCGGTTCAGTCGGGAGATTAATTAATAGTTTGTAACGAGAGCCCATTCGATCGCTTACAGCGAGCTACAGAAGATTCCGGCCGATTTGTTTTTCTTTTTTTCCCCCCGATTGCGAGAAGAAACAAAAGGCAGAACACCAGCACAAACCATTAAACACGAAGCACAGAGCAGGTACTGGGAGCAGAACACCCGACCGAATTTCAGGACGCCGCTATCGCGATCGTTCTGTGTCTAACAGGGGGTGGATGGCGGGGGGGGGGGGGGGGGGGATAATTAACGACGTATTTTTCCTAAACAGACACAAAGTTGCTGGCGACCCAACCTCATTCACCATGCGAACAGAATGAGGTCCTTAGTGGAAATGTTGTCTTCTGTTCGCGCACAGTTTATTTGGCTTGCCCCTCGCGTTTGATATTCTCTGCTGTATAGTGCCACGATGATGGATGTTGTCGGGCTGCCGGCAGCTCTGGAAGCGCTTTCCCCCAGTACCCAGCCAGAGGCAGGATCCTCTGGTAATACTTTACAGGTAGGAAAATGGGATGTAGAGGAGGTGGAAAACGAACACTGGAGAAAATCGCCGGTGCTGCGCACGTGAAGTCTTTCATTACTCTATTACTATACGTACACATAAAGTTTCCATGCAGAATGATGGGGTTTGCCAAGGAAGAAAGCAGTAGTAGCCCATAATATTTTTTACTGGTCAGCGTCAAACTAATTCGACGGAATAAATTTGCTGCTTTGTGTTATAAGCAAAATACTCTATGGATATTAAAAAAAGGTGCTTTTTATGTTTGTGGTTTTTTTTGTTCACGCTTCTCTTCCATATGCTAAATGACAAAACAGACTCGGCTTATTCAATAGGGAAGATTCCGAGCTCCTTTAGACTAGCGCTCAGGAACAGGCAATTCCCTTTTTCACCCAAACAGTTATCAGTCACGTTTCCTTCCCAGGAAAAGAGGTCCTGTGATGAAAAGGAATAGAGGTGGGACCATCTACAGCAGCCCCAACACAGACAGGATGGCATCCAATTTCAGAACCAAGATTTAAATTATTATTTCTAATAAAAAATGCTCAGTGCTTCTAATGAAAAATAAAATCAAATAAAGGCAACTCAAAGTATTCCAGAATTCTTCCCGTGACACGGCAACTCTGGGCCAGAGCGGCGGGCCCGGCTCCTGCGAGAGGGAGAGCCGCGTGCTTGCTCGCACGCATGTCGTTACCGGCTTTTATTACACAATTTCTGATGGCGACATATTATTTTGAGATCATCTTCATAAATTTTGCATTAAGGCAGCGGTGCCAGTACCTGGAATCGATTCAAAATGCTTAAGACACTCAATTACTTTTTAACACCGTTACCCGATGTAATGACATACCTGCTATTTTTTTTTGTTGTTTTCCCCTTGCATCTGATGATGCAACATCATTGTAATTGATTCATTTTCTCAATTAAATAAAGCTACTGTGCTTTCCTGCGTGCGAATGCCACAGAGACTCCCCAGTTAGATGTATTACCTATTTTTCTCCGTCTCAGATATATTGCTGGGAAGGCTGCACTGTGCTCCTCTGTTAACTCCACTAGAAAATGCAACGTTACAGTCATATTTTTCAAGTTGTGAGCAGCAATGAACTTCGCTGTATTTATATTAGGCATATTTTTCACCGTTAAAACGATGTTGTTTACCTTTTTCCAAGCTCGCATTATTGGGCAGCCTCTGCCACTATAAACCAAACCTAACCGACGACAACTTTACAGTCGGTGCTTCTCCTTCTGCACACAGTTCATGAAGAAAAGCGAAGCATCCAGTTTTATAGCGCGTTAAGAACGGTTTTAAAAGTACTCAATGCAAAATGTTTTATCTGCCTGTTCACCCACGCTCCTGGTTTTCCTCCCCTAACCCTCTGGTTTTCATGCACTGCTGGGAGATAAAGAAGTTCAGGAGGCAGGTTCACCTCGAGGGGTCCCAGAGCGGTGGCCCCAGCTCAAAAGCTTCAGCACATGGCATGTTGCTACCCTGGGTGATGCTCGGAAAGCTTCGGGGCTCAGGAGCTGTTACAGGCATTTTTTTTCCACTTTCCCCAAAGAATTTCAAACAGCGAAAGGGTAACAGTGACGACGACTGAAAATCCTGCTTGAAAAGAAGACCAAAACAGGCAGAGCGTGCCACTTCAGGAGTACTGAGCAATGCTCTGCTGCGCTCATCAAAGCGTCATTCTCGTTTCGGAAAAGTCACTTCTCAAGCCTTTCACCAGCACCACGCTCCCTGGGCCAGGCCAGGAGAAGGTGGGTGAGCCCCCTGACCTGCTCAACGCTGGTCAGAAGGTTTTGGGAAGCTTTTGATATGAGACCAAAAGGGTGGGACCGGGCAGAATTCCATCAGCTGCTGGATACCGTTGAACCTGCCTTTGCGGCGTGTTTCCTTACTGAATCTGATGGGTTATGATTTGAAGAAGCAGGGCGAATGATAAATACATCTAGCACATTAACAGTCCATTTCTCAGGTCATGAAATAACAGTGGTATCTGGATAAACCACTTCATAAAGCACGGTCTCCAAATGGCGTTCTTTTTTAAGGTTGGTTAAAAATGCAAAAGTTTGCCTCCTGCTTCATCTACTATTTAATGAATGCCTCTGGTGATGAAAAGCAACTTTTGACAGACCATCAGGTTACATCGCTGTCTCCATGGAGATACTTTGGACGGGAAGTGGCTGAGAAGACCTCTACCATCCCTTTCACATTATATTCGCGAGCACAATCAACGAAACTCAAATGAATCCACCCCGGGTAACTTGGAGGAGTCACAAGCTCTAGCTTTAATTTTCGCTTATACTCCCTGGAATTAGGACTTGCCCTGGAGCTCTTGTTTGAGAGATTTGCAGGTGACCCAGGGTTAGATCTTCCCATATCAGTTAACAAATTTTCTCTTTACATATATACTGCTTTTCAAGCTAAGGATAGGTTTTTTTTTTTTTTTTCCCCTTAATAGAAAAATACATATACCAACAAATCATACAGTTACGATTTTTAAGGGAGGCTTCACAGCAGAAAATTTCTTTCCCTAATCCAGGAAACTGTCTTTTAAAAGTACATATAACTTATTTGAAATCTTTAGGAACGAGGGTTACGTTTTATTGAACAGCAGGAACTGCAAACATTGTCTCCTCCTGACAAATGACCGAGGCGTACTTGCTTTGTCTCTGCCCTGATACAGATGGAACAGGAATATGTCAGCGTGCTGCGTTTCCACGCGGTCTTCACCACCGTGGGTTTTACTCTTCCTCTGGAAGGAAAGCACGATCTTTGGGTATATTTTACAAATCCTTGCAACACTGAAAGTGTTTCTGCTTCTGTAAGAAGTCCCAGCACTAAACCAGTACAACTGACCCCCTCCCTGTGTCTGTTCCTGACATTCTCAGCACCCTCCTCATCCCGATCTGGGGAGTTTGCAAGTGGCATATGGCAGTCACTGTCACAAAACAGATGACAAAAGAAAGAATAGAAATAATTTTAAAAAGAAGGATAAAAAAAAATAATAATAAAGACAATTCACAACAACCTTAATATTAAATATATATGTACAATTATATTACGCTGGTTTTCCCAGAGGTCTACAAAGAAATTTATAGAGAGAGATTATTTCATCCACCATTGAACTGCAGCCACTTCTCACAGAAATCTGTTTACCAGAGTTGAGTAACACAATTCAACAAAGTGGGCATGAAAAACTACTACATGCTGCTGAAGTATGGAGGAAGTGTGAGAAGCCAGCGGTAACTCCTACACCGGAGTAGGACCAGGATGCTCATGTCACACACTCCTCAGACAGGAGGACTGTGGGACAAGCAAATCTTACTTGAAATACGGTAAATTTAGCAAACTGCTGTTTAAAACCTTGTTTCAAGCATCACAAAAAGTGCAGTAACTAGAACAAAGGGTGGTCAACCAGAACCAAACAAAGGGGTTTAGTTCTAACCAGTTCTTGATTAATGTCACCCATGTTTATCAGGTTCAGTGAAATGACCACCGTGGTAATAGAGAGGAACACCAGGAGAACCTGGAAGCCAGTAATGAAGAGGAAAAGCAATCACAACTGAGAAGGAATAATATCACGACACTACCCAAAAAAAACCCCTCAAAAGGACAAACATCACAGGGGGACATCCAGGAAGAAGGACAATCTGTAGGCACACAAGGTTATCCATTCCCCACACAGCACTGGAGCCCTGTGTCTAAACCTGGGCATCTCCCGAGAGCCATGGGTCAGCTGGAGAATGTTCAAACAAAACCCACAAAACCAGCCAGAAATCTGAGAAGGAGAGACCAAAAGAACTTCAAAGTAAAGACAGAGCAAGGATGACATAAGCCACCAACCCTCCAGTATCTCTTCTCCATGTTCATTACACACACAACTACCCCTACAGCCTGCAGCGAGGAAAACCATAAAGCAGAGGAACAAATCATCAAAGGAAACAAGAGAGCCTCTAAAACCAGATGCACTGAAGAGCAGCAGACGAATATCCATCAGGATTGTCCCTCCTCATAAGCACAGCACTGTGAGTCCCTTCTAGCTTGAAAAGAAACAGGTAAAAAAGTCAATTGGTAAAACTTGTCACTGGAAGCCACCTAGAAAAAGCCTGAGTTTGCTCCAAAGAGCTGCAAAATCAACCGTGATCGCTACAGATGACACAATTCTAGGGACATCTGAAAGGAAATAACCCAAAGAAACAAATATTTGGATATATGAGTGGGTTTTTCTAACTAAGCTGAGGTGCTGGGTGGACTGAGGCACCATACTATGCCACGAGCATCCTCTCCTATGTTATCTGACTGCCCGCTGCAGGTAGTGCCGCTCTCTCTCGTGAATTAAACCCCCAGTTCCATGGGGCTGGCAGAATAACGGCTGCCACGGAAGGGAAACACTTGCCTAGACCTCAAAATCATTCAGCTGGTATTCTGGCCTTTGGGGGTCCTCACTGCATTGAGTGACCTTTAGCCAGCAGAGGAGGAAGAGATGGTCATGTGTGCTGTGATGGAAACACAGCCCTTGGCATTCCTGGTCCATGAACTTAGGGAAGAGCAAACGTTGGGACTGCTGTGACCATCTCACAACCTCATAGACCCATGGGGAGCAGGTACCCTCACGTCTCCAACAGCCCGAGAGCCGCCTGAAATTAATTCTCGAGTGATTTCAGCTCCTTGGTAAGGAAAGAGGAAAGATGTCACAGGGATCTGCTGCACCCTTGTCTCTGCTCCAGGGGTCCTGGGTGATTCAGGAGGAACGGTGCCTCCTCTCTCATCCCAGCCAAGGGAGCCTGTTCCCGAGCACAGAAGATATAAACTTTCAGTAAATTCAATATTTGCTGACAGTTTGCAAATGGCCACCTAAAGCCAACCACACAAATCGATCCTCCTCCTGCGAGCTTCCCTCCGAGGGAGAGCTGATCTCCCAGGCTGAAGTTTTCATTCAGGCAAGTCACTCAACGGCATCCGCTGCGGGAATTGGAACCGGGAGGGACGTCTCCTTCCAAGCGCTACAGGGACATCTCCCATTCCACACAAGCACCAACTCACGCAGGAGATGCTCATATATGTGCAAAAATCTCTCCGAAGAGATTTCAGTGTTTCCTCCTGGATGGTTCTGTTGGAATATCATTTCACTTCAGGATCTCGCTCGACTTCTGCAGTCAAAAAGGTCTGGGCACAGTGAAGGTGAGGCAATGAGCGGATGGGGCAAGAAGAGGGCTCGCTGCATAAAGACATTTTCTTATTCAATGTGAATTGTGAAGGGTGACGACACCGTAACTAACTGGGAAGCACAAACTTCCACCCTGAGTGCAAAGATGCACCCGTGGGGGGATTATCTGCAGTAGTTCATTTTTCCCCACTGGAGGAAACTGGACTTTTTACAGGTTGGAAGGTGATGTCAGTGAGACCAGGCGTGAGGCTCACACCCAGAACACATCCTGGAACGCTGGTGACAAAGCACAGCCTAACCCTGGTCCCTCAGACTGCCTGTAGTTAGAAAGCAAAAAAATATACATCAGTCTTTCAAGATCCTAAGCTAATAAGCCACTCTTAAAACATATTAAACACTGATTATTAAATCAGGATTTACTAGTTAGTTACATTTCCAAGCTTGGCCATAATAGTCAAACATTGATTTTACATTAAAAAAAAAAAAAACCCCAGGAAAATGAAAATAAAAAATATAAATTTGTCTTCACACTTCAGATTCCTAACAGATTTAAAAATTTTCCTTTTGCTAAAATCTCTCCTTTTTCAAAAAAGAAAAGATCTCTGGAAAAAAAAAACCTGAAAACTTAATTCCAATCTTTCAGCAAGTTTCTAATAGACAAATCAAATTTAAGTTCAAACTTGTGTCTGCCTCAGGAGGAAAAATAATAAAGCAAAACGTGTCTGAAGGATATTACCCCCCAAATGATATATGCAGCGAAGCCCACGGTAACAAATTGCTAAGAGTTTAAAATAATAGCAGATGACTTAAAATATTGTCAGCGATTTCTGGAATATATTACAAAAGCAAAAACATTTGCACAAATCTATCATATTTAAGCTGTTGTACAATAATTTAATTCACTATTTTGGCATTAGCATTTGAACAGTGTTTAATGCCTTTGAAATGGTTGGATATAATGATCTATGGTGGAAGCAAAAACATTTCTTTCTTACTAGGAAACGTGCTGGATCCAACCCTCAATTTATTCTCACAAAATAAATGAATGCTTAAAGGATGTTTCTGTCAATTGGAAAAACAACAGTAAAATGGCTACTTTGCATGCCAAGTTAAACTAAATATTTTTTTCCTTGACAACCTGCTTACATTTAAATGAAAGCAGGCCAAATGTGGTCAATAGTATGGATTACATATAACAAAAAGAATCTCAGCCCGTGTTAATACAGGGATCAGAAAAGCAGAGACTTCATTTAAAACCATGCAATTATTTAGCAAACTAAGATACAGCAAATAAATTAATCTGTTTTAAATGGAAGCGCTTGCACAGTAGCTTTTTGACCTATAATTAAATCTTACTTGCAGAAATCACAGCGAGGGTAGAATTTGCTGATGAAAGGATAAAAATAAAACCTTGCAAAAAAAAAAAAAAAATAGTAATAATAAAACCCCAGAAACCCAAACCCAGCTTTGGTATGAGGAATAAAAAAAAAAAACCAAACCAAACCCAAAACATTTGCAAAAATCTTTTCCTGCTGGAAAAAAAAATGAGCTGTGTCCCAAAGCTGGTGTAAGGCTGCATTGTCCCCTGGTCTCCCCGGAGTGATTTGCTCCAGCTCAGGATCTGGCCCAGCATCCGCAGCGTATTCTGCATCGTCTCTCCGATGCTTTTGATACGCTGGGGTTTGGTAAAAGTACAAACCTTTCCCTCACAGGAGGAGCAAAAAGCAGATTTCTTGCACCAAGGATTTCTTTTTTTTCCCTGTGTATTTTGTTTCTAAAGCAAACCAATGGCAAGTCTACAGCGAGCGCTTTCTTGGGCTATAAAATTTCCTATTATCCACTTATGCTTTCTTTGCAGTGGGATTTAAGAATGTCTCTTCCTCGAGACGAGTAATATGTCATCATTTTGTTGAACTAACAGGCCTGACAGTCTCGTCTCTCCGAGTTAGAGACACGAGGGCTCTGTGCTCACGCTGCCAGTAAAATGAAGGTGAAAAACCAGGGAGATTAAAAAAAAAAAAAATAGGGGGGGGAAATCTAAGTGGAACTAAATCCTTCACTAATTCATTTCCACTATTTATCTTGCTGCAAAAATAAACTCTTCTGAAAAAGAGCCTGAAATCCAGGTCTCTCTTACTTTCACTACATTTTGATACAACTTACTTGAATCCCCAGATTATCTATTTTACCGAATATCGTCTTCTGTATTCATCATTTCCCCTGTCTTTTTGATCTTTTTTTCTACTTATCATGTTCTTTATTTGAAACAGATTTTTAACAGATAATCTTGATCGTTATAACAATATCTTGCTTGCATTTCATTCAAATAATTCTTAAAAACAGCTTAAAAAGCCGTTTGGAATAACATCAAGCTCTCCATCAATCAAATGAAAAAATTCCGCTGGCGGTTGTATAAACATCAGATCAACTCTGATGTCTTCAAGGATTTCAGAGTGAACCATAAAAAACTCCATTAACTTCTGACAAAGAATGCAAATTAATCACAACATGGGGTGAAATGAAATTAAAGGCTCTCTTCTAATCAATGACAAGGCAGGATGAAATATTCGCTCCTCTCCGCGTTCAGGCTGCCGGGATGCTCCGCGCTCTCCCCGCCGCAGCCCCAGCGTAAGGTGTGAGCCCGGGGTAGCTGGTTAGTCCTCCCCATCCCTACAGCCATCCGCTCCCGAGTCGCCCGGATTTCACCAAACCCACTAATCATCCGAATCTCAGGTGCATCCAATTTGTTATTCACACTCTCCCGGTGCCAGTGTAAAAAAGCCTGGCGTAGACAGATGCACCAGGAACCTTAAATGACAGTTTTGGCCTCCGGAAGTGCGATCGCTACAGCAAAATCTAGTACAGCCTCCAGGTGAAATGTCTGGAGCTCCATATGGAGCAGGGAAAATTAACAACAAGATGAAAATCGCTGTAGCAGCGGGGAGCCGGAGTTTAAAAAAAAAAAAGTAAAAAAAAAAAAAAAAAAGTGAAAAAAAAAAAAAAACACGGGGAAAAAAAAATTAAAGATGAGGAAAGAGAAGTAATAAATTAATGGGGTGTGAAAACATTCAAAGCTTTACAATACCAGGGGCAGTATTTGCTCAGATTTAGGGGGGGAGCGGTGGGGTGGGAGGGTGCGAAATAGGGGATGGGATTTTTTTTGGTAGATTTTTTTCTTTTTTTCCCCCTCCCAAACTTCAGGTCATTTTTATGTAATTTCTTGGGATTGTGGCCAAAGGAAGGAAAACACTGCTCTAAATGCAAAAGTCTCTTAAATACAGCGGTCGTAATCCGCGTTTGCCTATAGCTGATTAAACCCCCGGCAGCCGAGTACCGCCGATTCCTTTAGAATATTTCCCTAATGGACGCGGCGCGTCCTTTGAACATCCCTCTTTGTATAAAGTTGGACTACAAGCCGAGAATATTTAGTGGGCAATTCTTTTCAGTTCTCCTAAATTGCATTCTCGTTAAACAAGTCGTCGCCCCCGCCGCGGTTCGTAGACAATCCGCTGCCTTCCATCTCCACGATTAACCGTCCGGCTCGCAGCCTGCTCGGCCACCCTGCATCTTTGGGGTGCTGACTTCAAATGTGATGGAATATACTGGGAGGTGCCTTTTGGGGCCGTGTTTGGTGGGGTTTTGCTTGGTTGGTTGGTTGTTTTGGTTGGATTTTTTACGGTTCTTTCTGCACAGGCATCAAAATCATGCAAATTGAGGTTAAAGTTTTCAGAGAAATTCGAAACTTGTTTTCCTTACGTGACAAAAAAGCTGGATGGACTATGGACTAGCAACTGGCTGTGGTGAACAAGGTTTCCTTTTGGATTTAAATGCTTCTGTAGGAAAAAACTTTGTTCCAAGGAGTTTTTTTGGTGAGCCCATGTGCCATCCCTGTTAGTTTTACCTGAGTTACGCAAACGCATCAGGGGAGGAATATACCCCTAAGTGCTAACGTCTGTATCCACAGAAAATCCTACACTGTCACACCCTACCACTTCCAAAAGGAGTTTTATCCTACAGCACATTGCAATCCCGTGCCACGAAAACTAACGATGACACAACAAATCCCTCCTCTAGCAATAGAAATTCACTGCATTTTAAGGATTAGAGTTCCCTGCGCCAAGTTTTTATAGTGGGAAAGTTTCTTCTGATCGTTACTGTTTGTTATTTCGCTGCCGAGATCTACACCTTTGCCAGTTAACTACAGATGAGATGATGAAGTTATCAGGATAAAAAAATATATATATTTAAGTAACTCTTATATAAATATATAAACTGTTATATAAATACATAAACTCTTATATAAATATATAATATATATATTTAAGTAACACACCTCTAAGCAACTTAACTTGTATGAGTTGCTCGCACACTTCAGCGTTTTCAATAGAAGACTTTCTTGTGTATGTAACATTAAATAATGACAGTGTGAGGAGTAAAAGCAAAAGAAAAACTTTTAAGAGCTGTGGGGAATGAGAGGTGATGAGTTCTAGCATTAAAATATTCTATTAAAGGCCAGGAAAAAATATATTTTAAAAATCTTCTTTTACTCTTACTGGCATATTGCAGGAGTCCTGCATTTCCACACTGGGTGAATTCCCCCCTATAAATCTTATTCATTTTAACTGAATTTACACACACCATTTGTCTGTGTCTCAAAAACAGAGAAAAAGGGAAAAAACCTTTTTTTTTCTTTTTTTTTTTTTTTTTTTCAGCTACAGCTGGAGACAAATGTTCACCAGCAGGAAATTTCAGGTGTTCTCCAACATGTATCCAGACTTTCCATTTTCAGGGAGAAGTAATTCCAGGTTACTGAGGGCCAAATTCTGCCAACACACATCTGATCAGCTTCATTCATTTGAATGAGCCCACTGAAGTGAGGAGGATTTACTCAAGTGAGCGACAGCCGGATCAGGCCCTTACGTGGGGAGATAAATAGATATTTAGACGTGGAAAAAAAAAAAACCCAAACCCTGCTAATTATCCCTCTAATCAGAGTGGGTTGTCTAAGCTTTCTGGTGACCGGCTATGTAAGCCCATCTCTAAAATACATATTCTTCCCATAAAAATCCTTACGAAAAGCAGCTGCTTGAAAAGCTTAATAGCCACATTTTAAAGTTTCACCTCCTCGACTGTTTTACATTAAAAAATATATACAATTTCACGCGCTACCGACTTGCCAAATATTCTTTCACCAACCCCATCCGCTGCTTTAATTAGAATAGCAAAAAAAAAAAAAAAAAAAGATCTTAAATCAGCAATCACATTTTGCTCCCAATTCAGAAAACAGGTTTTTGTCCGGACTCGTACGTAACACGGGCAGCTCCAACTTCCTTCCCCGAGCTCCACCGCTCCCGCCACCAGAAGCTGAACTTAAATTGCATCCCACACCACTTGGATTTCGTGTTCTAACACGACGACCGCCGAGACCCTCCACCAGCACAAGTGGGGATGCCAACGTATGGAGGACACTTCAAGACGAGAGCTTCCTTTTCAAGCCTCTCTTCAAAGGAGAGGGTACGTTTTAAAATATGAATCAAATATGCAAAGCATGTACAGCTACAGCTCTCCCGGTCAGCAAACACTTTCCATAGGAGATGAGGAAGTGGAAAAGGAAAAAAAAAAAGCCAAAAAAAAATATGTACATAAGCAAAACCTTTGCAAGTCCATAAAAGTGTCAGGAGAATTTGCTTAAAACAGCTTATAAAAATGGGAGAGAATGAGTCCCAGCCTATTATTCAATAACCATGTTTGTGAGGCATCTGCATAATCTAACCATGCATAAATTAGTATGTGTATTACAACAGTTATTTGCATAATAATAGCAAGTTAATAGATGCTTAAAGAGCACAGACCAACACCACCTTTAAATCAGACATGCCTCCAGGCACTCTGATCTGTATAGACCGAGATGCAGAAAACACTGTTCATAAAACATATGAAAACATAAAAACCACATTCAAATAATTCATTTTAGTCCCCGGACGCTTCACTTTTTCCCCCTCTCCCAGGAAAGAATAATTGGAGCAACTACTGAATAGTTTGTTACTATGAATTTTAACATCCATCTTGCAAGAAGAATTTAAAGTAAGCACCAAACCTACTTCTGGATTGGTTGTTTTGTTCAGAGCTTCCCATTTTTTCAAGCGTACAAAGGAAAATGTTACGTGGTAACGTGTCGGCCACTGAAAATGGAAGGATGGAAGGAGTTTTCTCACCAACTTCGAGGAAACTGAGTTAGGTCAGGCAGAAAATGTCAATATCTAAATAAAATCCTAGTATTAGGTCTTCTTAAAAAGGAGAATCCAGAGCTCCCTTAAGAATTCCACTCACGTGATATTTTTGATTTGAGGTTTTAGACCGCTGTACCATTATTCAAAATCAGAATGAAAAGTTAAAATAGAAAAAGGGAGTAGATCCACCATCCTGCTTCAAAGGCAGTGTCGTGCCTTACTGGATTATTTTTTCATCTCACAACAAAACAATCATTAACATCATCATCATTTTCATTGTCTCCAGGGAAAGGAAATCTAAGAGTTTGGAAAGGAGGTTTAAAAAAAAAAAATTAAAGAAATAAAATCAATAGAGACTTCTAAATGACTCCTTCCAGATACCACTTTTCAATTTAACAGGACAGATTTATTTGTATGTGGCTCAAATGTTCACAATTGCTCTCTGCACCTTCATACATAGGAATGAATGTCACAGTGGCAAACAGCAGTAATGAACAATCTTACCTGAGGATATGGAAACCTCCCAAGAGCAAGCTGGGAAAGGAAATAATATTTGTCTAGTTATATAGATTTGCATGGAGGGCACATTTTCTTAAAGAGAGAAAAGTACTCAACTCTTACTATTGTAGAAATTGGAAAATGTCAGCAAAAGTCATTCGGAAAACACACAAAGAGCTGTATTTAGAATGGAGCCGTTCCCAACAATTACCCCTTGTCCTGCGTTTCTGAACGTTGCTGTATTTCTCAGGCTCTTTTGTCTGCACTGCTCAGTAACACCCGTTTGATGCCCAAGTTCCTGAGGACTCTCTAAATTAAACCAGTTCAGCCTCAATAGCGAGGCCAACGACACTGACCTTTGCTGATAATTATCTGCAGCGAACAGGTATTGCAGAGCAGGCACTGAACTCTCAAAGTCCTTCCTTAACTGGCTCAGGGTAAAATCTGGGTTACGCAGCTGAGGTTTGCGCCTTATCGGTGTCAAACCCAGCCAGGAATCCATGGAGAGGGATCCGGAGAGAAGACGGCACCCGCCAAACACCACTCGGTCCTTTCTTCAGATCCGCTCTCCGCTGCACGCGCGATCAGCTGGGTTTGTTGCCAACACCGTTCCATACGCCAACTGCTGTGCTCCTGCAGTGTGTGCTGGTCTCAGCGTTAGACCCAATGCCACTGCTGCCATAATGCTGTAGCTAATATATATATATATATATATATATATTCCATGATAAACCCCTTTTACAAGACTTCAGGTGTTTCCACTTGGTGTCTTGCAGACAACTCCAGCAAAATCCAACTAGTTGAAGTTATTTTGTCCACTATTAAGTGAAGGACAAGGGTTGGGGGTTTTTTTCCCCTCCAAAAGGATATTCAGAACAGCTCTGTTCTGACCTCCTTCCTGGAGAAACCCTCCTCCCTCCACAGTTTACAGAGGAGACATCGTAAGACAAACCTCAGTTAACCTTCCTGAATCCTCCCCTTCTCACCTTCAGAAGGAGGTCTACCAAAAAGGGTACGGATGCCCTACTATCATCGTGTTTACCTGCATGATAAACTCTGTCTATTCACACCAGACCAGTGCCAAAGGTCTAAGCCATGATGTCAGGCACTGCAAAAGCTGAACCACACCATCAGTGCTGGGTGAAAGCTCTTTCACAGAACCTGCCATCAATATTTGAGCTCCTGTGATGAAATTTCAGCCCAGCTGACAGCACAGAGCTATCCAAAGCATGAGCAAGGCATAGACAGAACTGTAGCAAAGTGGAAGACTGATGGAGAAAAGACTCAAGCCTCACCAGGTCAGGAAAGAGGTCGTGAGAAGGTAGTAAGAAGAAGCTGACAGCATGAGTGAGACATTGGTGAGAAACTGGAACAGGTTGCCCAGAGAGGTGAAGGAAGACCCATCCTTGGAAGTTTTGAAGCCCAGGCTGGATGGGGCTGTGAGCAACCTGCTCTAGTGGGAGGTGTCCCTGCCTATGGCATTGGGGCTGGAACTGGATGATCTAAGGTCCTTTCCAACCCTGACAATTCTATGATTCTATGAGTGGAAGCAACCAGAAAACAGCAGAGATGGTGTCCTTCCTGCAACTCCAGCTGCTGTCCAAGCCTAGCACTGTACTGGCCATTGGGCTGCGAGCCTTAGCAAACGCAGTAAACTTCTTCCAGATCCTCAGACAAAAGACATGATAAAAGCAGAGTAGGTCTTGAAGCACCTGTGTAAGACACACGTGAGAGAAACCCAAGGACACAACCCCTTTTTTTTTTTTTGGGTGACTACTCCTAACAGGAGTTTTTACAATACTGAGATAGTGTTTGTCCTAAAAAAATCTACAGACAATATCGATTGAGGGGCTGCTCAGCTTGCACAATTATCTCTGCACACTTACTTACTGCAGACACATCACGGTTATAAGTACCACCTATCTACATTTCTGTGCCTCTGGGGGAAACCACCCCAATCTTTCCCAAAGATGTCAACAAAGGGAGTTTGGGAAATGACTGAGAAGGAGCCCTTACACTCTGATCTATCAGTACCGTGTTGGCCAAGGACTCCTACGAGCAACAACGCACAGTTTTTCTGAAGTGTTTCTATTGTGCCACTCTTCTCTCTGAAAGCTGTGATCTGTTGGTAGACTTCCATTTGGCTTCTCTCTGCACCAAGTCCGTCCTCGTAAGAAGCCAACCTGAGCTAAGCAGGCTTGATTGCCATCCTTTCTATCACTTGTCTCTGGTTCGGAGACTCTCCCAGCTCAGTGTGTCACTCCAGTCACTCTCTGGTGGCAAGCTTTGAAATACAGTGTTCAATAGTTCAGTGAAGACACTACACATTTTCTGTTATGCTCAGTTTTAAGGACCAGAAGCTACTAAAACACACACTTTTTCATCTTCTCTTCTTTTGGGAGGACCCTCCTTAACTTCCAACAAGCTGCTCAAGAGCCCAAGAAACGCTGCTGCTGCGATAGCCTAGAAATAAACCTGTAAATGCCAAACACTTTCCCATGAACAGAAGGAAAGGAGATCTTCATTCTTCCAATGACTACTGACTTAAGAATATTAATTACAACAGCTACAGACTTGTAGGAACCTAATAATTACCCCACTGTAGAACAAGGAACAAGTGATAGGAGAAGAGAAAAAGGCCTGAAGTTGCACCAGGGGAGGTTTAGGTTGGACATTAGGAAGAAATTTTTTCACTGGAAGGGTTGTCGAGCCCTGGAACAGGCTGCCCAGGGAAGTCGTTGAATCACCATCTCTGGACACGTTTAAAAGTCGTGTAGATACGATGCTCAGGGAGGTGGTTTAGCAGGGGACATGTAGAATAGGGTTAATGGTGGACTTGATGACCTTGAAGGTCTTTTCCAACCTAGATGAGTCTTAAGATCACAAAGGCTCTATGCACAGGGCATCAATCTGCAGATATTTGAGCAGAAAGACGACCACTGCCTCAACGATGCTTCAAACCTCAGCAGGGGCTCTCAAGGGCAGCAGAATAATTGGGGAAAAAGCTGTTTTCTGCCAGACGCAAGTACAGGGTGTACAAACGAGCTTCAAAGAATCTGAAACGCATCAGGAACAAGTTCTCTGGGGGTTGTTAAAACCCCCCAGGTTTCTCAGCAAAGCTGCTCCTTGCCTGAGAACTACGAAGCAACACAGACACGGGACAGATCATGTGCCAGTTCTGCATCCCCCTGAACCATCACTCGATTCATCTAGTCTGAGTTGTTTCCTCCCTGTAAGATTGTCAAGGTATTATAAATTAAGAAACTTAGCAAAGAGTATGTAATCTTCCCTGAAATAGCCTGCAGATATGTCACTGTACTAAATGTGTTTCAGATTTAATGAAGCTTTAATGTCCTTTTTAATTTTGCCTGTTTCTATATCACCAGGGGTCGAGTGAGGCAATCAGCACTCAAGAGGGTGGTTTGGTTTAAAACTAGGAAAAAACTCATTTGCTTATGAGTTGCACTGTATTTTCTTAATTAAATTTACTAAGTAAAATGGTTTAAGTTCAGCCAACCAATGACCTCTGTGTGTAGATTTAGATTTATAAAGACCATCACAGTTAAAGTAAAGAAAAAAAAAATAAAAAAAGAAAGAAAAACAACCCCAAAACCAAACTGATTAGAAATTCACTACAGGAATTTCCATAGCCCCCATCATCTGTCTCAAGGAAGTCATGTCAACGCAGCACAAGCCCCAGTGCAGGACACAAAAAACCCCCCCAGTCAACTCCCAAAGTAACGCACTATCAAAAACTTATTCCCTCTGCAGTTACACGATGAAATTCAGGAACTCGCAATTTTGCTTTTCAGGTTTTATAACAAAAATCTGTTATTTCCATCACACCAGTTAGGTTCAGGAACTGATCAGTATTTTACACAGCTCTGGATATTAAGGAGGGGAGAAGGGAATACTTAAATTTCAAGGAGCTGGTTCTCATTTCCCTACAGATACCTTCCCACTAGAGAAGAACTGTAAAAAACATCATTTTAAATAGGGCCAGAGAGTTGCAATGCCAGCACGCTATGGAAATTTAAGTGAGAATCAGACCACAATCAGCAAGAAATACGTCAGAATAACACTCTCCTACACTACTTTCCTTTAGAGCAACATGTCTGTGTAGGGTTTTTTTTGGGGGGTGTTGGGGTGTGTGGGTTTTTTCTTCTTTCTTAGACACAGGAGACCACCAGAGCACTTACAACGCTCATCTTCTGGTGTTTACTGAGGTTGTCCTGAAAAATGATGTGCGAAGTACCTGATAGGATCCCGCTCCCAGATTTGGACTGAGGTGCAGACGGACCTCAGTCCATCTGATAAATAGAGATATAACCCCAGATTATAAATGATAAATGGAGAAATAACCCCAGATTATTAAATAACAGGAAGAGGCACAGGGGGTGTGTGTGTGTATGCTGATTCTTAGCAACCTATATCTAAAAATCAATAAGGGAAAGCAAAAAAAATGGGGCAGGCAGCTTCGGTAGGAACTCGAACCTCTTCTCACATACATTTAATGCACAGATAAGTGAACCCCAAATTAAAAAGACCTGTTGAACTAATATAATTAACCATTTTGGAACTGAAAACAGAAATCCTCACTAACAAACTGCTTTCTCTACATCGCTCTTTCCTTTCCTGCCCGTATATTGTTAATAAAAATTACAAGAGCAACTTGGTCCGTACCCTGTTCAGAAAGCGACTGAGGGAAGGAAGTTCAGACCATTTTTTAGGACACTCAGGCAATAAAGTCTCCCACTTAGATTATTGTCTACGTTGTGCAAGTTGTTTTTTAATTTACAGTTATACCGAAAAGCATGGGATGTTTTTATTCTTAATTTAGACACATTCCATGTTTCTCAGCATAACTGCAAATTGAAAATAAGCACTTGCAATATCGCTAGTGATCTAGCCGAAGGAGGACTTTATAGTCTGAAATGTTCTAAAATTTGTTCTTAATTACCTCGTGCACATTTTACACAATTAAATTTCCATCTAAGGATTTTGCATTTAGATTGTGCACTGCAGTTAAACCCTCATTTTATGGAAAAGCAGCCGCCACTTCAGAACATTCAGACACAGGAAACTTTAAAAATCAGACTTAACTACTGGATAACATAAAATTCCCTCAGTGAAATTTCATTCCAAGACCAATTTATACATTCCTAGATAGATGGCTTAAAATCACCTGAAACTCTGCAGGGTATGGACCTTAATAAATATTAAATACCTCAAAAACTACTCGAAGATTTTTCCTCCCTTCTAATATCAATTTCACTGTCCTCTTATTGCACAGTTAAGGGAAAGGAAAAAAAAAAAGGAATCCAAAAGGATATAACAGCAATTTACCAGCATTAAAGTGCTTCTGAGGTTAAACTGACAACAAAGAAGAGCAGAAACACAAAGCATCTTGAAGTAGGGTTTCAATTAAATGTGCAGGATTTAGTAATGCAGGCCGAAAAAAAGAGTTACAAATTAATTTAATCTTCTGCCTATAGTTTGCAGCTGCACTCCAAAGTGTCTGGGGCTTAAGAACAAAGCCTTGAAAGGCCTCAGAGTGAGGAAGGCTTCAATTTTTAATGTATAACGCCATTAGCTGATAACTTGTGGAATCTGCGACCCCTGCGGAGGGGCATAAGCACGGGTAACAGAGACTGATGAAGTGACATATTTGTTCCTGTCTAGGCCTATGAGGAAGAAGGTTATTACTAATACCGTCAGGCCCAACAGAAATATGCCCTAATAACCTTTGGGACATTCCTTAGCTTGAGCAGATGAGTCGGAGCTCTCTCTACATAAAATATATTAAAAATCAAAGCCTAATTCACCTTAATTAAAGATAATTAGTTTCGCTTTGGCTTCTTTTAAATATGAACTCCAGCAAATGCGCTCGCAAACGAAAAGGCCGCAGACAATCGTGATTAAATTGCACATTTCCTCCCCGCCACAAATCCCTTCTATTACCAGGCTTTTACCGCTGCGGCTTCAAAGGTGTCGCTCAGAATAGCGGCGCCTTTTCTAGAGGGGAAAAAGGTGGGGCACGGAGGGGCCTCTCAGGGCCAAGCCACTGAAACCGTCAGTGCAAAATCCGCACAGAGATGCACGAGGCCACTTGTTCGAGCTTTCTGCTTAGTTGTTTGCTGCCTTTGGATTCGATACCTACAAGGGGGGGAATAAATAACTAAATAAATGCTCCAGTCCGGTTGTGCTGGTGGAGACGCCGCGCAGCTTCGGCCGTTCTCCGTCTCCACTGGTGTGAGGGTTCACCTACCATTACAAACCCATTTAATAACGGGGAAAGGCAGAGTGGGCTGGGAAATAGGTCTAAACTGTCGACTTCCAGAAAGTGGAAACAGCAACACTACGTACAGCACGAGGAAAGGGGACATTAATCTACATTACATAACCCTACAGATTACAGACACGCACGTTATCCCTTAATTGCCCACTCATCTACCCGCTCAGGTAGAGAAGCGTATTATTTATTTCGCTGCCGCACGGGCTGCCCGCAGTGGCCGAAGAGCAATTGCTGAGGAAGATGATACATTGAGGTCTCAACCCGCGCAAACTGTACCTAAACTTACACTTTATTGCAGCTTAGTTCACAATCTTCACCTAATATAGGGTTACATCCCAGCGCAGCAAGCGGATAAATCATCCCGGAATATTACTCTGGCTAAGTTTAGCTGTGAGTGGAGCATATGTGCTTCCGAGTCACTGAAGCAAAGGCCCATAAAATACACTAATTACTGGAAGTTATGGTCACTGAGTGATTGATAGCGCTCTGCGAGGCAACTTCCCCGTTCTCAGCTATTCTGACGGGCTCTCCCCCACCACACAGCAATTATTAATTCATGAGCCAACCCTCAGGCACTGGTACCTTTACTTCTAATTCCGCAAAGATCGTGGCGTAGCTGGACCTTGTCTGTCTTCGTCCTGGTGGCCGGCAAAGATGGCAGAGGAGGAAACTGAGCTAACGGCTGCTGCTTGGAGAAATTGCTTGAAATAGCTCAAGGGGTAAAAAAAATAACATAAATCTAGGCCAGCTTTTTCCTAAGAACAAGTTTCTGAGGCATTATTCTGTGCAGAGTGATTAAAACTATAGAAATACTCTACATAGGGACAATTTGAGTTATGGAGCAAAATTCGGTGTGTGCTACAAGCAAAGCCTACAAGGATTTGGCTGTGCAAGTCACAAACGTCACACTACCTATGGTCCTTAAAAATGCAGAGGAACAGGATGAGGCTCGTGGAAAAAAAACCCACTTTTTATTTTCTCGTTTTCCTTAATCCTAACTGAAAGATACGTTACTAAAGAATCACACCTCCGCAATTATCAGTGGGCCAAGCTGCCAGGCCCAGGGGTTCAAGGCATGAGTCCGTTCTCAGCTGTGCATCATGAAAGCAGAATAAGGCCAGAAATGAAACACAGAATCATAGAAATGTTTTGGGTGGAAGAGGCCTTTCAGATCATCGACTCCAACTGTTAACTCCGCTAAAACTGTGTCCCTCAGCATCACATCTCCATGGCCTGGAAACCCCTCCAGGCATCATGGGGACTCCACCACTGCCCTGGGCAGCCTGGGACAGGCCTGGACTACACTTTCCATGAAGAAATTGCTCCTCGGGTCCAACCTTTACCTTAAACTCATCTTCAAATGGGCTATTTTAATTAAAATTCCTCTTGCCTCTACTCAGCGTAGCTTTTGGCACCAGAGATCACTTCATGGTCCTTGTCTGCTTCTCGTAGTCACACAGATATTTCTATCAAACCTTCACCAAATCTACAATACCTATGCTGTACCATCAAGCTTTGGGTCACAGAATTCCCCACCACATCTGTCTACCTGTTGTTCAGGTAAGGGTTTAAAAGTGATGGAGGACATCCACACATTAAGTGAAATCTTTCAGAAGATGAAATCATGGTCTGCAGAACTTCCTGCAGGTCAGCTCACAACCTTGACCTTGAACCATGATCACTTCAAAGCTAAAGATCTGTCACTGATCACATATTTTAGACTCCTTAGAAAGATTCCTCCTGAAACCTCGTGTCCTTGACCAGATTACACAGATGTGAGTCTTTACATCAGTTTTATGCAGTTAAACATCTTAAAGACTGAAGTGCTTTAAGGGAATCATCTTAAAAGAAAAGCTTCTCTTCTAGCACCCTCTTCAAACGTGTTCCTCCTCCTTGCCTTTGTGGTCTGAGTGAGCTCTTCTGTGCTCCCAGCCCAAGGGTGCTGATCTAAGATTCCACAGTGCTGACATCGCACAGAACAAGTGATAACCCCTCCGAGGAGACAGGTACCTGTGCCTGAATCACACAATGTAAGGCACACTTGCTGCAAATATGCTGGTGTTCCTGTATGTGGGAATGCACACAACTGAAATACAGCTTAAAGTGACTAACAGCCTTTGAAAGCTCTTGCAAACACACAGATTAACACAGAACTCTGGTGACTGAAGACAAAAGCTCTCATTCTGGGAGTTTTAAGAGCTTGTTTCTAACACTAAAACTGATATAGAAACTCCTTTTCCCTGATGGACAGAACACAGATAATCTTTGCAAGAAAAGCAAACTTTAAAAGGAGGGCTGAAAGACAGGAAAGGAGCTGGTTTTTCCCTCAGCAGAAGACAGTGAAAAGTAGAGACTAGGATGTGATACAAAAGGAGGTGTAAAAAAGGTATCATCGGGCAAGCACGAGCTCATATTCTACCTCCAAAACATACTTGGTTTGTGGCATATGCAAATCCCTTTCATTTCCTGCATTTCAATATAGTATATTATATGAATACCACACCAATTCTATCTGTAGATAAAATGAGCCCTGCATCCTCTGGAAAAGATCTACAAACCTATACATTGCCTCAACAAACAGCTTGGATTCCAAGTCCATTCCCTTCCCTTCCCAACACTTCTTTCTCTTCACCTTTCATCTCCTCATGACATGTAGGAGACTCTGGGCCTCAGTATTACTTCGAGAGCATGCCAGCACTCCTCAGCAGGCAGCTTTGAGGCAGTAAAATCCAGAAGATGACCAAGAAGCAACCTACAGTGGAAGCAGGAGGTCCTGAGAACACACCAGCCCTATGCAGTCCCACCAAAGCTCTTCCTCAACAACCTTCTCCACTCATGGTGGGGGGGGTTGGAACTAGATGATCTTTAAGGTCCCTTCCAGCCTCCAGGGACTGGGCCTTCACCACATACCTGGGCACCCTGTTCTAGTGTTCCACCACCCTCAGAGTAAAGAGCTTCTTGTCTAAATCTACCCTCCCCTAGTTTAAAAGCGCTGCTCTCATCCTATTGCTACATGCCCTTGTAAAAAGCCCCTCCCCAGCTTTCTTGTGGCTCCCAATGCTTTTCACGCTAGGTTTTCCGGGGGCAGATTTTCTCAGCCTTCAGAAGTGACAGTTCAGTTTCTCATCACCCACAGCTTTGCAGCAAAAGAATTCAAGACACCTTAAGAGGCTCAGAAGAAAATTCAAGAAAACCAGAAGATTTACGTAGCTGCTATTTTGTTTTACGATACATCAGAGCAGTCCTTGCTAGCTCGGGCCCACATGCCATTTCTTTTATAATTCAGATGCTCTACCTGCGCTAGCGCGAAGTCGTAGGGGTTGGAGTACGACACCACTAAACAGAGATGACTTTAAAATTCCTACAGCAAACGCCAACTTCCCTTTTTAACAGTTCCATCAACAAGAGCCTGGGTGTCTCCACTACCAATCCCCATGTCAATACAGTGTTACTTTAATGACAGTGACCTTGGGTGGCTCTCCGAGCAGCTTCTTCACCTTTTTTGAGACAGTTTTCTAAGCCACTGTCCTTGCTTTCATCATTTAACACATCACTCAAACCACTTCAATAAAACAGCGATCATGTTGAAGAGGGGTCTCAGAGGACCAGATGACATACCAATTAACAAAGCGCGCAGAACCAAATTGGTTTCTGTACGTCTGGTTCAGAAGACACTCATGGAAAGCAAGAGAGGGGAAAAAAAAAATAAAATAGAAGTTGAGAAGGTTTCAAAGAGGAGAGCAAATGCAAATTAAAGGAGTTTTCCTAATGTTGGCTAACATCGTGTGAAATTCACCCTTCAAATTGAATCCATGACCACTTTGCTGGCTAGATTCATTCACCGAGTGCATTGAGTACCTTCTGTATGTCTCCTCAAACCGCAAGGGCTCTCCAGCATCACAAACCAGTAAGATATGCAGTAAAGCAAATTAAGAGACCTGCATCCCCTGTGACACGTTCCACTATGTCATTATTGTAATTCAGAGTCGGCTCCAGTCAGATGCTGGAAAAGATTTACAAGATTTACAAGGCAATGATTCAGCATTAAGTATTTTCATTTTGGTTAACAGTGATGTGGCAAGGAATTTATTCTGTGAAAAAGTAACAATAGTCTCGGTTAACTTTCCAGCTCTAAAATGTGAAAAACTGCCCAGATGCAAAAGACCAGCACCAAGACTATGTAACTTCTGTTTAATCTGCTGCTAAAAACATCACTTGCACTTCATCGAAAGGTATATTCAGCTTCACCTTAACGAGACTGTATTATACCAGAAAGGAAGGGCACCTACAATTTTTGGTTAACTGCATCATGCCTTCGCCAGGCTGTGCAAGAAAGATGATGCAAGTCATCGATGGATTGAATGAACTGTTCTTACAGGATGAAACAACAGTTACACGCAGGGAGAAGTTCTTTCATGGGAGTGAAGAAGTCTCCCGAGAGCTTATTGCTTGAGGTGTCAAGGCTGTAAGGGCTTCTGGCTGTAGCTCACTTGTAGCCCAGGCCAGCATGAAGAAGGTTACATGAACATACCCTTTGGTCACCACCAGACCAGAGCTGCCAGTCCCTTCTTCCAGACCACACCAGATCTGATTTTACTGGTCACGACATTATCATAACACAGGCATTTCTACTCAACTTACACATTCTCGGTTATCCTTCCTATAAACACTCACCCAGTGTTACAAAGCCATTGAAATTTATGTTTCTTAGAACATCCGGTGAACCCTTCACTGAAGAAAATAACCTTTTTCCTGAATCAGAACTGACCTTGTTCTGACTAAACCTGCAGAAAGCGTGGCCTCTCCTGAACGACTGCATTTATGATCACATTCTCTTTGAACTGCTTCAGTTTGAGAAGACTTTCTCCTGCTTGAAACGACAGTTGGGAGAAACCTTTCTAAAAGCCCTTGTGAACACTGACATTCGAACACTGTGTTTAATCTCACCGGGAGAGACTCACATCATTGTGCAAATATTCCTGTGAAGATCTTGCAAGGCCATTAACCAGCTCAAACCTGGAATCTGCAGAATGCTATTTTAACCCTAAGAACAGCCTACTCTGTCCTGGCCTGTGAAGATGTAATACAGAAATACCATCATCTTCAGAGAATCACAGAATCATTTTGGTTGGAAAAGACCTTTCAGATCATCGAGTCCAATGGTTAACTCAGCACTGCCAGTGCATCACTGACCCATGGCCCTCAGCACCACAGCTCCACAGCTTGGAAACCCCTCCAGGGATCACGGGGACTCCACCACTGCCCTGGGCAGCTTGGCACAGCCCTGGAGGGGAAGAAATTGTTCCTCAGCTCCAACCTAAACCTCTCCAGAGGCAAAGTGAGGCTGTTTCCTCTTGTCCTGTTGCTTGTTCCTTGGGAGCAGAGCCCAACCCCCGCTGGCTCCAGCCTCCTGTCAGGAGCTGTCAGAGCCAGAAGGTCTCCCCTCAGCCTCCTTCTCTCCAGGCTGAACAAGCACAGGGCCCTCAGCTGCTCCTCACCACCCTTGTGCTCCAGCCCCTTCCCCAGCTCCGTTGCCCTTCTCTGGCCACGCTCCAGCCCCTCAGTGTCCTTCTGGGATTGAGAGGTGCTGAAAGAATGCAGAGGCCTCCAGGTACCAGGCCCCACTTCCTACCCTCAGATAAAAGTTTTATTACAGGGTTTAAGACTCAGCCATGGTGTCTACTCTCTGTATTTAACCAAACTGAACATCGCAAGAACGAATCCATTCTAAATACAGCCAGAAAATTTAGCAATAATTAAAAACATGCATATATAAAAGGGTACACACAGTTTACATTAAAATATTTTGACGTTAGGTTTCTTTTGAATCTTGCAGATGGAAAATGATAGGCATTTGCTCACCTCCATGAAGGAAATCCCTAAACTCCAAACGTCTGAATGAATCCCATACTGTTCTCCTGAAATCCGCTCAGGCTGAAAAGAGATAGAAAGAAAAATCTTCTTGAGCCAAGGAAACAAGCATATGTATTTATTCCTCAAAAGCTAGTCCAGGGCAAGCAGACCAACTGAGAGAACACAAAGAAGCTGAAAGCTCACCAGCAAACCTGGCAGAGAGCAAATCCACTCTGCAGTTCTGACGTTTTTATTTTTGCCTCTTCTGCAAGAGCACAAGACTCAGTTCTGCTCAGACTTGGAGCCACACAACACAAGAGGGATGTGGACCTGTTGGAGCAGGTCCAGAGGAAGGCATGAAGATGATCAGAGGGCTGCAGCACCTCTCCTACAAGGACAGGCTAAGAGAGTTGGGGGGGTGTTAAGTCTGGAGAAGAGAAGGCTCTGAGAAGACCACTTGGTGGCCTTCCAGTATCTGAAGGGTGCCCACAAGAAAGATGGGGAGGGACTTTTTACAAGGGCTTGTAGTGATAGGAGGAGGGGTGATGGCTTCAAACTGAAAGAGGGGAGATTCAGATGAGAAATTAGGGAGCTGTTCTGCACTCTGAGGGTGGTGAGACACTGGAACAGGTTGCCCAGGGAAGCTGTGGCTACTTCATTCCTGGAAGTCTTCAAGACCAGGTTGGATGGGGCTCTGAGCAACCTGTTCTAGTGGGAGGTGTCCCTGCCCATGGCAGGGGGGTTGGAATGAGAAGATCTTTTAAGGTCCCTTCCAAACCAAATCATTCTATGATGCTGCAACTGTAAAGCTGGCTTTGGCATTTGTGTTTGGACTGTTCTGCCCAACAAGAAAAAAAAAACCATGGCTTGTACACGCGCAGCAAAGCACAAGGTCAGGTTATGAGAGTCCCCTGGTATATCCATTTATTGCTAAGCATGGGCATGGCAGTGAGGCACCCCAAGAAAAGAGACTCCTGGTGTTGAGTCAAGGGGTTGGGGAGGACCTATGGTTAAAAAAAAGCAAAGTTATTAAAGCCAAAAGAACCCATGAAGTCACCTGCCAGCGATTTTATTTTATATACTTCTTAATTTCATTTTTGACCTATAGAAAAAAAACCCAAAACAAACCGAACAAAAAGGCTTCACTCAAAACTATTAATAGCAAGTTTAATGCCTCATGAAATAGAACACTGTAAAATATAACTGCTAGTTTTTACTTGAAAGCTACAATTTAAGCATTTCCAAGGTCAAGTACAGCAGGAAATGTAACAATAAAAGGCTCCATGAGACTTCTCTCCCCACTGTGCTGTTAATGCACCTGTCTAGCCCAGCCACCTACAAAGCACCGGCTGTATTTTTAGTCTTTAATAATCCAGAGACCTTTTTTAGAAAACAAACTCCCAAATTAGTGCCAGTCCAATGTGTTTTCGGGTGTTTACTCTGCGCTGCTAATCCCAGGTCAAGAGCTTTTAGCGCAGCATGAACATTAAGTAACAAACCACAGTGCTGGCCATGTTCCCTTCAAGGGTTGCCTTCCCCAACTGCCATAACCTAAAAAACCACCTCAGAATGTAACTGTAACAAAACCTTTTTCACTGAGTCTCATTTGTTTTGAGCTGAAATGATTCAAAAAGCTGTTCTTTAATTTTGTTTTAATTTATTTTCAAGTTCATTAAGGCAAGTAGAGCTAGCCCAGGTATCTTAGAAACGTTCGCACCAGCAGCATACAGAGAAACGATTCTAAAGCACCTGTACAGATTGAGAAAAGTCCTCATAAAGATGCAAATATGCAGCCAAAAGTGACAACTGACATTTATAAGATTACATGTGATAACCTAAGATGGTAGTGGTTAACCCAGCCCAGCATGGTTTGTTACCAGCAGATACCGTGGATCTTTAATGGAGATGAGACCTTGGTCCTGCCTGAGCCACCAAATCTGATGCAGAATTCACACTGAGCAATACCAAATTGCTTATTCTTGGGTTATAACAAATTTGATATATATCTTTTAAAATAGAATATATTTTATATATGTATTAGGTAAAACATTTCCATGTATTTTAAATAAAATTTGCTTTATATGCATATATTATATATAATACATTATATAACATTTATAATATATAGTGTATTGTGTTTTATTATATTATACAATACATAGAAATGTTATACAATATACAAAGCTAATATAAGAAACTTATATATTATTAAAAACTATATTATATGCCACACACAATCTTTATTTTGATATAGAAAACAAGCTCAAGTTCTAAACAGCAACTTACATCTGGAAATGATGTAGTCACAGAAAATTGTGGCAAGGGAATCATTCACACCTTTAAACAAAACGCCCAGCCACGTGACTTTAAGAGTATGGAAAAGCAGAGGAAAATAAGAATAACACAGGCATAAAATAGAGAGTGCGACACAGAGATCATCCCAAGGATACACCACTTAAAAATAGCTTCCAAAGTTCTTAAATTTTAATTCTTTAATTCTTAAATTCTTTAATTTTTAAAAAATTTCTACAAGGAGTTACTTTCTTTTAATCCAGGATTTCTTTCCACATGAAGTGGTGATAAAATGACTTGCAAGAAAATGTAATTTTTCTTGGAAATTTTAATTTCTCAATTAAAATTTTAATTTCTCAATTAAAATTTTAATTTCTCAATGATTGCAATTTCTTCTTTGCTTGTTTATTTCAGACAGAAATCTCCATTTTTTGCAATGGTTTCAAGTCCATTCACAGACTACCAAGGAGGCAGACAAGCCAAAGCTTATGATCTTCAATATTTTTTGATGACTAGCCTATACATTTGATGATGACAAAGGCAAGCAAAACAATTTTAACACAAGAAATCAGATCAAGTGCATTTTAGCTTAAATTTCTCTTTTTTTCAATTAATAGATGAATGCATCACATTCATCCATAAAGAAAAAGGGGAAAAAAGGAATTTATTTAATGGGAAAGGTTCACCTGGGAAAGAGAACAGGAATCTTGATTTGTACACTAAAAGAGTAATATAATTTAATTCTCAGACCTGCTTAAGAGCACTCGAAGAGTAAGAGCTGAGTTGGAAAAGTTGATTAATTTGAAGGTGTTTATTTGTCCAAATCGCTCTATCCCGGTCCTTTTAGAAAATGGAGGCAGAGAAATCAGCAGCTTAGAGAAAGAGGTAATACATACAAACAGAAACAGATGGGTTTTTTTTCCCCCTCTTTTCTTTCTTTTTAAATACATTTTTCTACATATAATATTCTGATGACACAGGATTAGCCCAAGTCTTTCTAGGATGGTGACACGAGTGTTTCAGAAGCCACATAATGAGTACACCTCGACGAGAAAAGCACTTAGCAAATAAATGGACACGCTGCTCTGCTTTCTTCTTACAAGAAAGTAAGAAAAAATACCTGAAAGCGATTAAAGGTCATGGATTTCTCTATCCTCTTTCCCGAGGTTTGAAAAATAAAAGTATCAACCGCTTTGTACTGTTTACACTTTTTTTTTTTTTTTAAAAAAAAAAAAAAAAAAACCCCCCCCCCCCCCCCCGCCTTAATATTAATTCATAAGTAGTTTGCTGAAAGAATTTTAATGGCCAAAAACAAGACACCTGTTAAAACACTGCTCGAAACTCATGCACATGGAGAGCTAAAAATAATCAAATTACCTAATGGGAATTACAGTCTAACTTCTGTACTTTACTTTCCGACTGGCTCTTGTCACCATATCAATGGTGGGAACCCCACACGCCAGTTGTCAGGGCACCTAGAACAGCTACACCCCAAACTCCCATCCTAACTGACGGCAGCAGCGTTCCCCTAGAGATGATATGTCTTCAGCAATGTGTTGCTTTGATCTAAAAATGATGGGAATTTATGTTTCAGCAGACAGAAAAAGGACAAAAGTAGTCTCATCATAGCAAGCATCGTGACCAAAATTTACAGAGAGAAGCAAAACGTGCTGCTGACTTGGTAGGTATGGTATAAACATACAACGTGCCATTTAATGCCCTAAAATTCTTAGTTGAAGTATCTTAGTTTCAAATTTCACACGGGGAACAGCCACACGGGTGCTGAGGTATCACAAAACCCATGAGATACCTGCACAGGTTTAAATACTTTGCTAAACCACAGGCTTGGAGAAGCAGTTCCCAAACTGTGGAGAGCATTGGGCTGTCAGTGGGCTACAAAGAGCTGCAGGATTGCAGTGGAAAACTGTTTGTGAACACTGAAGTGGCTTTTTCCTTTGTTCCCAGTTGTTACAATGCACTAAAACCACACGACAGAACCACTTTTCCAATCTTGCTCTTCCTTAGCAGCACGAAGTGTGAGTGTCACAGAGCCGGTGGATGAGCACAGACAGAATGTTCATAGAATGGTTTGGGTTGGAAGGGACCTTTCAAGCTCATCTGGTCCAAACCCCCCTGCAGGGAGCAGGGCCATCTGCAGCTAGAGCAGGGTGCTCAGAGCCCCGGCCAACCTCCCCTGCAATGGTGCCAGGGATGGGGCAGCCACCACCTCTCTGGGCAGCCTGGCACAGGGTCTCCCAACCCCAGCAGCAACAATTTCTCCCCTCTCTCCAGTCTGAATCTCCCTCTTCTAGTCTAAATAGGAAGGGAGTGGGTTTGCAAGACAGCAAAAGGGAGCTGCTTCTTGGCACGCACAATTAAGACATCACTTACGCCGGGGATAGGGAGAGATGAAGTCTGAGAATTGATTTAGAATATATCCCACATTACACAGAACGAGACTGTGAACAAATACTTCTATTTAAATGTTATTCCTGCATAAATCCACTTACCGCCATATAAGCATTTGTTCCAACATACGTCTTGGCTATAGAATTCACCAGCTATCAGACAAAACAGTCTGTTAGAACAATATAAAGATAATGTGGAAATAAAATGGGCAATTATTCCTCATTTAACCTACAATCATCATTCCTATAAATCAACCAAAAATTATGTAAAAGGGAACAAATTTATCTGCAAAGGCATTAAAAATGATTAAATCTCCCTTTTGTTGGGAATGAGGGTTCCAATTTAAGCACGCGCCGCATTACAGTTTATGGCAGATAACCTTAAACAATTCTGTTAAACAGGATGCTTATCGCTTTAGTACCCCAAACTAGTCTGATATAAAAAAGTCAATTTGAAGTGGGATTGCACGCGCTCATTTCCCAGTCAGCTGGCTCAAGATGTGAATAAAGCCACATTCATCACTTGAATGCAACGAGCGCTAAATACGCTGGAGGGACAACAGGCTCTGACAACTTATAATACAAGGCTGACCTTCTCTTTGGTCCTCATGTTTGGCGGAGAGTAAAGGTGCTGAAATTCAAATCAACATCACAGCAAGCTCATGGGTCACTATCAGAGAAGTTCTCCAGGGAGGCCCAAAATGGAAATTAATTAAAATTTGTGCTGCACATTGTAAAAGCCCACTACTATTGTTACTCCCAATATTAATTTTTATCGTGGGCCAGTTGGGCTCCCCAGACACGTCTCTCGTTCTGCCCTCCCTTTTGTCTGGCCAAAACGCTTTCATATCAAAGCTGCATATCAATGAAGTTTGCTATTCGTAAGTAGTAATTACAATATCAGCAGTTTTTACTGTCATTAAACAATGAACAATCATATTCAGATGAAGAAAAGTCGCCCGGAGATTAAAGCTGAATAGGGCTGTCCCAGCAGAGGGGAGCTTGCTGGGGGGCTGTTTGTCTGGCAGCCAGGTGATTCTGACACTCGGGAGAGAGCGGGAGGGTATCTAACGGGGGGATTACCTGCGTGCTGACCCCAAAGTCACACAGCTTCACCTGGCCTCGCGTGTTCACCAACATGTTAGATGGCTTCACATCTGTCGAGGGAAAGAAACCGGATTTAATGGCTGTTACCCTAAATACGCACCGTATACGGAGTTCCTTACAAATACGGGAAATATCTCAACAAGGGTTTTCAAATGAAACCTCTGGTTTGTAACGGTCAGTAGCATCAGTAACATTACATCTGTCCCTCACATCTACCAACAACTCCAGTTATTAAACCAAAGAATCAACGAGGTTGGAAAAGACCCTGAAGATCATCGAGTCCAAATCCGCCAGTGACACCAGCCTGGGAAGGGTGGGAAGTGCACTGAAGGATGGGCCCTGGAATTCAAAGTGATCTTGGCAAATTGGGAAATCAGACAGAACAAAATAAGATGAAATTCAGCAAGGACAAGTGGAAGAGCTACATTTAGACAGGGATGAGTCAAATGCATAAATACAGGGTGAAACAACAGCCTGGGGCACAGGCTGGAGCAGGTCTGCAAAGGAGGCTCTGCAGATGAAGGCATGAAGTGTAAAAAAACAGAAAAGGAACAAACTCTGTCACTGGACAGTTTAGAAACAAGCCAAAAGCAATGGTGCAAATGGTGAAGCCTGGTTTGGTATCTAGGGATAGCTGGGATGACCTGCTAAGGTTCATCCCAACAGTAACACTGCGATGAACCCTGCCTCCCTCTTCTCTAACAGCCCCCACTTCATTCCATGTAGTCACAAGAGCAGAATTTCATATTTTTATACAAATTCCAAATACAGAATATCCCATACAGACACCGGTATATAGGAACACAAACATACAAGCCTCTGCTTTTGTGCACACCGTTAGTCAGAGCCACCGGCTTCCACCTCCGTGGCTCCTCCTGCATAAAATGGCTCCAATCTCAGGGTTTTAGAGCTTTTAGGATCATAGAATCACAGAATGATTTGGGTTGGAAGGGTCCTTAAAGATCATCTCATTCCATACCCTCCCACTAGAGCAGGTTGCTCAAAGACCCATCCAACCCGGCCGTGATGGGACATCCACAGCTCCTCTGGGCAACCTCTGCCAGTGTCTCACCACCCTCACAGGAAAGAATTTTGTCTTCATATCCAACCTAAATGTCCCCCCTTTCAGTTTAAACCTGCTCATCGTGCCCAGTTCTGAACTGGAATGAGGATCTAACTCAAAACGTTGCCATGAAAAGGGCTGTGGAGAGCAGAAGTCCCCAGTCTCTCCACATCTTAGCTTTGCCAACCACCTTTACACAAGTTAACTGACAGCAACACCTTAAAATGATGATTAATCCTGCTCTGGCAAATAAAACACCGATTTACATCATAAAACCAGACTGTCAGTTCAAAGATCTCACTGCCGACCCCCCTCCGGTGCCAAAAGAAGATGGTACAATTTTGTTGCATCCTCTAAAATGAACGTCTGAATAAACTGCTGAACAACTACAGCCTGACTGTAGCGTTGAGCATCTTTTCTGTTCCAGGGATGCCAGTTGGAAAGCATAATGGGCATGTTATGGCCTGGCTTAAACTTGGGAAGATTAGAGCACAGTGGCTTTGCTTAATCGCTGCTTTCTTCTGTCAAAATGGATTAAAAGCAATAGCTTCTATCTCTGCCTTCTTTACAAGTGAACACTAGTTGGGTACAGATGGATGAAACCCAACTAGAAAAGAACCTAATTTTGTTTATCATTAAGTTTGCCTTTGTTTAGCAGATGTTTCCTGGTACCACAGTAGCTTGCTTAATTTGTCTCTCTAATGTAGAAATGTATAACCTCAATTAAGAAGCTGATTAAACGCTTTCCTATATTTGAGCTAAAAATCCAGTGTAAGAAAAGGGGAGCGCTCAATAGTACATTAGACAGCTTAAGTGGATCTGTGCATTTTAAGTCAGGTATCAATACGACCGATACTTTTCGCAATTACCCCCCAAAGCCGAAAGCAAAATCGGTGCCGAGCGTCTCCAGCACCTTCCAGCACCGCCAGACTCTGCTCAACGCCCTGACCCCTGTTCCACCCTGCAGGAATCCCACCCCCGTGCTGCATTTCCGATGGGAGTCGGGGGATGAGACAAAGCGCATGGTGACCCGTGCAGCCGCCGAACCGCTTCCCAACGGCGCGCTAGGGAGACGTTTCCCGACGCAAACTTCGGGCGGGCTCCTCTCCGCTGCCGAGTGACTTTGCTAAATCCGAGCAGACGCGGCGTCGTGCATCAGCAGGTTCTGTCCCGGATCCCCAGAAGGAGGGTAAGTTGCACCGTAATCCTGTTTAACCTGCTTTCTAAAAATACGGCGGCCGGCAGAGCCAGCTCGTTAGGTGGCTTGCAACGAGCGGCACGACGGATGCGATCGCACAGCCAGACAGCACCGGCCTTCCGCGCCACGGACCCAGAAGGTAATGCTTTTGAAAGTTATCTGCGGTGTAACAAGAGCCTCTCTCTTTGAGCTGCCCGGGATGTAATGAAAATTATCTCTAAGCAAATGGACAAGAGAAATATTTTAATTAAAATTAGAATTGTCAGGGTTGGAAGGGACCTTAAAAGACTATGGGCAGGGGCACCTCCCACTAGAGCAGGTTGCTCACAGCCCCATCCAGCTAGGCCTTAAAAACTTCCAAGGATGGGGCTTCCACCACCTATCCGGGCAACCTGTGCCAGTGTCTCACCACCCTCATGGGGAAGAACATTAGTCTCATCTGAATCTACCCTGCTCTAGTTCTGATCCATTCTTTCTAGTTCTACCACTACCTGACATCCTAAAAAGTCCCTCACCAGCTTTCTTGTAGGCCCCCTCAAGACAGTGGAAGGAGCAGGCACAGTAGGGCTGGAAACAGGCTCGTGGGATCAGGAGCGGATCAAGCAGAATTGTTTTTAACAAAGGAAAAATCACTCTGACTGAAGGGTCTGGGAAGGCAGAAGGAAGCTCTAAGTGTGAAACGCTACGATCTCACGGAACCTGACAATGAAGCAACATACACGTCACCAAATCTTCCTTCTGCAAGGACTCAACCATGTCATGAGTTCAGAGGAAGAGACAGGGTAGTCTCCAAGCACGGATTACAAGTCCTTGTTCCCTTCACAGGACCCACCAGAGGAACCTACCACACCACATTTGTCCCCTGTCCCACCAAGGAAGAGTCAAAGCTCTGTCCAGCCACCACCATGTGTCACTGGGGACCTGCAGACCCCATCTCTCCTTCCCTGCTACTGTGTGGGATGTGACAATAAGTCAACATAATTAAAAAAAAAAAACCAAAAAAAAAATAAGTCATTCTGTAATCATTCCTTGATCCTGAAATCCTTCCACAAACAAACCTAAATAAATACATCAGTTAAATTCTCCAAGACATCAGCCCATGAAGGAAGGAACTCTACTGAACAAGCTGCAGCCCAACAAGCACCTCAACCAACAACACCTATCGGTCCATGCGCTGAGATCGCACTACAAGCAGGGGATTTATGGAAGCATTGACTAAGAGTTCCAACAGTTGCACTGTTTCCTTCCAGGGGGGAAAAAAAAAAAAACCAAAAACAAACAACAACAAAAAAAAAAGGAAGTGGCAATCTCAGACAAAAACAACACTTCACAAAATATCCCCCATTGAAAGTGGGGAGAAAAATAATCCAATTGGTAAATCAGCCTTTTTGTCTCATAAACCGCTTCAGTTAATGGGTTAAACATTTTTTTTTTCCTTTTTTTTTTTGGAAAACAAATGTGCATAAATAATGTTCTGCACCATCTGCTTGTGATTAATATTACTGTTTAGAAGTGAAAGAATTTAAACAAGAGCCAAAAGGGGTCATTATGCTCCCATTACCAGGCCTTGCTTAATACAAATGATTGCGATGAAGCATCATTACAGAGGATGAACAAGTCCTTGCGATGATCTATCTGCCTGAGTCAGTTCACCTCTCTGCAAAGAAATGGGACCTCCAAGCTCTTACTTACCAGTAAACACAACTGCCACAGGTTCAGCTTTTTGAACACCCAACGTTTCAGTCATCTTGTGTTGAAAAGCAACCACGTGAGCGAGGGTGGGAAAAGGAAACGCACAGATTTTATTAAAAGCCGTCTCTTGACTTTTTGTCTCTTAAAACCGTAAAAACCACAACAGGCCGGGTTCAAGGGAGGCAGGAGATGCAAAAGCACAATTTTAGCCGCAGGCAGCTCAGGGAACGTTGCCGATAACAAAGTCAGGCTGCTGGAAGAATGAAAATATTTTCTTGCCATCACGACCCCATCAGCATGGGTTTTTTTTGTGGAGGCTGTGACTTTGATTTTAATAAGCCTAAGTGGTCCAGGAGTGTGCATGGACATGTTGAGCTGTACACACACACACGCATATATATATATATATCCGTGTGTGTAATATGTATATGTATAGGTACACATGCATATGCCTCAGTAGTTTTGGTTTTGCTTCATTCTACGTGGCACTGACAATGATTATTTCCCACAACGCTAAAAAGAGAAGAGGAAAAAGTCAAACACGCTGCTCTGGCCACCACTGGGGAAATCCTCAGCAAACTACAGGTACCACTGAGAAGATGGGATAGCTCCTTGTCCATACTGAACTACCAACCAGCCTGTCCTCCCAGCCAGGACTCCTCAGCTCCAGCAGCTGATGTCAAAGCAAAAAGGATCTGAACATCCTTCTGTGGGAATATGAAAGGGGAAAAAAAAAAAAAAAACAAAAGAGAAGGTTTGAGCTCTGCACAGACCTCCCTTCTGCCACAGCCAGACACGCAACCAAGAGGTGACCTGGGAAGATCTCCAGAGCATTCGCTCTGTTCAACCTTGCACATCACGAGCTGGAAAACGTTCCAAAACCTGGACACAAACTTACAATCTAGTCAGAAGGCAAGGTGCCCAAATGATACCGGCCCCCCGTACACACAGTCACGCACAGAGATACAGATCAGTACAATTAAACACCAGTGGGTAACATTTATTTCATAGACTTCTTTTAATAAGAAGGTGTGAAGAGAGGAAAACGTACCAGATAAAATGCATACGGTCTATACTTATTCTTGAACTTAACAGATTTTGGTTTGTCTTTATAGAAACTTTGACTTTGTACATGATTAGACTTGTTTAATTGCTAATTCTGTTTTAAATCTAAGTTAATTTCTCATTACCCTTCCATTTCTACTTCTAATCCTCTGGGGAAAAGAGCACACTTATCATTGGGACATTCTCACATCTTCCAAAGAGCTGGGGTAGGTGTTAATCTTATGTTTATGTTTGATGTGGGTGTGATGACTACGACTACAGCTTGGCGTTTATTAATATGCACGGCTATCACCTCATTAGTTGCAAGGTTTGTTTTGAAGTTAAGCTGTAATATTTGCTGCAATGTCTGATCTGGAATAAAAGACTCGCTCATTGTTTGCTTCCTTTGCTTTTAACCCAGACTCCAGTCACCAACTGTCAGCTGCTGCACTGCCTTACACAGCTTCTCTACCTTCGTGAGGTGGAAATTCTTGACTTCTTACCCTGCACGAGCTCCCTGCAGGGTCTGCTTTACATGTGCCACGCAAGGAAGTCAGGGTTAAATCTTCCTGCCTTTACCTGTGATGCATTAAAACCAGCAGACAGCTGAAGGAGATTTCTTTGAGAAATTGGCACCTCCCTTGCCTTGCATTAGTCTGTATCCATTTTTAAGATAGAGAAGCAAACAGGCGTGTTCTGTATCTTAAAACTGGGTACAGAGCAACACCGAAAAGCAATCCCTTGAGGAAATTCTGCTGAACCCTGGAACGCTAGTTATCGAACCCCGGAATGCTGCTTATCCACTCCATGCCATTCTGCAGGGCTGTTCTCACCTTGGTCAATCTAGCAACAGACCCAAGGCCAGGAAAAATCTGAATTGTGATGAAAAATCAGTTTCTGCGCTTTTCTTTAGACCTCAGCAAGGACCATACATAATTCATCACAAACTCAGAGCTGCTCTTCCATCAAGGCAACGAAACCCGGGCAGAAGGGGAGATTGTGTTTTACTGGCAAAGCAAAAATCAGACCCGGGTTCTAAATTTACAGCAGCTGCAGAATCAAATGTTACAGATGTAGTATTTATGCCTGGCCATGATACTCGCTCCAAATCACAGTCAGGAGGTGGCCAGAATCTTTAATGAAAAAGAATAAGAAAAAGGAAAAAAAAAAAAAAAAATCATTCAAATCTGCCTTTTTTCTTCTTAGGTGTTGCAAAAGTATGGCAAAGACTGTGCAGCCTCCTCAGAGTCCTGCCCAGCCACAGCTGTCTCAGGTGCTTTTTCTTTTTATGTTTATTCTGACAGTCGCTGTGGCAGCTCTGGACTGTTCATCCTCTCGCTGCGAGTGGATGGAGCTGCTCGATCTCTGGATCTGGCAACATGCAGGCTAAGAAGGTGAAGCATTTAAACCATCACCAGAAATGGAGCCTCCTCAGTAACCTGCGTCTGCACCGAGCTGGTCATGGACTCTGGGTTATTCCTGTTCTTTTAATCCAGCAACAGCCAAGGGTCAGCTACACCAGCAGCCCCGGCATTTCACTCGCTGTCTACTCAGAAGTAACAAGAGGCAGGTCCTTTCCTGATCTCTACTCACTCTTCTCCCACTCAGGAGTGAGCTTGCGAGCTCATATCAGTGTGATCTCCCACCAGGGAGATGTTGTGAGACTGAGAAGGAATTGAATCCTATGCCCCCTTGCATAGCTACTCATTGGGCCACTACACAAAAGCGGGATCAATCTCCTCCTCCACCACGCTCTCCACAAAAGCCTGAGGACAAGCTGAGCCTGAGCTCCACAGAGGGACAGGACCTCAAAACGTACTGTTAATTAGCCTTTCCTATTAGGATCTTCTCCCTCCGCAGTGCCCAGATTGCTGGATGATGCTCCAGACTTTTCCTGATGGATCCCACCAGGCCACCGGGCACCTGAAACCCAAGCACCTCGGCTCCTACTTCTCGGCCGCTCCAAAACTAAGCGCCCCAGAAGAAAGGGTCTTGCCTATTTGGTTTGCAACTTAACATTTTCTCCATGTCTCTCTTACTTTACACTTCTCTTTCAATCCCAACTGCTGTCGGTTACTGCACGCTCCAACTGTGCACGCGGGCTGAGCGAGCAGATGGGTTAAATTAAACAGTATTGTTAGCAACATTAGGAACCAGAGCACTTATTTTCAGACACTTTAGAAACATTATAAATGTAATGAGTTTCTCTTTCTTTCTTTTTTTTCTTCTTTTTTTTTTGGGGGGGAGAAGGAAGGGCTTCTTTGTTCTCTAAACAGCATTTTCCACCATTTCCAGAACTGATGTTTTTCAAAGATCTACTGTATCTGAGTTAACTTATCACAACTGCTCAAATTTTTCACTTAAGGTCACAACGTTATAAAGCAAGAAACAGGTAAGTTTAAAAAACATTACTGATTAGCTACAGGAAGGAGAATAAACAGCAATACCCCCAAAATGGTTTATGCCCAAACAGGTTTAAAGTTTTCTTACTTATTCATGACCCTTTTAGTGGACAGTAGGCCACAATTTTAGAGATCTGAGACTCTAACAACGCTAGGGGCTGGCACATAAGAGTTCTAAAGAAGCATAAGAAGAGTTCTAAGAGCATATGAAAATTCATTATCTATTCTAAAAAACAGATTAAGATTCATTATCATTATCCAAAAGTGTTCATTATCATTATTCTATTTTCAATACTAGTCAAACATCTGATTTTCCTCACTGATTTTTCCACAGGGCACCTGTTTGTAACCCTAAGCATCTAAATCTACACAAAATTAATTTCTCTTCAGCCTTTTTCTTTGTAGGGGAGGAGGGAGGGTAATAAAAAGAACAGCAGTAAAAATAATTTATCAGAAAATCTGCAAGGCTAACGAGCAAGACTCATTCTGCATTACTCCACTGGAATCAAAGCAGATGTTAGTACGGTCCATTGTCTTTGTAGAAAGTGTTGTTAAAATAAAATCATTTGGCATTTCACTGGAAAACAGAAGACATCTGTTACTCACCTCTGTGTAAAATCTTCAGACTCCATAAATAGGTAAGGCCTTTCACAACCTGGATTTAAAAGAAAAAGCAACAACACATATTAAAGATTCCTGGTAAGAAACTCTACACATCTCAGCTAGTGCTGAGTCATTAAAGACATGAGTTCCGATGAAGAATGGAGCCAGGACCACGGAAAGGGGAGATGAAGCATCTCTTCCAAAGGGACCCAGATGAATTCCCTGCTGCAAACCCAACTACACTGTGACAGGTTCTGGAGGAACACACAAATAAGCTTCTTCCCAGTACCTGTAAGTTGAAGTTAGTTGAGCTTATGCTGAATTCCTTTAGGCATTTCAATGTATTTTTAATTCATTTATCATTCCTGGGGTGTTAAAAATCATGGAAGTCAAAGTGCATCATGATTCATCTTGCAGCAAAAGAAACCCAGTGAAATGAAAGGCCAGAAAAAGAACAAAATCTCTCATAACCTCTCCAGGGCTGCCCAGGCCGTGATCCCTGGAGGGGTTTCCAAGCCATGGAGCTGTGGTGCTGAGGGACAGGGGTCAGTGGTGCCCTGGCAGTGCTGGGGGAATGGTTGGACTGGATGATCTGAAAGGGCTCTGCCAACCAAAACAATTCTATGATTCTAATAGCCCCACATTAAATACACCATTCAGTCAACTCCCTAAGGGAGCAGCTGGGTGTTACAAGTTACCTTCTCTGCAGATTTGGGTTGTTTAAGGTAATTAAACCCCAATACTTCTTGCATTTTTAACACTGTAACTTTCCCCCTAGACCGACTGCTTTTACAAGTGCAGAGAACTAAAAAGATTCCACAAACGTACATCTACTACTGCTCACTTTTTACCCAAACCATCCCTGCTTCCTCAGCCAGCTTTTTTTTTTTCCTTGTAATAGAGCAAATCTTTATTTTATCAAGTTTCCATCTACGAGATGACAATTCATTCATTTTCCTGAGACCCTCTCTTTGTGCATCTCCGGAGCAATAAAGCATTTCTGCCGTTTGTAAAGTTGTTACGTGTTTTTCAGACAAACAATTACATCCTTTCCATTGTCCGAGCAGACTGAAATGAAATTACTTCTGTTACAGTGATCAAACAGACGTGCTAAAAACATGACACGGTGTGAAAGGGGATAGCATAATCATTTTCAGCCTTCCTATTGGATTAGAAACTATTTAAAATTTATTCTAGGACTCCAAACAACGTCAGGGGAACCTGGATCTCTTCTGTAAAGCCAAGAACGATTCCAGACCCCCAGGAAACTGCTCGAGGGGGCAAATCCTCAGTTTTAAACTCGTGCTCCAACTATCTCATGGCCTCAGATGGTAATTACCTGTAACAAAAGGCCAGAGTCAAATGGTGCCTGCCCGGCAGCGTGGCTTCAGTCACGTCTGCCTTTCAAAAAGCAAAATGGGAATTCTACTTACGCAGCATTTTGACAGAAGAAGAAGAAGAAAAAAAAAAAATCAAGTGTTGATGGAAAAATTAATAAAGAAGGTGTAACATTTTGGGCTTCCTCCAATGGTAATGGGGATTTTGAGAACAGTAAGCTCCTTTGATTACTAAACGTATATTTTGACTACTTAAAATCTTGAAAAGCATTATAAATTGATTTAATTTGTTTTCAAGCATGTAATCAGAGGAAAAAAAGGAAACATTTCCTATGGAAAAAAACAAATCAACAGATGTGAGTTATTAAATGTCTTTATTGTGGAACATGTGCTGAATAAGCTGTTGTAAAAGACATGATATTAAACTCTCACGTTCAGATTCTCTCAGCGTCAACGTACAAATGAAAAGAGTTTTTCCCTTTATCCTGGGCTGCAAATATGCTCACAGGAGCCCCCCAGATGGACTAACCGGGTATAAAGTACCGTTATCCACTTACCTTCCATTTGCCTATTAGGGAAGGACTCTTAAGTATTAAATATTATTCTAAAATGGTGTTGGAAGAGCCTGTCTTTTGATTGAACATCTGGCAGGAATTATTGGTATTCAGTAAAGTAGGTTTTACAACAATGACTTGACAAAGCCTTGACACAAAAAGTACTTCCACCTGCTGTCAATCACTCACTCTCTTGACAGTTCAAGTGCACATCCTTTCAGGGAGAACTTCAATCAACATTAGCACTCAAAATACAGTGCACAATGTCACTGCTTCAGAAATTGAAGTGAAAATAAATGTGTGAAGTGGCAAGCAAAGGTAGAACAGATTTTACATCAGCAGACCCAAGTAAGAACACGTCAGTGTGAAAACAGGAGCGGCCGCAGCATCACGGTGGGGTTCCAAGATCTACTTTTTCTTTGGGGGAAAAAAAATCCACACCAACCCTTCACACGAACAAAGAACACAAGGAAAAAGGGAGATTTCCCCCTCTCGTTGAGTGTCTCATACAATCAGGGGGAATATTATGATGGTTCAGAGATCCCTCCTGTGTCTTGAGGACCCAAGTCTCAGCAGACTCTACCTCTCTCTTACCACTTCATCCTGATCCTGAAAAAAGAGTGCTTCTCCCCAAGTCCTGGCAAATGCTTTCATCCTTTAAGGATTTCTTTTCACTGATGTGCTTTATTTTCAGCATTTTGTCTTTCAGCCTCAAACCTTCCCCTCACCCTTTACTCCTCCAGGAGAGGAATACCACACTCGGCGATACATTCCTGCTAGTTCAGCTTGAAAGCCAATTGTCCGTTATTACGTTAATGGTGATCACTTCTTTAATGGGAAATTGATACCAAGAATGCAGAAGAACACTATGGTGTTCTGGTCTCTCCAGTTCAAGAGAGACAAGGAACTACTGGACAAGAATCCAGCAGAGGCTGTGAAGATGCTGAGGGACTGAAGCATCTCTGTGCTGGGGCAAGGCTGAGAGCCCTGGGGCTGTGCAGCTGGAGAAGAGCAGCCTGAGAGGGGAGCTGAGCAATGCTGAGCAAGAGCTAAAGGGCCCCGGGGGGCAAGAGGATGGGGCCAGACTCTGCTCGGTGGTGCCCAGACACAGGACAAGGGGCAATGGGCACAAACTAGAAGCCAGGAGGGTCCATCTGAGCAGGAGGAGAAAGTTGTTTGGTGTGAGGGTGTGGGAGCCTGTGCCAGGCTGCCCAGAGAGGCAGTGGAGTCTCCTTGTCTGGAGAGATTCCCACCCCGGCTGGACCCTGCGCTGCTGGGCCCCTGCTCTGGGTGACCCTGCTGGATGGAGCAGGGGGTGGCACCAGATCAGCTCCAGAGGGCCCTGCCAACCTCCACCATGCTGTCATTCCCTGTACTGACTACATATATGCTACACAGCTGTGATATCCACTCTACTCTTAGCATGTAAGGGTTCACATCAGAAAAAACACCGTAGCAGTTGTTACCACCAGAAAAACCCTCAACAGACAAAACCCTCCTTTGGTTGCTGCCAAATTATGACAAAGCCTAGTTGGAGTGGGAGTGTATGAGAAAGCAAGTACCATTCATGCCCATCAAGCAGTGCATCGCAGGACCTGGTAAGTACTTACAGCAGTAACATCATAGAACAAGCAAGCAAGCAAGCATGAAAACCATCAAGTCGGAGCAAAAGGAATGCTGGGATGCTGCTAAATGTCTATATGTGCCTGCATCGTTTTCTTCTGGAAACAATCTCACTTAAAAACTTCTACAAATACACCAAAAGGGTATTCTAATTAACAGATGTGCAGGTCACACATATTATTAAGCAGCTTCAATAGACTCATGCATTGTACGTGTCTCGGGAGAATAAAAGACAAATGACTCTGTGTACACGGTGTAAGGAAGGTAGAAAGAAAATGTACAGACTGGGGAGGGAAAAAAAAAAAAAGAAAAAAGAAAGAAGAGGCTATGGAATCTCCAGATTTTATCCATTAAAATCCACACATACGAGCTCCAGCTTTTGTTTAACGTTTGCCTTCTGATCAGTACCTGACCAGGAACACTGCAGGCTTTGGGTAATCTTCCCAAGGTGTTCAGGGTGGGGATTTTGGTGTCCGCATACAGTGCTTGGCATAAAAAGGTGCCCCAAGCCACAAAAGGGGCTGCTGGGCTGTGCCGAAACGTCAGGCACCAAGATGCAGGGTGCCCACTTGTGAAGACTTCATGGAGCCGTTCCTGCTGCTGCTGAGAAACTGGAGAGCAGACAAAGGCTTTCCCAGCCTCCTTCCGACAAGCCCGCCTTGCCAGCTGAGAGAAGCATCAGCACCAGAGCAGAGGAAGCTGCCAGTGCTGGTTGAGCCTCAGCGCACACCTTCTGGTAAGGAGAAGCAGAAGAAAGGGGCAAGTTCCTCCTCTGAAGTGCTCCTTTGTTCACCTCTTCAGTGACCCCCTGCACTGCAGCGGGCACAGGACAGGTTGCTAAAGCAGAAAATAAAATAACTAGAAAATTTAAGTATCGTCTCACCGTCCGTGTCAGGGAGTCACGCTCGCTAACTAACGCATTTGTCAAGAGGTGACCCTGCAGGTGAACAAAATATGTTGTCTCAAGACATAAAAGGTGGGGCTGGAGCACCATCGTTGTGGGTAAGTGAAAAATTGGAAGTGGACATCTGCGGAATAGCAAGAGGTGGGCTGGGGAGGGTGGAGGAGAGGAGAGACAACAGCAAGTAAGGAAATGATGGTGTAAGCGAGCACGGATGAATTAAGTACACACACAAAAGTGAGCTAAGTAAAAGGAGAAGCAGGAAGCATCTGAAGAAATGCTTGAAGGCCCATTCCAGTATTAGCACACTACACGCACGCTACTTAGCGCTGGGAATACGAGGACACCGTGAGCAGCTTATCATTCATTGCTCCATAGGGAAGATGAGATGAAACGTTTTTACTCTGAACTAAAGGTGAAAAGCATTCAAATTCCATAAGAAACTGCTAGGCTATATAATGAGCAGATTTGAAGCTACTTAGAGGAAACAGCATCAGAGAAGGATGTTCATCACCCTGGGCAGGCCACACAAATTAAGAGAAAGTAGAGCTGTGAATTACAATGAACAGAGACTAAATAGCTGCCTGTGTTGGATTAAAGGATTTAAATTGTCAGCTTGATGTATAATGAATGTGAAAACCCAGCACTTAATTAAATGGCACATGATAGAATAACTTTGTTATGCTTTAAACTGCTTATGTTATCAAAGTATTCCTTATATTTAGCAAGTGTTTAGCAGTATCTCTCTCCCTTGTGAGATCCACCAAGACATTGGTCATTTACCCCGTGTTCAGCTGCAGCAAAACATGGAACTTTCTTCCTCCCCTCACACCCCCTCTCCGTTTGGTTCTTTTCTGTACTGTAATTTGAGTTTTCAGTCACAGCTAGTGAATCTCCAGCAATGCAGTCACTGAATGCTGCTGAGACACGGCGATGGGCTCTGAGGATCCCACCGCCCGTACCTTGCTACCAAACTGAGTAGAAGCTGGGGAGTGATAGCTCTGCCTAGATCACAGACCATCTCCCTGCTCACCACCCCTCAAAGGACTAGGAGCTCTTCAACTGGGACTGCTCACGTGAGAAGGGTCCCAGCACAGGGCTGACTGAGCAGCCTGGACTCAGGCAGCCTTGGTCAGGCCTGGCTTGTGCCAAAACAAAACTTCAGCCTCCTCCTTATTTGCCTTAAGGAGTACATCTGCTTTCTGCCATTGCATTTTGGTAACGGGAACTGGCTGAATTTCTCAGCCTGGGAAGCGAAACTAACTGACTGACTTTGTGCAGGACGAGGACGGTTGTTAGGATGGAAATGACTCAGGAGAACCAGCAGATGAGGAATCACCATCAGGGCTGGGACAGGGCTTCTGAATTGCTTTTTAAAGGAATCACACAGCACAGAGGGACTTAAAGACGAAATAAAGGTGATGAAGAGCACTGCTCTGGCCTGTGAGGGTTGATGTGAAGAAAGGTGACCACACAGTTCTCCAGAAAATTAATAATTTTTTTTTCCCCTTATCTCATTTAATTATCACATCCTTTAACATTTTTTTGACCTTCCCACACCTGACGTGTTGGGCATTTAAAAGGAAGGTTTTCTGAACCCTGGTGTCCTTGTGTGCACAGGAGGGTCAGGAAGGGCACGAGATAGGAAGGACCCTCCCTCCCTTTGACACAGGAACAAGGAGGTCACGGATCCTGGAGATGTCCTGGAGGTGTCCCAAGGGGGCACGGGCGCACTCAAATCAGAGAGGTGTTATATGAACAGTCAAAAACTGAAAAAAAAATGGAAAAAAAAAAAGTACTTACAGCTACTGCTATTCTTCCGAGTACGTGTTCTGGAATTTTTCGATAAACATCCAAAGAACCCCCTGCAGGGACAAACAAAACGTGCTTAGGTAATACAAAATGAAATACTGCCCTAGATTTGAAGTCACAAGGGGTTTCTAGGACTTGGGTTATTAATAAAAGCACCATCAATGATATAACAATAACTGTGTCAGAAATAACTGACCTTAAAAGTCTACCAAACTCTGAATAAACACAGGAAACAGCACTTGGGGCTCTTATGGGCCATGTTACTTATTTTTCCTTACAGCATTAATCCTCAAACTCCTCTCAGACACCCTCCCAAGTCACAGGACAGAACAATGAATTTGAGGAACTTGAAACCACCAGGCTTGGAGTAACTCCTCAGGAATAACAAAACCATCCCAGAAAGCAACAGTGGACTTTAAAATCCAAAGCATCCTAACCCTTGTCCCCAAAACACAGTATCTGATTTAGTGATTAAATATGTGCTTAAAGCTGTTTCCTCCTGATGACCAAAACCACTGGAGATTTGCTTGAGCGTTGCAGTTTGTGTCCATGCTGGACTCTGAAAATTAAAGATGAAGAGCTCAGAATCAGAGACTGTTTTTGGTTGGAAGGAATCTTTAAAGGCCATCTAGTCCAACCCCCTGTAGAGAGCAGGGACATCTGCAACTAGAGCAGGTTGCTCCTGGGCAAGTAGATGAGTTTTGCCAGTAAACTCCAGTATGGGAGTATCCCAAAAGACACAGGTCCCCCCTGTATCTAGGTAATTCCAGGTTGGAGAAGAGAACAAACCTCCCTGGCTCCAGCCTCCTGTCAGGAGCTGTCAGAGCCAGAAGGTCTCCCCTGAGCCTCCTTCTCTCCAGGCTGAACAAGCCCAGGGCCCTCAGCCGCTCCTCACCACCCTTGTGCTCCAGCCCCTTCCCCAGCTCCGTTGCCCTTCTCTGGCCACGCTCCAGCCCCTCAATGTCCTGCTGGGAGTGAGGGGCCCAGAACTGACCCCAGGATTTGAGGGGCAGCCTCCCCAGTGCCCAGGCCTGGGGAACGATCCCTGCCCTGGTCCTGCTGGTACAAGATGACTGCTATGGTACAGGATACAACTGGGCAACCAGTTATGGTCTATGGATTTGGGAAATATTAAACTAGACTAAGACAATCAAAAATGCTAAAAGTTTGTCAAGGTTAAAGCTGTTCATCTGCAGGATGAGAAAGTATTTTTTCTTATCTTTACCTGCATCCTTATGCATCAAAATTACAGTTGGTAGGGGGGCAGGAAAAAAAGAAGGGGGGGTGGAGGAAAAAGGCATGGTCCCTTTATTTGCATTTTGTTCTTCTTTTAACTGATTGCTGTTGCTCTGTGCCAGAAGGAGCTCACAACATGAGGCAGAGCAGAGGTCATCTCCAGCATAATTCCAAGTAATTTGTGCATGGTCAGTAAATACCAGCATCGTGCGGCATCGTGAGGGATGCGTACCCTGAAGGCTTAAATGTTTTCAACCAGGAATATAGAACGGAGAGCATTTCTGTCTGGCATTTTTCAAGTTCTTGGAGTTAGGAGCATAAGTTCTCAGGGCAGATGCCTGTTTTGGAGTGAGGAGACTCTGCCTTACTACTGCTTAACATGGGGCTGTAAGTCTGAGTGCAACTGCAAGGGCAGAGCAGAAGAAGGGCTGATAGTCACACAGCCTGAGAACTGTGACAAACTGAACTCATGGGCTTTGCTGAATAAATGCAGCAATTTTTAATCAAATAGGGAAAATCTGAGAGCGTACTCATACTTGGAAACGGGGAGCAGTGATGCTGGTGACAGAGGTAGTACGAGTAAGAGAGAGAGATAAGTAGCAGCAACAACAGACCGTTTGAATGGGAAGAAAAGAAAATGCACCATAAAACCCTAAAGGGATTTTACCCATGGTCCCCAGCAGAAAGGAAGAAGCTACTTGGTGATGCTTCTACTCAAACACATTTGGCTTTGGAAACATTTCCTGCCAGAAAGCCTTCCCCTCCACAGTAAATTCTTCGTGAGATCCTTGCTTCTTTATATCCAGCTTAACTGAACCTTTGTGAAAGACCTGGGTAGGGCATAAAACGCTGGCTCAGAACAAAACCCTGGAGAGAGTCATCGACTGCCGCTCGTAACAGCCCCGCGATGTGAGAAGGGAACGCTGCGAAGGGGCTTCTTGCGTGAGAGACGCGGGGAGCGCGCATCTGTCGCGAGACGCGCTCTCCTGACGCCCACAGATCGCTGTCATCGGCGCGCTTCTGCTCCCTCTCCTCCAAGAACGCCACTCGGCGCAAGGTTGCAAAGCAAAATGCAGCTCCCTGACGATGGGAGCATGGGATCGTGGGGAAGGGGATCCCGTCAGCCCGAAGATGCGTGCTGGGGGAAACCGAGAGCGCGCTGAAAACGAAACCCGGCGCGGCCCCGCTGAACAGCTGCCTGCGAAAATAACGCCTCCTCTTGCAATGAAGAGACCATTTCCACCCAAAACACATAGGACATTGGGTTAATAGAGTTCCTTAAAAAGAAAATGTGGTTTGGCTATCAAAACAGTCCAAGTGAGGAACAGCTGTTTTGTCGGCGAGGACAGATTGCGCGGAAGACTCGAATATCAAACTACAAATTAAGCCGGCGTTTATTTCTGTTCTATTTACATTTTTCATAAAAGCAAGTGAAGTTACATGGGGGAAAATAGAGCTCGCTGTGGAGAATGTAACACAAGCCCACTAGCAACCTGTTTCTTTCTTTAAACCACCTGCAAAGTTAGGAATACTTTACATTTTTCAAGTCCCACCACTGCATTTTGCTCTGTTCTGGCAAAGAACGTCCTTCTATGGTTTTCCCCTTTACATACTTAGCAAACAGAACGAGATGCACAACTCACCATCCATGAACTCTGTACACAACGAAATTCTGTTTTCTACAAAAAAAGCACCGTAAAATCCTATGATATACGATGAGTCACACTAGGGAAAAGAAAAAACAAAGAAAGGAAAAAAAGAGAAACCTGTTTTAAAATTTGCTCCGAGAAGATTTTAAGCAGGAAAAATGAATATGAGAAAATCCATGTACCTTATAGAGGATTTCTAACTCTGACATTATCTGCTTCTGGAGTTCCAGTGTTATATCTAAGGGTATGACCTAAAATACAACGGAAAAAAAAAAAGGATATATGATCAGAGTTGACATAAAAAGTGAAAGATTCAAAATCAAAACCTGAAGGTCCATGTGGGGAAAGGAAAGGGAGGAATAAGTGTAAAGAATATTTTAACAGAGTGATGAGCAAAAGAAGGAAATGGAAATGAAAGGGCAGAGTAAACGAAGTTAAACAGCCAATTTTATCCATGAAACATCATAGTTTGTGGTTTAACTCATTTCACCAGGAGATGATTTACAACTTGAACACAAGTCCCATATTCAACGTAAAGAGGAGGTCAGTAAACTCCAAGTTGCTGCTTTTTCACCTCAAATGCAATCCCCTCCCAGCTCTTGATTGGTGAAGCCTCCTCCCCCTCTGCCCTGCACTGATTCTTCTCCCTGTGAAGATGTTTTATGAAAAAGCTTGGAAGGCTTTGACCATGGCAGGCCTTGATAAACGTGCTGGTGTTGACTCTGAGGGCTAAATAAGTACTCTAGGATTGAAAGTATCTCTGAATGTCCCAGTGGTGCCCTAAAACAGCATCTCCTACCACCACTCAATTTCAGCTGCTCTAATATTTGCTCCAGCTCTTCTTTAACTTCCTAGTATTGTATATAACAGGGAAAACTTAAATGCACAGGGGAAAAAAAAAAAATGCAGATTGGAGGGTGGGGAGAGCCTGTGCCAGGCTGCCCAGAGAGGTGGTGGCTGCCCCATCCCTGGCACCATTGCAGGGGAGGTTGGCCGGGGCTCTGAGCACCCTGCTCTAGCTGCAGATGGCCCTGCTCCCTGCAGGGGGGTTGGACTGGGTCACCTTGAAAGGTCCCTTCCAACCCAAACTGTTCTATGACGACTCAGATGACAGCAGATGATACAGATGCTTAGTTAAGCATCACCAAAGCATTCCTCAAAACAACTACACCCCACCTGACTTGGAGTGCTCAGCAGCTCAAACCAGCCGCTCCCTCTGAAGCTGATCTGCTGCTTTCTTCATCCATCCCCTCGTTCGTCATCATTTAAGCCAAAGTACCAAGTGCTGCAGTGAAGCTACGGTGCACTGCCTGGAGTCTTCAGGATTTTCAAGACACACCCTCCCAATAAAGATTCTCGTTCTGACAGAACAGCACCAAAAGTCAATTTTATCACACAATTCTTGCCCATGATTATTTGAAGACACGCACACTCAGTTATGAAGGACCACTATATAAACCAAAACGGACTCCCAATGTATTTAGCCAAGCTCAAGCCTGCTACCACACAGTATTTCACAGCTTAATACTTTAAGCTAAAGGGTAACAGAATCTAGTCCACTTGCAGAATGAGCACACCAGATATTGTGGGCTGCGTATACTGCTGACAAAACTCAATACAGAGAGACCATTTCCAAACGCATGCGTTTTACAGTATCCAAATCTGTCTAAAGAAAAAAAAAACCCAAACCATAACCTGTTTCTATCAAGAGTTTGCTTTAGGGTTATTTGTAAAAGCTGTCACTAAACTAAATTGTAAGTGTAATACAGGGCTGGCAAGAAACATTTAACACACTTGTCTAGATCAATAATCATTTGCCAACAATATTCACTTACATTTTTCCAGTGTGAAAAACTTAAAATAATTCGCTGGAATACCGTCAGTTTCACCCATTGAATATTAATAGAATTTAATCCTGTCAACAGGCTAGAATTAAAATTTTACCTGACTCGATTCCGCTCACAGCGAGAGATTTCCCCGCGTCGCTCACGGCGAAGGCTTCGCCGACCCCGACAATGACTAGTTAGCATGATCGGCGTCAAGTACATCACTGACATCCCATCAACCAAGACCTGGCATGAGGAAAGGTCTCTGGCTGATTTGCATTAAATATAATTACACAGAGGCCCTGCATTCTAATAGTGAGGAAAAGCAGAACTACCCTATTTACAAGTGCTTGGGATACCACAGGGTAGGGAACGTTTGGAGAAACACCAGGCTGGTGTCGAGGCTGGAGGAACCTTATGCTACTTACGGCATTGAAAAGGGGGCAGAAAGAGGAAAAAAATTCTCTACAGCAATGTCTTAATTTGCATTTGTCATATGCCTTTAGTATAAAGTTTTCAAGCCTATTTTGAAGTTTGTACGGGTGAAACAACTTCTAACAGTATTTGAACCGCCCGTGTTAAGCGTGGGCTGGAGCAGGGGTAAAGAAAAAAAAAACACAACAAACCACAAACCCCAAAGTAAAAAACCTCCTCAAAGCCATTGCTACCAAGGAAGAAGCTGTGAATAAGGATGTGGCTGCAGCTTCCAGGTAAAAGAATGAGTCATAAAATGAGACAAACTTTTTCAGAACAGCACCTTTGGAATGAGGGGTGTAGCAAAAATCACGGTTCTTTTAGCAGAATTCTCGGGAGCAGAAAAGAGAAACCCAGTTCATCTGGCATAAAATAACATGTCCAACACATGCAGGAGTTGAGTTTCTTAATGAGTTTGCATCAGAAGCTACAACAGAAACCCAAGGAGCTCAGCAGGTTGCTGCTGACCAGTGGTCCCCAGCCAAGGGGTAACCAAGCCAAAAGGATGCAGATGAACCAGTTTAGAGATGGGGCCAAGGGTAACCTGGGCTGGCTGAGGGGCTGGCAGCTGAGCTCCACTGTCAAGTTGTTCAGCTGACAAATTTCTTCCCCTCCAGGGTTGTCCAGGGCTGTCCCAGGCTGCCCAGGGCAGTGGTGGAGTCCCTGTGGTCCCCGGAGGGGTTTCCAAGCTGTGGAACTGTGGTGCTGAGGGACAGGAGTCAGTGGTGCCCTGGCAGTGCTGGGTTGATGGTTGGACTGGATGATCTGAAAGGGCTCTGCCAACCAAAACCATTCTTTTAAGTGCTGCCTCACAGGTAGAGCTAGAGAAGGATACTAGGCAAGAGGAGTTTTTTTTTTTTTTAAATGATGTGGTGGGCCTCTGGGAAGCAGCGAGAGGCTCCAAGCACTCCTGGACTTCCTCCTTATCGAGATCCTGCCTAAAATAAGAGCAATTCTGAAACCACTTAGCACACTTACAGCGTAGGTGAGCTCAACATACCCAACGTTTCAGGTGAAAAGGGTTAATTTTCAAAAGAGGAATACCTGAGCATATTTCCTCTGCTCTCCACTACACCTCCAGGACAAATAAGGATGAGTTGTCAAGTTAAATACAAGCAGTCAAGTGACTGAATTATAATTTACTCTGTGCTCAATTTAAATTAGTGTGAGGCTATTAAAATATACAGTATAAATACGGCAATTCATCACAAGCTGTCATGGATGACTTCATCTATTTGCTGGAGTGGCATACGTTCCACTGAAGGGAACGAGAGCAAAATCACAGGTCAAATTAAGCTGCTATTCTGTTTTAATTCACTTATTTAATCTGTGGCGACATAATTGTCTTTTACAGTATGTACCACTCAAAGGAAACTTGGGAGTATTATAGTCAGTATACAAATGATTAATCAAATGGTCCATTTAAATGCTAGCTTAAGAGCAGGAGAAACTAAAAGCAGTTGAAGAACGGCAAGCAGCCTGGGCAGGCTCAAATCTTTCATTCAGTTTTTTGCCTTCTAATTAGAAAAAAACTTACCTCTGGAAAAATAAAAATCTATTCAATCCTCTGCACATTTTCTTACTGGGGAGTTTACATGAACTACGTGATGATGGGAGGTGGCCCTGCCCTTGGCAGGGAGTTTGGAACTGAATGATCTTTAAGGTCCCTTCCAACCCTGATGATTCTATGATTCTATGATGTAGTTTTGCTCTGTAAGATGGGTATCAGCACTAGTTTGTTTTCCTGTTCAACATTTTTGCAGGATTACCTCCCAGCTGCAAGGATTTCACTCAGCAGGTTTTCAGAACATTATCTTGTCCTATTAAATTTGTGTATCGTCGTCAAAACAAAGGCCCCAAAATGCAGAACTCCGCTTTCACAGACCCATCCCGTGATGCCCCTGTGAGCCTGGCAACTCTTGATACACGTGGTGATCATGTCAAGACGCTGGCATCACCACCCTTCTTTCTATTGCTTGTTACACTGAGCTGCAGATATCTTAGGTTAATTTTCTTAACTCAGCAAACCAGCACGACCTGTGGCATTTCCTGACCTCCAGCTTGTGATCACGTTATTTTAAACTAAACCAACACACACATGTTGACATAACACTACCCAAAAAAAAAATAATATATATATATATATAATTGAAAATGACAAGACCACCCTAAGCAGTATCTACAAGAGAAGCCAGTTTCCCAAATCTTCAGGATGCTCATTATCCACAAGGGCTACCCCAAGCTCTGGGACTCGCAGGGGAACGAGGAGGTGAAATTGCTGGGGGAAAAGGCTTTTCGCTACAGGGAGGTGATTTCAATTAACCTTGCAAAGAGTGAACTCATTTCCCCTCCTGCCTGGGGGACTTTTTTTGTGCTCCACCTCCTCTCCAGGCAGCTTCTGAGGGGCAGCACAGGGCAGGCTGGAGAGCAGCAATGCCAACCCCGAGCAGGGCTGGCACCAATGATGCTCTCTGTAGAGCTTGAAAAAGAGGATTTGAGGAAGCAGCAGGTACCAGGGAAAAGCAGCATCCTCACACAACCCCAGCATCTAGAGGAAGAGTTTTTTTAGCTCCACATCAGAAGTTGCAATAAGAAAGTATTTTTTAGTATTCTTCCGTTCTTTTGTGCCTATTATAACTGGGAGGATTCCTGTCTGCCTTGAACTGCTCACGGCAGGTTTAGGAATAGCACACACTGCTTGAAAGGACTTCTTCAAAAACTTTTTCAAGTGATACCTGTATTCCATAGAATTAGAAGTTATCTCAATTTCTGTATTTTCCACAGAATTATCTCAAATCCAGTAGTAAGCATTTCTCCTGGTGGGGTGAAGGGATCTATTTACGTGATTCTCCGGAGAGATGAAACCTGGGCAGAACCTCCTTTTAGTAAATTATAACTGACTGGAACCGCAAGAAAATTTGAGTCTGGATCTGCAAGTTACCCATATATGTAAATATAACCCTGTAAATCTAAATGCTTCATTTGAAGTCTTAATCTTAACATCTTTAAATTCCATTTCCCACCAGTTCTGCTTGCAGCCACCAGTTTCCATCACTCCTCCTCTTGCCCTCCTCTCCCACCCATAAATTCTTTCAGCTTAACTCAGTTACACTCATATTTAATGATTAAATAAAAAAGGACAATCCCCCCCCATTTTACAGCTTTCTAACTACTCCATAAATTATATATATTTAAGATATCCCTTTTTTAGGTTGCAAACTAGAAGATCTTTTAAAAATACACCTTTTTTTTTAGATACCAAATGAAATGATCTTTTAAAAATATAACTCTTTTAGAACTCAAACTAAACAACCTTTTTTGAAATACATGTGGGTTGTTTTTTTGTGGCTTTTTCTTCTGTTTTGGGTTGGGGTTTTTTTTATTTATTTTGGGTTTGGTTTTTTAGTTCCTCCCAAACTATTAATTGGAATTGTAGGAATGCAACAAATGATTTGTTTTCCAAAACTCTCTACTACTGCAAGTTTTCACAAAATTGCCCAGTTGACGTTTGTCAGATTAAAAAAGGTCATATTTTGGTATTTTTCTGTGTAGATTAACTGCATTCATAATATAATTTAATTGAACAAGTTACATAAAGCTTTGGCATACTGTTGTCAGAGCTGCTTTATGCAGTTTTAAGTGAACTTCAGAGAAGACTGGTATTTACCTTACCAGGTAACACTACAGGGCACAGCTTCACTCCAAAGAACGTGAACAAGAAAAATGTAAAAAGCCAAATCAGTTGGATTAAAAAGAAATAAAGCAGTAACCCAACAATCAGAGAGGGGGACGTTAAAATAAATAAACCTGTTAAAGCCACCAAATCTCCTAGGAAAAGGAAGTATTATCCCAAAGAAAACAGGGAAATGCTCTTTATTTAAAAAGGAGCTTGCAGAGCCCACTGAAGAACATGCCCTTGAGGACAGTTTGGCATCAGCAGAGAATGGTAGAGGCTGAAACCTTGTGACCTTTCCATCCCCAGGGCTCTGGATGGGGAGGCAGCATCTCCACCAGTCACCGGAGAGGCACAAACCACAACCGTGCCTGGACGCGTCCACGTCTCCCCCCCAGGAAGATGTGGTGGTACCTACACACAAGCACCAAGTGATTCCCAGTGGAGAAAAACCTGGATCCTGGGAATTCATTTGGAATTACCGCATTTCTGGGCCGGAGTTTTTCTGCATAAACAACGTGGACTTTGATGCAGTAAAACAAATTGAGCGCTAACAATCAGAGGGAGGGGAAGGAAACCAAGGTCAAGAAAGAATGGAGAGAAAGAGAGAGAGAAAGAAAATTACTGTAATATCTTACCTTTACTGCCAGTATTTTTCCACTGGGGACGTGATATGCCCTGCGTGAGGGAAAAAAATGAAATAACTTGAGATCACATAAAATTACTTCTATACATATGTGCAACATGTGTACGCTAATTTCACAGAAAAATGACTTGGAGCTAATAGGTTTTACGTTAAACCAATTTTATGTAGCATTTCTGGAGGAAGACTGATGAAAACAATTGATCACAAGCCTATACTTCCAACGCAACCATTCAACAGGTTTTTACATCCGCGTGTTTCCTACAGAGTTGGCACGTTGAAGACTTTTGTAGAGTGCAAGAGCAAATTTCTAAGTATGGATTTCAGGACTTTCACACTTTCCTTTCAATGAAATAAGATGATGATAGATCCATTATACAAGATCTTCAGGTAAAACAAGGTTGACCACCCAAGTTTGCCAGTCCTATGGGTATCTTCAGTGGTAGGACAGCGAGATATGCAGCTATAGCCATTAAAATGAAGTAACCCAGCTAATGACTGATTCTATCAGAACCTAAGCACCCAAAGGAAGTATCTGTGGAATGAACATTCAGTGTTTGCATTAAATATCAACGTGTGCATATAAGGTCAGAAAGCGTTACTGTCAGCACTCAACACATACCCCAAATAATTTTCCACAGGTATTTCAAAAGCAGTTTGTCTTCATTTCTGAAGCCAAACATTTGTAACTGGTGATTTAACAATGACTTGTGTATTCCTAACCATGAACTCATAAGAAAACAAAAAGGTAGGTGGGGGGGTGGGGAATAAAGTCTACTAAAAATCCGCTGTAATTTTGCATAAAAACAAAACCATTAAAGCTTTTCCTCTTCACTGGTTTTATTGTCTCGTACTGATTTATGACACTATGCACAGTAATGTCATATACGTGGCACTAACTTTAAAGAACTGTAATATTTTACCACAACATACCTCCAGCAATTATTACTGATAAAGAAAGAATGGTTTGGGGTTGGTTGGTTGTTTTTTTTGCATGCAAAATCATACATAGGACAGGGCGGGACTGTTGTTTAATCTCACTTCTAATTTCTGTTAACAGCTCAGAAGTTTCTAAAAACTTAATTTAGTAGCTCAGGGGTAAGCATTTATGTAGTATTGGGGAAAAAGACCTGTCTTAAAAGGCACATGAAAAAAAACCTAAAAAAATAATAATAGAAAAAAAATTAATCAAGAGTTATTTAATACCAGTATGACAAGCAAGAAAAAAAAAAGCCTGAGCTCTGCCAGACTGGAAGCTGAATGTATAATCAATGAATTGCAGAGAGTCAATGAACTCTGCTGTAACTAGGGATGAACCAACGGTGGCAAAACATTACGGACTTAAGATCAGCAGAAATGATAAGAAAATGAACAGGTTGAGATAGGATGCTTAGCGTCTGTTAGCTTAATATGTACTGTGCCGGACAGTTTGGCAACTTAATTAGCTTGTCAAGAAAGCTGATCTTTTTTCCATAAGAGAGATCTCCTGTTTCCAAGTGAATTAAAAGGGAAGACCTGATTATTTAATTATGATGCACGCTAATTCATCCGTGGCAGCATGGGTTAAATTTCCAGCAGAGGGCAGATACCTGGTTTGGTTTACAGAGCACTGACAGGACCAATTTAACATTTAATTATCGCTGAGAATTGGATCACAAAGGAGATACCATGCCCATGGGTACGGCGTGTCCAGTGGCTTCGCTACCTGGGAGGAAAGGAATTTGTTTACTCCGGGCTGATCCAGGCATCTCGATTGTCCTGACCTTCCCCAACACAATAACTGTAAAGTGATTAATGAAGTTTGAATAGGAGCTTTGGTTACACCAAAAGACAACCGTACACCTCTGTAGTGTTTTAATTAACAGCTAACACTTCAAATTAGTCTGTAGTTGCTACAGTAATTACCCGTTCCAATGAGTGTGTAGGGAAAACGTTTTTGTTAGATATTATGTAGAACTGTAAGTTGGAATTGATCATTTTGGTTACAGTCAGCACAGTTCAAGCCTGAAGATTTAGTACCTTTATGCAGCTTCAGAAGGATGCACTAAAAAAACCCAAAACAAAACTAAAAAACCAATAAAATCCCACAGAATAATGTGCATGGCATGAAGAAAAACCCACTTTTTGTGCATGCTGCACCTGCCAGTCAGTCTATGGATGTCTAAACTGGTACTCATCCTCTACAAATGATGTGAAGTCTCATCTCGAGGGTCAACCCTCAGAGATTTCACTGTCACCTCGAAAAGTAAGTAAACAAACTCATCACCGCAAACCACATCGTTAGACGAAGGAAAGTAGCAAAATGCAAAAGGTTCCTCGGCAACGCTGCACATTCCAGTGAACACACACTTAAAAATCTTCCAGGATGGAATGCAAATGATGCTGCCTAATAAACAGTAACAACAACAACTCCTCTTGCTAGGGATGCATTTGAGCAGTGCCTAACAGTAAAGGCAAGGGGATGTTAAAGACGAGTGGAAACAGTTGCTAAATAGCTGCGGAACTACTTAAAGAGAAATGTAAAGAGCAGAAATTCAATGCATTGAAATGCAAAATATTCAAGGAAAACACTGAAGTGACCAAAATTTCATTCCTCACAGCAGAAAGCAGCTCTGTGGAAAACCAGCTCATTCTTCTGCTCCTTCTTGTTGGGGATTTGGTTCTGAGCCACCGAAAAAGCTGTAAGGTGACTCAGAATGGGTGGGTATAAATCATTTATTGTTAAGAAGAGATCAAGAGAGACTATATCGTCAGAACAACTTTCTCCAGTACTAAAAAATCCATTTTCAACCTGCACATATCTTGACATAGCATTCATTAAAAGGGCAGGAAAAGAAACACGGCAGCAATCAGACAATTCATTCGGTGCCCAATTCCTGGAAATAAAGAAATTGTAACTCCCAACACCCTGCACCTAATTTATTCCCCTTTATTTACAAAAGAGGCAGCTGTTTGCTAGTGCAGCCGCAGCATTTTATAGGCTGAGGAAAATGATTAAAGTTTATATTAAATAAAGTAAAGCCAAGCTCTTTTTTGGGATATGAAAACTCTGTTTTGGGATATCAATCTTAGAAGGTGATGAATTCTTTTCAAATCCCTCCCAGAGCCTGACTGCAAATAGGTGCTGTGTGTCCATAAGAAGACTGGATAGGGCAAAAAGTTGTAGGTATCTGAAACTGATCTGAGGTGGCATCTCCAAATTAAAGGCTACTGGTTGAAAATTGCATCTTTGTGACAGAACAAATATGGGAAACAAGAGAATATCCAAATAGTTATTTTCCCCAGAAAATGAAAATTCTTCATGGAAAGCAAGCTCTTCTTTCTGGATTCTCAGAAGTGTATTTTTGTTTCTGTGTCAAGTACAGGTTGAGATAAAACCTGAATGCAATTGAGTAACCAGTTTAAGGTTGCCAGTTGAGGAGAAAGTTGATGAAGCAGACAGAAGAAAGAAGGAAACACAGGCACAGCCCTTAGACGTTAAATTAGCGGTACCTGGTGCAGGGATCGCGTTAAGAGATTGCTGTCTAATTAAAACCAAGCTTTAATAACTCAGATTAGTAACTCCCCCAATGTATTTTTCACAAAAAAAGGAAAAAACATCCAGGGAGGATGGAGGATAGAGAGTGGCAACTTTTAGACATCCTGAGGAAAAAGAAAAAAAGCATTCCAGCAGCAGAGGCAGCATGGTAGAGAGGAGCTCTGGGAAAGGGGAAAAATGGAGCAGGAAAGCTGGAAGATAAGGAGAAATTGGGTTTTGGGGGCCTTCCCTCCCCCCTGCCCCAGCACACTGTGCTAACGTGCGATGAAGGACGTGGCCAACATCCCCCGTGGGGCAGTTCTCTGGATCTCCAGATGATCTCCAGAGGTCCCTTCCAACCCCTACCATTCTGTGAACATGCCCAGCACACGACGCAGAGAGGTTGGCTTAAAGCTGCTGCATCTTCTGTAAGGAAAGGACAGGGACGCTCAGCCAGCACAGATTTTGAAACATTCCCACTGGGAAAAAGAGATGTAAACGTCTTCCTTCACGTTCCCACTCGAGTTCATTGTTCTGAGCCCTTTCCATCCCCTCCAACAAATGGCTTCTAAGCAAGGCGGGCACAGTTGTGTCAAATATTTTATTAACCTTGACTATTAACCATATCCCTAGACAATTAAAGCCCTGAAGGGACTCAGGCGAGACAAGTCCTTTAGCATAACTTTGTCTCCTCTACTCTGAAAATGGAGAAGAACCCCTCAGGGCAGCGTGCCCAGCTCCGTGGCAAAAGCCGGGTTATTTTGGGGAGAAAGAAAGACGGTTTGAGCAAGCGCGTGCGCTCCGCTTGAACAAAGCCCTCCAGCTAAGCCGGAAAAAAAAACTTCTGATGGACTGTGGAGCATGGCGTGTGCATCCCTTGTGTTCCAGAAAATAAAAATCAATATCATGGAAAACTAGAATAGGGCTTTGGGGGGAACAGCCAAGTCCTTGGCATCTCCTGCTCCCCACCCCCCCGTATATAAGATGGGTTTCTACAGGAAAGCAAATTAAAAAAATGAAAGTGTCAGAAGCAGATGGCTTCTGTTTGAAAAAGAAAAGGAAGAAAAAAGGGAACTGAATTTCACATTGCCTGTTTTGTTCTTCCTCGGGTCTACTGCAAAGAAAACCAGAGGAGAAATGTAAGATGCTTTGGCTGAAACCTCCTTACAAGGTAAACCGTAGCCCATCCAAATGTTTAATGCTAAAAACATCCACGTATCGAGTACAGCGAGTTTCTGCTCAGTTCAGAAGTAAACCAAACAAACCCAGCCAAACAGAACATGCACAAGCTTCTTAATAAATACCTTAGATGTCGAACGACAAGATTCCTCCCTCTTTCAACTTGCTAAGACTAACAATTTTATATCCTCCCTGTGAGAAATTTTACCTAAAAGCACAGTGGGGAGCTGCATTACTTGCTGTGATTGCGGTATAATTTCTTCCAGGGCAAGCAAAGAACTAACTTCAGGTTTCAACACACAGGCACTCAAGAGAAACAGCAATTTTCAAGTCGTTTCCTGATTTTTAATTGGAAAGCATTTGCCCACATACGAGTGACTTAAGGATGGTCACAGCAAAAGCATGGATTGAGGATGCAGAGATCCCTGAGCTTTCTCCACCAGCTTTTCCTAAGGTACACAAGAGCTTCCCACTACAAACCGAGTCCGCCGTTATCTGAAAGCTCAAGATACAGGCAGTCTCCACCTAAAAGCAAAAAATTCATTAGAATTATTATATCATGCTGCTAATTCTGATGCAATAACGTGCTGAAGCAGCCTGCAGCAGCCTCTCATGCAGAAGCTCCTGCTTCCCATCTGTTCACTCTGGCCACCAGGATCTATTCTTCTATTTTTCCCCTCCAATAGCCACGGAAACAATTTCTAATCAATAAGATATTCCTTGGCAAGACCAAATGATTCAAGGGAAAGCCATGACCTGTCTGCTATGCCAATGAGTCAGTCCCTTCCCTACCTAGAAATATAACTACCATCAGCAGATATGACAAAATGATGAAGTGACAGCAGCACCGTATCAGCGATGCGACGGCAGGACGCGGGGATGCAAAGCCCCCTCTGGTCGAGGGACCAGAGAAACTCGTGGCTGATGCCACCAACTCCCAGCTGCCACAGCTCTGCTGGCTCACACAAAGTGTTCTGCTAAACGATGCTTTTAGCAGATGAAAAGCTGGTCAAAAGGGACCTTGAACACCATCAGCCTCCCTCTTGAAGCGGGGCTGTAGCAGTGCATGAGCTCAGCTGTAGCTTTGTTCAGCTCCATGCTGAAAGCCCCAAGGATGGAGATGCCCTGCTCCATCATCTTACTTGCAAAGAGGTTTCTCCTCATGTCCAATATTACCTTCCCAAGTGGCAACCTGAAGCCACAAAGTAAAAAGTGAATATATCAGGTCCTTATTCCTAGTTATCTTTCCTTCTGCTTCACACCTTGGTATGTGCTCGTTATATACGTTTACTAAAAACAACAAGATGTCATTTCCCTAGACAGGAGTTGCCAACACCGGCCCTTTTCCCCATCTTACTATCAGCTCTGCACTGATGAACTGTCCTACGTACATCTTCCTCACTCAACACAGAGTAACAGGTATGAAAGGTGTCACAGAATCGCTGTGGTTGGAAGAGACCTTTCAGATCATCAAGTCCAACTGTTGTCTAAATCTACCAGTGCCACTACTACACTACATCCGTAAGCACCGTGTCCAGATGGTTTTTAAATACATCCAGGGATAGGGATTCATCAGCTTCCCTGGGCACCCCGTTCCAGTCTTTGATAACACCTTTGATATAGAAGTTTTTCCTCACATCCAAACTAAATCTCCCCTGGCATAACTTGATGCCATTTCCTCTTGTCCTATGAGTTGTGACTTGTGAGAAGAGACCAACGTCCATCTCTCTACAACATCCTTTCAGGTAGCTGTAGACAGCGAGGTCTCCCCTCAGCCTCTTTTTTCTTCAGACTAAACAACTCCAGCTCCCTCAGTCACTCTTCATAAGATTTATTCTCAAGACCCTTCACCAGCTTCGCTGCCCTTCTCTGGACCCGCTCAAGGGCCTCGATGTCTTTATCCCGTGGCTCCTTCGGTTTCTGATTTGAGTTAAAAAGCTGACAGAAAAAGCGACGGCTGTAGCAAGCGACACCTTCAGCCGTAAGGGCACCGAGTGAACTCAAACCAAACATTTCCCTGCCCTGGGAGAAATAACCTCGAGCAAAACGACTGTGTTGGTGTCGCGCAAGATGAACACAATTCTCTCAGCGTTCTGCCTCGCAGAAGGACGCGCCAGGCACCAGCTGCAAACTATACGCAGCAAATCACCCACAGATTTAGTCTGCTGTTAGGTTTTTTTACTTTTTTTACTTCTTTTCCCCCACTTCTTGTCAGGTTTTCTTTCCCCCCACGTGCTGCGTGTCCGTCGTGCTCCCGGTCAGACTCCGGCAGCCTCACGACAGAATTGTCGCGGGCTCCGATGGCCATCTAAAGAAACAGGATTCAAATTGTTTCTAGGAAATAAACACTTTGACAGTTGTTGCCTCCTGCAATAGGCAAACACATTAGCCCGACTCTCTGGCTGTTAAACCAGGAAATCCAAAGTGCACAGCAGTTGTAAAAAGGAGCTTTTATGGGGACTGTGCGAGTTCAAACAGCGATCTACGCCAACCTCCCTGCTATCTGAAATTCCATTACAGATGCTTGAGTACTGACTGCAAAATGATTTGTCGTTCAGCTAGAAAGCAAACAAACAAACACATACTTGCGTCTAAATTTTAACCTTTTCCAAAGGGCGAAACTGGCACCAGAAGCTGCATCAAGAAAGAGATGAACAGAAAAGTGTCTGGCTCAACAAACCTCTGTAGGAAAAAGGAGAAGGTTCTGACCAAGTCTAATGACAGAGGAATGAATTCCTCACCTCTTCTGTGCTGTCACCTACTACTATTTCCATCTGTTACCACTTACATGAGTCTTTTCTTCCACTGCAGCCACAGTCTGGGTCAGCCTTTGAAAACTGGGTTATGGGTCTTTCTCCTTGGACCCATCCCATTGCAGTTCAGTTGCCATTCCTTAGAGAGACCTGTACAGAAGACAGAGGTCTAAAGATGGAGATGCCTTGGCCTTGACACTGCTTGAGGAGGGGCTGTGGTGCCACCACCACCAATACCAGCTCAGTCACTACCACAGGACCAACCCAAATCGGATGCAGACGCAGTAATGTACTTCAGCTGCTGCCTTAAACCAGCTGAAAGGACAGTAGACAGCAGAGCAGTCATCAGCATAAAGCCTGTCAGTACAAAATAAACCCATCACCATTTCCAAAAGAAATCTGAAGCAACAGAGTGAGCCAAAAAGCACATCACGTCCTGCGGTGACGGCAATGAGACCTAAACCTCAATTTTCTGCATTGTCCAACCGTTTGTTCACAAGAGATGTGCCCCGTTGGGATAGGACAAGGGGTGATGGTTTGAAACTCAAAGAGGGAGACTTAGACTGGAGAAAAGGGAGAATTGTTGACTCTGAAGGTGGTGAGAGGCTGTTCCAGGCTGCCCAGAGAGGTGGTGGCTGCCCCATCCCTGGCACCATTGCAGGGGAGGTTGGCCGGGGCTCTGAGCACCCTGCTCTAGCTGCAGATGGCCCTGCTCCCTGCAGGGGGGTGGACCAGATGAGCTTGAAAGGTCCCTTCCCACCCAAACCAGCTGATGATTCTGTGTGTTCTTGACACTCACAGCCTAACAACTATTAAGGACAACCTGAGCTGTTCAGGAATTCACTAATGACCAGGAGAAAACAGACCTGTGCTAAGCATCAAAAGTTTTCTAGGTAGCCCCTGTAATAGCTGAAAGAGAGATTTCTTCTAATCACCGTTCGGCTTCCTCTTCCCCAGGAGCAGGCCGAGAGGAGAAACACCAGGAGGTTGGTTCCACTGCTCCCATCGCTACTGGACTGCACTGAGGTATCACCCTGATGAGCCAGAAACAATTTTGGCATTGCTCCTTTTGTACTGTTTTTTGTCACAGTCATTCCAAGAGCTGTGGTGACCTCCCGGGAAGGAGCTAGCTATGGCTGGCTAATCCTTATGGTGATCAGTGGGTACCTCAGTAGGTCTGTTTTAGCATTCTGAGTGACTATTTTCAACAGATCTTGGGTGAGAAGAAATGGAAAACTTAACGTCAACCTCGTCAATCCAGGCTCTTCCGCCCCTTATCATCTCACATTCGCTTCCGTGAGCAACAAATATTATTTAAAGCATTCTATGCCAGGCAACAGTTGGTGCCCATAAGCTTGGCTGTGGAGAATTCCACCCATTCTCTACTATTCCACCAATTCTCCACTATTTGTAACCAAGACCCAGATGATATTGCCCACGCTGCGGCAAGAGGCACTGTGCCCATGGCATCACCTCACTCAGCGCTAACGAAAACCAACTCTAATTTGTAGGCTTTACTATTTGCTTCGTCCTCCAAGCTACGGGCGTACAACGCAAACAAACCAACTTTAATTTAAGAATCATCCAGTTTCTAATTAAACAGCCACAGGCAGCTGGCTGGATACATTTTAATCAGTTTCCATAACCTATTGATTGTATACCGAGGCTTAAAAAATTAAAAGTAAAAAGATGACCGGGGAATTGTCCCATCTCAGAACACCAGTAGAACCCTCTGTAAATAACTCCTCTTTTAACCATCAGCTAAATGAACACTTCAATACCGCGCTACAAAGTCTTCTGCAAAATTACTTTAACTAACAAGCAGAAATTTATCAGCTTCAGCCAAAATCAATGCTGAAATCAATTTGAACACTGGTTGTGTCTAAAGGGGCTCATTGGCAATTTAGGGAAATTACACCATGTAAATGCCTGTGCTTTAATTGAACAGTTTCATCAACTAGGCTGTGATTGCTGTCCATTCATTTATTTACTTTCGCTGCAGCTACCATTCTGCAGAGGAATGGCTTTTGTCAGACTTGAAGGAGGTACTTTATCTTCATTTCATGCACTTTTGTGCAAAACAGATTTTATGAGGCAGGCAAGCGATAGCCGGGGTCAAAAGAAACAAGTGAACAGCAATCACTGGTCAGTCTTGTTTAAACTGCAAGGATAATATGCAGAAATTTGGTGGGGGGGTTTTGAACTTAGTCCGGCTGTTATTGTTCCAAGGCTTTCCAGTGTCACTGGGAATACAAGAAAACAAGAGAAACAGGAAAGGAATGTAGTATAGGAAGGGAAATAAAGAAAAACGCCTCCACAACTGCAACACAGCAATGCAGGGAGATGCTGTTTTCAGATCTCACTGGCCACAGATTTGTTTTAATGCCAAACAAAATACGGAACCTGCCCATCCCTCCTGCCCTCGGAGCTGCATCGAGCACCAGGCTGGGACAGGAAACGTGTATAAAACACAGTGACAATTTCCCACTGGAACATCCAAGACCAGGGAAACCGTGTAGGTGCTCTGGGCTGGGAACCTGCAGAGGTGGGCTCTGATCCTGCTTCTGCTGCTACTTGGCTACCTTGGAACGATCCCTCTCTGTCTCCACTGCCTCTGTGCTATGGGTGGAGGATGACACCAGTGTCCTGTGTGAAAGGGGTAGAATAATCTGTGAAGGGAAGGATTTTAAAGAGGGCAAATTGATTGCTGTTCTATTGCACGTTCATACAGAAAACCAGAAACAAATTAACTAAGGAGAGCAACAGTTCTGCTTAGATTGAGACCAGCTTCCCACCACAGTGGAGGTACACGACGGTCAGCACTTGCACAACCAAACTGGGACTTCAGAAACCCTCGAGAGAGCTGCATTGTGACACACCACTGTCCTGTGTTAGAACCCCACCATGGTGGGGGCTGGCAGGGCCCTCTGGAGCTAATCTGGTGTCCCCCCCTGCTCCATCCAGCAGGGTCACCCAGAGCAGGGGCCCAGCAGCGCAGGGTCCAGCCGGGGTGGGAATCTCTCCAGACAAGGAGACTCCACAGCCTCTCTGGGCAGCCTGGCACAGGCTCCCACACCCTCACACCAAACAACTTTCTCCTCCTGCTCAGCTGGAACCTCCTGGGTCCCAGTTGGTGCCCGCTGCCCCTTGTCCTGTCCCTGGGCACCACTGAAAAGCCAGAAGGAGCAAACCTTGCTGAGCCAAAGCTCCAGAGGGAATGATAACCTCCAGCTATTCCATCGCCATTCCAGCAAGCAGAGCTAAATCACCTCCACCTCCCTTGCTCCCAGACACAGCTAAATCTCCTCCAGCTCTCTCACTCCAGAATTGACAACATTTTTCCCTGCTAACATTAGAGGATCCCCAATACACAAGCGAGGTATCGTTTCCAGGCTGTCTTGGAAAAGATAGCAACCTCCCAGCTGTCTTGTCACTCACAATGTTTAATGTGCTAATGGGGCACCCCAAGGTTGGTCGAGATAAGAGAATAAAGAAACGGGCATATGCTGGAACGTAGAACTCAAGCAAACAGCAAAATTACTCAAGTAAATGGCTCAAAAAAATTAAGCCTCTGCATTTATCCCGTATTTTCCCCAGCTATGCAATTCTTTTGGGTGGTACAACATCAGCAGCCACTTCTCTCCCAATTACTCAACTTAAAGTGAAGCCTGTCTGGTTTGGCGACGCTTTGGTGGGATGATAAAACTGATTCCCCCTTTTCTTTCCTCTCTCCCAAATTAACAAATTAATTACGGCATCACTGGGAGTTCATGTTGACTGCAGCGTAGAGACCCTCGTAGCTCGCTGCTGAAGAAGACTCCTCTAACAGAATCCACAGATTTACAAACCCAACACAACACACATTAAAATAAATACATACATAAATAAATAAATAAATAAATCCCAGGCACATAAGAGGCTGCACCATCCCCTAATCAGAGTTCTCTGAACATCTCCCTTCTGGTTAGCTGCAATTGCAAAGCAAAACTGAGAAAATGTTAAATGAGAGGAAAATACCCTTTGTGCTTGTATAGAACGGAAGGAAATGGTGGTACTTCGGGTACGCCACGTCAGTGAGACTTTGTGGAGTAATTATTTGCCAGGGATAAATACCTCTACTTAGGGTCAAAATATACAGAAAATGAAGGATTTCTCTGATGAGAAAAAGCTGAGAGCCCTGGGGCTGTTCAGCTGGAGAAGAGCAGCCTGAGAGGGGAGCTGAGCAATGCTGAGCAAGAGCTAAAGGGCCCCGGGGGGCAAGAGGATGGGGCCAGACTCTGCTCAGTGGTGCCCAGACACAGGACAAGGGGCAATGGGCACCAACTGGAACCCAGGAAGTTCCGTCTGAGCAGGAGGAGAAAGTTGTTTGGTCACTGTGAGGGTGTGGGAGCCTGTGCCAGGCTGCCCAGAGAGGCTGTGGAGTCTCCTTGTCTGGAGAGATTCCCACCCCGGCTGGACCCTGCGCTGCTGGGCCCCTGCTCTGGGTGACCCTGCTGGATGGAGCAGGGGGTGGCACCAGATCAGCTCCAGAGGGCCCTGCCAACCCCACCATGCTGGGATTCTTAGATCTAAATAATTTCATGTAGCTGCTCCTGAGACTGGCTGTAGAGGGTATACACCCCATGACAAAGCAAAATCGTTAACTGAAGTCAAAAGGAGCAAATCTCTTGTCCCACCAAAACAGCCTTGGAGCTCTGCAGCCAATGATGGAGCTAAAAGATGCAGCACAAAAGCTCATACTTTAAATTCTTTTTGGACCTGCTGGTGAATTATTTTTTTCCAAAAAGGCAATTTAAGTAAACACCACAGATGTACTGGTATACAGATGTTTTCTTCTCCTGTGAAAGAGCCCAAACTGGTCATTCTCCATCCGACCAGCTGCTCTAAAACAGTCAAGAGGAAACTAGAAAGCCTGTTGAAGAGCTGGAAGGTCAGACAGTCATCAGCAGAGCAGCCTTAGGGCCCCCTCTTGTCAGGTCGAACTTCCATGAATACTGGCAGCTGAGAGCTTCCAAAAAATTCATAAAGTTGGATTGAAGACACACCATGGAAAGCGGAAATCCCAGTTAATGACGTAAACTACCTACAACTGGCAAACAGAAGGGGAAGGGGAGAGGAATCAACTGGTTTTGTCACGTCTAATTCTGTCGTTCTTATCGCTCCTCAATTCAGAAAAAAATGTGCCAAAAGGTATGGGGAAAACAGGAAGTCAAACGACTATAAAATCCCTTCTTTTTAGAACAGGAAAAACATTTAGATTCAGCAAGTTCTCACTAGAAATATTGCTATAAAGTATTGATTTTTTACCAGACTCAATTGACTGAAAAGTTGTTTGTATAGCAATATTGGCCAAGCCAATATACTGGAACAATTTTGCTACACACAGTAATCAAGTGTATTTCTAAAGTATAATTATACTGTCATAAAAATAAAGCTAAGATACCTCTTCTCCAAGCAATAAAACAGTCGCAGCTGTAAAGAACCCAAATAAATGAAATACATTTCCTAACTAAACATCGCGTCTTCCAAAGAGAACAAAACCCACCTCCCCTCTCCCCCTGAAGCCAAGGTTAGCATGAGAAGTGATCAATACTTCAATCTCAATAAACTGTTTCAATAGTAGTTAATTCACGGGGAAAGAAAGAAAGAAAAAAAGGAAAGGAGAGGCTGAAAATTTTTGCTCAGCGACCTGCGACGCGCTATCTTTTTTGCTGAACGCCAATAATACATCATCGCCGTAATGGATATGACTTAGTATAAAGAGCTGGAAAGAAAGGAAGAAAGGAAGGAAGAAGAAGATTAAAAAAAAAATAAATAAAAGATACCACATAGACAAGCTCGTTCTTTAGCTTCAGATCAATACTACACAGCCTCTTCTGAAACAAACCGACAGCGCAGAATGCTGGAGGAGGAAAACAGCCCAACGTTTGCAATTAATTTTATTTGACAAATGTTCATTGATTTACTGGAATAAAATATATGTGGGCTGCTATCTCTGACTAGTGCAATCCAGCTACCTGTAAGTATTCCAGTTTGCAACTCCTTACTGGCTCGCATAGGAGGGAGAATAGGCTCCCTTTTACCAAGGGGTGATGGATCCAAGGCTGGAAGTTTTGGCTGGGTGTCTGAAGCATGGTAATGACCAATTCCCTGCATGAAAACTTTATATCCTGATATTATTTGTGCTGTTGAGAACATCAAACTTCAGGAATGTGTTAAACACCCATGGGTAACACCGGTGCACGTTCCCTGGAGCAGCGCAGAACAACACTTGCCCTGGAGAAAACACCACAAAAAGTCACTGCAACAAATAACTGATAATCCAAAGGCAATAAAGAGTTAAAAAATAAGGCAGAAATATTTCCTGGATAGAGAAGCGGGCTCATGTTTTTCCAGGAAGCATTTTTAACTTTCCCAGACCACGGGCAAACGCAACGCTGGGCGAAGCAGATGACAGCGCCAGCCCGCTCAACGTGGCAAGTCAGCACAGAAGAAGTGTCACAAGTGTTCTGTGTTCCCTCCTGAGCTAGACTCCTCTGCTTTTGCATCCCTGCTCCTTCCTCACTCCCGCAGACTCTTACTGAAGTAGTATTCATCACAAGAAAACTACAAAAAAAGGATTCTTTTTTGAACAAATATTAAAGAAAAAGCAGGTGTGTAATTCTAGTATCTTTTGGAAATGCAAAAAGAAACCCAAAGGTACAAGTTTGGCTTTCTGCAGCATTTAATCCCAATTTTCCCGTATAAATTTCAGGTAATGTGAAACACATACTATGCATGTGGCAACATTAAGAAGAATTGGATGGTTTTAAACCACCTTCAGCATCTAAAAGCCCAGTATGGCCGTAGACACTCAGCACAGGCAGCCGACGCGGAACAGGGCTGCTCCTTGCGAGTGGGGCAGACCCAAGTTGACAGAGAGACCTTAAGTTCAGCAGATCCTCAGTGCAAAGCCATCAGCCAAGCACATGTTCACTTGGTTTACGTTTCCGAGACGTCTGAACAGACACAGGATGGAGGGGTGAGACTTTTAGGGTGAGTTGCTGTGGCTGTTCCTACACTGTTCCTGATTTTGCGTTGTGAACTCCTTACCTCAGCTACTCCTCTCGAGAAAAGGACCCAGCACTGGGATAACAATGACACAAGGGGGTTCCCTCACTCTGTGGGATATTCTTTGTCCCCCAGCTGTGCCTCAAGGACCAGAGCACATGGTCCTCCTTTGTGATGCTTCTCCCACCCACGTCCACTCCCAGAGTCCACAAGGAAGGGAAGGAACCTGCGTTAAATCACAGCACGCCAAGAAGTCGCGGACCGTGCTGTAAAGTTCAACCCTCTCTCTCAGCTCTTTCTGATTATAATATAAGAAAACAATGCTGTTTCTGCAAGTTCCTTGGTCTTGGAATATATCCCAATGAGATTTCCGAACTACGGTTCCATCTACAAGGCTGACCTGACTTCTGAAGAGTCCACTCAAAGGCTGGTTTCATCCCTTGAAGGTTTTGGAAGTCCACTTTCATTAAACATTCTGTGCGGAGAGTCGTTTTGCAATGTTGGCAGCCAATTAGAAACTAAAATAAATGCACCGTAGCTTTTAAAACATTTTTTTTCTTTTCCCTTTTTTTTTTTAATCTAATATCAAAGTTAAAATGTCTAAGGTATAAACAACATCATAATGGGATGCTGGGTTACTGTATATGGTAAATAGCTCTCTGGAGGAAACCTTTATTACTCCCTCAGGGCTTTCTTACAAAGTATGGATTTCTTAATTCCTAGTGGAATATTTTTCATACACCACTGCAGACTATTAAGTACCAGATATTACATTATGTAGTTTAAACTTTGCACTATGCATGAGAAAGACTTTCCTGTAGAGAAAACTATATCTCTGCTATTATAATCTTTACAATATTAAAATTAATACTGGCTGCAGGGTATGAGCTTCACTACCAAAATTTGGGGGAGTTTATCATTTAATATATTCATCAGCCTGCATGTGAAGCCACTCAGGAGGGTGGGAGGAAAGTCACTGCAAGAGTGAAAGGGGTATTGACTAATTTGGAATTGCTAGAGAAAGGCAGAGCCGTGGTGTCATCACATCCCAGTACCGGGCTCGCAAAGGGCGTGGTAAACCAGGGAGAATAATGGCATTGCAAATACCGAAGGCAATTCATTACCCTTCAGGCCATTTCAAGTTCCACTTGTGAACCATTAACTTGTTACCCAGGAGGGATTCAAAGCTAAGTCTTAAAAAGATAATAAAAATGCAGCAGCCCTCACGGCACCCAAGAGCAGATACCTTGTAAATATGTAAAGAGATTTCTTAAAAAGCGCACATTAGGAATTTCTTTTCTCCTCTTTTCTGTGTAGCAGCGACGGCCCGCCGACATCTCCAGACAAATACAAAGGGGGAGGGAAGGGGGGGGAACCAACCAAACCAAAACCACAATAAAAGCACTGTTAAATTTTATTTTCAAAAATTGTAAGTGAAATTCAACACTCACTTGTAGACTGTGCCTCCATTGCCATGACCGAGGATGTCTCGATACCGTATGTCTTGTTCATTCATCTCCACAAGAAAGAAAGAAAAACAAAAGAGATGTCATGCTGTGGATGGAAATGTCAAGGAAAAGCAACTCTAGGCCATAAACAACAAGCAGTCTGGGTCATTTCAAGTTCAGCTGCAAGAACGAGAAGATCAATACAACATTTGCTGTCCAATTTATAAAAGACGATACCAAGGGACAAAGTGATGGAAAGTTTAATGACAATTTGTTTGCCTGGGTCATTTCATTAAAGTTTGATAAAAGGTGTCAAAATGGAATGATATAATATAGCTCAAGAGGGTCAGGTCACAGATACTGATAGGAAAAGGGTCTCCAGAACAGCACATAACCAAAGCCAAAGTTGGAGGTGAATGGAAACAATCCAACAGAAAACTGTCATCTGAAGTACGGCCGGAAAAGTTTATCATTTATTCTGCAATCAGCATAACTGATACTAATTGAGTGACAGTTCTGTCAGCAGGATTCCTTCGTAGTGCTTAATATATACACCTTTTGACTACAGCAAAAATATTCCAGGGGAAAAAAAAAATTAAAAAAATTAGTCTTGAATTGTTACCCAAGAAAAATCATTTTCCTTGAAATTGATTGCTTGCCTCGGTCTTTTTGCTCTCTGGGACAACTGCCCAGCTAGGACAATATCATCAGATATCTGAGCAGAAGCCTGATACAAGCACCTTGCAAATGCTGGAATTTGGATCTTTCTGATATGGATTTTATAAAAGCTTATTATACTGCACCTTGCCAGATGACCAATTCAAATGTAAAACTCCAGTTCAACCTGCTCCTGTGAAAATACAGTTATACTGATCTTCCAGCTGAACCAGCTATTAAAAAGGGGGAAAAAAAAAAAAAATCACTACAGATGTTTTTGGAATGCATGTGTATACTCAAAATTAAGTATTTTAATGAGAGTAATTTCTGGGCTGCATGCATTTGTTGTTCCCAAACCATCTACTCTATCGCCTCGTTATTGTAAGTACTAAGTGTCCGGGCAAAAGCCATTTTTAAAAGCTATTTTGCGAGGGATTTGTTACCAAACCATCAACACGTTTCTATGAAGTATTTATATTTGATGGGACACGGGTGGGAATGGCTGCTTAAAGACGCTGTCATTTTTGGGTGTTACAAGGCATCAAAAACCCCCTTGGTGCTACGTCTGGTCTGCTCCCGCTGATGTGCTTACAAATCACACGAGCACATCTGAGATAGCTTCAAATGAGCGATTTCAAGCACGGCGAGCACCGTGGTGAGAGCCACGCCGAGCTCGCCAGAAGCTAACTGTCTGTATTTATCCAACTTCCTGACATGGCTCTTCAAATTCAGCAGGGACACGTGCCCTTCAGTTAGCTCCTCAGCCCTCTTTAAGCATCCCTTTCCAAAGGATGTCAGTGAAAAGAAGAGGCACTTTGCCCCTGGCTTCAACTGGAACAAGTAAGTGATGGTAACAAGCTGAAATGCCCTAAAGAGTCAATACTCAGCACGTCTCATGGACAGAAAATGGAATATTTAATTGATTTTAAATAATATGTGTTAAGGATAGAAACGATAAACTCTAAAACGTGTGTTCTTTCCTTTCACTACCTGAATAAAAAGGATGATTGCTTCTCACAGGAAATACTTTTCCTTTATGCATTTCTTCCAGTGAGGTCGAACCCTCTTGAGTTCCAAGAAAATTCTAAATACCTCAAAGCAGAAGTCAACTCCACATTATTACCTATTCGTAGTGAATCCTGGCCCAGATATCTTAAGAGGGTATGAAGTGGCCCATTCTAATATCAATGTTTACAATGAAAATGGAAAATTATTTTATTCCTGAAAGCTATCTTGCTTATTGAGGCCATCAGAACATGCAAATAAAGAAGAGGGGGGAAAAAGGCTCTTCAGGAGGAACAATAATTCATGAATGGGCTTCAAAACAGGTAAAGGATCTCTTCTTGATCCCTTGCTCCGAACATAATTTCTCTCAGACTGCAGTACTCGTTAATTGAAAGCACACACTGTGTTTAAGGAGTTCTGGAGGACTTTAAATCTCTAGTCTTTGAGGTAACAACAAACATCTCACTCCTACATCCCCAGCAACGCTCACATAAAGCAAACTCTTAAGAGAAATCAAATGAGTCCACAAAGCCACGAACACACTTGTATCTTCGCTTCTTGGGGGGGGGGAGAAAAGAAGAATTTCTTGCAGTCACGCAAGTTATAAGCAACAAATTGAGCAGAACCAATTGAGCAGAACTCCTGGTTTTTGCTAGCTGGTAAGAGGCCAGTATTCTCCCTAAAAGCTGGTGACAGGAGCAGCTCCATCCTCTTGACACCGCACCGCTGGCACCCGCTGCCAGCCCAGCACCGTTTCCTGCCTCAGTACACAAAGAGCAACCACAAAGCCAGGGTGAAACGGGAAGGTTGGGGTGGAGCAAGGACCCGCCAGCGACCGATAGAGAGATAAAGTGTGATTTACTGGCTCAAATAAAGATGCCAAAAAAACGCATGGTGATTTATTTATTTGACTGGGAAAACTGGATTCTCAATCATAAAGTGATAACATAATAACAATGAACCCGACAGGAAGGACTGGAATATTAAACCTGCAAAACCAAGTTTGATCGGATGCCAATATTAATAGAATTAATGAAAAAGCACAAGAGGCTTCAATTACGGATCAGCAAACAAAACATCCCTCGCTCCTACCTGCTGGTTCGGAAAGAAATCAGTGTCTATCTTTTGTAAATCATTAAAAGCAAAATGCTCAATTAATCCTTATTTTCTATACAGGGGCCTGACAGAGGCAAAGTCCCGCGGCCGCACCTTCGCTTTCCGAGTCCAAGCAATAATGGGTTCAGAAAGCAGACACACTCTGTGAGCAGACAATTGAAGAGATTTAGTAAATCCCACTTTATAGAGCAGAGACTAATCGGAAAACACAAGCCAGTCAAATGTTTCTTATGAACTGTTGACACTATATCAATGCTGAATCAATTGGTGGCATTTACGCTGAGTGACAGAAAAGAAATAAATATTTATATCGCATCACCTATATCAATGAACCCAGGCAGAAAGCTATTTCTAACCTGTCAATATTTGATTATCTTGAAGAATCATGTCCCCTGCTTTTAATGATTAATATGAATTCCTTATTAAACCTAAATGGAAACTACTAGAGGCATATCATTATGAATGCCTGAAAGCATAAACTGCCAAAAAATAATAAAAAATAATAGCCCTACCCATATTTAAGTAAGGAGAAGTGTGACTTAATCCCCCACAAAAGAAGCAAAAAGTTGAAATTACAACCAGAAACCTATTTCCAGGTATGGATCTGTGACAGAATTTTGCTGAACACAACGCAGCGTAACAACGAGCATTTTCTCTCAGCAGAAAGTAGAGTAACTCCTATCAAAACAGGGTGAAGAAAATCGTATTAAAACTTATTCTGAATTTCCTTGTTTTTTTAAACAGGCTCAAGTAACATTTTTTAATATCACAGGAAGAGCTCTGGTTCCTTTATACCTTTCTACAACTCTAACAGGCACAAAAGAAATCTGTAACGATTGCAGGGCAAGCAAATACTCGTCCCTGTTACTTAGAACAAATAAAATGCCAAATGCAGCTCAGAGACTCGATTACAAAAAGATGGGATTTTACTCACGTTCAGCAATTCTTCTTTAAAAAAAAAAAAAGTCATATTGAAGTAATTATCCACTTCATTTTAAAAGTTCAGAAGCACACTGCTGGTACTTCATGGGAAGTTATGCAGAAAAATACATTGTTTAAGGATAACTTTGAAGCATTACAAATCTACCTGGTAGGAATCTGTGAATATTAACCTAAGTCTGCACGTAAAAAGTGGTGAGAAGCTTAAAAAACACACATTTCCAAGCTGTATTCAAAGGATTGGGTGCCAAAGAGGCAAGGCTGCAAGCCTCCCATTTTCGAGGGGCACTCTCATCTATTAGACCCCAACGTTACAGGTGATACTGAAGGACAAGCATGAAGACCAGCCTTTATCTTCTTGACACGCTCAACTACAACTACTTGATTCATGCAATGCCAATGAGGCTTGGAGAGGTCATTGTGTGAAGGCACTGAATACGCATCTGAGATAATTAAGATTTCAGCCTTCGAAACATGGAGGGGAAGTGAACAGCAGTTAAGAAAATCAATAAGAGTCTTTTATTTGCAGTGACACAGATGTCTCAGTCAATAGAGCCTAATAGGCAAGCTCGATGGCAACGGACAGGTGCCTGCCTCCGAGGCTATCAAAGGGCTTTCACTATGACAAACCTTAAAACATATTTATGTTGCTGCTGAAGAACCCGGGATTCTTTTGAGGTAGTTTAATGTCACGGGGTATGTTTAATGTCATTACGCTACCACAAGCCTGCCCGTACAGTCAGCTCAACAGGGGTAAGGAATGATTGCTCCTTTTGTGCAGGACATCCACTTGTTCACCAACAGTTACTTTAAACCTTTTGCTTCTGTGTGCCAGAATCCAAAGGCCTGGAGCAGGAAAACAAAGTACAAAGACAGCTTTCTACAGCTTACTTTAGTTAGGTTGGTTTGTTTTGGTTTGTTTTTTAAGAAGCCACAATATAAACTGATTCCAAAGACCACAGAGCGGTTTCCTTGCAGAAACCTGTTAAATATTTAAGTATCTGCTGCCCTAAAAAATACGAAGGGCATTCTAACCGAGAGGCTGACTTAGTTATTCAAAATTGATTAACTTTCTTCCCTGAAATTGTGGCAGCGACGCAACACGTGTGAGGTACTTCAATCTATTTGGAGCTAAATCTGATTAGCACGTTTTGAGAAATGGGAAGCAAATTGCTCTGCCAATCAAAGTAAATCAGGACACAGAACTCATTCATATCATGAAAGTTTTCATGGTCCCTCCAGTTCTGTATTAAAAGAACACATTACAACCGAATGAGCAGTAAGCATCTCTCCACCTATCTGTGGCACGCCAAGCACTGCAGTACTAGGCGGTAATGAGGCGCGCATGTAGCCAAGACTCAATTCTTTGCACCTACCTGGCCATTTGCAAGTATCTTCTTCAGCTCTGCAGAAGACTTTTTTAAGCTAAAAAAAAATAATAAGAAATAAAAATAAGAGGCAATTATTTTTAAGGCCTGTGCAATTTCATTCTATAAAATCAAGTGACACTGTAAGAAACAACAAGCTGTCAAGTTAACTTCATGGTTACATATTCCTATAGATATAACTTGAGCAAGGCTGACTGATGTTCAGCTACTCCTCAACCTGCCGACAGCAGAAACAGAGAAGCAATGAATATTTAAGAGAATCAATATATTTTTCACCTTTACAAACTAGCTTTTTTAGGTACCTGACTATACCACCCTTTGAGATACAACTGATTCTGTCTCAGTTCAAAGAAAGAATTAAAAAAAAAAAATACACCCTCACACCCCAAGTGTTTCAAAAAAAAGCAGGAAAATAAAGTTTACATCTAAGTGGCTTATCTTGTTTTAAAATCCTTCAAGGCATCATCCCCAAAGGACTTCTTTAACTCCACAGCAGAAGGATGTGCTGTTGACGATGTCTCGCTACCTCAACTGCCCGTGGATCGGAGCATGGTGAGCACAGCTCCTGACTCAGGCATCTCAGGGACACACCGAACCCGAGGGGGTTGGCTCCAGGTTGCCACGTGCACCCGTTCCAGGTCAAATCCCTGCTTTTTCAGGATAAACTCCTCCTGTGTCACCAGTTTCACATCACACAAAATGACCCGTGTTATTTTATTTTCCCCTAGTAAGAGAACTTTCAGAAACTACAACTACCAGCTCGATGTGTTTTGAGGGTGAAACTATTTGTGGCTTCAAACTACTTCCACCCACTCGCAAAATACCACTTCACCTTGTTCCCTGACAAACTCTGCTCCTTGTGTGCTCAACACGACCAAGTGCCTGGGCAGCAATGTGTCTGCAAAACTCCTTCTCAAAGAGGCATTCTGCTCTTATTACTCAAGTTTTGTTTTTTTTTAAAAAAGTACAAAATAATATATTCTTGAAAGGCATGTGCACGTGTCTTGATCACAGATCATTATTAACGAGAACAGTGAAAACACAGATTTCATATTTGGTGGCTTTGTTCTTTAATAGGCCTCTTGTTCCCACGACGACTTTAAAGAAAAATTAAGTTTTCCAAGGAAACATAAGTTGATCTTGTCATCTTTCATGACTAACAATTTGTGAACATGAAACAAAGAGAGACTTTCAATTACTTCAAAAACAAAACTCATAGTGCAGGTTTCGGAAAAGGAACGGCAATTAACCACCAAATAAGGTGACAAGAATCTTCTAGAAGCCTCACTTTCAATGTACTTGAAGAACAAGCTCAAAGTACAGGAAGGACTGAAAGGCAGAGCACAGCAGCGGCAGAAAGCAGCTTTATTTAGTTCAGCGCTGTGACAGATTGGGAGGAGGACTGCACTTCATAAAGAGAGTCAGATTTATTCTCTTTAGCGAGTCTTGGATAGGACCTTGACCACTGCAATAGTATCACGGGCTGGTTTGGGTGGGAAGGGACTTTTCAAGGTCATCTCATCCAATCCCATGCAGGGAGCAGGGCCATCTGCAACTAGAGCAGGGCGCTCGAGCCCCAGCCAACCTCACCTGGAAGGTTTCCAGAGTTGGGGCATTGACCACCTCTCTGGACAACCCATTCCATCTTCCCCGAGGGATGGGGGCAAACTTTCCAGGGGAGATTCACCCAGGGTATTGTCTTCCTTTTTTTAGCTCTACAAATAGCAAAGCCACTAAAAGGCACATTAAAACCGGTTTTAGTGGTACTTGAATGGGGCTACCCACCGTTACCACAGCTCCAGCACTGCTGCCAACCATCCTCTTCCTCAAGGGGTAACCACATCACATCAATCCCACCACCCAAAGCCTGGGTTTGTGGGACAGTCCCACCACTGCAGCACTCGGCCGTGTCTGCCAGAACCGGTACCGAGGCTTCGCCCATTGTTACATCTCTGAGAATGTTCATCCCTGTCAAGTATTTTTTCTTTCTAAATGCTCTCAGAGAAGAAAGGGAGCAGTGTGCTGATGTACAGATAAGTGTAATATTATATGCTTATTAGAATAATAGAATAATTTAGGTTGAAAGGGGCCTCCAGAGATTTCCACTCCCACGTTTCAAGTACGCTCTTATATGAAGAAGACGGTGCCAGACTTTTCTTAGTTCCTTTAAAGAATATGTAAGGGGTTTTGTTTATTTCTTTTAATACCGGTATTGAGTATAATGACTTCATGTAATAAAAGGGAGTTTATGCTCCAGTATTTAAAAATAGATCTTGGGGGGGTGGGGGGGGGGGTGGGAAGAGAATGAGTTCTTTTTCATTTTAAGATCTTAATATGGGTTTTCAAATTAGGACTGGAATCTAAAAAGAAAGATAAAGGAGATGGGACTCCAAAACTTTACTGAAACTGTACGAAACAGGGCACTTCAGTGGTTCCAAGTTTTTGGAAAATCTCACCCCAAAATAATGACCCTACTGCATCAGGTATCAAATTTTAAAATCAGTGAGAGAAACAACGAAGACTTGAATGTACAGACCTTGCCATAGGCAGCGATTATCACCGAATGTTAAGGGTTGGAAGGGACCTCGATAGATCATCAAGTCCAACCCCCCTGCCAGAGCAGGCCCACCTAGAGCAGCTCACACAGGAACACGTCCAGGAGGGTTTGAAACGTCCCCAGAGAAGGAGACGCCACAACCCCCGGGTGGCCTCTTCCTGTGCTCCGTGACCCTCACAGTGAGAAAGTTTTTCCCCCTGTTTATTATTAGATCAGCTAAACCAAATCAGCTCACCCACAAACAGTATTTCACAGCTTTATAAAGGATAAAAGCCACCTGAAACACACAGCAAAAGACTTATTTCTTTCGGCAGAAAATACTTCTCCTGAACAACCAGCGGTACGAGCCTAACAAGATCCATGAATCAAGGTAATTTTGTCTTCCCCGCTGCACTCCCGCCTGCCCAGTAGTCATATTGAAAAAGTTATTCAACATCAAGCTTATCGTTGGTAACTACTGCACACAAAGCTCCATTTTGGTTCAAGAAAAGACAAGACAACAAAACCCATAACTCTCCCATCCTTGACTCTTACCTATTGCTTGGAAGGGAATCCGAGACTGCCGAACTGCTATTATTAGCGGACCCTGCTCGTGTATTTACCTGCAGGCAGGGAAAGGATCTTTATCAGTCGTTTGTGTTCAGAGGACACTATTCTAATTAACCTGTAATTTGCCATGAATTTCTCATTTCGCTCCGAAGGTTAATTAGCTTGTTGCTAGGCATGCCGACGGTCGAGGTCTCGCCTGTATGTAGGTTAGCAGGCTGTATGATTCACGGACTACAATATCCTGCTACCTTTACATCTCCAACGTTCAGATGCTGCAGAGAAAGAGATGACACACCCACCATTTATTCGCATTTTCAAACCTAAGCAATCATTTAATACGCTTGTAAGCTCTGGCATTTCCAAAGGAGTAGGAGCACAGGAGCAGTAAGTGTACCTGAACGAATCAAACAACCTGCAGGAATTTCGTTGCAGTGCCTTCCACACTCAGCTAAATTGCTGGAATCAAATTAAAACGGTGAGGTTTTTGCAACTCTTTGTAGTAGTAGCAGACAGCAGTTGCTAAACTGAGTATGAAAATTTAGGAACCTTATTAACAGAGGTTAAAAACAATGAGAAGAGCAATTTCATTTATAATAAAACTATCTATAGGTATCATTGCCAACACACAGCAGAGGAATCCTTCTCCCACTCTCACCAAAAAAAAAAATTTATATATATATATAAAAAAATTAAAAAAAATCTGCTTGTCAGAGCTCAAGAAAGTGCAGTTTTATTTGACATTTCAATAAGTGGAACACAGCATTACAAATCCATCTAACTTTACTGAAACAATTATTGAAATTCGTACCTTCAGGCCATGTATGTTCCGTTTCCCAGGAGGCTTGCAGGCTGAAACAGTAATTGACTAAATTGTAGAACACATCAGGGCCATTTACAAATTTGCTCAAAATGAATCTTTTAAAAAGAAATGAGGGTGACACCAAAATTAGCAGAGAGAAATGATTGAAAAGTGCCTCACAAGACCCAGAGTGGGAATTATGAAGCAGGATTTTTAACTTGCAGGAGTGAGCATTTATAAATGCTAAGAGCTTCCTGACACCATGTAATATAAATTCTAATTTCTGCTTAAAACACATCAAAAATCAAGAGAACCGTTGGCTTAAATTATCTTTTTGTAATTCAAATTAAAATCTCATGTCACTATATTTTCACATGCTGTATTTTTTTTTTTTTTTTGTTGGCATCTAGCAGAAAATATTTGCAAGATGTCTTTGAAAGGAATCAGCTGCCACACATCATGAATTAGGCAGATTGTCAAAACCAGACAGTTTGTTTTAAACGTGGAAAAAATAAAACATGTCAGGGGCAACAGCAGCGAGTCTTAAGAAAGCAAAGACTGGATAAGCACGATGGAAAAACGCTGCGTTTTGGACACAGACGTACAAATGGGGCATCTTATTACGATGGCTTGGTTTACAGCGGGACGTGCTGCTGCAGGAGAAAGTATTTTTCCTCAAGTCTCTCCAACTAAATATTGCCTTGTTCCTCCATTCGGTGGATGTGCTTTTGTCAAATGTTAAAGCCACAAAGGCTTCCAGCTACATGTTACAGACAGTTCCCATTTTAAAACTACAGTGCCCTACAAATTGTATGTTAAAGGGCCTGTCACTTTTGATTGATTGTCTGAGGAGGGATGAATTTGATTTTTCTCTCTCTCTGATGCACATGCATTTTCACTTCCATTTTTGACAGCAGGAAACAGAACTATTTATTAGTCAGAAGGACACAGATGATAGTTATTAAACACATCAGTTAGGGCCAGGCCATGCGCCTTTAAATGACATTAGAAATTACCATGTGCATCTTAAAAAAGAAAACCATTATGATACTGGTGGCATTAAAAAAAAAACCCAAACCCAAACAACCAGAAAACAATAAACTATTCTAAAATACATACAAGCATATTATATTTTTTTTTCCCCAGTAGATAAAAAACCAACATTTTGAACAACATATTAAAAGAATAGTATTTTTTTAGTGATACATATTTGAACCACATATTCACCTTGCATTCCACAGACGAGATATATAACAGACAGGAAATATATACATAGATAGGACATATATATCAGACAGGGGAGATATACAGAGAGATATAGATATACAAGCATACACAGAGGTTTATTTCCAGTATTAAAAAAAACCCAAACCCTTTGGCTCTTACTACCAAGACAGCAACAAGGCTTTTTTTTTTTTTAATAGACAAAATACCAATTTTTGCCCCTTAAAAGACCTTTAAATCAAGTGAATACAGCACAGCAGGATGGCACATGGACACGTACTACTGGTATCTATGATTCCATGACATTTACTACTGGTCAGCTTTATGGAAGACATACATTTTGAGAAGCTGATTGGAGACAGCAACTGGGAGGCTTCCTCAGAAGTAAGAGGGGCAGAAAGGGAAAAGGACTCGAAGGAAGTTTGGGCTTGCAAAGAAAAGCTCTTAAAAAGGGAGAACCTTAAATTACAGACAGAAAAGTCTGCACGTTACTGAGGGGGCTTTAAACTGCAGTACATAGAGAGCTGTGGCCAAAAGGGCACAGAAGAAAAGTGCTTGCGCTGACAATATCTGAGGTGTTCATTAGAGAGACAGGACAAGAAGAGAGGAAAAAGAAACGCAGGAATTTTGCGTGATATTGCAGAAGAGCTGCAGCAGAACTTGGGGGTGGTCTGGGTAGGATGGGAGCACGGGGCAGCTTTAAAGCTGTAACCGAGACAGAAGAGATGTTTTCCGAAGGTGATTTGGGAAGATGAAACAAGCAGCTTGGCTCTGAAGCAGTTTGGAGTAGGTGGAAAGCCACCTACGAGGAAACACCCAGCAGGCACGCGCGTGGTTGAAACGAGGAGATAAGACACAGGGATCGTGTTCTCAGCAGCCTGAAGATGAATTCTGAACCTGTACAGTCAAAGGAGATTATCCTCGGATGTCACCCAAGGAGTGGGAATCTAACTGGCTTGTTCTTCACGAATGACCCAAAAGATGAATCGAGAAGGTTAAGCCTGATTTGTAATTTCAAAACACCCCTTTCAGCACTTGGACAGGCCAGAGAGCGAGCACCTCCTGCCACACCTTCCTTGAACTGTTTGCTAGAGGGGAAACACACCAAGTCTCCTCTTATTTCCAAAAAGGTTCCACCCACCTACAAGGATCAGAGAATGGACTGGGTTGTAAGGAACATGAAAGCTCATCTAGTTCCAGTCCCCTGCCATGGGCAGGGACATAGGGATCACCCACTACTTCAGTTTCTCCAAGCCACGTGAAAGCCTGGCTTTTATTTCTTGTGAGGGATGGCGAGTGGTTTTGGACAGAGTGTATGTCAGCAATGAAATGGCCTTCCACAGAAAGAGGTTCAGGAGAAAGCCGAGACCCTCACATCTCAGCCTGCAAAGAGGCAGAAGAGAGCTTCCCTCTCCATAGCTCTCCTTGCTCACGAGAACACATCTCGACAGCTGACTGCTCTGGAGCCCCACAGCTCCAATATCCAGGAGTCCCTCTCTTGATCAGATCCTGCTAGTCTGAGCCATGAAAACAAAACACCAAAACAACCAGCTCCATATTCCCCTTGAATCCAAGTCTCTTTTCCACGGGAGCATACTAAAGTATCAGGAAACCCAGCCTCCTTTGGAGACCTTATTAGCATGTGGTGGAGAAGGCTGTTGGTTAATTGCCCAATTCAAACTTCAGAGAGTTGTAAGTAATGAAAGTCTAGAATGTTTAATTGGGAAACTCATAGTATGATTATTTGTATAATATCAGTTAAGTGAGAAGAGTTTAATTTTTAATTATTTCAATTAATTTATTGCTGGGAGATTTACTTGGAGAATTTAAACCTTATCTGTTTCATCAATTAAGAATCAGAGATTCAAAGAGCGGATAGCGAGAGCATCTGAATGAATCAGCGGAATTATGTAATCTATTAAGGCTTTTTTTTAACCGGTGTTTGAGTTCACGGAGAGCAGCACATTCCCAAAAACCTAACGAGCTGCCTACGGATTTTTGTTCAGGATGTAGATGACCTAATTTTTAATTGCCTCAGCCCACATAATTGACTACATCTTCCCCTGTTTGGAAGAACTATTAAAGCACTCGCGATCATTTGGATACCGCTGCTACGTGCTCGAATCTCGAACAAAAATGTGTCACGGGCAGAGTTTCTGAGACAGACACGTTCCCATTTTCAAAAGGAACGACGACAGTCACGTTCCCCAAGTCTGTCAGACCAATTAATGACATTAGAAGGTCTTCCCAACGCCTGATTTTCCTAAGTAGCCAAAACTGGAGTTACTCATCTGCTTTGGTTTGCATACGCACAGAACCAGCACCAATGAGTTTTTAAAATGTACTTAAATATGTACTATGCAAACCGAATCTTGTTAGTCTAATTTACTCCGGGAAATTAGCTATTTTATATGCAATAAATGTAGTTTTCTCTACACTCCCCACAATAACGAATTCTTCTCTCCAAATTAAGGGGTAAACATCGTGTTCCGTGCATTTAAACCTCCCAAAAACAGACCCGTTGATGAAACAGTTTACTGATATCATCATTGTTGATTAGAATTTGTTCAGCATTACCTCTTGGATATATCTGCAGAGGCTCTATTAATTGTCCATTTACTTGCTGTTCCATTACAGTGGAGTAATACTGCAAAGAGATTAAAGAAAGAGATTACTCAGTAATGTATGAATAGTAGGAAGGGAGTTTATGGATTGTTTAATTCAATGTTGTTTGTTTTTTAAATTACCCCAGTACATCCCAGCCTTCAGAACGTTTTCTTACCATTGGCAACGTCCACGCAATAAAATGGCACGAGAGGAACATAACCAAGGGGCTGCCATGCCCAGCACGGTTCTGACTTCAGCACAGGGATCTGTTACTGGCTCAGCTAAGCAAGTTTCAAGCCCACCTGAAACCTGGGAACGCTTCAGAAGAGTGAGCAAATGAAACATTTACAGCAAACGCAGCAGTTGCCACACCTGGAGAAGCCGGGAAAGCCAGTCGAACGTGGAAACAAAGAAAGGCTGTAAATATAACCCAAAAATGTACAATTAGGAAAACTCCACGGGAGGAAAGAATCTGGAAACCGGCCAAGAATCCGCGGCGACAAAGCACAGTCAGGGCAGTTGGGGCCACATCCCACATAAGCCTTCCCTTAGCATACAGATTTAAAGCACAGCAGAGTATGACAAAGAGCGCTACTGGAAAGTCACTGCGGGGACACGGAGAGTTTGGGCTCCACTGGAACTGCTGGGAGTGAGCTGGGGGCAGGGGGATGTTTAGTGAGGTGGGGAAAAAAAAAAAGCCCAAGAATGGACAAAAAGGGATGGAAAAGTATTTGAGAAAGTCAAGCCCCAAGAGGACAGGAGACACACAGTGTGGTAGGAGGAAGCCCGAGACGTGGCGCAAGGATGAAGACTGGCATGAAATGAAAAAAACCAAACCATCTGGAATAAATAAATGGAAATCTTTATTAGCCTGGTTTTTAATCCTCACTCCTGAGGAGGGGCGAGGACTCTCCAGCCAGGACATCTCACATCACGACCAGACAATCCCAGGGCAGGAGGCAGCCCTTGCTATGATTTTACTGGCTCGAACCCACACGCCTGTGCTCGCGACGTGTTAACTCCTGAAAGCACATCACAAAGCGCGTTCCCCTCGCAATCGCCCAGCATCTTTGAAGCAAACGCGCTGGCTGTGGGCCAGATCTTCATGGCATAAATCAGTGTAGCTCCACTGACTTTCATGCTAATTCTCACCAGCCGAGTGTGGTCTAAGACTTCAGTGTGTCACTGTTGCCAGCCTTTTGTGATACTATTACTCAAACTGGCAAGAATGCATGTCAAGGAGGGAAAAAAAAAATTTGGAGTCTTGCTGGAATCAAACACGTGTAACTTCACTCACACCAATAACCAAGCAAGCGGTTTTTACCTCTCCAACTTAAAAAAGACAAAAGTTTATTAACTATCTAATATTACAAAACATTTTTCTTTCTCCTTCCAATGGGATTAAACATGAGAACTGTTAGGAGTTGGATGGACACCAAAGAGCTCACGCATAGAAGTTTTTCGGTGTTTCTGTTTCTCACGTCAAGAAATGGGAAGAAATTTTCTTTTTGTGAAGAAAATGTTATGAAGGAAGCTGCTGAGGGTTTAAGGACCTATCCAGCCCCACCTCCTGCGTGCACATCGAGTACAACATCTGCTGCTGAAACCATTTCCTGCATTAAGACCTCACTACAAGAGTTGCTGAGGGGGGCATCTCACTGATATTAGTCCACAAACATATAAACCCCCACCCCACATAACTGTGTGACATGCTGAGCTCTTACAGAGCAAAGCCATTCATTCCCAAACCCTGCACTTGTGCAATGATCACAAGGTTCTTCAGGAGTCAGGACAATGCCATAGACTTATTTTCTATCAGGGGGGTCATGAATAACAGGCCAGATCCTCCCCCTCATCCCCATATCCCTTCATAACAGTGTGGCACCAGTACCTAACAGTTATGGAGCTGTGAAAGAATCTCCTGCTCTGCTGAGGGACAAAACTGCTGCAGAAAAATGAACTGGGTAATTAGCATTTCATTCGTGGCATTCTGGGACCTGATGACATATATATACACACAGTTTAAACAGATGTGACTTACTCCCTAGAATAATAAATTAAAATAAACATATTTCAGACTGTTTTGCACCAAAACAGAGAGGGGGCAGGGGGAGAGAGAAAACACCACAGCCCTCTCCATTACTCAAGCAGTGATGACAAGTAAATGAAATATCAATCATGTAAGCTGTCAACCTTTTGGGACAGCAATAACTGTTAACAAGTAGTCTGGAAAAATTGTCTGAAAATGACTTGTCCTCCACACATGAGCATTTGAGGTTTCCATGGAAAATTAAGATGCCAGTGGCTATTTGGAACATTGTTCAGGTATTCTTTTTAATGGAAAATTTGCCAGTTATTGATCCAGAGCATGTACCCCTTGCTTTCAGAAAGCTGCAAGCAACTTTCCAATCAGTGGCTGTCAAAAAAATTACTGCCTTTTTATACTGATGCAAGACAACAGCTAAAGTGCAACTCCACTGCTGCTCCATGTCTGTCTTTAATTAACCGAAACGCGCAACAGAAACGTTATTTTATTTACCATTCCACAAACTTTGTATTATGCCCGTGCAAATAATTTCTGCGCACTCTACAATAATTCCACAGCTGCCCAAAAATCATTCACTGTCAAGATCAGAAAAAAAAAAGACTTGAAAGTGAGGAGGTTGTACGTGATTCAAAGCATCTTCCCCAATGACAGAGCTGTTACCTGCACAGAAGAGATCTGTATTCTTAGGGATATATTTTTCTTTGTTCTTAAATGAACAAAAGCCCTTCACTTTCATTTTGGAGAACATTAGCAGAACTGGAGGCAAACTGCACCACATCAAAATTCCTAGAAATACATTTTAAGAGCTGTTCAATCCTCCAAGTATTTGTTGCAGGCTTCAAAACACACAAAAATGAGTGGTCTTCCTCCCTGGTATATTCTTCAAGGTTACAGTAGATTCATTCCTTTTCTTGCAAGCTAAGAATAATTGTTATAAACTCATCCCAAAATGACACCTATAGCATGTTAGGAAGTCAAACCATCAACGCAACACTCGGAGAGAAAACTAGTTTAAAACCAAAGGGAAAATTTTCAGAGAAGAAAAGCTGCCAGAGCGGAAAGAAGTCATTTACAGACATCCCATAATTTTTAAGGGAAAGCAGAGAGTTGAGCAATCATAACTCTAATGTACTGAAACTTTAACAGTAAGCTTGGAAGCATAGCGAAAAGATGACCTTACAAAGGCATGATTAATCTTAAGACCGTGCCAGGAAAACTCAAGTTTTCCAGTTTAAGAGCAAAAATGGCAGATATTTTATACTGGAAATCGAGAAGAACAAGGAATTCCAGTGGGGAAGCATCACCAGTGATCTAGTTTTATGAAACATAAGAACAAAAAAACCTCAGATGAGCACAAAACCTCCTTGACCGTAACAAGATTTTTCTTTTCTTTCACAAGACTATCATATGCTCTTTAATATCAAAGTTGTAATAAAATGATTCCACCTCCTCTGGAAAGGAAACTGCACCTGTGGGGACCTTGGTTAATAAATCCCTTGAGTTTCACATTGATCCACGACCAGGATCTGGAACCTGCAGGATTTGCTTTCACCCCAGGATGAAGTCATACAAAATGACCAAAGTATCTCTGAACCGGGGTCTGCTGAGACTTCCGGCCAGCGAAAATCCACCCCAGCCTTGCCAAGGCAAGAAATAGTATGAGATCAAGATATCAAGAGGATCAGAATTTCCTGGAGCTTAGAAAACACGAGCCCGCTTCATAGGAAGCATCGCTCATTAGATGCAGTAACGCGCTGCGTTCGCAACAACAAAACTCCATAGCTTTGCCGAGCGCTGGAGGATACGTGCCCAAGAGGGATCCATTAAGCAGAGACTCAGGCATGATGGAAGTGATCCAAGCACGTCCCTGCTCTGGTTCCTCTGCAACAGGGAAGTGGGCTTAAACCCAACCGAGTCACGACGTCCCACCAAGACCGCCTACCAATGGTACTAAAGAGGGTTTGGTTCTGCTGTGTTCTGAGTTCAGGCCGTTAATACGGCGAGGAGAGCGCTTTCCAAGGGGCCAGCCTTCCATCTGGATTACACAGAAAATACCATTTTCTTATTTTCCTCCTTAATGTCACTGGAAAGGAAATGTCAAATGATTTCTTCTCCCCCCCTCCCGCCCCGGCTTAACATCTGCAACAAAGATACGCTGGAGCTACATGCAAATACTTTAGTTTCTATAAGTAACCGCAGCATTTCTGCAGCCAGGTTTTATATTTATAGGTGTCTAGCTAGAGATTCTACTCGCATCCCTCTCCGCAGAAAGGCACACACAGACACACATATATCTCTTATTAAAAAACAGAAAATACGTCTTTAAATCCTCTATGAATATTGAGCCTGCAGCTACAATGAAACTCTTCTGTTAGGAGGGGTGAAACAGTCTCCAGATGAAAGTAGATTTTGAAAAATTTTTAGAGCCCAGGGGTTCATTTTTAATGAGCCGTTACTTTAAGTACTGCATAAAAAATACAAGAAATTGATAGTCCATTTAGCCTGCACTATACCTAATGCAAAAGTCATTAAGATGCATTATTCTTAATGTTTATGATATGATCAGTAAGTGTACAAGTCTTTTTTCCTTAAAAAAAGTCAAGCATGTCCACATATCTCATGTGATACAGTTTTTAAACACCTACACTTAATACTGGAACACTGATTGTGAACTTAACCCAGGAATAGCGTGCTGTGGACACTGCAGCTTATGGCAGGAGCAACAAGACACCAACAGACACTGGAAAAGGTGGGAAATACCAGCATTTGTTATACTCTACCTACATAGGACAGCATGGCCTTCATTTCCTCATCGCTTCTCACAGTGATCCGATCGCCATCCTCGTCTTCATCTGACAAAGAAAGGTACCACGTTCATCAACAACAGCTGAAGGGCTTCACCTGCACTTTTACAAGCAAATAAAAATACGAAGACCGCACAAGCAAAGTTTCTCCTTCCCAATGGAGTTCAGTTTGGGCAGCTCCTGTCACCACAATTACTAGAATTCAAAAAGAATGAAGTTGTTTTCCTCCCAGTAAAACATTCTGGTCTTACTGACAACCCTACCTCAGCCCACCTGCCCTGTGCCAAGTTCCTCCCCCACTCTGCCCCATCCCCGTTACAAGCTCAGAGGCACCTCTGCTGCTTCAGGACACAGGGATGCTGACTTAAAACCGGCAGCTTACAGACGGACACAAATCCCCAGTGTTTACAGAGAGAGGTTTAGATGAAGACAGAAGTTTGTGAACAAGCCAAACCAGCCGGTGCCTTTGTTCGTAGGGCAGCCGTGAGCGAAGGGGAGGCAGGAGCAGCATTACCAGTGATCTAAGTTTGGTGGTGACAGCTCCAGCACGGGCCAGGCACTGCTGGTGGGAGGAGAGAGGCTGCTGGGGAAACAGGATCAGAGGAAGAGGAGAGACATTTGGAGAGGCTCAAGCAGACCCAGGCATTCCGAAAGAATCAATATAAAGATCTGAAGGAGGAACAGACTTTCAGAAGACATACGGTGGGATTCAGGTGCTGATTTACCAGGGGGCTCAATCCCCACCAGTAGCCCCAGCTGGTGTCACAACATGCTGCAGTGTCACAAGCAGCACTTGCTGAGACACTTTCTCGCTGTCCCTAGATGAAAACCCCCTCTTGCCCTTAGTTAAGCACAAGAATCTGGGAAGAGATCCGAATCAACAGCACTTCAGAAGTCCTCTCAGAAAGTTGGGGACAGACTTTTGAGCAGGGCCTGTTGGGACAGGACAAGGGGTGATGGTTTAAACTCCAAGAGGGAGATTTAGACTGGAGAGAAGGGAGAAATTGTTGGTGCTGAGGGTGGGGAGAGCCTGTGCCAGCTGCCCCATCCCTGGCACCATTGCAGGGGAGGTTGCTCGGGGCTCCGAGCACCCTGCTCTAGCTGCAGATAGCCCTGCTCCCTGCAGGAGGTTGGACCAGATGACCTTGAAAGGTCCCTTCCAACCCAAACCAGTCTGTCATTCTATGACGCTAAAATTACCCGAGAAAAAGAGTTTGTTCATTTTGCCTCTGAAAACCTAGCAGGTAATTCTGAGGCTATAAGGGAAAGAGCAAAACAATGCAGAAGACACAGCAAAACAATAAGGAAAAAGTAACATAAACCTTGTAGAATTACGCTCTCAAAATGTACTGGAGGGGAGCTATGGGACACTGGAAACACAGAAGCTGGAAGAGGAACTGCACAGCGATGTCCTTCAAGAGCCCAACGTCATGGAAATCTGGTGAGCCACCAGATTGCTACAGCTCTGCGCGAGGGTTACCAGCCTGCAGCGAGTCATGAATGATGAAAAGATTAAGAAGAGTTAGCGAGTGGAAACTGAACGCTTCCCTTGCCTGGAAACATTTTAGACAGAAAGGAGGAGGAGTTGGAAAACTGCTACCTAGCTGAAACCCAAATCCCAATCGCAGCCTGTAACGGAGTAAGAAAAGCTGAAGAAGCAGCTGCTGGAATAGTGAACGCAACGAAGGCCACGCATCAGCAAGAAGGGATCGGGGTAAAACACAGAAGAGGGGAAACATATGACAGAGAGAGATGAATATATGGTGACAAAAGCTGTTAAAGAAACCTGGCTTGTAGGAACAGACTGAGCTGAGACCACCAAAAAACCCTCAAAACCAAACCAACAACAACAAAAAAACCCCAGGAACAACAAAAACTAAAACCAAACAAAAAAAAAAAGGAAGAAAACTCTTAGAGCTCACTTGTGAAATGTTATTAAAAAAAGGAAATCATAAAATCCAGAGATTTTTCACTGCACATCATTAGTAAAATTAACTGTGAAGTTCTCCTGTAAAATTCCTGATGGTGATGCAAAGAGAATCAATGAAAACTGCTGATGAAACAGCAAAAAATGTTAGCTGGCATTAAAAAAGCCAAGTCTAAAATAGACAGGCAATGCTTGTAGAGAGCAGAACTGGAAGTAAAAACGTATCTCATATTGGTGCAGAGATCCTTTGCCATCCTACCACAACACGCAAGTGGGCACAGCCCAAAAACTAGCTAGATATGACACGCAGGTTCAGAAAGATTTCCAGGCTTCTCTACTTGCCTAAAGCACAGCAATACGATTTTCCACCACATTACGGAAGCAAAAGTAGAACCAAAAACTAAAAAAAAAAAAAAAAAAGTCCTACGTACTGGCTGGATTTTGCTAATGTCAGTTAAAATGGAGGAAGAAATCCTCACAAGATACCAAACGGAGTGCAGCAGATGGTAAACAAATATTATGAAGCAATCTTCCCGAAATCTGCAGCGTGTCAGAAACGTAGGCAACGGCAGAGTTTGGGTAAGAGGATCGTAACAGGCCATATGCTGTTACTGGGTTCATTTGGAGAGATGGGTAATCCACATCGAGGTCCAACAGTAGGAAAAGTGCAGCCCCAGGTAGGAGCTGCAATGGATGGGACGCTGTAGATACCAATAACTAAACCAAGAGCTGAGGAGCCTGTGCTGGATGGCAATTATCTGTAGCTGAAGCAGCACTGAAGCAGATGAGAAGGAAGCTTAAGCCAGGGGAAAAAATGAATTTAAAAAAAAAAAAAATCAAGGCATTTGATAGGGAAAAAGTAACTAGAAAAATCACGGCTCAATATACGTGACATATTTTAGATGCCAGTTAAATGGCAGGGGAAATGGTGTTGTGCAGATGTAAATGACAGGCTAGAGACACGAACCGAAGGCACAGAAGCAGATGTTAAAAGACACAATGAAAGAAGTATTTCCAGGAAAGTTCTACACATGGTACCATTAATATGGGCTACTGCCCTGATGGCAGCGACTGCTGCTGGTGCGTGAAGTTCAGACAAAGCTAATGTGTGACGTGGGAAGTATGGAAAAAAAACAATATATATTAACAAATAATAATAATAAAAAAAAAGAAAACGGCAAGGTATGGAGCTTGGGTTTGCTCAGGTCTCTGTAGCAAGTCTTGTTTTAAAAAGCAGAGAAGAAGAAATGTTGAGGCTACGGAGAAAGAGCACTGAGAAGCTCTTCTCTTAGGTTTCTGGTGGTTTAGGAGGGCAAAACACAAGCGTATGAAAAGAAAGATAAAAAGCACTACATAGTACTTAAAGGACCATAAAAAGGTATTTCCTTTGATTATCTACATTCAGAATTATCCATAAAGCTCTAAAAAGGGAAGAAAAGCTAATAAGAATGCAAGGTCCTGTCTTGTCATAGCTGCTCTCTCACTTTCAGCACCACTATCTTCTAGTCCCCTCCAGCCACATCTTGCTATTTCATCTCTCTCAAAGGAAAACACAGAGTTACACAGGAAAAAATTAAAATATAATAAACAATAAAAGGGAATAGCAGGAGTCCTCTCCACATGGAGGACAACTCTAGCTCGGTATCTTATCCCCTAAGACTGATGTTTGACTGCCCTTGGCAGCTTCTTATTCTCCAGATAGGACAATGCCAAAGATAACCAGGGTTCATAGAACAGAGCTGAAACAGATATTAGCAGATAGAGGTTTAAATCTGCACTAATACTCACCGAGAGCTTTCCTAACTCAGCAAAAGCACCTTCATGAGGTGCAAGTGTCATTATGGACAACCCCAACCTACAGTTTGCTCAGGTCCTACACAGAAGTGATATTTCCCAGCTTCTCAACCAGACCCAAAGGACTTTTTAGAAGTTACCACTACTGGCAAAGTGTCTTGCTTGCAAGACCACTTGCTTGCAGCTCTCATCCCTCCTCCAAAACAGGAAACTAAACCCACAACAGTCCTCCCAGAAAGAAAAAAAAAAACCCAGATGAAAGGAAACCTTCATTCCAAACGCTGCAAGATTTGGTACAAAACCTGTCCTTTGTGCCGTGTTTCTGTAAAAGCTGCTGCTCGTTTGGGTCCTTCCAACAGAGGTTTAAAATTTTAAACTTAGACCTACAGGTACTTTATACTTTTCATTTAATTCGAGCAATATAATTGCAGTGAGGAGTAAGAGCATGGTAAGGTCAGGCTGGTAATTAAAGCTATATTGTAGAAATATGCTCAGTCAAGATGTGATTAAATAATAAAATATTGCTTAGTTCAGTATCATCATTAAACTTGCATTAACGCATAAATATTTAACTGTAACATATAACGAACTTAAACATTATAGGGCTGTCATTTTTAAAATCAATAACCCCCCAAAGGAGAAGGTTTACCCAAGTCGTACTTACACTCAAACGCTGTCGTCGTCGCATCTGGCAAGACTTGACCGATGACATCCTAAAAAAGTAAAGAAGAATTAACTCTGTATCAAAGGGGAAATGCCCAAGAGGAATTCATCACCTTACTCACACCCCGGGTTGAAGACTTTAGAACCTGCTACCTCACCACTGCCCCAAGATTACCCACTCTGTAGAGCACAAGGCAGACGGGTACAAATCACGGGGTTCTTCTCCTTCCTCTGCACGTTTGCTTGAGGAAAACTCTTTTTCTCTTCAAATGGCTCCATCATAATTGCCAACAAGTCAGCGTCGTCTGTTCTTACAGGTTAAAGAATCGATTTCGGCCGTAGGTTATAGAAAAATGTATGTCTAATATCAGTCATAAAAACAGAGGTTTATGGATGGGTTTTTACTGAAAAGAAAGCACATTTTCTCTCTCAGTCCTTCTACCTACATTGCCCTGGTCCCTTCTCTCCACCTCTGAACAACTGCCCTGGTTCTCCTTCCCATCACAAGCACCTCATCAGGCAGCTCCATCCCCTGCCCTGCCTGCAGCTCCCCAACAACAGGGCCACAAAGGGCTCCGGATGGGTTTCAAGCTTCTGCTGTGAATTAAAACCAGTAGCTGTAAAAATGAAGGGATTTTTGCTGCTTTCACTCCACAACTGCCCAGGAAAGCATCAGGACCCAGGAGCTGCATCGAGCTGCCTGCCAAAGCTGCACTGGGTCTCAAGATGCTCCCCACTCTACGCACACCAGTGAAAAGTTTAGAGACAGAGCTCTTTGTCAGCCTTCATTAGAATTTAAACTTCTTTAAAACTTCACTGGATTCAAATACAGGCTGCCCTGGAGGAAATATAGTTAAAATACACAAAGAAGTGGAAGCTTAGCCTGGAGAGAAGGAGGCTGAGGGGAGACCTTCTGGCTCTGACAGCTCCTGACAGGAGGTTGAAGCCAGGGGGGGTCGGGCTCTGCTCCCAAGGAACAAGCAACAAGACAAGAGGAACCGGCCTCAAGCTGCACCAGGGGAAGTTTAGGTTGGAGCTGAGGAACAATTTCTTCCCCTCCAGGGTTGTCCAGGGCTGTCCCAGGCTGCCCAGGGCAGGGGTGGAGTCCCCGTGATCCCTGGAGGGGTTTCCAAGCTGTGGAGCTGTGGTGCTGAGGGACAGGGGTCAGTGGTGCCCTGGCAGTGCTGGAGGAACAGTCGGACTGGAATCTGAAAGGGCTCTGCCAACCCAACCCATCCCATGCTTTGCAGCACTCCAGCCCCCGCGTTGTGACGCTGCCACACGAACCCTTTCTTAGCAGGTTTGCAACTCACACACTCGAGCCCATCACAAAATACACCAAGCACTTCCAAGTGCCACACATTTCTGATCCAAACCAGTGCTTTTTTGCTACCACGAGCCTTTTCTCTACAACTAAACTGAGAGGCAGAACTGAGAGGCAGCAGGGTTTTTTGGGGTTTTTTTTTTTGTTTTTTTCTGTCCTTTTAGCTTTCACATAAGGCTTTTACTCAAAGTGCAGAGGAAAAATAGCTGCTCAGCCTGGAGTCATCCCGGCCACCCAGTTCCCAGCGCACGTGCTGCTGTCAGCCTTGGCGAGGCTGCGATGTGTCATGTCAGAGATGCAACAGCATGCTGGGTTTTTTCTTCTTTCCCCTTCCCGCTGCCCGATTTCTCATGTCAGACAATCTCATCACCGACAGCGTCACAAAGCGATTACGAACTAATGAACAACAGTATTCATTGTAGCACCTACACTGTGAGCATCTCAGCCCCCCCCCCCCGCACCAAAGCTGCAGTGATGGCTGTGCTGTCACTTTGGTTTTCTCCTTGTTTTTTCTGGTTTTCATTTAGCCCAACATCAGATTAAACACTGTTTAAGAGACAGAACTAATGCAGCAAAAGCAGCCTCAAGATTTCCACAGAACATGTAAGATTTCTAAAACTTTTCTCATGTTGCCTCCTCCTTTTCGATGCTAAAACAAAGCCACAGGACGCAATTTGAACCGTTCACTGGATACAAAAGATGTGCAATACAGCTTACCTAATTATGCACATCGTAAATCGTGGAGCCGAGGAAAAGGAAAAGAAAAAGAATAAATATCCAGAACATTGCCATGTTGACGTGAATTTTTCCACTTAAATAATTCCCCAGTGTTCAACAGCTCTGCCAGTCCTCTGTCAAAAACCAGAGGAGCTGTATCCTCCTAACAAGAAATTAAAGTCTTCCTTCAACAGAAGACTCTTAACTCAGTATTTTGAAATCCATTTAGGGGAAGCAGCAAAAATTCCTCTGCAAACACATTTTAATTTAGATTTAAGCCACCTGTAAAATGTTCTTCCGTGGTCACACGGATGCTTCCACAAAACAGATTTATAAATAGGTATCAGAAAAGGATCCCAGTTGTGGGGTATTTAAAAGCTCTAGTAAGCACAGAGGCAGTTTGGATGGCCCGAAATGTCTTCTAGGAAAGCTCCAACAGCACTGAATCAGAGATAATAAATTTGTACACCACCTTCTCCCTGCCCTCAAAATTATTTTTATTATATATTAGGGTTTCTTTAAAACGAGTAATAAGCAAGGAGCTGAATTTAAGAACTATGCACCCCAACTCTCTCCTTACACCAAATAAATAGTTTTAAACCGCTACTGACAGCCACAAAACCTTGTCAATAGTTCTATTAAATTAAAAACTAGCCTTGAAGGGCTGGGAGGGAAGGAAATCACACCACTGCTCTGTCATTACTGTAGTATTTTCATCAGCTACATCAGATTTCCATGCTCAAACACCCAGCAGACCTCTCAGTGACCCAAAGCTTAAAGGATTACTCCGAATTTCAGCAGATTATATGCGGGTGATGATTTTCTACTATCACAAGAGAGAACACAAACAATAAAATACTACAACTTGTAGACGTTGTAGTGGGCTCACTGAAACAACAGTTTCTATTTTATCTTACAAAACTGAAGCATCTCTAACAACGAGGTGAAAAAAATGAGGGGAAAGCAGCTGAAACAAGACCACCACCAAATCTGCTCTCTAGAAGAGCTGTGGAACACTTCTCTCCGGGGTGAGAAAGCAGAAGATGTGAAAGCACTGTTTGAAGTGACAGGGTAAATATTGAAACCACTCCGTTAAAACATGGGTTTATCTCAGTATGACATCATCAAGTCGGCCCGAATTAGCACCAAGTGCTTAAATACTCAGGTGACAGCCAAAGCAAACGACTCTAGACAGCCTGGTGGAAAAAATAAATAAATAAAATAAGCTTATTGTAATTGATTTAGGGGTGCCTTTAAAATAAATCTGTTTACTGGTAACTTACAGGTCTGCAAAGCTGATATGCACGAGACACATTTGAAGTGACATCATGAAGAACAGCTCTTAGCACCCACTTTAGGAAAGCAATCAAGCAAATGCCTGACCTGGTCAAGCAGCATCCTGCTGCGCCAAGGCCAGGCACCAACCTGCAGGTATCAGGGCTTGCTGGTTTGAGTATCTGCTACACAGTTTGGTACCTGGAAAGGCTGCTCCAAGGGATGGAATGAGAGCAGCTGGAAATTAATAGAAGTGTATTTAATGCAGAAGATGCCACACTGAGCATCACATTCCTGACTCCGACGGGTACAGCTACGGGTAGGATATTTGGTGACTCTATACCACAGAGGCTTTGAAAAAGGGGGACGGGGCTTTCTTAATACAAAGCAAACCGTGGGACCTACCTCAGAAGGATGAGCAGCCTTACTACAGACTAATCCGAGGCTCCACCAAACCCCCAGTTCCCACCGATGCTAGAGATCTGGAGGGAGGCACCTGGGGTTTAGAACTGGCTGGGGAACGTGCCTCAGCAGTTCAAGGCAAGGTGCACTTCCCAGCAAAGCACCTGGGCTGCAGGCACAGGGAGCAGGCTCCGGACAGAGCCAGATGAGTGCTAAAGAGGGCAAATGACGGGGAGTGTTTGGAGCTTGATTGTGCCCCAAACAGCAGGAGCTGGGAAAAAAAGGGGTACTTGGCATTCCCGTGTCTTTAATCCAAAGAGATGTGGACAACAAGGGCAACTGTGGAGTCTGGCTGGGATTATTACTGTTCAGTAATGGAGCTTCACAGGGAACGTCTCAATTCTCCACGTTACCTTTAATCAATACTCTTAACATATAAACCCTGCCTCATTGCCTACCAGCTGAGTGGAAGTCACAGGGAAGGCAGAAGGACAACCGAAGACCAGGTCAGCCCCATTCCTGCCCTTCCCACCACACCCAGGGGTCCTCCCCAAACAGAATCATAGAATGGTTTTGGTTGGAGAAGACCTTTAAGATCACCGAGTCCAACCATTCCCGCAGCACTGCCAGGGCACCACTGACCCCTGGCCCTCAGCACCACAGCTTGGAAACCCCTCCAGGGATCACGGGGACTCCACCCCTGCCCTGGGCAGCCTGGGACAGCCCTGGAAGGGAAGAAATTGTTCCTCAGTTCCAACCTAAACCTCCCCTGGGGCAACCTGAGGCTGTTTCCTTTTGTCCTGTTCCTTGCTACATGGGAAGCCAGACCAGCACGGCCACCCACCTGGTGTAGTTCTCCGCAGTGCTCTGCTCTGTTAAATGAAAGCACCGTGTACGGGTTTGCTCCCCACTTCAGCAGCTGTTCTTGGCCACTCAGCACAGAGGGTTTGAGTAAACTCGAGGCTCGCTGACCACAGGAATTGCCCATCTAGCAGAAGGCAGAACGCTCTGTGCGACCGGTTGTATCCCAGTATCCTCTTTTGATCTGTCCTGCCTGTTCTGTGATAGAGCCCCTACAAAGCTGCCTCCCTAAAGGCATTAGCAGTGAAAAACAGAGTCCTGAGACATGCAGAGGTGAACATGTGCCTGACACGTCCTCCTCCCTTGTCCTTTCACTTCTTTCACACTTCAGAGCACTCACAGCTCTCAGGAAGCATGACTTCCATGTGACTGGAGATTACCGCAACGGTTGATGAGTTTGGGTGCTCCTCGTGGTCCCATGTTTTCCACTGACCACAATGAGGCTTAGAAGCAGGGCTCTGTCAGGCTCTCAGCATGCTGGAGGCAGTTACTTCAACTCCTCACAGCAGAGCATCTCACTAGAGCCAAGTTCAGTACTTTGCTCTAATACAACTGATAAATCAGTGCTGGTAAAGCCTATTGGAGTTACTTCAACAGCTCTGCCATCTGAGATCTGGCTCCAAAAGGCACACAGCCTCTCAGTGTCGTATCACAACAGGTCCCTCTTAATTTCAGGTCAAAAAGTTGTCCACCAGTCCCAGCTGCAACCCGATGGAGCTACAACAGCAAGTGCAGGTGCAGAGCCCCAGGGGTCAGATACCAGCCAGCCACCGAGTCACAGCTCTGCTGCCCGAAGCCCTCTCTAGCTGTAGACCCAGGTCCCCATACCTCACCGAACAAAGACTCCTGGAGGGCCAGCAGCTCTGCAAACCACGGGCTCTGGTTCCTACCCCACATGCAGTTTCAGCTTCAACAGCACATTTTTCAACCTGCTTGCTAAACAAACTATGCAGCTTCAGTTTAAGGTCCACATAACCCCCAGCTGCTTTCATGCTGAAGCAACAAGGATGAAAACTAAAAAGCAAAAAGGTTTTGCAAAGCCTTGTCCTCAGTCTGACAACATTCCTCTACTTACTTTTAAGTCACACGACCAAACTTACATTTCCAATAATTCTAAAATGCCAAAGGATAGTCCAAGCATCATTAATTTATTTTCCTGTCAAATAAAGTGAGATAAAGAAAAGCAGGATGCAAAATGTGGAGTAAACCTGCCTCAGACTTGCACCACTTGTCTTGAAAGGGTAGAGTGGGTTGCCCCAGGCTTGCTATGTAACCACTGGAAACTCGTTGTGGTCTCCAAGGGGAAACTGCCCCTACTAAAAAAAAAATAAAATCCCACTCAGCTGTCAGAAATTCTGCTTCCTCTCCCCCATCTGCAGAAAGTCTGGATAACACTAAATGTCAAGAGGAATGAAACCTGGAACATCTGCCATCTGCTCCCATCACCTCTGCAATCTCCTACAGGCCCAACATCAAACATTTTCCAGCAAATCAACCCTTTAATCCTCACATCTTCTCTGTAAAATGCAACACACCGAAAGAGATCTGCAGAACCTCTCCCCAGTATTAGTAACACATGATCTGTGCTATGGGATGGCTTTCTTTAGAGCAATAGGGGCACACAGAGCACATTCTGAAGAAAATAAGTATGGCCTGCACACATGGATGAGACTTGTATTTGGGCTGAGGATGTAATTAAAAAGAAGCAGTAAGTGGGTTAAATATCCACAGCTGTTTCTGAGTAAACAGAGGATCCTTGTATATGTGATGTGCAGATGGGGAGAAAATAAAGCAGGCAGGGGTTGAGGGCAGTTCAGGGCAAAGGAGATGCCACAAACCCACAACAAAGCAATGGGCAATAGCATCAAAAGGTGAGGGGCTGGAGCGTGGCCAGAGAAGGGCAACGGAGCTGGGGAAGGGGCTGGAGCACAAGGGTGGTGAGGAGCGGCTGAGGGACCTGGGCTTGTTCAGCCTGGAGAGAAGGAGGCTGAGGGGAGACCTTCTGGCTCTGACAGCTCCTGACAGGAGGCTGGAGCCAGGGGGGGGTCGGGCTCGGCTCCCAAGGAACAAGGGACAGGACAAGAGGAACCGGCCTCAAGCTGCACCAGGGGAGGTTTAGGTTGGAGCTGAGGAACAATTTCCTCCCCTCCAGGGTTGTCCAGGGCTGTCCCAGGCTGCCCAGGGCAGTGGTGGAGTCCCCGTGACCCCTGGAAGGGTTTCCAAGCCATGAAGCTGTGGTGCTGAGGGCCATGGGTCAGTGGTGCCCTGGCAGTGCTGGGGGAATGGTTGGACTCCATGATCTCAAAGGTCTCTTCCAACCAAAGTGCTTCTAGAGGGCATTCTAAAAGCAAGTCCAGTCACAGCCCAGGTGCAGAGCGCACAGGCCCCACGTCCGAGCCAGGGAGGCCCTGATTTCCAAACAACAACCTTCTAACCCCCCCTCAAGCGATGCCCTGTGACCCCCCCATCACCGGCAGGCACCGGGAAGCTGCCTGCCCAGTGCCCCCTGGAAGGACCAACCCTTCCGAGGGCTTGGGGCCATCTCTCTGCAGCTGGGCTCCTCCTGGCCACCCCCCCGGCAAGAAGAGCTTCTCTGCCCGCGGAGCAAAGGCTCCGGCACCGGCAGCGCCTCCCTGCAGCACCGGGGGCACCGGCACTGCCCCGGGCCTGGCGTTTCCATCAGCCTCTACCGTTACAACTTCCAGGCGCAGACACGAAGCGGCGAAACAACCTGTTCCTGAAAACAAACTCCCAAACCGAGCACCTTTCACCTGCCAGGGAGGTTTTTTGTTACCGCTTTCCCGGCCCGGCTGAACGGAGCCGCAGACCCCGCGCCGGGTCCCACCCCCTCCCCAGCCGCCCCCTCTCCCCCCGGGCAGCGGGAGCTGGGGCGGTGTCGGTCCCGGGGGAGCTCTCCCCTGGCCGGAACTCACCAGCACGTCCCTGAAGAGGAGCTGAGGCGCCGAGTGAACGGTCCAGTCGACGGCCCCGCCGTCGGGGATCTTGATGCGGATGACCAGCGCCTGGTTCTCCATGGCGCGGGAAGGGCCGCAGAGCAGCCAGAGCATCCCCGCCCCGGCGGGCTCACATGCTGCCAAGGGCCGCGGGGGCTGCCGAGCCGAGCCGAGCCCAGCCGGGCCGAGCCTGCGCCGACCCGCCCGCAGGAAGGAACCGCTGCCCCGGAACCAAAACGGAAAGGCCGGGAGGAGGAGGAGGAGGAGGAGGAGGAGGTAAGGGGAGGGAGCGGAGGCGGGGCCATGCTGCGGGGGCGGTGTCAGCCCGCCCCGGGGAGCCGGGCGGTTCCGTAGAGGCATCGGCTTGAAGTGTTATCCCTCATGCTGTCTTTTCTGCTTTTACCGGGGAAACCAGTGCTGAGACAGCAAATCGGAGCCAGGCTGGGGCTCCTGCCGTAGTAAGAAAGCGTGGAAAGGCCCCCAGGTCTTCAGCAGTCAGAGGAGTGAGCTGAGGTCTGCTCCCGGGACAGCCTCTCCTTAGCGACTCACGGGGCCTCTGGCTGCAGGTTGTTCCGTCTAAGACACAAGAGCACCTCTACACACACAAACCTCGGCCTGTGGCCAACTCACACAGTCTGGACCCTCGGTGGGAGGTCTCCACCCTGACCCCTTCCACTGGGACTACAACACAAACCAGTAACCTGGGGTACTGGGAACGTGACCAGGCTGCGCTCTCTCCTTCCTTACACGAGTAGCTATTGACGTGGTTTAAGTTGTGCCAGTGGCTTTCTCATACTTAACCTCTCCCTCCAAACGACAGAGTACTCAGCTGAGTACCTCCCATCCTGACATCTGGGTAAAATCCTTTCATGGAAGAGTTTTTCCACGGCTGTTCCATGGCGTAACTGAAAAAGACCATATCAAAACACAGCCCGTCTCCAAGCACAGCTCTGATGAAAGAAATTCCCCGTTAACTGATGTCCAGCATCCTCAGCAGCAGAGAAGGATGACTGTGTTTGAACGTGACAAGCATGTAACCTCTCTACTGTGTTCACAAGCCACTGATGTCCCGCGGTCTGCTTTAAAAGAAAACAAAAAACGAAACACCACCTTTTTGCCTGACAGAAGCTGGAGAGAAGGCTCCTCACCTCTGTACAGTTCTGCGGCACAAAGCTTTCCAGTTCCTTTTAGTGGGAGAAGAGCATTAATCTCAATTGTAGGCTATTGATCTGTACATTTTATCACAATCTCTCACATTATCATACATGACAAACTGGGCCATTTGACTTATATTATCAGTTTAGAGGAGGGAAAAATGGAAGGGATATTTAATTTAATTCCTGAACCATCTTCCAGCATCCTCAGAATTCTACTTTGTTTGAGCTTTAGGAAGGAAAAAAAAGGATCTTTCAATGGCCATTAGCAGAGATAAGTTCTCTCTCTGGTCAATAACTTTATAATTTAGTTCCTACACTAGAAATTAATAGAGCCCCGACTCCTAAGTGTCTAAGGGATTGGTGCTGCCCACACAGACGTCTTTCTGTTGAAATGAACCTTTTACCCACAGTCCCTGTATACCTTTCACTCAGCTTCATTTCAATCAGATTCATTTTCTATTCCATTTTAAAGAATAGGATACAAAAATCATGGAATTTCTATAGAACCGCAATTTTTCTAAAATGTCTTTTTCATTTACAAGACTATGGGGAAAACCAACTCAATTTGCCAAATTTGCATAGATATTATGTAGATTTTCCAGGGCTAATCATAACCTTAATCCCCCTTCCCGACTTGCGTGGATGCAGCTGTAATCACACTTACAGAGTTTTTATATCTTAAGAAGTACAGCGCGTCAAGGACGTGCTTCTTGATACGGGTTTGGGTTTACCACGTATTTCTTTAAAAAATGTGTTTCATAGGAAGTTTTCTTTCTAAATAGACCAACACTTGAAACAAAAGATTTGATATTTATCATCCTACAGGATTTCTACTGTGAGAACAGAAGCTCACCCAAACCTGTTTTGAAATTTTCCTCAACGCTGGGGGAAAATTAGTGCAGCGAAGACTAAGGTATTTTTTTAAGACATAAAATATTCTTAAAATTCACTATTTGGCTGCCCCAAGAATCTCCTCTTAGAAAGTTTCTGAGACAGGAAGTTCAAGTATTCCAGAAAGCCTCAGGAAAAAAAAAAAAAGAGAATGAAACCATCTGATTTTCTCCACTACATCCAGATGATGCCAGCAAGATACGCGTGGATTTCCTATTTATACTTACGGCTCCAAAGTTACTGTCTACCCACGATGAAATAACATGCAAAATCTGCAAAGGAACAATATATCAGTTCTTTAATTACAGGAGGATCATCAAGCTCCTGATTTTTATTTGCAGGGGGAGGGAAATACCCTCCATCAGTGCCACAGGCTTCCCGGTTGGTTTCACGCTACCGGCACAAGAACAACCGCCTCACCGCAGTCTGCTGCTGCTCTCTGCTGCTTCCCGTTGAGGTTAGTGGGGGCAGAGGAGATCTGGAGATGGCCAAGGAAAGAAAAGAAAGGGTTGTTTTCAAGGCAAAGCAAAATGCTGATGCAGAAGAACACTGAAATGATTAGATTTGCCACGCTGGGGAATCTCACAGGAGTATCGGTGAGCGGTATTGGAAAAAAATGCCGTCCCTCACTGCTCGCCTGGAACTGGGTTGTCGTGGCAATTTGTGCTTTCCTCAGAAAGTAAGAAAATAACTTATTACTTGTTTCCCTTTCTAATTCCCACTGCAAAGGAAGTTATCTAACATGAGTCATTTTCTATCTTTTCGCTACCACAGACACCAGATAATGAAGCCTGAGTCCCTCTACCATAAAAAGAGGGTGGAAAGAAAGAGCAGACTCCCCGTGACTGTGTTTCTTGACTCCTTCTGTTCCAGGACCTGTATCTAGGAGGTCTTCCTAGATGTGTGAGCTCCATCTCAGGCATGGGTAGAGTCAGCAAGTCCTACCTTTCATTATAGCTGCTGCTGAGCATCTCTGGGAAATTTTAACCCTGCTATGACTGGAATTTGCCCAGCTATGGCACAGGAGTAGCAGCATTTACCACATAACAGTGTGCTAAGTTATTGTGCTCAATGTTAACTACTAAAAATGTTCTGGACTACTGTTATTACCAGGACTGTACATGTCATTCAGATACAGCGTAGGAAACACTCGGAGGAATCGGAATTTAAATGCCACTCCTTGGTTCACTACATTCAATTTATCATCTCTGTTTTCCTCCCTGTGCTGCTTTCTAGAGCAGTATTGCAAGTAGCAAAGCACAAGCTCTTCATTTTGTACACAGCACCTGATCATTGCTTTAGGAACATACATTTCCATGTCTTTGTTTTTTAGAGAGATTAATACATAACTTTCTATGCTGATAAAATAAGGTATTGTGGTGAGATTCACCTTCCCCCCCCTTCCCACATCTTCAAACTGCCAGTGAGCGCAGCAAACTGAATTCCCTTAGGCTTGTGAAAAAAGTAGGTCAATAGAGTCCAGGCTTTCTAAACATGCTCTTCTCTAAAATGCACCTCCTAGGAAAGAATCACCCAAGTGTACCAGCTTGAGCAATAGATGAAGATCCCTTAAAAGCTGCGTTAAAAACTTGCAGAAAACCAGACACCTTTCTCCTGCTGCCCCTTGAGGGCATTTTGCACCAGCTTCTGAACCCTGAGGACTCTTTGTGAACCAAATATCAGGAAATAAATTGATCTTTCAAGTCAACAGGAGCAGAATCTGGCCTCAAAGAGAGCTTTTAAAACTCTTTCTCGTAGTAAACTCATCTTGAACTAAAACAAGCCCCAACCAACAGTAAACTCGCTTATTAAATGTTTAGTTCTTGCTTTAAATGATGAACGTATTTTGAAATAAAGCAGATTTCAAGCATGTTTTCTGTATATTTTAAAGGCTAGTTATGATATGTGACTACTGAAAAATGACCATGAAAACTCTGCTGGTTGGATTGAACACAAGTGGCCGTGTATTGGGAACGATGTCACCGTACCCCATCAGACCAGCTTCAGGGGCTGCAGAATGATTTTTCTGTCAACCTATAAATTCTAGAGCAACACCAAAACTGTTGTGATTTTTCTTACTAAATAATTCATCTATCACAAAGCACGTATATAACCAGGCCCATGAATCACTAAGCACGTAACAATCGCAACTAATGGCATTTCTTCTTGTAAGGCTAAAAATAGGGTTGACTTTGTAATATTTGAATATAATCTTGTTCAAAATTTTCCAGTGCTGTCTCAAAGCAGTCTGGTTTGAAATTTACAATTCCAACTTGGGAAGTTTCCCGGATCAGACTTTTTGGCTGAAGGATTGCTTTTAATCACGTTTCGCAGTTTTAATTCTATTAGGGTTATTAATATCACGGAAAGTAATAAATTGGTTTTGTAATGAACTAGAACAGGGCTCATAAACGGTGCTTAAAGTTGTTGCTCTTTATACCGGGAGCGGAGAGATGCAGCAACACATAAATTCAGCAAGAGCAGGCAAAAGAAGCAACTTTATTAATTTCTAACCCCGTTTTCTATCCCCTAGCCCCACAGGGCGATGGGTCAGTGATCACCCATCTCCTAGGGGGACTGCCTAAAGTCCTACAGCACCCATTGCAAAATATTTTTCCAATGTACCATAAACAGAACTCAGCAAAACACCAGGTGTTGGTCCAGCTTACACAAACCATCGTACTGTTTCTCATAATGCTGGTGAGAAAGGCAGGGTTCTCACCCAATATTTTAAGAAAATCCCTCTGCTAGCAGCTTTTCAGCATCCACATAAAGTGATGCAATTGCCATTAAAATTACTCCAAGCCATATGTATTCTACCTTCCTAAGCAACAACTGTAACACATCCAAACTGGCTAAATTATAACACAGAGTATTCCATTTTTTCAAACCTTTGTGGCTTCCTCTCACACATTTTTAACTGCTGAACAGATAGTTAAGTTTTCTGTAAGACAACTTCAACCACCGCTAATTTAAAGGATCTGGATCATTTCTCACTGGAACTCAGACAAAACCACACTCTTTTCCAGCCTGCTGCACCAAGCTCTGGTGCTACAGGGACATTGTTACTTCCTACAAACCTATCGCAGTGCGTTTGCCAGAACATTGCAGTGTGTTAGCATAAATAATTATGGGTAAACTACATTCATCTCTGAGTAATAAATATTTTGTGAGACATTAATCCTCTTCATTTCAGCTACAGTTGCTCTCTTTACTCATCCACAAAGGTCAGTAACTGACATCGAGGGTCCCAATCATTAATGCAAATGTTGATGTTCTACCACACATGTGCTTTATTTAAAAGACTTAAATGCAAACACAGTAACGACATCTTGGTCTTTCTAGAAATCAAAAAGCTCTTTTAAATGAACCTAGAAGCTATGAGTGACAATTTTTATTCCATGTCCCCTTCACTGTAACACCAAAGCTGCCACTTTTTCTTAGGTGTATCTGAACTGAACAATCATAGAATCACAGAATTGTCAGGGTTGGAAGGGACCTTAAAGCTCATCCAGTTCCAACCCCCCTGCCATGGGCAGGGACACCTCCCACTAGAGCAGGTTGCTCACAGCCCCAGCCAGCCTGGGCTTAAACACTTCCAAGGATGGGGCTTCCACCACCTCTCTGGGCAGCCTGTTCCAGTGTCTCACCACCCTCATAGGGAAGAAATTCTTCCTCACGTCCTGAATCGACTTACCTCTAGTTTTAATCCATTCCCTCCAGTCCTATCACTGCCCCACAACCTAAAAAGTCCCTCCCCAGCTTTCTTGTAGGCCCCCTTCAGATACTGTAAGGCCACAATAAGGTCTCCCTGGAGCCTTCTCTTCTCCAGCCTGAACAACCCTAACTCTCTCAGTCTGCCCCCCTAGCAGAGGTGCTCCAACCCTCTGATCATCCTGGTGGCCCTTCTCTGGACACATTCCAGCACATCCATAGCCTTCCTGTAACAGGGGCTCCAGAACTGGACACAGTGCTCCAGGTGAGGTCTCATCAGAGCAGAGTAGAAGGGGAGAATCCCCTCCCTGGACCTGCTGGCCACGCTTCTCTTGATGCAGCCCAGGACACGATTGGCCCTCTGGGCTGCAAGAGCAACTGATGGCTCATGGTGAGCTTCTCAGCCACCAACACTCCCAGGTCCTTTTCTTCACCACTGCTCTCAAGCCAGTCACTGCCCAGCCTATATTGGTGCCTGGGATACAATACAGCCCAAGAGAGCACAACGGGACATCCACTTAAATAAATATGCATTTTTTGGGGTGAAATCAACTCTTAGAATTATTAACTTACTTTTCAGTAGCAAACATCATTAAGGAGTTACAGTAAAAGTCAATTTAAGTTAAATTGCCGAAGTAAATAATATATGAAACAAATTCTCCTTTTTTTCAGGCAATGTTGGTCTAAACCAGAGACCTGAGGGCATCCAAACTATACTAAGAAATGCCTACATTTCATCCAACAGTAACACGCATCAGGGTGACCTCTAATTAGGGTTTGCAAAGAGATTCAGACATCAAGGATCTTTCTACTGCTATTAGATTCTTGGAGGGGACTACGTAGTCAACTCACACTTTTCTGCTTTACTTTTCTTGCCTCTAGAATGATTCCACAAAGGTGTTTCATCAGAAATTTTAAATCAGTAACACTTCTGAGCGCCGGAAGAATGAAATCTGGGTTCCTGTTGTCCTTTTCCAGAAAGCGTCAGTAATGGAAGGAGCATCGACAGGTTTGAGGACACTTACAGCTGAAGAGTACTAGGCTTAGGCAACTTCTTCAAACCTGACAATCCCTGCTTCTTCTCACCCCCACTCTAGAGAAATCCCATCTTTCTCCTCCTGAACTCCACCCCACCCGCTCCACTGAAACTGGATTCCTCAAATCTCTCCTTGACTTGGTACATCTGCCAGAAAATGAACCTTTTCCGTACTCCACTGTCCCGTTCAGGACTCCACAGGAGTCTTGAGAAACCAAAATCTGTTTGTGCCTGACAACTTTTGTGTGCAGAGCAAGCACAAATATGCAAAACCAAAGATAAACACAAAAGATTCTACCTAATGCTGCTACACACTCAGAATTACAGTAGAACAACCACACAAAGCAAGGTGAGGATGGAGCAAACTTCATGGTTGGAACTAGATGATCTTTAAGGTCCCTTCCAACCCTGACAATTCTATGATTCTCCTTAAGTCAATTATAGGTCAGAGTTGCCTCCAGGTTTCTCTGAAGAGTAGAGAAAAGCACACGGGACATCGCTCCAGAGCAAGACGAGATCAAGAAGGGGACACAGCAGCTTATTTTTCAGACGCTGCTCATCAAGAGCAACTGGGAATATCATTTCTTTTGAGTATCTGCATCTACTATTAATTTACACTGGGAAAAAAAAAAAAAGAAAGAACCATGCTGAATCTGTGTCCACCTGAAGGTTAGCGAATGGTATGTCTCCTAGTGATAAAAATACTATGATATATAAAAATATTTAAGTGCAATGAGCTGCCTAAAACATAACTGCATTGCTAGTCACCAAATTTCACTGAAACAAGTACTAACCAACCCATGTGCTACAACCTGGAGGAGAAGGCAGTACCAGAGTAACAGTATTTCTTGGGGTACAACCACTAGTGCTGCGCAGTCTCTGGCGAAACGTTTGTCAAACATACAAAAAGGTATAAAAGTGAAATATAGTAATTAAGACCTGGGTTTTATCGATTGCGTGGCTTAAGTAATTTTTCACAGCAAACATAAGATTTAATAAGTATAAGTAGTTAAAGATCCTGACTTGGCTGTAGTCATTAGCATGTAATTGAACTGGTAAAAAAGATCAGTTAAACCTATGTTGATTACCACCTTATCTTTGAAAGGCAATTAAGGACCTCAATCATTGCAACAAGATTTGATTGTGCAGCCTTTATTGGACATTGATCTTTCAGCAAAGCACAGTTCCATTTTCCATTCATTTACAGTAACACAGTTTAACTCTGATACCCGAGCCCGTTGACCTAGGTAAGATGAAATGCTAAGCGCTCGTTTAGGTTAAGATGCCCCCAGTAGTCATTACTGTTTAAAAAGCCTGCGACAAGAAGGAGCTACCTGATCCTCTGGGCTTAGACTAAGGTTTCATTTAGCTGAAGCAGTTGTTAAGTGAGGTGAAACAAAGCTCTTCTGCCTTTTACTGTCATCTCTCACTCATTTAAACATCATCCTGGAATGCAGCAGAGAGATAATTAAGGTAAGACTTACAAGACAGACTACACTTTATTTCAAATGGAAATGGTGCAGATCAAATCTGTAAAAAGTTAGGAGGGTCATTTTGTAGTTCAGTCATCTATAAAAAAAAAATGTATCAACGTTACACACACATAGAACACGTACTAAAAGAAAGCTGCTAATTAAAACAATTACAGATGCATTATTCTGGACCAGAGGATCTACCAAAGCCTTGTTCCCCACAAGCTTTTTGAACAGAGGAACTACCAAAGCCTCGTGCCCTAGAAGTTTTGTCTTTCAAAGCAACAGAGTTAGGAGACAACCCAAAAGGACCTTACAGGAGAGAGAGCAGTTGAGCTGCTACCTGTGCAAATAATGCATCTGTGAACAACTAACCTGCTAGAAGCTGACATTTAAAGCCCACTTCGGGGACACCCTTTAGTTCAAGCATTCGGACTCCTCCACAGCACACACTCATCCTCAGCTGCCACCCCCATGTTCCTCTGAGCCTCACAGAAAGTTTTCAGACAAGATGGTTTGATGGCCCTCGACATTCCCATCTTGTGCTCAAGCCAAAATTTATGTTAAGTGATAAAAAAAGATACTAAGCAACACGGGGGAAAAAAAAAAAGAATGTAAGCCAGATAAAGTATTATACCTTTGGCAGGCAAGTAGGTTTATATTCATACTTGACAATTATTTTTTATCATGATTTAGTAACTCAAGGCTTATCTCTTCTAGTGTCTTTTCCCTCTTCAGTACAGGTCACACACAAGCCTTAAAGAAACGAATGAATGATGCTATATTTGCACTCTGCCCTCAGACATCTTCTAGTTCATCCTTTAGCATGATCAACTTCATAAGAGCAAGAGGTCTATTGATTTTCATGTAATACAAGAAAATATTACATTTGCTTAATTGTTACACAGTGAGATCATTGAGCAAGAAATCAAGTCTCTATTTAATGCTGCAAGCAGCGCAGAATCACGGTAATCAATAGGGTAGTTTGTCAAAGATGTTCTCCAAGGAGACTCGCCCATCGCTGTGCGGACAAGGAGTCGTGTTGCCTGCCTTTATTGAAAAACAGGTAAGCAAAGTCAGCAGTGCCCATTATCAGAAATCAAACGAGCTGCAGTGAGTGGAGGTGCAACTCCGATGAAGAGCTGTATTTATAGCCTGGTAATTAAAAACCATTTTATCAGCCTTGCGTTGAGACTAAACCTTTACGGCGAGGTATTGACGAGACCCGTGGCAATGAATGAGCAGTATTTGACTTTAAACTTATGAGCTGCAGTTATTTAACTCCATCCAATACAGCAAAAATCGCTTTGAGGGAAATGCTAACAGCCATTTCTATTATTAATGAGGCTTCTTACAGTAGCATCTCCTCATTTCTGAGACCCATTTAACTTGTGCCAAGCATATTCTCCAAAATTAAACAAAACGGCGCAAGCGCTTCTCTGATTAAAGTGTTATTTAGTGTTGCTTTTAGAAAACCCACATGTAGTGCTTCATTAAGTGGGAAACAGTTCTATTATCTGGAATTAAGTAAAAAAGAAAAAACCAAACCAACAAACAACAAGACAAACCAAAACCCACAAAAGTATTTAAATGAAATTATACTGTAGTCATGGCTTGATAATCATTTATTTAGGAATAGCTATCAGCCTCCAAAACCACTACCTACCCGGTTTACATTCATCTTCCTACTTCTGAAAATGAGAATAATCAACTTCTGTCACCAGACGTGGGATTTGGAACAAAAAGCATTATTTGTTGGCACTAAAAGTAAGCACCAGTAATGTTTCCTGTACAGGTGTTTCTGTTGTTTGAACTTACTCTCCAATAATTCCGTATTTCCGCTATCCAAATCATTCCCTGAAAGCTTTTTTGTTGCCCTGGTTTCCAACTGAATTTCAGTCATTCCATCACTGTACATGCCCCTCACAGCTGGAGAAAGCAGTTATTCTGCAGCAAAAAAAAAAATGATGGTAATATTAATCTCGTTCTCCTGTATTAATTAAAAATATCAGTAATTTGTAAGTTAGTGCAGTGGACTAAGTCTTTTAGTTTACTTAGGTGTTGTTACTTACCTGTAAAGCAACTGAAAGAAAAAATGTATCAATGCAGATATCTAGAGTTCAAGAACTGCAAAAGATCCACACACAAAACATATTTTAACTCTTTTATTTTACTACCATTTGAAGAGATGTGATACAGCCATTTTTAATTTCTTCAGGCACTATTTTTCCCCAAGTCTTCCGGGCAATTGCAATTTAGTCAGTGCCACGGATTCCTTCAAACATCCCTGCAACTGTGACAATTAACGCGTTACGAAACATCTCATCGAGAGCCTAAACCTCAACAGCTCAAGTCTTTCCAGAGCCAGCCTGAAAACGGCTGGTGCATTCCCAGTTTCCTTGCCCAGACACTACAATTCAGCTCTCCGGGTCACAAGTTTGTGCAGCAGTGCTCGTCACTGACTGCAATAAATTCTAACACCCTTAGAAATATTAATTCTTCTCCCAAGGTTTCTACTTTTTCAACTTCACTGACCTCTGCCAAAACAAATCTCTTGGGACCAAGAAGCCCACAAAGCATTCTGAAGACAGAATGTTTAAAAACCCCACGACAGCATGTTTAAAAAAATAAAAAGTTGCCTTCAGTTCTTTTTAGTCAAAGGGAGTAGATCTTTGGAGCAGCTGTAAACACAGAAACCCACCAAATGACAGGTACTGGAGGGCGTGATTTCAGTACATGGCGCCTTCATCTTCTTTATTTAGAAAATAAATAGTAACGGGGCCATGACTCGTATGAACAGTCTCTGTGACACTGACAAAGAACCAGGAGCCAATTCCATAGAGCAAAGTTGGGATGCCTAAGAAAAGACAAAAACACGTTACATACCGAAACAACAAGCCAGGAAAATTCAAACCACCTATTAATAGTAAAGAATAATGACTCCAAAATGAAATGAGGGGAAAAGCATTCCTGTAGGAGCTGCCTTATTAACCTTTTGCCTTTACTGAAATGCTTACAAGGAGCTGTCAGCACGCAACACCCTTCCTGTGTATCAAGCACGCACAAATCAGAAAGCAGCTTAAAAAAAGCAGCAAATACAGAGGAATTCAGAGAATAAAAAGGAAGCAAGATGATAGCAGTGTGAAAGAAGTGAAACACGGTCACATATACAGCCTGATTTCCACCGATTAAAGAAAAATAATATACTTATGAACAGTAAAATGCAAACTCCCTGGGCACCCACTTGGGTAGCGGTTCAGAGTTTGTGTAGCAAGAGCAGAGAGCAGGAAAACAGGCAGTGACTTCACAGATCAACGTGAAGCTGCTCCTGGGAAAGTCAGACCAGTAGTCGAGATTCCGACAAAACTGGAGTGAGTAGAGAGGTGTTTCTGTAGAAAATGCCATCATTTTTAGCACAGCCAAGTTACCCAGCTATTAGGGAAAACAGTATTTTACTTAATACAGGGGGGAAAATGGAGATGGATTTAGGCCCTGAATTCAGTAAGGTATAGAAACACCAGATTTAACATGCTTAAAGTTACCCAAGTGCTTAAACTACATTCTCAGAAGAGAGAGATGAGTTGACTTTTTCATCACACTCGCTGATCATTTACATCTGAAACATGCTGGGTAGCTGCAAGAAAGATGGAGAAGATAAAAGGTCTGACTGGGGCAGGGGGGGGAAGAAAATCAGATTTGAAGTTACTATTAAGGAATCAATATTTGTGATTGTATTTTCTCACTCTTGTCAGTTGGAAAGATCAAAAAATGAAGACTGGCAGACAGGGAGTGTAAAAAGTCACTGCAGACTCGCAAAGGCACGTGGGTTTACTTTTTAAAATGAAATACAAAAAGAATTGGGTGCAATTAGTTATGCCTGTCACCCGTTAAACAAGTGCTATACGCATAGATTAAGTTTTGAATAGTAATATATTTCAAAACTTAGATCTAAGCCCATTTTTATATTCCTAAGGTACAGAGAGAGCGTTTTTATTGATAAGCATTTATATTCAGCAGCACTTCAGGATCAAGCACAGCCAGAGTCCTCTGTGACATTCGGCTTTGCCTCTGCCTAAGGTGCAAAAACCGACCCCAGGTGCTGTCCAAGAAACAAGCTGTTTTGCTGGTGTGTTTGCTTCGAGGACAGACTTTCATCCACGGGAATGTGACATAGATTTTTAGAACAGAAAACGATCCATCCCGACTGATGTCAGCCACCTAAGTAAGAAGCGCTGGCTCGTTTGCTTCCTAGGCGGTTCAGTTTTTCTCCCTCGCCACCGGACAGCGCAACAGCAACTCGGTCAAAACCCCGCAGAGGATCGATTTACAGCTCTCAGCTCCCACGGCTCGAGCATTTCGTGTTTCCTGTTCCGTGTAACTCGGAGCACGGGGAGGACGAGGCGCCCCAGGCGGGTTCACCCACCTCAGACTGAGGAGAGAGGAGCCGCCCGGCAGGTCCGCGCTCGCAGCCCCCGGCCCGACTCCAGCCGACACGGCTGTCGCCTTACCGCCTCTGCCTCCCTTTCCCCTCGGCCAGCCCGCCTCCAGTGCCTCCAGCACCTCCCTCTACCCTCCGGCTGCAGGAGCCGAGGGGACTGCGCTTCTCCGCCCGCCTCACAACCGCCCAGGGAAGCTGGGGGGGACGCGGCGGAGCCGTCCGGGGCCGCGACTCACCGGCGTTGAGAACCTTGAGGGCGGTGAAGGCGGCGTTCTGCAGGGACAGGTCCTGCGGGGCGGCCCGGGAGCAGTGGTACTTGATGAAGGGGAAGCAGCCGGTGCGCAGGATGTGGTAGTTGGCGCCGTTCACCCGCCAGTTGAAGTGGGAGAGGCCGAACTGGTCGTTGCGCACCGCGCTGTACTTGACGCAGTACGAGGTCCAGTGGGGAAGGCCGCGCTGCCGCAGGTGCTGGCTCAGCACCTCCGAGGCGGCCGGACGGGGCGACACCGCCGGTCCCCGCCACAGCAGCAGCCCCACGGCCGCTTCGTGCAGCCGCCTCAGAGCCCGCATGCCGCGGGGTGTCCCCGGTGTCCCGTCCTCCCCGCAGCCGCCCCGAACCGACGGCTTCAGCCGGCGCGCCTGCGCCCCCTCCGCGCCTGCGCCCCGCCGGAGGGCGGGAAGAGGCGGCGGCGGCCGAGGGGTCACCCCGGCGGCGGCTGCGGGATGGGGCCGGCCCTCGGCTGTGGGTGCGAGGGACCCTCCGGGGTGTGCGGCTCCGTGAGGGGAAGGGCAGGGCAGGGGAGACGCGGCAAAGGCCACCCCGGAGCCCTCGGCGCTAGGCTGAGGTGGGAGCCCGGCTGAGGGTGTCCCGAGAGGCGAGTCGGCCTGCCTGGCACCGGGCGAGAGAAGGGCCGGGCACCTACCTTAGCCCTCCTTACGGTGAGTCAGGACACCACAAAGAAAAAGAAAATAAAAAAAATCCAACCATTACACGTTCAGAAAGGGTTTTGTTGGCGGTGTGCACGGCCAGGGTGTTGCTGCAGCATCAACCACGCTAACCCATACCAAGCATTTAGCTGAAAGGTGTCACTCTTCATTGAAACTGACAGTAGTATCGGGTTAAAAATAAGCCTTTGAAAGCACCAGACCCCCTTTGAAGAGAAATATTTTAAAATCATAGCCGATAGTCTATGATACGATGCTTCTAAATAAAAGCAAAGCTTTTGAACCATTCTATTTGAGGAAAAAAAGAAGGCTGCGGAAGAGTAAACCAAGAAATGGGAAGAGATTTTTCCTTTAATAGTTGCAAGCAATATCCCAAACTCAGCAATCTTAAACCATTGAGCTATGAATGCGCTAATTAATCAATTACTACCCAACAACGTACCCTGTTTGCTGTAATGTACTACATGGGTGTAGAACAAGTAATTACTAATCATCGTCAGTAACAAATCTGACTCGAGTTCACCTTCCTATAATTAATAGTGCATATAGTTCACTTTAATATCTTTCTTTATTAGTAGCAACAACGAGGACGGAAGAGAAGTTGGAAATCAGAAGCCATGGCTCACTATGGCAAAGGGCTGCACTAACAGATTACACCCTGATAGTGATATTCTGCTGTTACATTTCATGGTCAAAATTATTTCCTGTATAAATGCTGCCTATAAAGTGGATATAGGACAATGAAATTGATTTTTTAAATTTATTTCAGGATATTTTGTTGTTAGCTTTGTGTTGCTCTTATCATTGAAACTGCAAGGAGAAAGGAAAAGCCCCTCAGCCTCTGGCAGCGTAACCTCACCCTGGTGAAGTGCACGTAGATACAAATAGAATGAAGTAGCATCTGTATTTACAAATGCGTAGGAAAACATCACATCCTTCAAAAGTATGCACAAATCATGAGCAAACATCCTGCAGGTGAGGCTGGAAGTGTTACAAAGCATTCTTCCAACTGTCTTCTGTTAATAATATTTGGTTGTGCTGTTCAGGTCATTGGATTCTGGTATAATCTGATCATTTTTACATCAAACAGGCTCCTGAAACACACATCTTTGTAATGAAGCTGAAAACTAGTCTAACTATTCTTCAATCCAGATAATGTACTGAAATACATTGGTGAAGGTTGTCAGTGAGAGCTGCTCATCTTTAGTGCCTGATTGCTGTAACAAAATCCATAGTCTCAGGTCATTAGTGACAGAAGCAGAGGGAATGGCCTCAAGCTGAAACAAGGTGGCTTTAGACTGGACACTAGGGAAAAAATCTTCACAGAAAGAGCGGCGAGATATTGGAATGGGCTGCCCAGGGAGGGGGTTGAGTGGCCATCCCTGGGTGTGTTTAAGCATCGCTTAGATGCAGTGTTGGGGGAGATGGTCTAGGGGTGAACTTGTAGCATAGGGTTAATGGTTGGACACGATGATCCCAAGGGTCTTTTCCATCCTAAATGATTCTGTGATTCTGTCTAAAATGAAACAGATACCGTAAGGGAGTAGCTCAGAGCTCGGAGAGGTGACCTGTTACATGGGTGCATCACTGTCAAATGCTGAGAACCAGGTTAGTCTTAAAATTACAGGGATTTGTTACCTTAACTTCAATGGAAGGTGGTAAATTCTCCTGAACCATCCATTTGAATGAGGTATCGGAGATGGGTCAGGAAATGGGGATGATGAACACTTTATCCCAGAAGACATCTGGAAGTGGTTGTGCTGATGAACTGCTCCTTGCTCAGAGTTGTCATTCTACAAATGTGGAAACTTGAGCCAAATGCCCCTTTGGCATTTTTTGGGGTTTTTTTTTTCCAGGGCTTTCAACCCAAGAAGGGAGACCCGGTTTCCAGTATCAACTCTAGGTGATGTTCTCTCAGGAGAATGACCTGAAATAGGTAGCATGCACGTTACAGACAATGTCAGTTCTGGCAAAAAACAAACCCATGAAGTGCGCTCCACTGAACACACATCTTCATCTGCAGCTTTGGCCCATCAAAAGCATGAAACCTTTATTTTAATTGTCTGCATCTTTTGTAGTTGATGCCAAACCCCACTGCCTCCACCTCCTTCCACAAGCATTCCTCCACACCTTACAGCTGAGGAACCAGACCAGGCTTTTGCTGTCCTCAGATGCAGAATTCTGGGGCAATTTTTGATGAGCAGCCATGTCTGGGCTTCCTTTTATCTCTCAGTTGGCACTTGCTCTGTTTTCTTACCAGCTGAGATCATGTTCTGAATTTCAGCCTATAGCTCAAGAACTCTGTTATTCCTTTAGTGAGTGGGAATAAATAATCCAGGAGAATCATGACTATATTTCTTATCTCTTTCTTATCTTTTTTTTTTTATTATTATATATTTTTTTATCTGCTCTTTGGCTAAAAAACATAACATTTTTGGCCCCAGCAGCAAGGGCGTTGAATGTGAGAGACTCAAAAGCAGCGTCAACCCTTCCATCAGCTCCAACGCTCAGAAGTGTTCATAGTAATTAAAAACTTTTTTCCCCCCCCTCAAAATACATTTCACACTTTGCACAGACTGAGAAATCTCTCTCACCACGGGAAATTTGAGGTCACTTGTTTCCTGCTAAAACAGGTACAGTTTTCTTTTGTCAGAATAGAACAAAGACATAAGGAAGTGCAGGTTTCATTTCCTCCTAGGACACTGCAGGCTATTAAGTGCCAGTGAACTAATGAGCCTCTCAGACCTTATGTTGTTCTGGCTTGGATTGAGGCTTCCTTTTCCTTAACCCTTCAGAAACTGTCTGACTCCTAGGGTGGTACTACCCAGTTCTCCTTTCCCCTCCCAGAATCTTGCTTCTGCTGGCCAAACTGGGACACGAGGCAGCCTGGGGATGAAGCTGGTGAGGAATCTGCAGAGAGCAGTAAAATAGCAGAGAGCGCGTAATAAATGCAGGGAGGAAAATGAACAACAGACTGTTCTGCAGCCCCTCAAAGCAGAACTGAGAACAAATTTATCTTGTTGGAAGAACTAATAAGCAAATTACACTGTGCTTTTTGGCATATTATTTCTTGGCAAGTGAGAGATCATTGTTGTACCTACCACAGCCAAAAATACCTCTGTTACTTTCATTTCTCACCATAAAGACTTCCAGGAACTTCATTCCTTGGCTAAATTTCACTGTAGGAAAATCTGTGTGGACTCCAGTATATCCAAACCCAAGACCATATTGAGATTACATGCAAGAAAGGATGAAACCCAAGAATTAAACAGAAATTATTCATTTAGATTTTTATTTGAAACAGGGATCAGCATTTACGCAAACATTCTCATCTGCATTTAATTACTTTTGTGACCAAAGTAGAAGAGAAAAAGGCTAAAACAAAAGATACCATAGGAAACTAACGCATCAAAGGCTCAGGCATCGGACAAACTGGGCACTGCTCTGCTGCAACTGCTTGGTCACATTCATTATTGGTCTTAAAAAGTGGGTTTTGCCTGATTTTTCAGGGAATTGAACTGAAACTTGCTGTGCTTGGGACAATGTTATCCATCCAGTGGAGAAGACACTCTTCTAAATGCAAATTTAGAATGTGCTGTCTCGGAGATATTGAAGATTGCGATGGATCATTTTCCAAATGTAACCATTGCCCTTTTACACCACACTGCACAGCAATGGGCAGAAAAAAAAAATCACCAGTATCTGAAGTACAGAATCTGATGGACAGATAGAGCTGCAAAAGTCATGATGTGCTGAGGATCACAGTGCAATTCTGATGGTCCTCTCAGAATCCATTGTTGAACTAATGCTGTTACTAATGCTGATTTGAAAATGAACTGCTGCAAAAATCCGTACTTAACACAGGAAGTTGTGGAACGATAATGGACAATGAGTTCTGAAGAGGAATCTGGGTTGCTTTACTGGTAAGATGGCATTTAAGTGGATTTATTTATAGGCAGAAGTAACAGTGGACCAACCTTCATATCAGAAGCCTGTAGGGAATTTAGGGTTCACAGAATCCCAGCATGGTGGGGGCTGGCAGGGCCCTCTGGAGCTGATCTGGTGCCACCCCCTGCTCCATCCAGCAGGGTCACCCAGAGCAGGGGCCCAGCAGCGCAGTGTCCAGCCGGGGTGGGAATCTCTCCAGACAAGGAGACTCCACAGCCTCTCTGGGCAGCCTGGCACAGGCTCCCACACCCTCACACCAAACAACTTTCTCCTCCTGCTCAGCTGGAACCTCCTGGGTCCCAGTTGGTGCCCGCTGCCCCTTGTCCTGCATCTGGACACCACTGAGCAGAGTCTGGCCCCATCCTCTTGCCCCCTGGGGCCCTTTAGCTCTTGCTCAGCATTGCTCAGCTCCCTTCTCAGGCTGCTCTTCTCCAGCTGAAAAGCCCCAGGGCTCTCAGCCTTGCCCCAGCACAGAGATGCTCCAGCCCTTCAGCATCTTCCCAGCCTCTGCTGGACTCTTGTCCAGTAGTTCCCTGGGTTATAGGACTCTTTGGTGGACGACAATCTCCTGGTCTATTCAGTGACAGAGTGTGATCTACTAATGAGATTTTAAAACCAGATCCTGTACTTGGGAACAAGAGCACGAACATCGGGGCATTTATCAGGAGCCTCTCCTACTCCATGGCTTATTTTTGTGAAAAAAGGGATATTCTTCTAAACACCACACTCAGAACTCACGGCAAGGTGCTGTCTCGGTTTGTATCGCTTCCCACACCGACACAGAAGGGAAACCAAACCTGTTCTTACAGATGAGGAAGCATTTCCAGAAGCATAAAAAAATAAGGCACTTAAACATTTCCCGTTAACTATTCTTGTAGAGCATCTGCTTTCAAAGGTTGTTTTTCTTCTTCCAATTCCAGTTTGTTTTCTGCTGCAATTCCTAGAACGGCTTCGATACCTCGAATTGCCATCTGTAAGAGATTCAAGGAATAGAAGTTACTTAACAGGCATCATCAGGGACTCCAGCAGCCAGCACGCAGCTGGTTGGACTCGCCTTGCAAAGGTAACCAGGGTTACCCAGGGCGGGCTGCACCAATTGAATCCACTGTCACTCTGGGGACAGTTGGGGAAGTTATTAGTAAATATCTACAGACCTCAGGTAAATGAAAAATATAATTTGGTGACAATTCCTTCTAATTAACTAGCAGGTGTTTTATTTCATGTATGTAAATCATTGTTAACTCACTATGAAGCTCCCTTTTATATTTCTCTTCAACAGCTGCTTTTCACTCCCTCACATTGAGACAAGGGGGTTGGTTTTTGTTTTGTTTGTTCTGGAACATGCTGAAATTTAATTATATCTTCTCTAAAGCTGTCATTTCACACTCTGCTTGTCAGAGGAAAATGGAGTCACGCTGGAAAGGATCAGAAGTAAATGATGCTATGTGATTTAAGATACAGATCTGTAACAGTGCTCCCCTTCACCTTTCTAAACGCTCTTTAAAAACTTCTTATAAAGTTCAGGGTGAGAGAATTTAGCAAAAGAATTTCCTCTGGAAAATTCAGCTACTCTTTGGACTTGACTTGGGATATGAACGGCGGGGTGAAAGATGTGAACTAACGGGTTAAGGACTCGCTGGCCGCCTGCTTAAAAGAAATCAGTGTTCATCATCTAAGGAGCTATTATAAACTGAGAAGTTTGTTTCTAATTTGAGATTCCCACCTTGACGGCGTCCCTTTAAAAGAAAACAGACAATTGTGACAAGAACTGTCTGAGGCGGTGCCAAGAGCTCCTTTGCTCTTCCAAAGGACAGTCGGGAGCATCACGTGACAAATCCCTTCACGCTCAAGTATGTCTCTTTTCAAAGAAAAAAGTTTCAAACTTAAATTTAACTAACGGGTTCATTGGGAGACTTACTATATTGACCTAGACACTGCAAAATACATACTGCGAACAATAAAAAAGGAATGGTTTAGCACTTGTTTGTGATACAGCATGAGGTATTTTCAGCCCTTGTACAGAAATTAACCAGGATCGTTAGTTAATTAACACCTCACCTTAAAATTGGTCTCGCCTTGCATATTAGGTGGTGATATTTCTTGATGGATGATGAAGAGATTGCGAGCAAAGGTCACTAGGACCCCCTGGAGATCCTCTCCGATTGTTCTGTTAATGATATCCAAACAAATGAGTTTACCAATGATTCCCTTCACATGCTTAAAAACAATTGCCCTCTCATTTGTGCCTGTCTGGTGATGGAATTTAATGAGTATTTTCAATCTCACAAGGTGGCAATCTTCAGGGAGATATGAAAGATGAGGCCCCATTTTAACTTGTCAACAGAAAGGATTTGTGTAATAAATAATTTTTATTAATCAACATAGCAGAAGTACGCAGGAAGGTTTCAGCTGCTCCAAGTAAAAAGCTACCACTGAGTTAGGACTCGGGCATTAGAACACTTCAAACACCTTGTTTAGTTCAGGAGAACTGTTGCTTCTGCCCCCGATTTGTGAAAGACATCTGAAAGATGATCTGGTGGTATCCAGCTGGTGATCCAGAAGGTACCGTTGTATTTCTTACCAGGGGAGCAACCACTGATGTATCTCCAAAGGAGTTAGCAAGAATGTAGGTAGGATGCAGCACCTCTAACCTAAGGGCTTCATTCTCCACGGTACGTGGCTAATGGAGAGAAATCACACAGATGGGGAAAAGCCAACCCAACAGTTCACTGGCCCCAAAAAGGGCTGGTCCTGCTTCTCTCCGCAGCTCCTTGCCATCTATCCTGCACAACTCTGAGCTGGATCAGCTCCTGGGGAGCTCTCCAAGTGCCAGAGACACTGCAAAAGGAGGGTCAGGAGGGAGGAGGATTGGGTCAGGGAAGGAAAGAGCTCATCTCTCAGCAGCAGTGGGTGCTTGGAAGAGCTCAGCAGCTCAAGGGAACACTTTCAGACGCCTAAATCACTTCTTAAATGGTTCAGAGAGATATTTTACTAGTTCTTGTGTAGCCATTTTCTTTCAAATGTGTCTTGGACACGTGAGCTGCCTACACTGACTGCAGGTGAGTGCAGTGTGGTACAGAAACATCTAAGCTTTGAACAAATCTGACTCACTTCTTCACTGCCTACAGCCTCATCCACAGGGAGCTCAGCACAGGCTGAATCACAGCCCTAGAAACAATCTTCAGGATTCATTTAGTCTGTTCCTTGTGCTAGGGCAGGATCAATGCTACTTACATCATCCTGACAGAGGTCTGTCTGATCTGTTCCTAACCACTCTCAGTGACGACCGCACCAAACAATCTCATGAGTTCTTCACTTCCCTTACTACCAGAAATTTTTCTCACGCCAAATGTGATGCTGCAAGTTCAGTTCATTTCTTCTCGTCCTACCACCAAAGACAGGGAAATCAGCTTTTTCCTTCCTGCATCAAGCACTTGAGGAAGCTGGTTTATTATCCAAGTCATGAATGAACTACCTCCGGCACCAAAGGAATACAGAACAGACTGAGGACAGACCATTTTAGCCCCTTGCTCATTATGTCCTTTTCTGGCAGTAAACTTTACCTAAATTCTCTCTGAGGAGAGATTTTTAACCAGTGTAGAGTAGATTTGTGCAGATAATGCTTTCCTAGACTTGTTAGGAGAGGTTCACACGTCTAAGGAATTACTAAATGATCAGATCTGCCCACTGCTGTTGATTGCTTTGTGAAGGATAATATAAAGAGGCCTTAAACTTCAGCGTTCTTTGCATCACATATCGTTAGCTTTTTAATAATTGCCTGTAAAAAGTCAGGCTGTGCTAATCCCTGTGCTCTCACAGCTAGATTGCTATTGAAGGTGCATCTACCTCTTTGAAAGCTGCCTGCAGCAGGTCTTCAGGAATCATGCAGGTTCCTCTGCTGGTTTTATTACTAAAATGCTTAAAGCCTCCTTAAAACTTTTCAAAAGGCCAATCTTACACAAAGTCATTATACTTTTTAGGATATTAGGAAAAAATTCTTCCCCAAAAGGGTTACCAAGATCTGGCCTAGGCTGCCAAGGGCAGTGGTGGAGTCCCCGTGATCCCTGGAGGGGTTTCCAAGCCGTGGAGCTGTGGTGCTGAGGGCCATGGGTCAGTGGTGCCCTGGCAGCGCTGGGGAAAAGGTTGGACTCGATGATCTGAAAGGGCTTTTCCAACCTAAATGATTCTACTTTCTGAACAGTGACAGCCAGTGAACTCGGGTGTGTGGCATTGAAATTGCCCTTCCCTTTGTGACCTGTCTCAAAGCCCAGGCCAGCACATGCTGCCGTATCGCTTGCTTCAGATCAAGTGTGTTCCCAGCTGCTTATCAGACCCTGGAACTGTTGTGTACTCACATCATCCCCAACCTGTAGCGCTTCTGATCTTCATACAATATAAAAACTGTTCCCTGCTTTTCCTGTTAAATAAAAAGACAAAGCTGCTTTAATTATTCCTAAAATAGCAAAATTTGAACTAAATGTCTTAAACAGGGACAGTATTGCTCATCAATGCTGAGCAAGAGGTAAAGGGCCTGTGGGGGTGAAGACAATGGGGCCAGACTCTGCTCAGTGGTGCCCAGTGACAGGACAAGGGGCAGCGGGCACCAACCAGAACCCAGGAGGTTCCAGCTGAGCAGGAGGAGAAAGTTGTTTGGTGTGAGGGTGTGGGAGCCTGTGCCAGGCTGCCCAGAGAGGCTGTGGAGTCTGCTTCTCTGGAGAAATTCCCAGCCCGGCTGGACACTGAGCTGCTGGGCCCACTTCTCAAACCATATGATCTCCAGAGGGCCCTTCCAACCCCCACCATGCTGGGATTCTGTAAAGTAAGTCGACAGGGAAGTGCTGTAATATTAGATTAATTTGTACCAAATCTAGCAAAGACCTTTATGTGATTCCAAGTTCATTAATTAGCATCATGAAAATGATTTAAAATAAAATCCATTCTGATTTAGACCAAGTCCTCCTCAACAAAACTGCAGAGCAACACCTCGCTGTGTTTTTAAGAGAACACTTAAGCGTTACATTATTCTGAACAGCACTCTCACAGTTTACATTGTGCTAAGTGGTTTCACCACATTAGAATTTACATACAGAAATTATGCAGAGTGACATCCATACCTGGAGGTCAAATCCAACACCATGAGCTTTACACATCTGGAGGAGAACGTTGTAGTAGATTCCAGAAAGGCTGGAGTGCCTCAGCTGGCTGCTCGCTACCGCACACCGGTTACTTACTGGAGAAGACTAGAGAAAACAACACAGGATCCTGTATTTTCATACCAGTTTATACCAGAATCCCAACAATTTACTATTTAAATGGCTTTTTCTCGGAGAACTCATGTCAGTGGTGGAGCAAGATTCCATTTGGAGGGATTCCTGTTCATCACAATGTCTGTTGAACATGGACACTTCCAGGCAGCAAAATTAAGTCCCCACCTCACACTGTACATAAAACCTTGGATTACAGACCAGGGCTACAGGAGGACTCTCTATGAACCACACTTTGCTGTTTTCCCAGCTTCACTGGTAACTGAGCCCTGTGAAATCATTCAAAGGGGCTCCTCTGAACCCACCCTACATACACCGTTCCAGAGTCAGCTCTTCTCGACAGCAGAAACTCCAGAGCAGGTCACTGATAGGTTCAGGAGTAGGGTTTCTCCAGGACATTCTGCTACAGCATCACCGTGCCTAAGTTTTTCAACAGGCCCTCGAGGAACCTGGGCGCAGCAACTCTGAGAGCCACCCAACCAACACCAGTGGAGTTCATCCTACAGATAAAAATCCAGCCTGCTTTTGAGTTCGAACTCTTAGCAGACAAAAGAACAGGGACGTTGCATTGAGCAGGACTGAAGAGAGATGTTCTCCTCAACCAAGGCTTTCCTCTGATGATGTTTGTAACGCTGGCCGGTTCGTTTGGAGCGGGGATACTGCACACTGAAGTGTGTAATTTACACCATTCTTCCTAAAATGATATTTGTTTTGACATTGACTCATTTAAGTTGACATAGTTGAAATCCTTATATAATACATCTCTGCCTGAAAATTAATCATGTTTATAATATTCTGAGAATTAATAACACCCATTGCTCAAGTCATTAACTTAAAAAAGGAGCTTCCAAAATCTGTTCTTGGCAGTAGGGGACCACAAATAAATGAATGCTTGATAAAATAATCCAAGTAGCAGTTTAACAAGCGTAAACTTGAATGTGGCTGCAATAACACAGAACTATTGTTTAAGGGTTGGCATCAGGTTGATGAGGTGCTTATTTCAGCTACAAAGCATGCACACACATGCATAATGAACTGCAGCATGAATTATTAATGTGTTGCTTATTTAGCCTCATCTGTCTAGAAGATAATGTATCCTAACTATAATGAGCGATTGGTTTTGTACATAATTACAGTAGCAGCAGTATCTAGGAAATTTGTTCTTTCAAAGAAGGATTTCTAAAAATAAAACCCATCAACCCCAAACTCGGTGGCTGCTCCAGTTTATCAAAATCAAACCTACCAGGATGGAGGATCGCTAATAAATTAAAAGGGACAGAATCATTATTAACATCATAATTTTACACAAAGTGTTTTACTTAATCATTCATTACAGATCACGCTCTGTAAAAGCATTTGTCTCTTGGTTGGGTTTGTTTCTTTTCCTAGAGACGTGTTCCTGCGAGCGTGCGCTTTTGGAGTTAACTCTTCAGGAGGTAAACCCCTCGGAAATAGAGAAAGAAGAAAAATGAAGGACGTGGTGACAATTTATGTTAATTCTGACAGAATTTTAATTAAAAAAAAAAAGTTGCTACTTGATTACTTTCCATTTCTAAAACTTGTACTACTGGGACTAATCATATCTAATTTACTTCTCTCCAAGTAAAAGTGGTTGCTTGACAAGAACAATAGATCAAGAGCTCATTAACCTCTAAATTATAGCTCCATGACATTTTTGGACTGGTGCTACATTCCTCCTCTTTGTATCAAAAAAAAAAGGGGGGGGGGGTGTGTGTGTGTTCTGAATCTTCTGTCAAAATGTGTAAAACAGCATCTGATTTCTATCTATGTGTGCATAGTGATGTATACATTTCTTATTCTCCAACTTTTCTAAAGGGCTTTTTTTCCCTTCTTAGAGGGACAATCTCAAGATTCAGAGCAGTAGTAAAGCCTGTTTTGAACTAATTTTGATCAATGAAAATACAGCAAATCAAGGTACTAAACAAGTATAACCATGCTTCTGTGACAGTGCCTTTAGAAGGCTTTCAAAGCAATACCCAAACATCATCTCATTTAAAATCCCATCCCTGTTACGGAGACAATCTTAAGAGTTTTCAGAGAGGTTAAAGGTGAGATGCACAAGAAGCAAACGCCACAGCACTCGTCGTTACAGGATCTAAACCCACAGTCCTGAGCATGGTGGCTCTGCATGCAGCACCCACAGAGAGCTGAGCACATGTGAATTCATAATTAATACGGAATAATTAATACTATTAATACATGGATGTGGAACTGAATGAAGCTTCTGAGAACCAGCATTTGGGTTTAATTCAAGTGAGAGCTGGGAGGGATTTAGGTTGTCCACATCCTTCTGCAGATGTCGCCCTGACTGTCTTACCCTTGGTTTTGTGCATGAAGGCACAAAGCTGGGGTGGAACTTTGCTCTAAATTCTGATCCTAAAGCAGAGCTCATGGGCTGAAGGCTCAGATTTCTTCTTGGCTGCTTTTAAGCTACTTCTATAGTCAGGACAGTGCCTTCACCTCCTTCCTTTTTCTTGCACCATATAAACAACCACATTTTTCACACCTTGAAAACTACCTGAAATATTCAGAAGTTAGTTACTACCATAAATCGGTATCACCAGTAACAAACATAAACCTCTAGTGTTATGAAGCTTTTTTTTTATTATTATTATTATTATTTTATTCCTTCAAAAACCACTTACTTGTCCTAAAATCTGCTGCATTTTGTGAAAGAGAAGAACATGCCGTGATCTTGAAGAAACTGAGTTATTTCAGCTGGGGGCTAATCAATGCCAGCTAAGTATTAAGAAACAACCCTGTATCCACTGCATTGCAGAGAAAACAGATATATTATTATTATTATTCTGTCTTTTAAGGGGATTATATTTCAGTGGGGGGGGGGTGTATATCTATCTATATCTATCTATAGATGTGGTGCTGAGGGCCATGGGTTAGTGGTGCCCTGGCAGTGCTGGGTTAACAGCTGGACTGGATGATCTTAAAGGTCTCCTCCAACCCAAACAATTCTATGATTCTATGAATAATCAGGTACCCATAAGCATCCAGAACTTTTCATTTCTAACCTGGTGACATCCCGTTTGCTTTATTAACCTTATAAAATCTAAAAGTAGCAGTTTACAATCCGAAAGGAGCAGATTCAGTTCTTCTAGAGCAGTGACCTAGAATGGATTTTAACTTTTTGGTTGTCTACATTAAGAATTTTATTTGTGAACAAATCACCACTTACAGTTTCTGACTTCTCGTGCTGAATCCGTTGGCTTTTCAATTCCTTTGAACTGAGAGACACTTCAAAGCGGCTGGAGCAACAGTCCAGATTTCCATCTGTCACGTACAACAGGAGCTGAGTCAAGGCCAGCTGGTCACTGTAGCAAAGATCCAGGTCTGTTGCCCACACCTAAGCAAAACACAAACGGGTGTGTTACAATGGAAACCAATTTCCCTGTTTTAGGGGAGAACAAGCAGGGTGAAACTTGGTGAACGTGCGAAGGAACATCTATGCCTTTACTGTTGGGATGCGTATTTATGGTTTCCTTGTGCTGGTGCATCCCTGGCAGCGAAAAACCACTTCCAAAAATAACTTTTGAGAGCAAAGGGAAATGCTAAGGATAGAGCAGTTACCTGTACCACCCAGAAAAGAGATGAATTCAACAGCTGTAAAGCCTGTATCCCATTACACAGGTAATTATCCAAACACTAAATATCATACCTGGGTTTTTCAGCTGAAGAATAATTAAGGTTAAGTTGACCTTGAGTTACAAACAGGCATTTTGAGATCGAAAACGGGACATTCCGGAAGGCAAAGCCGAGTAAAAGGAGTAGGGAAGTGTGAATCCCTAAGGTTATGTGTCCATCATCCCAGGGGCTGAGCAAAGCCCGTTCCCATCACGTTACACGCCTTTATCAAACAGTGGATGGACACTTCAGTGTGCAGAAGACCATCTGAGTTGCAGCGTGGTTCTCCTTCCACTCACGCCACTGTTTTGTGGAGATAATTCAGATTTATATTCAGATTACCACACAAGAAATGGGACTGCAGCATCTTAGGGCTGCCAGTGGAACATATCCCATCCCACCCCACCCATGTGCGGGACATACTCCCAGACAATGATACCAACCTCAGGGAAACCTCGAGGAGATTTCAAAGCATTAAAGCACAGAAAAGTCAGGCAGGATTTGTGAGGCCGGTCCACGCTGAGAGCGTAGCAGAAGAAAGTACTGTGAATTGCTTCTGTGAGGTTCCTCCCCTCCCATAACCTGAGCGTGGCTTTACCAGCGAGTTTTTCCCCCACTTAAAAAATGCTCGTGCCTGCTACGCCAATGAGAAATGTTAACGCACGCAAATATCTGCCCTACAGTGGACTCCTTTAAAACAAATCTAGCAGTGAGTGACTTGAATAAGCCTTTGAATGGTAAATGGCATCATTATAAGGATATTAAGAGGTCAGGCAGTCAAGGCCTCTTGGTAAACTGGAGTTAATTTCTGAATCATATGCACATAGTAATGCCCTTTTTATAATGGCGAATAAATCACATCGGTAACAGTTGTTAATATCTAACTGCCAAGTATCTGTTGCTGTATTAAATATCCTATTTGTCAACTTAAATATTTCCTGCTGCATGGTGTAAAATGCAAATAGGATGCTAATGGCTGGCTTTACTTAGTAATAGGAGAATGTTCCCCAATTATAATGCTTAATTTTCTTCAATAATTTATTCGTTATCATCACTTCTGCAAGACAGGAAGGAACTTTCCTATCGACTTGTACTTCTCCAGTCTGTGCTAACCTTTCCAATGAGCCAACCAGTGGTTATAAACTATACATACTGTAGGAGAGGTACAGTAATTTCCATAAATATCATCAACAAAAAAGTAATGGCCAATGTGTCTCGAACCTTCTTTGAGCTGGATTTTAGCCTCTCAGTTAAAGCTTTGCCCCTAGAAAGAGAAGGCAGGGCGACCTGAGGGGACCAGAGACTGTTGAAAATCAGGGATATCCAAGGACTGTTTGTTAGCTCAAAGTGAACTGGTCGTTCTTAATCCAGACCCTGATATCACACCTGCATTGTTCAACCTTGAAGTCTACACTGGCACTATCTAGAGGCTTTGGTGAGGCATGAACACAAGGGCAGGAGGGAAGTATGACTGAAGGTGGGCCATGATCAGCCAGAGTAAGATAAGAAGATCCCCTTAAGGAGAAAAAGCTTTTAGCAGGGCATGTTTTGTGCTGGCAACAGGCAAAAATTAGAACCCAGGAGGTTCCATCTGAACAAGAGGAAAAACTTGTTTGCTGTGAGGGTGTGGGACCCTGTGCCAGGCTGCCCCAAGAGGCTGTGGAGTCTCCTTCTCTGGAGAGATTCCAAACCCACCTAGACAATGCAATCCTGGGCCCCCTGGGTGACCCTGCTGGAGCGGAGGGGTTGGACCAGATGATTGCCAGATGTCCCTTCCAACCCTCACCATACTGTGAAATCCTAAGAGAGAACAAATGCTAGCTTCAGGAGTTTCTGTTTACTTTCAGAGTGTATTAACTGGTTGTTTCAGACATGGCCTCATCTTCTCAGGCTGACTATGCTCATACCACTGCCTACAAGAGTAAGGGCTCGGATCAGCAGGGTGGGCTGATGGCCCTACCACGTAATGAAGGAAGGTGTCCTTCCCCTCCCCTATCTGTTACTCCCTACAGAAGGAGAGCTCTAAACACCTGCTTAAGCATCAATCACAGCTACACTCTATATCAGGAAAGTCATCATACTTTTTGCTTTTTAAATATAGAGCGTAGATCTCCACAAGCACAAGGTGGGGGGTGGAGGAGGGTGAACGTGGCTGGAAGCCACCTGTCCCCCTCCTTTCATCCCGGGCCTGAGCCTGAGGCTGAGCCATCGCTACCGCAAGTTCGAGCAGCCAAATGGTCATTACCGTGTGCCAGCTGGGATCACCCCCAAGGATTCTTTTCCTGGCTCAGGACTCTCAGAGAACACTCTATTGTGGCCACGTCCCCTTCTGCCCTGGATGTGTCCCAGAACATCCCTCGTGTGGGGAGAAAGGAAGAAGAATCAGATGGCACAAAGATTCCAGCTTGATCCTAGCAGGGGATTCCCTTTTGCCACAGAAATCCAGAAGCGCCCTTTAAAATCCCCTTTGTAAACTGTTGCAGAAACAGGAAAGCTACAGGGCCTGGGCCACAGGGGCAACGTTATCTTCATGGATCATTTTTCCCCATTTTATTAGTTCAAACACAGGGCAGATTATTACCACCTAGTTGACTGAATCCTTCAATGGAACAATTTCTAAGTCCCACACTAGTTCCTGAGCATCACAAGTGCTGTTTCCAAAACAGAAGGACCTCAGGCAGGTTCCCACTGGAAACTGAAATGAGAAGCAGTCGAAACCAGTGCAGAAGTCATGATAGGTAAGAATAGCCCTGCCTGACCTCTGAAGAAAAAGGACACACCATCAGATAAAAGCAGGGAAGAACAGAGCTTGCTCTCATTCCCAGCCGTGCCTGATGTTACAGCAGAACAAGAGACACCGCTTTCCAGCAAGGTTCCAGTTTCAAAGGGAGGAGGAGCATCCTCCCAGTACAACAAGCAGGATGTGACACTTCTATCTGCAGCAGACTTGAACTGAAAAAAAAACCCTGACACCCAGAAACATGAGCCTACACTGAAATCAGTTAAAGGCTCTTCACTCTGTCTCAGGACACAGAACAGTAGCTCTTCCCACAGCCTATTAAAAAAATAATCAAAACCAGCCAAAGCAAATGAAAACATTTCTTAGGAACATCAACCCAACTTCACCTTTGTGGCCCATAATCTTCAAAACAGCCTACCAGCCCCACAGAGCTCTGAGCACAGGCAGAAGAAATGACACATCAGATCTCCTTCTTAGGCCGAGCTGCTTGTAGGAAGCTGGGAAGTTCCTTTAGGTTCCACTCTCTAGTAACATCTATTGGACTGCAACAGGCTTTCCTTTGATTACAAAATGGGTGTCAAAATCTTCTAGAATGCCTTGAAAAATCTGAGCTGTGGTGTTTTCTGGAATGTGTGTGTGGGGTCTATTTATTTATTTATTTATAATTTTATGAATATATTTCCATAGTCTATAAAGCAATGTCTGTGGAGGTCAGGCAGTTAATAACCAGATGAATTATCATCTCCACCAGTAAACCAGGAGCTGTTTGAAGACAGCCTGTGCAAAGGTCAAGTTTAAATAAAGATAAAGAATGATACAATCATATGGATTAACAAATACCTATTACTTGAGTCCACCCTCATTTTCTGAGCCTTACAGTAAGGACAGGAATGCAGTCGTGGGTGTTTATGATTGTAGGTCTCACATCCTGATTGGATTGCCACAGGGAATCAGCATAACACAAGGAACTTTCACCTGAGGTTTGGGGAAATGCAACTGAACAGAGCTCACTTGTGAGGTCTAGAACTGATACTTCATTTTCAAACAACACATGAAAGTTTGAAGAGATTTGGGGGTTTATTAGCACTTACGTTACAATAAGAAGTAGAGGCAATAGTTCAGATGTCAGAGGGTTTTACAAGTGCTTGTAGATTAAGCAAAGCAAAACACAGGTGAGGACTTTCCAGAATCAAAACACGGGGAATGAAATTAGTTAGACATCCACCCGGCAAGACTCACTGGCTGTTTGTCCAAGGAAATACAGCGAAGCCTGGAATTGCTCCCTCCTGTCACACAGGCTGCCAGGAGATGCTTTCCTTCAGCACGCACAGCTTAAGGGTCTGCACTTCACAGCAAAGGCACCTCGAGTGAGTAAAGTCACAATGACAGTGTAATTCTTTACAGCCACCACTGTAAAAAACACTTCGGCTTCAAAACAGAAACTTGAGAAGGGAAGGAAACAGAAATGCTTTAAGAGTTACTAAATTATAGCTTTTCTTTCCCCAGTTTAACTGGTTTATCTGCATCGAGCATCGATGTCTGCATTAGTGTAAAGAGCATGCCTGCTCTTTTTAAAGAGGTGGTTGAATGACACTGTAAAACCCTGTCAATTAGTAAAATATTAATGCAGCTTGGGCTGCATTAAAAGAGACCTTCTTTTATGAATTTAAAAATCACCATACAATTGATTATTTCGGCAGTGATCCCAGGCAGGATCTTATCTGGCTGCCATCTCGTGGCAGCTGCTGGGATGGTCTGCTGCTGGCTTGAAAACTTCAGTTTTAGGGCCCTACAACTGGCCCTAGCCTCTGTGCTGCTGAAGATAAGATGGTTAATGAAAACAGCAAGGCTCTCGTTTCAAAATAACACATACAAAATGCTACTTTCTGTCAGGAGAAATCTAAAGACGCGTACGTGAATACAGAATCACAGAATTGCTCAGGTTGGAAAAGACCTTCAACATCATCGAGTCCAACCTCAAGATACTGAAGGATGAATCCCGTCGAAAGCATCCCTCAAAGTATTAACTAAGGGACACCAGAGTGGATCGATGGCCTTCACAGACATCTCTACTCTGCTCTTCCTAACCCCAGACCAACCTGCGTGGCTCATGCCATCCTCCTCAGGGTCTTTTTAAGTCACTGGACTGGAGCAGAGAGAGAATACCCACCTAAGCCTTCCCAGCTCTGTAATTCTCCTTTCAGTGTGTTCTGCCTCATCTTTTCCTCTGTGCCTGAACAGAAGAATTTAACCCAGCATTCTCACGCTGCTGCTGGGAAAGGCGTGGGGCTGTGTAAGCGATGAGAAGTTGGTTTATGACCCAAATTCTTCTCCAAATTATCTGTCTGCAGCTCTATGGCTGGAAGTCAGTTCATGCATTCGAGCAGTCCCGCTCAATTAAACGGGCTCATTTGGGTGCATCTCCTTGACAAGCAGGGGTCTGAGCAGCATTCAGTCGATACTGCGCAAGACTTCGCTTCAAAGGGTCAAGGCCTCGCTCTTAAAGATCAGTTTTGGAAAATAGAGTGGGAATGGGAAGCGATTCAGTCCAAGTTATGCACCTAATTCTTCTCCTCTGCTTTTTTTCCCCCCAGACACTGAAAACAGCGCATCTCCATCTCCCTTTCCCTCGGGAAGAAATCACAGATGCTTATAGATGAGATAGAAATAGGTTCCTGAGGCTACCAGAGAATTGTGTCAAGTCCCCAGCGCTGCCTGCCCCTCGAATCCCTGCCGGGGTGCTCACAGCCGATGCCTAATCCCGCGGGGACCTCACTGCGCTCAGCCCGGGCCGTGCAGGGAGCGACGCAGTCAGTGGTAGGCTCTGCCTTGACACCTTCCTCAGCTAACCCAGCTCTGTGACTCCAATCTTATCCTGTTATACACAAAACAAACAATAAAGAGCCAAAAATGATGTAAAGTATGCAGTAGATCATGGGACAAGCAGGTTTGAAGACTGCCAGGCGGGAGTTAGATCCTCCTACAGGCACTGCCCTCCGTGCTGCTGGTTACAAACCACAGCCTCCTCCAGTTCTAGTGTCATTTAAGGAAAAGCTGTATGTGGACGGAGGACGATATGCTCTGTCGATGTCTCTGAATCACCTGCTGGGTGTAGAAGCAGTGACCAACAGGCCAGCTAGGACTCCACACATGGTGACACATCCTGTAAGGACAAGGGAGAGGGAGTAAGAGAGACTTGAGTAGAAGCACTCGGAAAGCCCAGTGGGAATGTAAGGCAGTGTTTCTTAGATCCAAAAGGTTACAGCAGCACCCAGCTCTTCCAGGACTGAGGACAGCACCTTTCTTGGCACCTTCTGGTCAGCGTAGACCATGATAAGCACAAGAGAGTAAAGATATCGCTGGGTCTGCGATGAGCACAACACTCTACAACGACCCAAACGGAGATTACTTTCTCATTTCTCCCTGCTCAGTGTAGGGGGAGTGGAACTAGATGATCTTTAAAGTCCCTTCCAACCCAAACCACTCCGGGATTCTATGACATACAGGATTTTAAAGGCTTTCAGATGAAAAGCCTGAAACTCCAAGGACATGCGTTGCTTTGTTCTGAAGTCCCCTTTGCACAAGGGCGCAGGGGAGGCTCGTGTAAAGACACGGACGGCAGCGCAGAGCTGCTCAGCCTGCAAAGGCAGAAACACATTTTCACTTATTTGGCCCTTCCCATTTCTTAAAGAGCTGTATTTATGTGGTGTGTAACTTTCTGAACGTTTCGGGGATTTTTAAGTATCTAAATACTCAAGACTGTATTGGTAACAGATGTTCAATGATATATTTGAGTTTTACTGAAAATATCATGGATGGATTGGTATTTTCTGTAAAACAGAACTTGGAAAGAATGCCTGAGTATACTGTACTTCCAGGAAATGTATCTGAGCCTCTCAGCTACTGCATTAAAAGTGGGCACTTCTGAAATTAGCGAGCAAATGTTCTGAGAGTCTAATAGGATTTCTTGTTTGCCAAAAAAATAGTGCTTTCAGGAATACAATCTTTTGTGTAATCTCTCTCTCCCAAGACAGATGGCATCATTAATTGCCTCTACATCTAGTTAAATTTAAAAACCTGTGCTTAAATAATGCTAAAGTTGTGCTACGTGCTGACAAACGTCAGAAATATTAAAGTAGAAATGACTGGAAACAAGGGAAGAAAACCAAGACAGAACAGAGAGGAATGATTAAGAGGTCACAAGAAAACACTGACTGGTTTAATATGTCCGTGTTCATGCCAGGAAATGTCACAACCTTCATAATCTAGGAAGAACTTCAGTGTTTCGGTGAGCTGGCTTGAGCTGGCAAAACTCCCGTTAACTTGCATGGGTGAGAAAGTCATCCCTTAATCTTTTTAAAGCAACTTTACGTGGAAGTTGTCCAACGTGGCTAAGCTGCTGTTCTAATTACACCGCCTCTGTAAATACATTTTGGGAGTCAAGTGGAAACGGGATCTGTACTTCAAAGTGAACGTGATTCCGATTCTCTGGGTCACCACAGTCACCCTGCAGTGGTATCAGTTACCAAAAGCCTGATTCTGAGATTAAAATGGAATATAATTCTCAGAGCGTTGCCAAAGAGCCAGCTTTTGCCAAGGGGCACCATATGCTGACTCTTTGGTTTTAAACACAAGGCCTGTGCTCAAAGCCTTTCCTCACACCATACAAGCTGGGATTCCCAGGTGCCGAGGAGAAGCAGAGACCTGTGTGGAGTTGAGCTCCTACAACTGCAGCACCTTCTCAAAGTCCACCCACAGCACACAGCCTAGGAATACAGATATGGTCCCTTCTATGGTTAAATGCTTCTTAAAGAGCGAGGGACCTAACTGAAGGTTGCAGAAGGAAACAATGTCAAAAGAGTGAAAAAACAAGGAGATGCCTTGGAAAAACAAGAAAGAATTGAGACTTGGTGCTGAGATCTTGAATTAGCATCTGTATCCATAGGCTAATTCTGAATTTGTAGAGTTGTACCCAGTAAGCTCAACAATCCTATTCATCACTAACAATAAGGATTCGATGTTCTTATTTTCTTTATTCTTCAAACACAAGGCCACCACCACAAGGCTGAAAGCTCAGACTCTTCACCCAGATTTCATGCAAAATGCAAGAGATTCAGAATTTTGAAAATAGTTTCATCTAAACATCTTAGCCGTAAGACCACCGCCTGTAATTGCCAGCTTAGTGCAGAATGCACTTATTTAAGGAAAAAAAAAATCATTAGAAGGAATTAAAATATTATTTTCTTATCACCAGGCTGTGCTGGTTTGTTACAGTTCAGGCTGATGAAAGAGGTTCCTCAGGTCTACATTTTGTGCTCCTGTCAGAATAACCACGTGCGCTCTACCACCCTCCACGTGCCTCACAGCTTCGAAATGAACTTTGTTCCCTTGAGATCTGTTGGGCTCAAGAAAGAAAACAGCCAGTTCTTGGTATCAAGGGGGACAGTGTGAAGTAACGTACGTGCCCCACTCACCTGCTGCTCCTTGGTTTGTGGATGGATGAAAGTCACAAAATCAATGGAGAAATAACCGAGCACGCCGTGAGATTTACAGGTCTCTCCGATTCTTAAGCAGAGGGAGCTGAGAACGGCTGGGTCAACGGAGCGCTGGGGAATGGTACTGCCAGATGATCTCAAAGGCCCATCAGCGTGGAGCTGGTCTCCAGATGACACTATATTTATCTCGCCCGTTGGCTCTATCAGCATATCCACCGTCAGGTTTGTGACGTTTTCTGAGTGCGGGAAGGCTTCGATCACACCACCTGGGAAGAAAGGAAAGAGCTGTTAAACTAGCGAGCAGATTCACACGTGACGCTGCGCAGCGCACGCAGAATGAAACCATCCAGCGCCTGCTGTGCTCGCGCTGCAGGGAGAACTGCTCGGGAGACGCAGCAAGTAAGGAAATGTATTGTGAGCCGCACAGCTAGAATCTGTGAATCTCTTAGAAGATATCCCATCTACAAATCTCTTAGAAGAAGATACCTCATCCACCCTAGTGCTGTGTAGTTCAACCAGTGGCTGTTGAGCTGCAGGTGCTTTGCAGGCAGTTCCAAACCGGATATATCACGTATCTGACAGGAGAAATATGCTCTTGGGTAGAATGAATGAATTCCAAAAACGGGTAATGAAGCTGGGGAAGGGGCTGGAGCACAAGGGTGGTGAGGAGCGGCTGAGGGCCCTGGGCTTGTTCAGCCTGGAGAGAAGGAGGCTGAGGGGAGACCTTCTGGCTCTGACAGCTCCTGACAGGAGGTTGGAGTCGGGGGAGTCAGGCTCTGCTCCCAAGGAATAAGAGACAAGGGACAGGACAAGAGGAACGAGCCTCAAGTTGCCCCTGGGAGGTTTAGATTGGAGCTGAGGAACAATTTCTTCCTCACGAGCATAGTCAGGGCCTAGCCGAGTCTGCCCAGGGCAGTGGTGGAGTCCCAACAATCCCTGTAGGGGTTTCCAAGCTGTGGAGCTGTGGTGCTGAGGGCCATGGGTCAGTGGTGCCCTGTCAGTGCTGGGGAAATGGTTGGACTTGATGATCTGAAAAGTCTCTTCCAACCAAAATGATTCTATGATTCCAATCGTGTGCTGTCCTACTGCCCAGTTAAATGCCAGGCCCAGAATAGCAGTAAAATGCAATGTTGGGACCTCAAGGGAAGCTGCATCTCCTCCTGTGAACTAATCCTGAAGATTCCCATCCGTATGGTGGTCTGAGACAAGCACTCTGCCTTTTGGCATTCATCCACACAAGGAACTTCACTTGTAGATAGGATGAGTTGTAGACGACAACTTCTAGCATGGTTTTGGGTAGGAAAATCACAAAGAAAACTGCTTGGCATTCTGGATCTGCCTTTTTACTGCATATAATGCCATAACTCTCATAGTCAGGATAAACTATTGTGTCACAAGAATTGGGACTAAATATGTTAGCTGCCATTATTTTTCAAAAAAAATACTTTCAAAGCTTTAAATCATGCTTATCTCTTACAGAGATAAAGGACCGTGTGAAACGTATATATCCATTATACATAATGCAAACTGATGGCAGGGCAGAATCAGCACAGAAATCTACGACCCAACCACAAACCTGTGGTGGATATGCCGATTTGCAGCCCTTACACAAGGGTTTTATCTGTGCTGCCTCTCTGGCCAAACACGGGTGCACATCTGAGCTCTAGGCCAGCTGGGTACTGGCCAGCTTTGATCTGAAGGTACCAGGACTGGCTTTAATGCAGGAAGCCCTGCTGAGGACTCAGCATCACGCGAGTGATTGGAGCTTGTTCATCTTCCTTTGGTTGGAGGGCAAGAAAGAGCAAGGCAATTGTCCAACAAGGAGGCTGTGCCAATGTGCTATAAGGTACAACACGGCATCACGTTACTGGTCATCAGGGACACCATCACCAACCTGGAAGGCACTAACTGGGGAGAAAGCTCAGCTCTTCTTCAAGCTGTTGAAGGTCATAGGAGCATGTCTGACTTCATGCAATGCAGGTGTAGCATCTGGAGTTTACTTATAGCTCCCTTCCTGGTCCTATGGGAGGGAAAACCAAACCTGGCAGACGTTTGCTCACCAACACCTAAGAAAGGTGAAATATTCTCACGTTTTCCTACGTTCAAACTCACAGGCCAGCATTCCCTAAAGCTCACTGACAAATGTGACAGCCTCCAGTCCAGTAACCTGGGACGAAGGAGTTGGTGCTTATTGATTCAGGATCACACAAGACAGGTAATCCAGGATTAACACAGGTTAAAAGCTTGCACAGGACATAGGAATGATACAACAGTTGCCTATAATTCATTTGTAAATGAACGTTTGAAGCATAATGGAGAAATAAAAGGAGATAAATATTTAAATGGGCCCAAGATTAACAAGAATATGGCACACAATATGGTATAATTACTCCTTATAACACTTAACAGCGACTTTGCAGTCTTATTTACCTTGACTCAGAAATGTTTGGAGGAATTTTTCCCATGTAGGGAATCGTTTCTCATTGACTGGCTGTACGTGCTGTGCTAAAAGGCCCGGCAGCTCCTGGGAGATCTTCACCAAAGCTGGCTCCTGCAGAAACAAATTAAATAGAACCACAAGCAATTTTACTACAGAAATGAAAACTGCTTGTGGGGTGATTAAAAACCAGGCCTCCAACAGGCAAAAAAAAAAAAATGTGGTTACTGTTTACCCACAGTCAGGAAGCCTTTTTTAATTTTTCCACTTACTACTCTTCCCTCCTATTGAAAACCATCCTTCTCTGAAAGACAATCCCCCCTCCTCCAGCACAGCATCTATTTCATTATAATTTATATCAATAATTTGATCTGGCAACTGAAAATGCTAAGCACTTGGTAACTGCTTAGGGATCGATACCAGCAGTCAATAACTTGTACATTGTTTATATTTTGAAACTGGGAGTATTGAAAGAGGCACATATGCCAGAAATAGTCCTACTGCTTCTATGTTTAAGCTGTTATATAAAGCCAAACACCCTTTAGTTATTAGAAAAAAAAACCCCAAACCAATAAAAATTAGGAGGAATATTCAACCAAAAGCATTTCTAAAGCAGGAGATAACCTTTTACAGTCTCCAATCTGTAACACAATTTCCTAAGTGTATTTGTGCCTCTATTTTTGGTAGAGTTTGATGAGTCACACTGGAGGAGATACACTATTTTTTGCCTAGTTTCAAAGACTTTTCCTGTATTAGCACATACACCTGAACCAACCCCATTAAATAACAGAGCCTGACTGCATTGCTTTTACTGTTCAAAAACCTCCCAGAAGTACATGAGCATATAAAGTGCAAGGACCCTGACTCTATTGCTTCAGGCTCCTCTTCTCGCTGCCTCATAAGCCTTCGCCTGCTTCCCCTGGGTCTCTCTGCTTCTCTTTTGCATCCTCTCTCTTCAGCATCCTGAAGATGACCAACTGTCTTCTGATCCTGGCAATGTCCTACGCCACAATCGCATTATCTTGAGCGCTGGAGGAACATGATAAAGCTTCATAGCTAACATCTAAGAATAGGAAAAAAAAAATCTATGTCCTGTTTCTCCAAACAACTGAGTTTGAGGACAGGGGCTTTGTCATGAAGCACATGATGTGATGGAACCAAAAATATTAATTCAAAATCAGCTTACTGTCATTTATAGAATCACAGATTTGTTTCCATCAGAAAAGACCTTTAAGACCATCCAGTTGAATCATTAACTGAGCACTGCCAAGCTCACCACTAAACCACACCCCTCAGCACCTGACCTACACATCTTGAATACCTTCAAGGATGGTGACTCAATGGAGGAGAAGGTGGATGGGTCAATGATTAGGGCATCAACTCTGTGTTCAGAAGACCTAGATAGATTTTGTTCCTGAATGCAGTCTAGAAAGTGACCTTCTGTCTGGGCCTCACTTGTCCAGCCCTGAAAGGAGGACATTTGCTGTCCTTGCCGCATGTGAATTTCAGAAAATAAATGCCTTCAAAAATATTAAGCTGCTTAGATAATGATCCTGATCTGGGTCATGTGGGCTCCTATCATATACTAAGGAGAAAAGTATGATGTTGACTTCAAACATCTCAGAAAAAAGGAAAAAAAAAAGCTAAAAATTGGTTTTAGTCAGTCTATCAATATACTAAGCAACAAAACCTTAACTTCATGGCAAAAAACAAAGGACCACATAAAGGGTAAGATCCAGGTTCAGAATTTACTCAGATTCAGGTCTTACACTGCTTGTTTCCTTAAAAATCTGTAAGGAGAAATGTAGGTTTTGGGTATCTCTGCTGACTAAAACAACAGAGCAGTGAGCAAGTATCAGCTGGCCTTGTCTTCACTTGGATTTACATTGAAATATTGCTAAAGGCAAGAAGTCCCACAACCATGCTGCTCACTGCACAGTGAAAATCCACACAGCTCTGGAGAGAGGATCAGAGCCACGATGGATATCATGGAATTGCTAACCTATCTGAGAGGGGAGCTGAGCAATGCTGAGCAAGAGCTAAAGGGCCCCAGGGGCAAGAGGATGGGGCCAGACTCTGCTCAGTGGTGCCCAGACACAGGACAAGGGGCAGCGGGTACCAACTGGAACCCAGGAGGCTCCATCTGAGCAGGAGGAGAAAGTTGTTTGGTGTGAGGGTGTGGGAGCCTGTGCCAGGCTGCCCAGAGAGGCTGTGGAGTCTCCTTGTCTGGAGAGATTCCCACCCCGGCTGGACACTGCGCTGCTGGGCCCCTGCTCTGGGTGACCCTGCTGGATGGAGCAGGGGGTGCCACCAGATCAGCTCCAGAGGGCCCTGCCATCCCCCACCATGCTGGGATCCTGTGATATACTACTACTCTCTGTCCATCTGATGGATGTTGGACAAGAAAGACCATTGTGGTGCTTCCTCAACAGACCCAGTGTCGCTTGCTGAAATGAGGTCAAGTAGCATTTGAAGAGGACTTGAGCACAGGATGAACTCAGAAGATCTGTTAGGGCAACGCGGTGGCACGGTGCCTGGCTCAGGAGCATCTTGCAGTTCAAAGCACCCTCAGAACTTGCTGAACACAAAGGACACGAGCATCAGAGCGAGTTGCCTTACGAAGAGAAGATGGGGGCCTTTAAAGAAATAACTAATTCAGGGAAATCTGAAAAATGTTCTTGGGGAAGCCAACCCAACGTAACGGTGCTTTTAATGAGTAATTTCTAGATAATCAAGGTGTTCACAGAAGGGAGTCGGGCAGCCGCTTTTTAAGGATCAGCACCTGGAATTGTAGCTGAAGTTTTTTGCAACTGTAAGCTCTAAAAAGGCAATAATCCTGATTACAGGGCCTTTTAGTAGGCAAATTCAAGCCCAGATCCAACATTCACTCATGAAGTCAAACCTTTTAAAAGGATCAGTGCTCGGTAGGCTAATTTCATTTAAATTGGACGGTATCTCCAGCAGAGCTTACCAATGTTTTATGTCTTGATGTGGCCCCAAACAATTCAGAATCATAGGCTCCATGGAAATGGGATTGTTCAACTCTTTCAGCTGATGTTTCTTAGTACCAGTAAAAAAGGAGCAGCCCGATAGTTACGTCACGTAGAAATTTTAAAGTCTATCCAAATCTGCTTTGCAAGATTTTTGTAAGAATGAATAAGCACGAAAAAGATTACTCTTTTCCCCCCTTACATATAAAACAGTTTTGCACCCTTCTGCAAGCTGCATTTTGGAAGGCTCTGCTACAATGGCAGTTGCCACAAGAAATTAGGAGTAAATGTGGCATATGTTGAAGGCACTGGTAGGAAATCTACTCGAGACAGCTCAGTCAGCAAAGAAAAGCCTGTTGAGAAGTAAATAAATAGAAAGAAGAAATAGAAATAGGAAGCAAGACCTGGGGACAGAAAGAGGCTGCAGAGCAGAATGTATGAGAAAGACCTAAGGCTTTTTAGCTAAAAATCAGATGGAAAGGAAATTATTTAGACCTTGGAAGCAAATTGAGTGCAGGAAGGAACTCCAAATAAGTAAAGCTGACTGGGCCAGAGAAGAATAAAATCAAGCCGCCAGATCCCCAGCAATACAAACTGCCACAGCTCTGCTGAAGTCAATGGAGCTACGGCAATTTATGCCACTTGAGCAGCACTAGGACAATTCATACCATTTATACCCTATATCCTTCATATTGCGAGCACTGGAGCTATGATAACTTATTCCAGCTGCCTCGATGTGAATTGGTCCAGCCCGGCTTATTCTTTGCTCTCCAGCAAACCGGTTATATCGGAAGAGGCCATTGGCTGCTGTCTGGCTGCCCAAATAACTTTCATTATTTCCTATTTTGCAAATTAAACTGATTTGCCTCGTTTTTCCTAATCCAGGCAGGTGCGTGCCGGCCGGAGCCGCAATCGACCGCCCCGACCAAAGCAATTGGAGAGGTTTATCAAAATGGAAATGGGTTTGGAACGATACACCGAACGGCCTCTCTACTTTGAAAGTTTGTAACCTGATTTAAAGCCCGGGCATTTAATTGTTAACTGCAAATTTTACAATTAAAAAAAAAACCAAAACCCCCAAAAAGCGCCAATTTTGCTTTCCACGAGCTGGAAAAGTATGTTCTGATGGAAGGCGGCATCATGTAAAACAGCCATCATTACCAAGGAACACAAATGTTTTTCGTATGTAAAATTGCTTTGTAAAATATTTGCTCCATCTGCTGAAAGTAGCAAAGACAATTTTCCCTGATAGCTAATGGCCCATTTCAGCTGGATGGCAAGCGATTCACGGCGGCTGCGGCTTGCATTAAGTAGAATGGTGAAAACAGGGCACGGAATTCTCCACTTATATAGTATTATCTACTCCCTGCTTCCTGAGAGCCCGTCCCTCATTACCACGGCCTTCGCTTTGGATCAGCACACAGGACGAGGGCTGCTTTGACTCGAGAGGCTTTTTGTCAACCGGAGGCACATATGCTATGCTTCAATACAAAAGCACAAAACAGCCACTTTCCCTTCGCTGTAAGAACAAGGAGGTTAGTTCTCTTTCAACTTTCCAGCACTTAAACTGCTGTTCCTTTTTTTCACACCACATGGGGCCATGGTTTTCTCTTCTGGCTCATGCTGTCACTCCGCACGCTGAGGATTTCAATATATAAAGATCAAGCACTTCTTTTAATTCTAAATTCGACCGCATACACACACATACAAAAAAAGGAAAAGAAAAAAAGAAAAGAAACCAAACAAAAACCTACTGGCCTAGTCCAAAAAACCCCTCCCAACTCCTTGTTCCATTGTATACTTTGCTGTTTCCATTGAAAAAAAGCACATGTTTACATTGTGCCCTGAACTACTTCAACATCTGCTAACAGACCAATAAAAAATAAATAAACCGGGATTGTTTAGAAAGAAAGATCCTCTCTCTCTCCTCGGAACGCTCCGAAACTGGCAACAGCAATATGCTGCGAGACCCCTGCTCGGCGATGTCGTCTCGGGAAACAATATACGTGGGGAAATGAAATATAAAATCACTACAGCCTGTGCTACCAGCCAGAAAGGGGATCTTGAAAGCTCCACGAGCTTGTCAAATAATTCTGCATCATTATGTGCAGCATGTTAATTTGAGACTAGGGACGATTTTATTAAATACTTAGCTTTTGAAATAAGAATTTTTAACGTACTCTATGTGCATGCTGGTTTATGCACATCTCTTGCAAGGCTGCAGCCTTCGTTCTTCAAGGTTCTCCGCATCTACCTTCGGAGGGAAGAAAACGTAACAGAATTGGCATCCTCTTCAAAAACCTCTCTTGAAAAAAACCAACCGCGTGTTTATTACAACGGCAGCATTTGTGAGGTCAGGTCATTGGGATGTTTATCCTCACACAAAATGAGATTTAAGTAATATTTGAATACATCTTTGCTGTATTTTAAGGAGAGGTCTGCAAACGCACGAACAATTCAGGTGCCCCTGGTTTAATCATATTTTCCTTGTTAGTTTATTTTCCCTCTAGTTCAGACTCTGAATTCTGAATTTTTAGTCTCTCTGAATATTGCCCACTTTTGTTCACTTGCCCTCCTTTCTGGCTTGTATCTCTAAAGAAAAGATCCTAATGAATTCCAGAAAATGTAATTTCAGAAAGAGAAAAAAGCCAACAAAAAAACGGGGGGGGGGGGGGGGGG
>JANVCC010000036.1:6210341-6248227 GCA_025345505.1 Todiramphus chloris collaris
GTTAAAACTTCTTTTATTCCTCGAGTTGCCTGTGTGTTACTTTTTGGGATTTTAGCAAAATAAACATTTCTAAAATAATCCAAGCAGGCATTTTATTGGCTGCGGTAACATTAACGGATTTCAGATTTCTTTAGTGCTCTTGCTTTATCCTCTCCTTGCACGCTGTTATTGCTACAAACTGGCACTTAAATTCAATTGATTCAAAATATTCTGGATCCATATGGCCTAAAACCCTGGAGCTGAAGTTCTGATATTGCCTCACTGCTGTTTTCTAGCATTTGCCTCTACTCCAGTCCCCAGATGGTGGAAGTAACATTTAAACCTCCTTTCCTCTGCCTTGTACAATAGACCTTGGCACCATTTCAACTGTTTACTCCGGTAATTAACAGCACTGATACCACAACAATTACAACTCCTACAATCTTAACACAATAATGCTATGAATTAGTGAGAGCTAATGGCTGGAAGGTATAGTGGTTCCAGACTGCGAGATCTGTGCATTTTTAGAATAAAATAAAAGGTACAAACAGCACGCTTGCGGTAGACAATGATTACCTAGTAATTAGTTTACACAAAGCTTCCTATTTAATGGCAAAACGCTGTAATTAACGCGTGACAGAAAATCAAAGGGTACTTTGTAAGCATATGAAAAATTAACACTGCAGGCCTATAGCTTTATGTACTGATTAGAAGCATATTAAATCAATAGGACATACAACCCAACAGCTTGCATATCTGATTATTGCAACTCTTTGGGATGGATATCACGGCTTTCATTTAACCAAGGCATACGATGATCATGCTTTTCATTTTAGTTTGTTTTGGTGGGGTTTTTTTTTTTTCTTCACTTAAGGTTTGAGAATCACCTGACACGTCACCACGGCAGACACAGAGACAGATTAATACACAGAATGTTGGCAGCAGCGGTGAATATTTCAGCTCTTTAGGATATCTTGCTGACAGAGCACTGCCCGTGCTAGGAAACAACCCGCAGCTGAATTGCTTTATAGGGAATCAATTTCTTCCTTAAGTCTTTGGGTTCCTTCTCCTTTCCTATTAAACATCATATCAGTTAGAAGCAATTTTAAAAGCCTGTCAAGCCACTCTAAATGCATCTTCTGGGTATCTGTCAGAGTTCTCTGGCCCTCTTCAGACCGCAAAAAAATACCACACTGCAATCGCCTGCGTGTAACAACAGCAGCAGCAACGACTACTTGCTTCAGAACCCCCTCGGTAGACTTTAGGTGTTCTCCTAAGACCAATTCAATTGCTTGCAATTTATTCCAGTTCCAGTAATATTTGTAGCGTTGCCCTAGAACAAAGCTGGCTGCGTTACAAAAGGTGATCGGAGCGGTGAAAATGAGAACGGGGAGCAGGAAGGGGAAAAGGGAAAAACAAAAAGCAGTTAGGGAACTATACTGGTCTGAAATGATAGTGCATTGGAAGTGCCAGGCTTCTAAAATTACCTGTTCCGCAGGATTATGGTTGGTTTTCATTCCACCTGTTTATAAACATATGCTCTTCACTCTGAATTCCTTAATTCAGTAAGGAAATGAGAGGAGGGGACGCAAGCTTTGGGTTTCTTGTAGTGAATGCAATTCAGTCACCAGTTAAAAATCTCACCGCTGTGCCTGATTTTCAGATAAGCACCAAGTTTCCCTATTACTTCAATAGGGACTTTTGAAAGTTAACCAAAACCCCTATTAATTGAAGAGGAACCACCAGCATTTCACATCATTTTAGCCTTCGAAACCCTAATTTTCCAAGAGCAATCAACGCAAAAACCCCACGCCCAGCGTCTGAATATTGCTCCAGGCAACTCAGACCCCAAGGCGGATTCTCCGGATTTGTTGCCTTTTGAAAAGATTTTGATTTCCTCTTACAAATTTTAGCAAAGTAACCAAGATAGAGCCCATAAAGGAAAAAAAAAAAAAAAAAGAAAATATACTGTGACAAAATACTGTGACACAACTGAAGGCAGGAAGACTCCAGTGCTAACAGTTAAAACAGTAGGCTACCCAAGTGCATTAAGTGGCTTTTTTTCTCTTACAACAGATATTTAATGGGGAGTTTTGAAATGGTTATGTAGCTCTGGCCAAATATAATGGCTTACTGAGAGAATGTTTGTGGCTTATTTTCCTGTGGCTTGTTCTATGCTTTTATTTTCAGCTCTTTTCTTCTTTATCCCCACACTTAGCCCCTTTTTTTTTTTGGTCTTCAATCTGACCTCCATTACCTTTAGGATTACTGCTAGGTAAACTCGCATCATGTTGCTGGTCCTGGTGGTTAATTAAGAGTTGCAGTGTAATAAAAGACAACTCTAAAATTAATTTCACTAGTAAATGAATCTAATGATTTAGATACTAAAGATTCTATAGTCAATACAAGAGGACAGGATCTCTGCACTGTCCTTTGTTACTTCATGTAAAATGGGGATTGTTAGAAGAAGAAAAAAGGCAACACTAACAGGAAGGTGATGTCACCTCCCCTTGAAAAGGGGACGGCAAGTGCTCCGAGAGTTTGAGGTGATAGTTTGAATTCCAAGAGTCAGAGACCAGAAAGCATCGCGGACTTTTGGCAGCCTGGTGTCTGTTCAAAACCAAACCAAAAGGCACCAAGTACACTTTGTCGACAACTTTTCCACCAATCTTCTGCTCGAATTCTGAAGCGTCGCTCCTCAGGATTACGACAATATGTCTGTATGAGGTCTGCTCAGCCCCAAATCTCAGCTCTCAGTGGTCACGAGTAGAAGGATGGTAGGTCACGAGGAAAGGCTGAAAGTAGAGTACTCCAGTAGGAGCAGAACCACTATTTTTGCAACGCACTGACTAACCAAAGCTTGAATTGGTACAGAAAATAGATTGGGAAATCATGCTAGAATGGTGCAAGAGCATTTCACACAGCATGCATGCCTTACACGTATGTTAACCGGTTAAAAAAACCCAGTAATTTATTTGCTCCCTACACTGCAAGACAATTGAACTGCTGAAGTATCTCAGTACCTACTGCTCTTTTTGCATGTAACTGGGGCCAGATCCCACTGGTGTTTTTCACACTGGAGAGCGTCTCTACAAACATCCTCCCAAGTATCAGACGCGCGCTTGCGGAGGCAGCGGTTCTCTAGATACGGAATATCATTAGAATCTGGGCCTCAGGATGAAATCTTTTATCAGCTGACAGACCTCAGCAGCGCACAGTAGGACGAAGGCCTCGCAGAAACATTCAGAACAGTGAATTCTACCCCTTTTATGCAGGAGTGAAATAATTGTTCAGATAACTCAGCTGCTGCATTAAGTTAACAAGGTAAAACACATCGATAACCCCGACCGGCGTTTTTGTTTGCCCAGTGTTAACGTTTGAAATGAGGAATCTACAGTCATTGTCAGATGGATGGTTTTGGGGTTTTTTGGGGGTGTTTTTTGGTTAGTTGGTATATTTTTTTTTTACACAAAGTCACATTTTTAATCTGTTGCCTACTACATACCAATGAGGAAAATCTGGGTAGCGTTGTCTTAAACTGCTATGCAAATGATGCTATTTGTAAGTATTAACATAATTTACTGCTTACAGTCATATTCTCATTTCTAATAATTCTACCAGAATGGAGAGGCTTTTCACAGTACTCTTAGCCTGCAGGATAGTCTTTCATCAAGAAGCTGAATTTTTTAATAACCTGCCAGCATACGTTTTGTACGTGGCAGCCTATGCCGATGACACAATGTCTTCATTATCAAAAGAAACAGGTCTACATGCTGTAATAGGACATTAAAGCATGCCTGTGCTCATAAACTAATGCTTTGATGTTTAAATGTGTATCGTTACAACGCTATTCCTTAACAAAGGATGATTTTAATCCCCTGCTCTCAATGGAGACTGCAATTCATTCTATATAAAAAAGGCCTCCCCGTTACTCCAAGAGAGGGCCGACTCAAGGCAGGAGGATTTGCACGCGCGTGTTCAAACGAGACGTTCGAATTGGCAGCAAGTTTCGTGTGTTGCCAAAGGCCGCTTTAAAACTGGCCTGGATTTAGGGAAGTTTTCCTGCCCACTCCAGGAAATTAGATCAGCTACATTCTTCCCTGTATGTTTTCCAACTTCAAAAATCTATTCATCTTTAAGGGCTTCTGATTGCTGGGTGCAGCAACGCTCAACGTAACTGCAGTTTAAAAGGGAACCTAAAGCAAGGCAGTTATTGCTGCATCCTTTATTCAGAGTCAGTCATGAAAGCACTAAGAAGGCACCTAAACAGGAACATTAATACTAACACCAGGTAACACCACCTGTCAGAAAGGTGGGGACAGACTTTTGAGCAGGGCCTGTTGGGACAGGACAAGGGGTCATGGTTTCAACTGAAAGAGGGAGATTCAGACTGGAGAGGAGAAATTGTTGGTTCTGAGGGTGGGGAGAGCCTGGCCCAGGCTGCCCAGAGAGGTGGTGGCTGCCCCATCCCTGGCACCATTGCAGGGGAGGTTGGCCGGGGCTCTGAGCACCCTGCTCTAGCTGCAGATGTCTCTGCTCCCTGCAGGGGGGTGGACCAGATGAGCTGGAAAGGTCCCTTCCCACCCCAACCAGACTATGACTCTATAACCACCTAGGGTGGCTCTCCAGTCCTCGATGTTGCTTGACTTGTGCAGGGAGGGATCTTTAGCAGATCAGAGAAATTAGCCCTTCGGCTTTGTAGGATAAGCTCTGTTTTATAATGTGGAATTATTTTGTAGTTGTCAAGTGCAACAGAAATGTAATCAGCACAATTTGAAATTTTAATATACGATATAATTCAATCAAACAAAAATTCCCAAACAGTTCTGATTGAATTAAAAAAAAATAAAAATCAAAAGAGCTATAATGAGTAGTTTATGTAAATTAAACAGTTCTTTCTGGATACATTCCTTCTGGCTTTAAAGCCATTACATTAGGAATGAATTTGGCACTATATACAGAAATATCAAATGCTTATTGAAATTAACACATTTAAATACCAATGAATATTTAAACTACAAATAGTTCTCCGAATGCCAGAAGTAATGAAGTCGAGTTTCATATGGATTTTTCAGCACTTGAAATGTATCCTCTTAAAACCCTTCTCAATCATGAGGATTCTTAGGAATCTGCCAGTGTGTGGATTCCTGCTCTACTGTTTCCCTCGGGTAAGTATTTATAGGATCTCTCTCCTTACCTAAACACCCACTGTCATGAAACATGAGTCTGATGATCTGAGACCTCGGGTGTTCTACCTTACACAGTTGAGAACAGCTCACAGGTTTAAAAGTGATTACGAAAAAAAGTATGGAAAAAATATTGCTTAGAAAAAACAGATTTAAAAGTGATTGGCTTCTAAGTGATTTTAAATTGATTAGTATTGCTCAATTATATTAGTCTACTTTGTTGTGATAATTCCAAGTTTCTATGGAAATATAAGGCTTGGTCACCTGCATATTTCCATTTATACATTTATATATTTCCATCTATATATATCTTCAATTTGAATTAAAAAAAAATAAGCTGTGTGAAATTTGCACATTATTGCATATGAAAGAAGCATTCTGACACCCAACGTATCCCGCAGTTGGATGTCAGGCATTCATTTATATCTTGGAATATTTACCCATTTTATTTGAATCGCTGCTATCTATTGTCTTGTAGAAGCTGGTCGAGACTCTCTGTTATCAGCCCTCACCAATGCCTTAAAATGAAAGCTCAGAGGAAAGATGTAGCGTGAGGTGGAACCCCGGTGGACTATTACGAAGCCATCGCGACAAAGACAACGCTCTGCTCCTTTGTTACTTACGTGAGCCCATTTCTTACTCCAGATCTCAGGGCTGAACCTCTGATGCTCCTCCTGAACCCAGCGGTGGCATTTCAAATGCGAGATGATGTCACAATAGGCGGTGCCGTTTCCTCCGGATTCATCGTTCGCTTTAAACAACCAACGCTGCACTTCCATATTGTCAATGATGAGCTGGCTGAGGACACTGATCATCTGCAGAGCAACAACACAAAGATATGTTGCACTGTAACAGTGGTAAATTGTTCTTGGATTTAGACTTTCAGTTATCAAATATTTGGAGCCGATATTTATTTTCTGACTATGGTTTTTGTTTGTGTAGAGATGTTTTTGTTGTTACAGCTGTCTTGGATATGTAGAGAAAGCAACCCTGAACACTTTTTGATCCATCATGGAATGGTTTGGGTTGGAAGGGACCTTTCAAGGTCATCTGGTCCAACCCCCTGCAGGGAGCAGAGATATCTGCAGCTAGAGCAGGGTGCTCAGAGCCCCAGCCAACCTCCCCTGCAATGGTGCCAGGGATGGGGCAGCCACCACCTCTCTGGGCAGCCTGGGCCAGGCTCTCACCACCCTCAGCACCAACAATTTCTCCTTCTTTCCAGTCTGAATCTCCCTCTTGGAGTTGAAACGATCACCCTTTGTCCTGTCCCAACAGGCCCTGCTCAAAAGTCTGTCCCCACCTTTCTGACAGGCCCCTTGAAGTGCTGAAAGGTCACCAGGTGGTATCCCCAGAGATCTCTTCTCCAGGCAGAACAACCCCACAGAAACACAAAGAATCTATGGTTTTAATCCCGTACTTGAGTCCCTGTGGGCAAGATACCAAACAGCAACCGAGCACCTTTGGTATCCATTAACTGAGTGTCGAGTGATCCATATTCTGCACAGAGGTATTTGCCTGTCCAAGCTTTTTTTTTGTCTGATCGGGTTCTTAGGTTTTGGACAATCAGTAGAGCTCAATAAATGTTTGTGACAGGGAATAACATGGGATGGACGACACCATTTGCAAAATCTGAGAAACAATTGTGCCAGATTCTAACACCAGCCAAACATCTGTGAAATTTTCCTACTGGAGAGTACGCTCCATGGTTATAAATGTAGGAAGGAGTTACCAGGCAAGCTTTGTAAAAATGCTAATTATTTATTTGTGTATGTACACAGATTTAAATGGCTTTAAAATGCCTTTTGCCCAGCTGGTGTAGGATGCAATTAGCTTCTTAGAAACTGCAAATGCCTTTGAACCTGGTAAAAGTATTATCAGATCTTGTTTCATTGTCCAGAACCTTCTGCATTTTTACACTGTAATTTTGGAGGCTTTTGTGTATTTTTTGAAGTGACCTAAACTACAACTACAGCTGTGTTCCAGATGCTATTATTTGTGGCTTTTGAGAATTGGATAAATGTGTTTTTCTTGATGACTCCCCTACAGTAATGAAAAGGATCAATAGCATTGTAAGGACTGCACCAATCATAAAGAATTATGTGCTATCTTTAAGTGAAAATTGAATTGTGCTTTAACATTGCATCACCTTGCTTTGATTATTTAACCAAAAATGTCAATACTTTATACAAGCAAGCAACAGAAGAACTTCCATAACACTGTAGTATGCATCTAAAGTATTAGATTCACGTAAATTATTTCATAATAAATCAAACAGTTGTTTTTCAGATCATTGATCATGTAGTTATTTCATCTACTATTGAAGCTGCCACGTATTTGTGTAGCTTAGATTGTTTCCAGTGTTAAAGGTGATTAATAAAAAGCAAAGCAATGTGAAAAGCCTCTCTAAGAAGCAGGAATACCTACGAACCACAGCACTGTTTCCCTACATGAGCTGTAGCACCACCATAAAAATATTTAAAACATATAAATCAATACGGATCATACTTAAAACGTATCATTGCAAAGTGCAAAAATCAGCTTATAGAATGAAAATACTGAGGCACAGAATGCCAAACAAGTAGATGCAAGCTGATCACAGTATGGAAAACTCTCGTGCCTTGTAATTTTAGTTCAGTAATATTTTGTACTTTCCTTAGTGATCATGCTAAGAAGATGGGTGGATTTAGCCGTGAGAAGCCAGGTACAAGGCAAAACTCCAGTTGCAGATATGCCCAGTGAACCTCAATTTGAGCAGGCTGACTGCCAAAGTGGAAGAAATTTTCCCTTCATCAAATACTTAGTTCCCCAGAAATCCCCATTCTATTTTCAGTCACTGGTATAACTCCTATTAATGCACTGAGGCCACGACTTCACCCATGGAGCAGAAACAGGCTGCAGTAACTGGACCAAACGCCCTTATGTATTTTCAGGAAAGACCACAAAGAATACCAGGACAATTGCATTACTTCCTGACTAGGATACAAATTGCATTTAATTAGTCAGAGCCAAAAGAGAACCCGACCTCGTATGTGATTTAATCAAACCCAGTTAGGGTCTAATCAATAGAGTCGTTGCAATCGCACAACGTTTGCATCCTATCAAGTGAAAATGGGCATCTGCACCTTGCCACGTCCTCCTTACCTGTTCATGGCTGTAGATGTCAGGCTCTCCAGGAGGGGTTGGCACACGAGCACTGGCAAAAATTCGTTTACTTCCTGACTTGGTACTATAGAGATGAGCTACTTCTGGCACCGAGCCTAATATAGGCACATTGAGCATGTCAGCCACTGCTAAATCATCTTTGTGGGGAACCCCTCCAATAATGTAGGCATCTCTGCTCTGGATCAGAATTTTTATTCTTTTGATTGTCCTGGGACTGTACTTCAGCTGAGTGGCCAGGCACATGTGATGCTTCTGTAGAAAGATAACATTATTCTTGTTAAAAGGTGCTCTTTTCTATTCCATGAACCTAATTTATAATGTTGCACACAATAAATACATTATTAATAGCAGGCTGGGTTATGACCTATCCTGTAGCTTAGCAGTTTAAATTGATAAAAGCTGTTGGGGTGAGGCTCCATAATCGTGCACATCTTTAGTGTGTTGGAAATGGGCTCGCTGGGAATAGAACTAATTACTACACATCTGTATTTATTTGATCCATGCGGAATTATCCTTCTGTCAGTCGGCAGAGAGGCTGGTGGCCTTTGGATAATAGTGATTCATCTCAGCAACACTTCTGGCATGGTTTAACTCTAAAGCTCCTAAAAATCAATACAAAAATGAAGAAAAACCCCTATAGCAGGGAATGTATTTCACCATACAGTTCGGCGGCATTTTAAGCGATTCTCTGAGAATAAACCACTTTGATTTAGAAAAGCTTTCATTGATCACGTTAAATGACCAGGGATATACATTTCCATTGCACAGTAGTCCTGATAGCTCCTGGAAACGCAACTGCAGAGTACTCGAGGAGAGGGCAGTGGTTTTGTTGTTGGGGAAATTACAAACTTTTTGGAGGGATTTTTTTCATTTCACCTAAAAAAAGACCTATCCCTGAACAAGTTGTTCGTGATGTGCTGTAACCTCTACATTTAAGCTAAGAAAATTAATCATGGCAGGTGAAACTTAGGAAATATTCTCTATGACATACCCTACACCTGTCTTGCAGATAACCTGGTTCTCTTTTCAAAGGTATAGACAGAGGTGCACTGAAGTAAAGACAGATGGGGATAGGCGTCACGCGCAGTGAAGTCAAGAGACTTCCACTGCAATAGGCTGCCATAAACAAATCATAATTGTAAGAAGGAAATAATAAATCATAATCATAACAAGAAGAAAATCATAAACAAATGATAAACATAACAAGAAAATCATAAGCAAATCATCATCATGACAAGAAGAAAATCTTCTTCACATGGAGATTTCATCGAATTAAGGTCCTAGACAGGAAAGTATTCCTTTTTCAGGATAGCATTAATACTGGATTTGCTAGTGATTTCCAGGACTGGAGAACCCAGAATACTTTCCTTCAAAATCCTGGATGCTCCTTCACAGGAACTGATTTATAAACCCCAATTCCACTAGTTGGATAGTGACAGTGGTGGAAAAAGAGATGGGGGAGCCCCTGGAAGTGCCCAGTTCCTCAGTGATTTCTCATATCAAACACAAGGCTCCAACAAAGTGCCCAAGTCTCTCTGTAAAGAGTCAGACTGCAAGGACCGTGAGGAGGATTTAAGTCTGAGAAATGAGATACTCTCCAAGTATCTAGTAGGAAAAAGGGAGTCAGAGAGATAAGGGGAGAAAGAACAACAACCAAGTTTCTCAGAGTCATTTTCCTTCCATCAGTTTTAAACCAGAGATTCTTAATGGTCTGATGCATTTGTTTCTTTTCTGTTGAGCACTGGTGTAAGAGCAGGGAGAGGGCCAGTTCTGCTGGTTTGATGGCAGAGTTCTGCCATGTAGAGAACAGGATCAATTTCCAGCCCCGGTCACTTGCTCCCTGGGGCCAGGAGTGGTGATGTAGGGACGAGATTTGCTTTGTGTCTCTCAATAATGGATTTTACAGTTAATTAAGGAGTGCAGGAAACAGGCAGTAAAATCTAGTTCGTTCCTGCTTGGAGAGTGGTAGAGCTGCCATGATATATAGTAGTGCAAGTAGAAGCAGGTAAATGCAGGAGAACTAAGGAATCCTTCAGAATTCCAGCACAACTGCCCAGAACAGTGGTCAGGAGGTTAACCAAAAGCCCAGTTCTTGGCTCTCAAGCCTGTTGATTTTTCTTTTTTTTTTTTTTTTTCCTTTTCATTTTGAAGCTTCTCAAGATCAGAGAAGCTGATGTTGGCATCAGCCTCACTGTGACAAGCAAAGCTACCACTTTACTGTTCTGATAGCCTGCTAGGGAAGAATCTGGGCAGTGTAACCCTTCCTTGGAAGGGGTTCACTTTGTGCATCTGGATGTACGGAGTCACAAGAGGTCATTCGGAAAGCAAATGCCTAAGGACAATGTTTTATAGTCACCCTTTCTCACAGTCTCTCTGCTTCCCCACTGCAGACACCAAGGAGCACAGGGCTACCTACTTCTGGGTGTCTCTTCTACTGATATTCCTTCCATCCAGTTCTACCAAAACAGGTAGGAAACTGGGCAAGGCTGATTTGTGCTTCTAGAAACGCTCAAATGAGCCTGCTAATATGGCCTTCAAGCCACACTTTCATATATTAGGAATAAAATTTAGATAGAACAAAAACTTTTCATTAAATAACCCAGAAGAAAGATCCTTAAAAAGAACCTATAAAGCTCTAAACCTTACACAGAAAAAAGTCCACAGGCACTGAAGCCAGTGGATGACCAGGATTAGCTATGAGCACACATTCTTCCCCACGCAGAAGATACATTGGGCATGTTAGCTAAGAGATGGTCAAGAACACACACTAATGAAAAGGCAGTTTGAGGATTTTCAATAAAAAGAGGTGCACCACCAAGGGTACACCTCAGCCTGGTATCACATCAAACCTGCAACTGCCCGTTCTTTCTGGTGGCACTAACACACTTCTCAGCACTCCACAGCTTCTTAAAGCTTCCAATATTTGGTAGTTAGTACCGGAAAAATAATCCAGTATCTAGAGAAAAAAAGCAGCTACAATTGTCAAAGCACAAATTAAAAAGAAAAATATTGATCACTGGTATTTATCAAAGATTTACCATCCCAACAATTTCACTTTGCAAGGTGAAGGCCCAGCTGTGATTCCAGGATTTAGATAAAAGGACAATACTAAAAAAAAAAAAACCACCAAAAAAAAAACCAAAAAAACCCCACCAGCTTCTAAACCCCACAAATCTCATCTTAATGCTTTTTCTCCAATTTCAGAGAAAACAGAAGAGATTTCATTTAACTAAGACAAAACTATCAGACAGCTCTGGCTTGGGGGTCCCTCCCTATACAGCACGAGTACCAGAAGCAGGGCTTCAATCATAGGCCCTAGAGATGTAAATGTACCACAAAGTTTCATAAAAAACCAAATCTCTGCTAAGACACCGTGGACTTAATACTTACACTATAAAATTATTCTCCACTGTGAAACATCTTCACCCAGTATTTTCAGAACTACTGTATGCAGTGTACATTAATTAAGATCTCTTTTTAGACCATGTTCTAGTACATGGGTTTAGAAAGGACTTGACAGGTTGGGCACTAATATTTCTGTGTTATTATCATCTAACCTAAGTTGGTTTAAGTTCTGTTCTGTAAGAAGTTCTGCATTGGATTTAATGGCAAGAAACACCACAAACCCATGAATGATTAAACGCTGGGGTACCCAGAGATAAAGTCTGAGTAATAAGAATGGTTTATTGCTACGATTTGCTTAGAGATATAAATCTATCAAGTTCCCAGTCCCCAGCATATATTAAGAAGGGACAGTGGTCTACAAATAGCCAATATAGGACTATCTCAACTAAGTCCATAAAGCTAAACCAGGATATTTATTTCCAGTGCTCTAACTAGTAGTCTAATCAGTAAAGCCCTTAAACTTGCAATAATATTTCACTGATGTGTACCAGAGCGTTACAAGTTATAAAATTTCCAATTTAATTTTACTGCATCCCTCAAGCTGTAGTAATTAGAAGACAAACTCACAGGGAAGCTGTTTATAGCTTCAGGGGTGAGAATTTTGAACCTGTCCTGCAGGTCACCCATGTCCTCAGGGTTCCCAGATCTAACAGCTGCCTGCAGACCCAGGAGTTTATTGTAATACTGCAGTAACTCCTCACTCAGATGAAGGGGGCAGATGTAGATGACGTCCACGTTGGCATCTAAAACAAAGGGGCACAGTGTTCATTACTGGAAGAAAGGTAGACTCCATTCAGAACAGCAATCTGATAATTCCTCATCATTTGCTATCAGCTTCCCTAAAAGAGTGCTGGAAATAAATAAAAAAATAAAATAAAATATATAAAAAAAGAGGTCTGTAATTCCCAAATCTGAGGGGGTTAGCTGGGGTTTTTTTTTGTTGTTGTTTTGGGGTTTTTTTTCTGTGCTTCAGCATTTCTCTGAAGACAGGTCAGCAACCCAAAGAAATAGCTAGTTTTCCAATTTCAATCTGCAGAACATATTGGGGGCAGAATTTTGAGAGCGTGGCGGGGGGATTGCTACGCGCGGCTCACATTAACGTCAGTGGGAATTGCGCGCTGCCTTAAAAAAAAACCCAACAAACAGATCCCATTAACTTCAGTAAATTATAAAACTGAGCTATTAAGTTTAGAAAGCTGATGAAATTGCAGTTTCATATGCTGCCTGGATTTTGCACGGCCCCTTCCTATTCTCGTCCTGTCCACATAAAAGCTCACGGTAGGATACCGCAAATAACGAGCGTGCAGATCAGGGAGTTAAATACCACAGTGTGAAAAGCTGGGTTTCTGCATGGGAAACAACTTGTGCTGGCAGGCAGTGGATACACAAACACTTAGAGGTGTGGAAGTCTTTAATATACGCCGGGTTGGAAAATTTTAACTACGCTGCTCTTCTAAAATATTAATGTTAATATATGAGCTAATGAATTAATGGGCCTTTCAACGTCAATAAGCTGCCAAAAAGCGCTCCTCGATTTTGATCCAACTCCTGCTGAAAGCTGTAGGAAGTCTTTCATTGTCTTCACTGGGCACAGGAACAAGAGCCTGGGAAGTGCCAGGGACAACTGTTAATACATGTGAATGAATCGGAAGCAAAGAGGGGACTAAGGCAACCCTGAGCCTAATGTTACAAAGGAGCAAGACATCCCCTTCGTTTCACTTTGTCGTTGTAGGCAAATGACTCACATAAAAAAATGTAAGGCCAGAACCAAACCTGAAGCATTAAAACAGTGAAACATCCCACAACCTGCCCTGTATCTGAAGCCCCAACAGAGCCTTTATACAATACAGTTCATTGCCACAGAACTTTTAAAAGTAATAGAAAAAGAACAGTTCACTAGAACTGTAAAGTCACTACTGTAGTGCTTTTAGGCACTTACTCAGACTTGCAAAAGGAGCCTGAAAATTTACCAGCTAGGGGACAAAAAGACTATTTGCCACCCTTGGCTGTAATGCTGAATGGACTGAACTGTCCAGAATTGACAAGCTCAAGTGAATGTGTTGAATAAAATGCTGCGACGCATTTTACTCCTCTTAACACTGCCCTCTGAAGAGCTGTACAAGTCTCCTTTGGACACAGCAGGGCTCCAGAGACAGATTAACTCCTAGGAGGTCACAACAAGCAAGGAAATCCTCTGGTATTCTAAAGAAAAAGAAAAACGATGTGGTAAATACCCATGTTCTTCTGCCAGGCGAGGTAAAGCATCTGAACTGGTTAATAATTTAGTTAATATTTAACTAGTTTGTTTGGTCTATTTTATATTTTACAGTAGAAGCAATTTTCACGGTCACAGATTTTCAAGTGAGAAAGAATGGCTGTTTAAGGGGCTGATTTTATCCCTTTAAGTTTCTAACTATCAGTTTAGAGACAAAAAAAAAAATCTATGTTAAAAAAGATGGGAAAAAAACACCAAAACAACTAACTGTACTGTGAAAAAACCCACAATATTAGTGCCTAGATAATATATAAAGGCAATTACATTATTATTTTAGGCAACTGTAAATTTCTGGATCCAATATATTTTTGTTACAAACTTACTAAATGGCATTTATAAAATAATAATGATACTGAAATATACATGAATCATGTAAAGTATGTCATTCCAGGGAGCCAATGAAGTTGGTCACTGATAGAGAATATTCTTCCCTGCTTTGCTTAAAGGAGGACTGCCATTGTAGGAAAAACTTTTCAATGCATGCTTTTTGCCTCATTTGCTGATTTGAAAAACAAAACGAAACAAAAAAATGGTTTAAATAAGGGCTTGCTCTTTTCTAGCACATCTTTCTCTCCCTGTGAGCCTGAATGAACACTAGCAGAATTAGCTACCTAATTTTGTAGAACGCTAAACACTTTTTGCTTCTTTGTGGTGCTCAGCATGCCATGGGAGGAGGCTGCTTTACCTTACTGTGGAGTCAGAAAGAATCAGCATCTTTTTCTTATGAATAACATGGACAGGAGCAAATGCCATAGCGGGGAAATTACTTCTGAGCCGATACGTTCTCTGTATTTAACATTAATACAAAAAGTCAGTCCTTGTTGGGTCGTTCTCTTTTGCTCACAACTACAGGCAAATGATGATCAAAAAAGAGGCAGCCAACAGCTCGTAACATACCCAGGACATCACACAGCCTTCCCAGCTGCATATTCTGTTGGAGAGCAAGGTCAGGAATATGCTCACGGATGCACTGGGAATATCCTGAAAAACAAGGAAAGCCCCCCCCAGACTGTATTCAGAAAACCCCTGGTACATATTTGAAAGAAATCAGACTTCTGAGTGCAAAAAAAGCAGTAAGAAAAGCATTTCAAATCTGAACATCTTCCAGAGCTAATTGCATCACCTTTATGAATTTACTTTTATTAGTGAACTGCTGTAACATCATTTTATGTCACGAGGTTTTAAACAGACCTAAACATTACAAACCTCTAGAGCTTTATAATTTAAAGAGAGACTGAGTATTCCAAGTGTTCTGTGTTGCTGGATGTTTTTGTAAGGACACCATCATTAAGCATGAATCTTGGTACATTTTGTCCTTCACACAGATAAAAGGCAAGAAACCCACTTCATTAAGAAGATGTCTCGGTGTTACCTGATCACTTTGCTGCAGAGGATGAATGAGCGGCAGCCTGTCTGAGCTTGGATTATCTATTTGGAGGTCAGACTCCCAACTGCCTGCCTACTTGCCTTCAAAAGGACTGCAGTAAATGACACGACCACAGGAAGTATAATCTCTAAACCTGTCATTTTTCAATTCAGCTGATTCTAAATTAATCAGCCTTTATCCACAGGCGTAACGGGAGTCGCTCGTTGCAATAGCTGTGATCAAATCAATAACGAAGTTAAGCTTAATATTCAGTGCTTGGCATAAAATCCTGACTGATTCACTAAGATCCTTACAACAATTCCATATATCTGCACGGGACCAAGCATCAGAAACTCAGGAAAAACTTGTTTTGACTGAAATCTGCTGAGTATTTAAGTGCTTTCATTGTGGAAGACAGTAATAGTGTCTCTTCCAGGCAAATTCCAACCAGCAGAAGGAATCAGCATTCTCAGGTGCTGTGGCTATGACCCTTTGCACAATGGAGAGCAAGAACAGAATAAAATACAGAGAAATGGAAATCACCAGTTTCATATTTAGGAATTTCTTGTAAAACTTACCTGTTGTGGTTCGCAGAAGGGCAGCAGGCACCTGCAGAACTACAGCCATGTACAAGACACTGATTTCTTTTTTTTTTTGCCACTCTAATAGTAAGCTACAGGAATTTGAAATAAAGCTTGCTCTGATGACTTAAACTCTAATCCCAAGGCTTCGTTTTATTCTCGAAGGTAGGGACCAATTTTAAAGCCACTACCAATGGTGCCTAAACAATTTCAAAACATTTAAATTGCCAAAGGTACAAAGTGGCTGATTTCCCTGTGCTTAACTGGCCTCTTGAATAGGCATTTAACAAATAAACCTGGGCAGAAAAACAACATGCAAATACCACTTGGAAAAATCAGTAACGATTTGAAAGGAATAATAAAATAGCAATCAAACAGAGGTTAAACCTTGGATGTTGCAATGGCTCATGACAGCATTATACCAACTACATCTACTTTTCTTAGATATGTTAATAAAATATATTAATTCACAACATATTAGCTTCCAATGACGTGAGCCCATTGATGAGAGGAATATTCACTCCTTTTGAGTCGTTCACCTTCCAGTGGACATTCTGAATCCTCACACCTGACACATTCTAAACACTCTGGATTACGTGGTGATCTTCTGACAGCACTCGTTAAAGGCAGAGGCTTTAATATTCCTTTCCTTGCAGTTTAAACACCGTTCAACCCAAGTGAATTACATACACTGTGATCATGGGCTCCACATTCCAGTACCACTATGACCTGTGCTGTAGGGATCAATAAGAGTAGGACAGAAGTAGTTGTTAGCTAGAAGTAGTTACGCTAAGGCCTGCATGGCCAAAAAACAGCCAACACTGCCCTGACCTTGAGGAGGTAAGACTAAGGATGAGAAAAGCAGAAGCACCTGGCAAAACAGGAGGATAAAAGGAGAAAAACAGGATGCTGAAGGAGGAAACCCAAGAGAATGGACAGCCAATTAAAAGTGTTTGAAGTGCACGTGGACAGACTCTAGGTTTGAGTGTGGGGCCAATGAGAAGCGACCTGGGTGCGTGGTCAGTATTGCCTCGTGTATAAATACAGCCTGGTGCACTTCATAAAGTGCCTTCTGATTACAACCATATTGGCTGTGCTGTCGGGGTCCATCCCTGCACGCTACACTGTGCCATCACGGTTTGCTACGTGCAGCTGGTTTATGTATCACTAACATTTTGCACCCACCACGTTTGGTCTCAAATGCGTGAAGCATTTTGGAGAAATCTGCCTTTGCCAGAAGCCAAAGCTCCTACCTGGATTCAAAGAACCACTACTTTGGTTGATCTGTCCCTGCAACCTGAACGGAGTCTGAAGATAGCGACGCTGGCAAAACCCGGGGTTGGCAGTGCACTGGAGGATGCAGCTGTTCGTTTGCACAAGGCATCAGCTCATCCTGGCATCTCGCTGGTGGAGCAGCTCCATGGGAGGGTCGACCTCGCAAAGCAAGAACTAAGAATTTTGATGTCTCAGTTCAGTGGTACTGGAAGAACACTGAGGGCCTTCCTCCTTCACGGGAGCTTTACGGTAACGTGTGTGCAGTGTCTTTGGTGGAATCATAGAATTGTCAGGGTTGGAAGGGACCTTAACGATCATCCAGTTCCAACCCCCCTGCCATGGGCAGGGACCCCTCCCACTAGAGCAGGTTGCTCACAGTCCCAACCAGCCTGGGCTTCAAAACTTCCAAGGATGGGGCTTCCACCACCTCTCTGGGCAACCTGTGCCAGTGTCCCACCATGATCATGGTGAAGAAATTCTTCCTGATGTCTAATCTGAATCTACCCACCTCTAGTTCTGATCCATTCCCTCCAGTCCTACCACTACCTGACATCCTAAAAAATCCCTCCCCAGCTTTCTTGTAGCCCCCTTCAGATACTGGAAGGCCACAATAAGGTCTTTCTGGAGCCTTCTCTTCTCCAGACTGAACAGCCCCAACACTCTCAGTCTGTAACACTGGAACAGTTTATCCAGAGGGAAGCATAGGGAGAGTTACAGAAGTACTAAACTGTGTATGAATTAATGGAAAAGGGCCTGCTTTCACCTCCCTGCTCAACCTCAGCCATCACCTCATGCCCTTTGACTGCCACTTTCTTAATAAATTTTGCTCGTGTCAAAGCATCTCCTTTCAACAACGAACCCGTGACACTTTTCAAACTACCCTTTGATAACAGCAGTAGCAGTACAGGGCAGGGGGATGTGACCTGGCAGTCTACGGAACCACGGAGCATGTCTGAAGGGGAAGGAGGAAAGGAACCCAGGTAGGATTTAGCCACCTCGTGCTTCCCAGAGCTTGGGACAGGTCTAATAAATAATATCTAACTTTTCTCACTATACTTGGCACACCTACTGTTCAGCTGTAACAGCTTTTAAAAAGGATTCATGTATCAGACAAGAGGAAGCTTTGATAAATATTCAGTAGGTTACACAAGGTGACAATTGTTATTTATTGTAAATGTGACTATTCGGGTAGAAAGATTGATCAACTATTTAAAAATAGCTGAATGAAAAAAAAAAAGAAACAGTATTTGAATGGCAAATATTGCAGAAGTGTATTCATCCGTTAGAGCATGAGAAGAAATCTGATTAGAAGGTTCAAATTCATTTTTCCTTACAGCAGCTGACAAAAATGCTAAACAATCTTTAAACAAGGGAATTTGCTTTTATTTTTTTTTTAAGCTATACTAGAAATCCAAATGGGTTTTTTTTGTGGTGAAAAAAAAATGGAAACATTTGTTCCTCACAACAATACAAATTAAGCCTTTCACTATCCCGTTTCCTGGAGTATTTCCAGAAATTTGGCATGAATCTGAAACTGCTGTAAAAATTAAGACTAAGAAATTAATAATTATGCCTCTAGCTGCATTTATTGGAATTCCACTTGCATGAGAAGACAAAAAAAAAAAGAAAAAAATCAGACTGTGATTTGCCTGAAATGCTGAAGTCAAGGAAATGTGAGTAGAGAATGTCAGGCTCTATTTGTGATTTACAAAACTCAGAGAAACCAGTAAGAACCTGTCATCAAACTTCTGTGTCTTGGTGTTTATCTTGTCCTGGTTCTTGTAATTTAGCCATTGTTATGATTACCCAGATTCAGACCTTAAAAAAAACATAAAGTTATCCTGCTGAAATCAGCTGTCCTGTTCCATATTTAGTCCTCTTGCTTAAACTGTTCAGCTTCCTAGAAGTCTACTCAGAGTAGCAACATTCCACAAGGCTAAAGAAAAGAAGGCAAAATATTTTAGGGTATTTAGCAGTTTGTTTTCAAAACAAGTATCACAAGACCTGACAGAACAAAAGCATAAATGGAAAAGCCTGAGAACAAACTAGACAGTGGTACCAGCTGGAAGTGTTTCAGTAACTGCCCCAAAATTTTACAAATGCTCTTTAAACTGAGAACTGTGCAGGAGCAGAATAACAAAAGTTTGAAAATTATTTCTATTCTTACATTTTAAAGGCTTTCAGTTCCTATACTTTGCTTCCATCTTTTCAAATTTTAAATATGTTTCTTAAATTTATATGAAATGTGGTCAATTTCTTCGTGATTTTATGCTGAAACTTCTCAAAACCAGTTAAATTTGAGCATTTCAAAAGGAAAAAAAAAAGCCATGTATATACATTACAATTCAATAAGCTACAGGCTTATCAGGATTAATAATTCCTGTAAAAACCCTACAGAACTCTTAGTAAAACTCTCAATATAGCTGAAGGATTTACTGAAAAGAAGCAGGAATAACTTTTTCAGAGAGCACTTTGAAATCCCTCTTTTGGGAGGCATAATATATTTCTTTTCCATGCCCTACTTAAATAGATTTCCCAATTTTCTAAGAAAACATCTGCACTCCAATTCTCTTCACTACTCAGTTGCTTCCTCATTAGGAGAGCATTTCCACTTGAATCCTGCAGCCTCCTCCACAAACACAAATTCCTGTATTTACAGCAAAATGTTGTATAAAGCACGTTACGGAATCAGGGCCTGGGCTCCACGTGAAGTGCTAAATGAAGTGGAATTTCCCTAACTAGAATTTACTTAAGAGGCTGGAATAATTGTAAAACTTCTATAGAGTCCACTGCCATCAGAGGAACACGGACATCAAGATTAATTTTTTTTATGTTGGCCTGTTTTGATTATAGTGAGATTTTTTTTTTTTAATACAACTTTGAAAGCGCCTGTTGTGCAACGACTCTGCTGACTTGAATTCACACACCTAATTAATAATTGTGGGGTTTTTTTCCCCCCTCTATAAATGCATTTTTACCCAGTTTTGAACACTGGAATGTATAAATTCTTTTTAAACGATCCTACTTTAAAATAGGATTCAGTCACATGATTTAACCTACCATATCCACACGAGACTTTTAAGACAGAGGTGTAATTAAAAACTGTTTAACATAAATACACATTTGATGAACAACACAGCCAGCAGAATCATGAAATAAAAGGCTATCTGGGCTGCAAAACTGAGGGCTTAAAACTTATTTACAGTCTTCATTAATTCAGGACTTAAGCAATTCACGTTACGAAATCCTGAATCTCTCAGGTCAATTAATTTGCTGTGTAAGTACAACTGATAAATCAAGTTACAAGCGTTTTGACAGGATTTCATGTTTTGAGAGCTTATCGGTGCATTTTAGAAATTCCCAAGAAATCATACCCTGTAATTTCTGAACACCTCCACGATACCGTCGCCTTGCAGGAAACAGCTTTTAAGCTCCCCAATTCATAAATGTAATTAAATAATTACATTAGTGCTAATTAACATGAAACTGCAGATTATTTAAGCGCAAAAAACACTATTCAACTTCTTAATTATTCTTGTTCACACAGCATTTCCTTTTGCTCAGGCGCCCTAGGTGCAAATAAAGCATCCCATCTGCTCGTAATTAGAACTAAATAATTTCAGAGAATGTAGCTTATCATTTTGACTGCACATTTGATTAAAAACAGTGTACAAGCAATATCCTGGCTTATTGCTGTAACAGCAACAACACGCACAGGCCCGTGTTTTCCTATCATTAAAGAAGGCTGAAAACATTATCTGTTATTTCAGGGGGAAAAAAGACAACTTTTTAGTTCATTTCATACAGATGAAAGCAAATTACAGCAAATCACCTCTCCGCTGAATAGCGGCCCCCACATAATGACTTTATTTGCTTAATCCCCAAATTAAACGCCGTTTCGAGCGAGGGCCCTGTGTTATTACTCTCATCATGTCGAGAACATTTTCCTGCCGAGACCAATTTGAATAAAACAAGGGGCCTTCCTTGAACTCAATCAAGGAGTCATAATGTGGTGGGTAATAGAGGTTGCTGATAGATTTGCAGGCAAAAGTGTTATACCTAATGATGGGATATGGATAATAGTCCTCCTGGAGGTCCTGATGCGATTCCAGTTGGCTGCCAGATGCTAAAAATCAAGAAGAGCATTGATCAGTGACAGGAAGCTGCAGTGGATTCATCTAGTCAAACTTCAGCTGTTTTTCCACTGTACAGTTAAGCCAGGCATAAATTATATTAATTGATTTAATTACATACTTAAAACATCTTCCCCAATTAATTTAATTAGGTGGCTACATGAAGCTACTGGCAGGGGAAGATTGGAGGCTGCTCACTTAATTAACAGAATATGAATGAAAAAAAAGAAAGCAAACATAAATGAAATTGTGAGCACTAATTAAGAGGCTGTCTGCAAACTTAAATACTTTCTGACAAAGTGGTGACAGAAACGTAGACGAGAGAGGGATTTTTTTTTTTTTTCCCCAGCAAATTAAGTGCCACAAGGTATATATAAGGAACTAAGGTAATGCAGTTAAAACATTGATTTTCTGACAGAGCTACTGAAGTTAAAGTGAAGGGACATTTTCCATAGAAACGCTGCGACAGATTTTGCAGCCACAAAGGCTGAATCGCTGATGAAGGATGAAATATGAGACTCGGACAAGAGTATGGTTAAAGGGGGAAGGAAAAAAAAAACAAACCCACAACATGGAAACAGCTTATTGCAATCACTGAAGCAAGAGATGTTTAGAAAAGAAGCGCTGCCGCAACAGCTGGTAGCCCTGCACACCTTGGCCCTGATGTAGAAATTCTCCAGGTGTCTCCGACGTGATTCCTTCAGGGTCTTTTTCACACGTGCCACGCGATGATGCCAGAGCCAAGAACTGGCGATCACACCTGATGCCCACTGCTGCTGCCTGGAAAGGATGTAGGCTTTTCTGGCTCGATGACATCGCCACGTCGCTTGGATCTTTGTAGCGGCCATTTCGGTAGCCCCTTGGCCTTTGTCTCTTTGGCCAGGTCGATTTAAGAGCTTTTCCACAGTTGATTGATTCTTTATCACTGACAGAATGTCACTTTTGGTGGGATTCTCGTTAAGCTCAAAGTCTGAAGCAATTTCTGCCAATTTTTGACAGTTTATTGTAGCCAAGGGTACAGCGTGGTCCTTGAGAAGCTTTTCAGCATGTTCCAAAAAAGAGACAATGCTCCCCCAAGATAAACAACATCGCTGCTTGAACGCCAGAAAGCTGGGAGCTTTCCGGTCTATGGTGCCGTGGTAAACAGCAATGTCACCACCAAAGCAGACATCCTGGGAGGACTGATGTGGAGATGTTTGCAGGGGCTGTGGGAAGAGACGAGCCACAGATGAAGAGTTGTTGTTGTCAGTCATAAATGAGAGCTCCAGAGACACCAGTGTATTACTATTTATGCCTTAAGTGTGGGAACTGATGCATCAAAAAAACCCACTAGTATTGATTTCTACATCAGGACCACAAAGTCCAGCCCAGCTTTACCATAAAACCCACTGTGACACAAGGACCTCAGAGGCCACGCAAGGTTATGAGAGTTTGTCCAAAACCAGATGAATGGTACAGAGGAACTCTGCTTTGGTTACCTCATCTGAAAACAAAGCGCTACAGCGATTCACTGGGCTACAATTAGAGAGTAACTGCAATAACATTCTTCCACTCACACCACCTTTGTCCTTCCCAGGAGAAGAGGCAACATCCTGCCATATAAATGCAAACGGGGTAAAATTTGGAATAGAAATACTCCTGCCTCTTAACAGAACTCGCTATTTCCCAGCAGCTTTAGCCAGCAACTCATTACCTTTGATTCGCAATCTAAGCACATTACTTTCAAGCTATTTTTAGGTAATTATTTTCATTTGCTTTAATAACTTATCAATCTCCACTTCTCAAGTTTGCTTTTAGTTTTGATTTTCTGTTCTCCTCTTTCATTCCCAGATCTCCTCAATGGCACAAAAGTCAAAAAGTCTGTCAAGATCAAGCAAAACTCCAGACAGGTTGCTATGGAACACAATAATTAGCCGTAAAAAGAAAGGAATGTTCCTTTTGCATGGGGATCAAGAACAATCAGCAAGCATTAAGCAGTCAAGGTCAAACTCCCCTATAGTCTTCTGTAAATATAAAGGGAAACACTACATTTGCTTAACTGCGGTGAAGCAGATTTAGATGAGACATTAAAAAACTCTTTTATAACAGTAAAGATAGTTAGTTAAGCACTGGAACAGATGGCCGAGGGAGACTGTGGAGTTGCTATCGCCGAAAGTTTTCAGAACAGGTTAGAAAAACATCTGTTTGCAATATTACAGGTACAGGTAATTCTGCCTGGAGGTCTAGATAACCTCGTAACATCCTTTCTAGACTTATTTTCTAAGATGCTGTGAAAAACCAGACAAATTTAGGTAAAAGACTTGAAGAAACAGAAACTGGCAATATATGATCTATCTCCTATTTTACTTCAATATTTACAATTTACTGGATTCGGTTCAACCCCCTCTATACCAGTCCAGTGATTTACAGTCACTTCCTACACCATCTCTGGTGAAGACAGTATTGAAAGCATGACTACAAACATCATTACCCTCACTCTCTATAAATACCTGTGTCTGGGAAGGAATCTGCAGCTCGGATTCCAACTTCTGAGCTGGATACATCCACACTGGCTTTGATTTCCTTGTTGAAACCATGGAGCTGCTGGATGGAAGTGGTGCAATGCTACCTTTACTAGAGGAATATGTGGCACAAATTGTTTCCTTTGAGTTTGGGAAGGTGACGGTGTCTTTATTCTCAGGGTCCACCCTACTACTAATCTCTCCTGTACCAAAGAAAAAAAAAAAATTGATTGCAGGTTTCACTGTTAGAAGGCGTCAAACTGATACCCTACCACCTCACATTAGGTACTGGAATCTCCAATTTGCTCTCATGTCCAAGTGGGTTGCAATTTTTACTTTTAATCTATAATGTTGGAAAGTTTGTAATATGACAGCCAACAGTATACCAAGGATAACAATGGGATAAAACGTTAGCACTTATACTTCACGTTATTCCACATATAATCTTAGTTTTCAACCATTTATTTTCATTAGGAGAACTTTTCAAATTTATGGGAGTGCTACTGAGCCCACTGCTCATTTTGCTTCTATTCCCTTCCACCCTGACATCACGTGCCACAAGTGGCTGTAACAACACAGGCTTTGAGTATATTTTTGATAGATTAGAATCCCATCAGCATGCCCAACGTATATTCGCTCATTAGAAGCCACTCATTTAATCAGCAAAAAGAGACGATGAATTAAATTAGTGTTGGCTTTACACAAACACCAATGGTCAGATCTTCAGATTTAGGGGCTGAGAATTTGAAACGTGCAGGTAAGAACCTACCAGGATTTCAGAAATGAGCAGGGGCCAGAAATCTGATTCCCGTTCAGTTGCAAGACATGGAACGCTCACGTACACCTTTATGCACTCAGTAGTCTTAAGAATCTAAGTGCTCCTTAGACATCCTTGTGAGATAAAACAAGGGCTTGAAAGTGAAGCTGGAGATGCAAATGATGGTTGTTACCAACCCTTTGTACTCACCTACAGCTGATTTCTTGTGCTGCCTGTAAAATTCATGGAAAGGTGCTGGTTTAGATACAACAGGATGTGTCTGAAGGGTTCTCTTTGCTGCTGGAGGGATAAGCTTTTGTTCAGTTAAGCTCAGAATACCTGCAAGAAGATGACTTTACTGAACAATTCGTACGTATTCAAGCTACGAAAAGAATAAATTAGTAGCAATAAAGAAAGAATTAAACAAAGGGAGACCCAAATTTTTCCAATTCTAAATCAAAACTAGCAAAGCAGCAGTTTTCTTTTATTGAAAGACTCATGTATTTCAATATTCAGTATTTTACCTTCAAGGAAGGTGAGCTTTGCCTATAAAAATTGACAAACCAATGAAGGATATTGTAAGAAGGAAATACATGCTTGTACAATAGCCCTTTAATAGGCAGTCTGGATGAGCATTAACCCTTGCAAACTGCATTGTAATCATGACTACGGACAAATTGCTAAAATACCCAAAGTGTGGGTACAAGATTGAATGATCAGTAACCAGATGTTCATCACGACCATTTATTCTGACCACGTTTAGTTACAAAAGAGCTCTCCATCACACACAATTCTTTCCAGTAGCAACTGAACTTTGTGAATTACAAGATAACTGATTCAGGGAGGGTGATGCTCAATACGTGCAATGTCCTAAGTTAGCTACCACATGGAGTAAGTGGCACAAAGTTAATCTCTGCCCTTTGAAACATTTGAAATCACAATTCTTACAAGTTTTAAGGTGCAAAAAAATTCCATTACCAGGTATCTCCTGCAAACAGCAAACAACACTGCTTATGTAGCATGCATCAGGTGGCAACGGTACCCAGCGGGGCTTCTGAGACTCACCTTTTGTCTCATCTGCTTTTAACAGGGGTAAGGCAGAATCCATGCAGTGAGAGGCAGGCAAACCCCAAAGGTTGCTAACTGAATGACCTTTCACTGCCTTCTGACTACACATCTAGGAAGAGACAGAATCTTCTTTTAATAAAGAGGGATTTGCAAAGACACGCTTTTCTGCTCCCGCAATAATAAATAATAAATACAATTTCTCCTATGAACATTTTCATTAAGATTTAATCCCGTACCAGCACAAGCACTGCTTTTACTACTTATCAACATGCTACAGTATTGTCTACTGTCATTACTTTAGCAATTTAAAATCAAGTTAATTAACTCCAATTGATGTTTTGTAACTTCTGCTATGCAAAAAGTCAGCGTACTACTTAATAAAGGAATCACAAAGTTTGCTGACTTTTAACGAGTGTAGTGGAAACATGGCATTTCTTGACTGAATGGTCTTTAAATCCATAAAATGCATATACAGGCCAAATACAAAGAGCCTGGTAGAGAATCAGGCAGGTAAGACCAGGATACGTCCTGGATGCAGTCTCAGAAAAGTCCCAAGGAACAGAGAAACTGGAGCAAGATAAAAGTGGGAATGGATTTGGAATGGATCTCAAGATTCCACGTTCTGATCTTTAGTCAGCAAATAGCTGAGAAACCCAATTAAAAAGAAAAATGTCCCAGGTTTTGTGGGTGACAGTTAGTTACCGGCTACTCCATTAGTCCAATGGCTAGAAACCCTTACGTTGGGTAGCAATGTTTGAACCCACGATGAGTTTTATGGAAGACAAACTAATGCCATGTGCTGGAAGAATTTTTTTTTTTTTTAATTTGCTTTAAAAAAAGACAAACCCCAAACTATATTATGAATTATAAATGACCTTCTAATATTAAATATGTAAAATCAGAAAGCTAAGAAATACTATAGATCTGCAGAATGGGAGTAATGGTATTTACCTTTTTTTTTAATAGAGTTCATTGCAACTTCCTGATTTAAAATACTAGGTTGCAATGACTGATTATTACACTTGTGTACAGCTCTTAATAGAACAGGATCCAGGCCATGATTGGGATCTTTGAGTACTATTGTGTCATAATTAGTGAATAACATCAACCTTCAACTTTACAGAGAGGCACGGGCAATTCTGAAGAACTGCTTGTAATCCTACTAGGGAAATGAGATAGATCAAAATAAACTATTATAATTTTTCCTCCCAATTTGTATAATAACACTGTCCACGAGAGACATTAGGGAGATAGAAAGCATGTACTCTTTATCATAATGGAGAATCTCTCAGAAGAAATCACAGGCACTCATTTTAGTTATGGCCATTACGGAGCATTATGCTTTAAGGGATCTAGATGTATGAAGCTTCACGTCCTCGTGTTCCAAGAAAATAGCAATAAGCATATAACAAAGATTAACTTTACACCAGCTGGCGTGTACGTGGCTTGACACTGAGAAAAGGAAATAATAAACCACACTTTCCTACTCACTTTCAGCCCCAGCAGTTTGGTGAGGACATAACAAAAATATGTAAAAAGAAAGAAATTTAATAAAGCAGTGACTCCTTTTGTGTCAGTAAAGCAGCACTGATTTTACTGCTGGTCAGTTTTATCCTAGTTTAAATCCCCGGAGTTTTGTTACGATAAAGAGCACTATGAAACACAGGCATTTCATTTGTGCTCAGAGATGTAATGAGCTACAGAGAAAAGCAATTCAGGTGGAGTGTATGAGTTCAAAAGCAGCCTAAAGGGTTTCTGTTGGTTTGTTGTTGTTTGTTTGGTTGTTTTTAAGCTGGAGATACATATTTAATTCTTCTTTGCTGTATCCTTTGATTTCTATAAAGTCCATGGCAAGTGTCACATAAAAAGCAGGACAGATGCAAATGTAATGTAATTTAAGCTCATTTACACTGCTGAGTGCCACTATGATTCACTTGGTTACGCAGCACGGCCCAACTATGGAGCTGAGTCAAACCAGCTACCTAGGAAAATCCCACCCAACCTGTACACCCTCCTTCCACGTCCTGCTACTGTCCTATTTACTGCGTTAGCTGCCCTCTTGAAGATTTGGGTGAGATACCAAAGCAAACCTTGACAAAATGCTTTCACCCTTCAGTTATTTTCCCTAAAATTAAGCCAACTCACACCAGTAAGACCTTAAAAATGATATTAAGAAAAAGGTTTACTTTTAGCACCACTTTGTTGGTTTATTACAATTATTCAGCAATTTAACTGCAAAAAAAACATTTAAAAGATTGCATCTTTTTAAAAGGTTTTCATTAGACTTCCACCTTATTTAAAACCTTTACTCACACGCACATCTTTTTATGGTCCCAACGCAAAACCTAGTGAATTTTATACCACATATTGCAGACCTGGCAGCTCCCAACTAGGATTGTGACCCAAACCACCACAGAAGCAAAGGATCACACCCTATAACCCCACTAACCTGCAGGCACCTCACCCGGCAGAACCCAAGCAACCGTTACCGCGACGAGGAGATGGGAACCTGACATGTTTTCCTACGTGGGTAACGTCCTCTAGTGAAGTTTGTTCTGCAGATTATGATTCAGCAAGTGTGCTGTGCTGAAGTCAGCACACAGCCTGCTTGATCATGGGTACTTCTAAAGTACAGTTTTATAGGGCTGGAAGGGAGAGCTTAATTTGCAGTGCAGATTAAGGCCTCCTTGCCTTAAAATATGCTTGGAGTGTGCTGAAAAAACTATTTTTTCATTTCAAGCGCTTCTGAGTGTAATTAACCTGGGACATGAGAAAAACAATTCTATTACCCTTTCTAAAGTGTTTTTCTCCTGTGGATAAACCTCTCCCACTTGATTTTTTTTTTTTTTTTTTTTTTTCCCCTTTTTGCTTCAGTTTAAATAGGGCACTTGTTGTAACGCCATGGGGATTTTCTCATTAGTTCTCTATTTGTTTTCTTTTTACCTAGACAGCAATATTTAACTAGAACAACTTTTCTTTTTTTTCAGTACGTTTATAAATATGTTTTTTCCCCTCAGTAAAAGAATAGAGACTAGCATTAAATACAGAGAAAAGATACCACCATGCAGCAAAACTACAGTTTATCAACGAGGAAGCTTAGATAGATGAGATTTGTTAAGTAAATATCAGGAAAGCACAGAGCTTGACAGTAATGGTAGAAAAGGTTTATAACAGAGTAATCATTTCATGATGATCTGCTCCAAATTGACACCTACCTTCCTATTTTTTTATGACAAAGTTCCTATTGAGATTTGATGTAGACAGTTTACAATCCCTACAAAGGGAAGGAGGAAGCACAGTGAAGTAAAATCAATGGAACTAAGGTCAGGTTTCAATACGCTCAGGAAACTGGCAGGAAAGAGCTGGTGGAAGGCAAGTCTAATTGGAAGAAATTGGAACTCCACTGCACTGTTCCACAGGTAAGTGCTAGAGAAACAAGCTCCAAGTATGCCAGAGATGAAGCAGGATAGGAAGGATAGCAAGCTGTCAAACTTGATAAATCATGTGTTCTTTCTTGATCTCCAAAGAAGAAAACAAACACATGGAAAATGAGCGTATCGATGGCTGCTCCTTGAGAAAACAGGTAAGACAAAATAAGATGCAAGTAGAAAGCAACTTCCGGGTAATATAAAAAGACATCATTAAGTCTATTCATAATTATCTAGCTATTCAGGAGTAGAATCAACTCAATTGTAGCACCAAAAGGAAGAGGTTTCAGGCTACCTTAAGGGCTAAAGAAAGCACAACATGCTCAGGGGTTTTGAAATTGGCTGGTCCAGATGAAATATGCTCTGGGATACTGAAAGAACTGTCTGAAGCCATCTCAAAACTGCTGGTGGGACTCTTGGAGAATGGAAAATATACTAGAAGACTGGAAAAGACTACGAAAATGCCATCAGATTAAGCTGGCAAAGTACTCCTTGTGTGGACTAAGCTGGACAAACTATTCCGGTAGTGGGAAACCTCTCCCCACAAGCAAGTTTTACCAGTAGAAGTATGGGTTTGTCACTGGTGGGATTCCTGTAGGCTGCAAACTATACTGAAAGACTGGAAAAGAGCACAGTGCCTACCATTAGAAAGGGGCAAAGGACGTGCCGGGGAATTCTGGCCTTTTTGGTTTAACTACAATTCTTGGAAGAAGTCTTAAAAGGAAAAAAAAAAGGACAAGTCAATGAAGAACATCTGGAAAGTAACAAATCCATGAGCAACTTGAACCTGCCAAAATCAAATTCGTCAGACCAATCTATTTTTTTTTTTTTTCTACAACAGGTTTGCCAGCACTGTGAACAGGGGAGAAAAAGTTAAGTACTACTTATCCTGACATTAACAAGGCTTTAGAAGTTACCTGATTATGATATTATATACGCAAGCTAAGTAAGGTTCAGACAAACTTAAGAGAGGTGCAAAGCTGCTTCGATAACTTCAAAAGAACTTCTATGGCAACACTGAAGGGTACTGAAGGGGTGCAACTGGCCTGTCCCCTGACTGTTCCAAATCCACAGAACCTGCTGTTCATGCAGGAGGAGGAGGAAGAATCTACATTTTAAGCATCGGGGGGGGGGGGGGGGGAGAATCAGTTCAGCCTGTAAAAAACACTCAAATGAGGTGCAAAGTGGTTTCCACTCTTTACTCTCCATCACAGAATCATAGAAATAATAAAAACATCTCCAAACAGGGATCTCTGTAGGATATCGAGTCCAGCCTTGAGTCTGCTACACACAACAGATCAGGTCAGCTTTGGTTTTGTCTAGATGAGAATCACTGTAGCATTTCATTGCATTTTATTGTTTCCCAGCCTTACAGCCTAAACGGGTGGATTTCTTCTATGTTGATTTACAGCCTGAGCAGCAAAGCAAGGAGACAGTGTCAAAGAATAGTTTCACTCACATTTCCATCACCTACCAGTTTCTACTGGGAGAAAGAATCCTGTTCTGACAGTCGAGCCAAATAATCTTAGTAATAAATGGTAAATAAAGCAAATATTTAACTTTGGTTTCAAATAGCCTTATTTTGGTCCTCCACACCTAAGAACTAACACATGGAATTCAGTGTAGAAATACTGGATGAGAAGTAAAGGACAAATTCTCACCAGTGTCAGGGGAACTATTCTAGAGACCAGCGAGTCAAATTTGTACATCTCTGTAAGAGATTTAAAATATGAATAGTTTTTATGACTGGTTGTCTCTTTATTCCAGATTTCTGAGTAGCAAATTGTGTAGGAAATTAAAATCTGTCCTCCTTGTTCTGATCTACACAGTCTGTTTTTTTTTAATCTACCTAATGATGAATAGTTTTCCTTAGATGTAACGCTAAGTTATTAATACATATTATTTCCCTCAGATTTTGTTTATCTACAGAAAAGAAAGTCCAATTTAAACAGAAATCCCTTAAACCTTCAACATGGAGCAACTAGGCATGTCTAACAACAGGTCTTATACGTTATTCTTACCCACTTTAAGCTTTTAAAGTAAGCAGAGGTGGCTCTGAACTGTCAATTTTCCATGTTCTTGGGAAAAAAATCAAGCTTTGCTCCTTTTCTGGCCTCCAACAGCTCTCCCAGACATTTACCTCTATCAAAATTCTGCCACAACAGGTGCAAAAAGAGAATAGCTGGAGAACCTGGGTGAATCTCACATCTGCTTTCTGAAAAAGGCAACAGAAGCAGCACAGAAGGAAATAAGAAAGACAATTGCTGGCTTGAACTACGATACATTTTACTTGTGGGCAAAGGGCCAGCTTACACGAGGCAGAACATGCAGGACCAATTTATTGGAATTCAGGGGTGGGCCTCCCTTCTTGTCCGGAGACAGCTGTAAACCAGCAGCCCATAGCATCACAAGCAGGCACTGAGTTTTGTCAAGGAATGCTGATATGTACAGAAACAGCTTCAGCAGCTCTGGCTACACCCCTACCTAGCAAGATGACAGTCAATCTCCAATTCTAGATGACAAGAACTGGATAAAAACTTAAAACAAATGGTGACCTTTCAAAAGATTAATTTGTTTACCAACAAAATGTTCTACGTTTGTCATCCGAGATGGGGGTGACCTTCACATTCCCATTTCTAGGTTGGAAGGATGCTGACTGTAGTCATCTGTTAACTCTATCTCGACAATTATTTCCTTTTTATTTTCAGCGACAAGAAGATTTTATTAATTCTCTGGGCTGCTTATGATGATTACAGACCATAATACAAATGCAGCAAGCTTCTTCTGAATTACTGTAGTGTAACATCGATTTGTTTAAGCCTCATTCTGCTACCAATGCCAAATTATCCTTTGACTGTAATTATAGCCATATGCATAGATTTAAAACACAATCGGGTCCGGAGGACCAAAAGATCAGTTTTGCTTCTACAACTTCTTGAAATGAAAAGAATTACCCTGTTTTGCCTTGCTTTAGGATTTTGGAAAGGAACGGGCTTTCAGAGCTAAGCATTAGTGATTAGCACGATGCAAATACTGAATCAAGAATGAGTGAGGATAGGATTAGAATGGTTGTGCTCAAATAAGTTAGCTTAAAGCAAACCAACCCCACCACAACCCAGAGTCACTGCCATCACCATTAGAGCCACACTATAGAAGATGCAACTCATAAAGGCGAGATATCATCACCGTATTAAATTCCAACTCATGAATATATTAAAAGGTTCCTAAGTTTACAGGATAATATACGTTTATAAGAAAACAAGAACCAAAAAGCACCAGTATAATTCTATAAAAGAACAGAAGTCTGAGGAAAATGAGAGCTGTGAAACTTTTCTACACTGCAGCACTCTGTCAGAATTATTTCTGCTGCAATTCAGATGACTCTTTTTTTTGCAAGACACTCCACGGAAATTACACATATTTAATAATTAGCTACTCATTATTTTTATTATCCAGACACAGGCTACGACATAAAGCAATGCCCAGTTTGCTCATTGTGTTTCAAAGAGAATTCCAATCCTTGGTTTAAAATAACTACAGAACTTCCCAGCAGATGAAGCATTAGTGCTTCCAAGACCCAAAAAGGTAAAGGGCAATAGTTAATTGTTCTTAGTTTCTGTCATAAAATACAGCATCAGCAACTTTATAATACCAAAAGAGCAAGAAAAGGAGACATTTTTCACAAAACAATGAGATCCTTACTAATAATTTTTCAGACTACTCAGAGGGCAGGATAATAAAAAGTCCATGTAGATTTGTGCTTGACCTATCCAGTCACCTCCAAACCAGTCTGGTTTTAATCTCATCACATTTTTATGGTTTTAATCTCATCTCATTTTTAAATGCTCGGGTCTCCTTCAAAACTCAGATGCTGACAACTCTCAGAAAAAAACCTGAATGCAGTTTAACTGAGCAATTAGTTTTTAATTTATTTCAAAGAGAGTCCTTCTACCACTGATTATTCCTTTTTTTGGGAGATCATCTTTGAACTCTTGTACCTATCTAGGGCACTATGTGGGTATACGCCTGTGTGCCCGCGTGTGTGCGTACAAATATTGCCCTCTAATGGCTGATTAGTAAAACCAGGGGAGGTAGCACCTAATTTAATTCTTGTAGCTACTTTAATTGTTTCTGTTTGGGGTTTTCTTTAAAAAAAAAAAAAAAAAAACCAACCTAAAGACCGTGTGATTTCAGACCTGCAACTACACATGGATTTATTTCAGCAACTGTTGGTGATCTGTAACTATCATTGCTCCAAGTGCTGGTAGAGATCACGGTTAACAACACCTTCATTCACAAGAGCAGTAGTGGATTTGGCAAATCTAATGGCAAAACTTAACCCCCAGTGAAGCCAGAACATTTCAAACCATGGATTATGTCACAGGATTTGAAAATTCCCAATGAAGTCAAATAAATTAGAGGTAGGAAATACCTACCTTTTTTTTACCCCATCTCCCTGCCATAAACAATTCCTTAGCAACTGTAAATATGTATCAGGGAGCTTGACTAATTTCCACTAAATGTTTGTAATTTAAGTCAACAGTCAGAAGTTTTCTCTGATCAGTATCTGTGTTTCAGCAAGAGTGGTAAAACACATGGCTCTCCACAGTAGTATAATATTCCTCTCTGCGAGTGTTTTAGAGTGGTTCTAAAAAGCTATTAGCCATGATGCTTTTCTCTAATTAACTCTATATCACAGGGTTAGACAAATCACCTCTTAGTCTGGGCAGCAGCTTTCAACAGCAACAAAAAAAAACCCCAAAAACCAAACCATTTTTCATAAGTGGCAGCTTACAACTGTGCTGTTCACCGAGTCTGTTTATGTTGTTTAAAAGCAAACACCCTAGAATGTCTCTCACAGCACTGGGCTTGCTGCAGTAATGCTTCTATTACATAAATTAAACTGGAGAACAGCGTCCTTGTGCGAGACCATTGGGCATATTCTTTCCTGTGGACCACAGTGCTGTGCTAAATTTGTGAAAGCAATTGATCTTTGGAGGGATGCCTGTGCCTATTTAATTTTTTTTTTTCTTCTTCTTCTTTTAAAAGCACGCTTAGCAGAAAACGTCGCCTTCATTTGTTTGAGAGAAGCAGCAGTTATGGAATGGAAATTTGGAAGAAATGAAACTTAAATCTTGTACAGCTTGAATGTTCTCAGACCAGGGAGAACAGGGAAGGGTGTTTTGATGGCCACTAGCCAGGGCACTCTTAGGAGTGTGTTGTGGAAGTGCTCAGGCTCAGTTTTGGTAGATAATTGTTTTGTACTAAGGCAATCAAGATAAAAGAAAGGCTGTGCTTCAGAAGATCTTATAGCTTGACAGTGAGGACACTTGAGACCTACAAGACATGAAAATATCTCCATATGGAAAGGAAGGATCTGAATCTGTCCCTCATATTGCAAAGTAAGTGCTCCCAAGTACAAAGCTAAGAGGTAGAACTCACCATTCCTTCCCCGAATATGTCAGAGAAATGAGATGTAAACGACACCTCAATTTCTGTAATCACTTCAGGATTCTGATTCTCTTTCAGTATAACCTCTGGGGTTTTGATTCAGTGATGCTGATTTCTGGTCAGGGTCAGCAATCATGTGGCAGGATTGCTTTTTAAAAAAAAAAAACCAAAAAAACCCCAAAAAACCCCCCAGTTAAACAGCGCACCAAAACAAAGTGCAGCCATTTTTCACTTATTCCTAACAATCCTGTTACCCTTTGAAAAGAGAAGTATTCTTGTCTTCTTAAGAAATGGCCACAGAATGTACAACTGAAACCTCATTCTTGTCAGGAAAACACCTTGAGCTTTGGGTCACACCCTGAACTCCACAAGCTCCAGTTTGCTTATCTTCACTCCCTGGTTTTGCTGAGCTTATTTACCAGGCACATTCCTATATATGCTTAGTACTTTTCATAGAATCGTAGACTGGTTTGGGTTGGAAGGGACATTTCAAGGTCATTCAGTCCAAACCCCCTGCAGGGAGCAGGGACATCTGCAGCTAGAGCAGGGTGCTCAGATTTTTTTGTTCCAGATTGGGGCTGTGGTACCTAAACTTGTTATGCTGCAGGTTTGTTTTCCTGAGTACTGTCACTCAAAATGTTTTGATTGTTACATATCAATGTCAAGAATTAGGAAATTATGAGGTACTTCCCCTTCAAATAAGTTGTTTATTCAGATCTGACATGTATTAATTTTAATAGTGAAAGCTAATACATATAATAAGCCCATAAGATAATTTAAGTTACTTACAGGAGCAGATTTTTTCTTCGTTATAAGTGGCAGCCTGGTCTCGTAGTTCTGTTGTTTTAAACCAGATTTATTATCAGTGTCCTCTGCGTCAAGCATAATTTTCATATCCATTTCCACCTGCTGCTGAAATATATAATAGGCATAGTCTTAAAAGAACCACACTGAGACAGAAGTGTTTACAAGCAGGAATGGGCCAACATGTTCAGAGATTTGAAATATTATGACCAAAAAAAAAAAAAATCATGTTATTTGACACACAGACCTGGGCAAAGAAGAGCTTTTCAGTTAGATGGAAAACTTAGCAAGTCATACCACTCCTCACAAACGTGCTTTTGCCAAAGTTTGTTTCAGTGGATTCCGTAACGAGCTCTGAAATGCCCACATTTGCACACCTTTGAGTTACACTGTGACTGGAGAGGAAAATCAAGTTTGACGCGCTTGGTTAACTTTGGTTGTCTGTGAATCCCCTTTTCCTGTGTTAGGGACAGTGCTTTATACACACCCCACCTATGGGGAGGGTGTTCTACGTGCATCTTCCCTCAGATGATCCTAACAGTCCAATCTACCTTGGCCATTTTTGCCAGAGACTTTAATTCAGGAATCATTGACCTGATGGACCGGAACAGCTTCTCTGGATCCATTATGGCCCATTGATTCAATGCCTGTATGCAAAGCTCGCTTGTAGGTAAAAGAAGAAATAAAAATAAGAATCTTTAGAGTAATAAGAATTAAAAAGCAGGAGTTTTCAGTATTATTGGCAGGGAATAGATTCAACTGTTTTGATAATAAAAATCATTATGATTTAAATCCTGATGGACAGAAAAAGATTTTTCAAGTTTCTTCCTGTTCTAATAAGTATCTACAGTACTTTTTCTATACAAGCCAGAAGTGACACCAGATATTTTTAATAGAGGAGAAGTTTCTTAAGTTGAAGACATTTTGGCTCACCTTAAAGCATTTGCTTAAGTTTACACCTGGCTCTGCATATTATCTCCCAGTACTTTTACCATTGCTAACTAGACTCTGCACCCAACAGGGTTTATTTACCAACTGTTGCTAAATAAGGAATGATCATCAAATAGCAGAAATTAATGTATCATTAGAGAAGTCAATAAAGCTAAGGTAATTCAGAGGAGCTGGAGGCCTAGGTATGTCCTTAATTCCCACTACATGGATATGGGAATACAAAAAGTTCCCTTACATAATAACTTATTTATACACAAGGACTCTCTGCTGATAGTTCTATTGCATAAACATAACAATAAATTGATGAGAATTCTATTTTCTGGCAAACAAAGTAGGCCATAGGAAGTTTAAGAACCATTAGATGTATATTTGAACTATTAAACAATCGTATTAGTTTATGAAAGCACTAAAAATGGTTTCATTTCTTTATCTGCACAATAGATTATCTTCTTTTGATAGTAATTACAAGCAGATGTATCAATGAGATGCTCATTTAGATTTGGGTTTGTAAGAAGAAAAGTTATTATCCAAGCCAATTACTCTTTTACCCACATGGCTGCACAGAGACAGAAAGTTCAATTTTCACCTCATCAGTGATTTTGTGGTATTTATTTTATTACTGTAACACACCGCTGTACGGAAAGGAAACTGCTTGTGCTATTAACCAAGAACTGGGGGAAACTGAGTACCTTCTCAATTAAAACAGGAGATGATTCACAACACAGGCTCCCCACTCCGACTGCCAGTGAAAAGATCAGTGCTGAAGTGGCAGATTGCACACAGCATAACAAGAATTGAAATGCTTGGTAAAAACAAAACCAAAACAAACTGATAAAAATGACTTTGTCAGCATAGATGTATGGCAAATGAGAATTGTACATTTGCAGGAGCTGGAGCAGATGGTAGCGTAGGTCTCTTCCACCTATATTATCCATCCATCTATCTATATTACCCAAAGTCTTAAATTTAAGTTATCTTGAACCATCCTGATGTGGAGTAAGAACAAGATGAGACCAGCAAGGCCAACAGTGTGTTATTGCTAATATAACACCCAAGGAGAATGAGAATTATTGTGCTTCATTATTAACACGGAGGGTACAGAACAGGTTGACATGTTCAGCACAGTTCAATGGTTCAAATCTTGTTCGACTTCAAGACAACGGTCATTTCAGAGCAGAGGGCATTTTTATCATGTAGGAAGCCACCAAATCTCATTCACCATGTAATTCTGTTTTGCAGATGCATGTGGTGCCTCATTTCTTAACAGAATCCAGTTCCTTTGTGAATGGGCTACATTAATCTTTGAAACAATCTGTATTATTGGTAACTAAACCACTTTTCACATCCAGCTATTTGTGTTATTTGCATATGCTAGAGCCCCCTAGAAACAACTTTTCATTTAAATCTGTAATTCTATTAAGGATGAGACAACATTCAGAACTTCTGTGTATTCAGAATGCAGAAAGGATCAACTTTTAGGAAAAAAAACAAACAAAAAAAGCCAAAAAAACCCCCAAACCCCAAAACAACCCTGAAGCAGCACAGGCATCAGGTCAGGTGTTTT
>JANVCC010000036.1:6248237-6300667 GCA_025345505.1 Todiramphus chloris collaris
TTACACACTTCAGGATAACAACATCATTTCTGCCACTGCTAGAGAGAGGCTTTACAATCACTGCATGAGGAAGACACCTCTTTATGGTTCTTGAGCTTTATTGGAAGAAATCCAATTATAACAGATAGTAGGGGGAAAAAACGGGGGGGGAACGGGACGGGGACAGACAGACACAGTGCTTCACAGTTCCCTCTGTGAGCTAAATTTGCAGAGCCTTATCCTGCTGCTGCTATGACTCAAATATACTCTATGTGTGAATAAACAATAATTTTAAGCCTCTTCTGATACCTGGGGGCAACCTATTTCCCATATGACAAGTATGCCAGCAACGTGCATGCAAAAATAGCATCTGTGTCTTATTTGACTCCAACCTTGTTTCATCCTTCCTGCTGCAAACGCAGCTTACGTGCCGTTGCTGCTCTTGCTCCGAGTACTATGGTCTGCACAGCACACAGATTACTACACAAGTTATGAATTTCTCTCAGAGGCTCCAGTTGTGCATTGAAACATTCATTTCTTCAAGACTATGTACCTGGAAATACTGTCTGCAAATGGAAAACTATTCACTCTACTAATAATTCTTTTGAGTGGAAAGGTATTTTGAACACCAAAGTACGTTAAAAAAAAAAAAAAACAGAAAAGAAAAAAGTTAACCCAAAACTGTTTATAGCTACAAGTAAGGGAAAGCCAGGAAGTAAGGAATTGTAGGTGATAATTTCCCAGCTGGATTCCACAACTATTTAATAATAAAAAGCTTTTTATGTTGGCATGCCAGGCATGTAGAACAGCTGGCAAAACAGCACTGCTTGCCATTTTCTGTGTAATAGGAAATTAGGGCTAGTGTGTGTGTCACTGGGTACGTGTTTCGGAGCAGATGCCACCGATAGCAGAAATGAGAAGACCAAGAGAAAGTCGAGGCAGGATAGAGCATGTGCTCCATTGCACATTAAGCTCATGGATGCACGCACAGAGTTGAAAGACCACATGTAATACAGAGTTGCAATATTCTGATACTACATTTTTTCCCTCCACAATATGAAGTGTATTTGTATAGGACAGGGTTGGAATATGGCCTGGAAAAACAAAATACTTTAAAAATAAATAAATAAAATCAGAGTTCCCACTGCACCTTTCCTGTCATTTCAGGAGTAGGCAAGATTTTACTATTGCTTTATGCTGGGATTTCTTTTATGCAGTTAATCATCAAGATAAGTGTTAGGCTGCTCATTCTGATTATACCATCTTGAGTAGCTTCAATCCCCAGCTTCTAATAGCAGTCTTAGAACTACAGAAAGCTGGTTTTTAAGGTTCTTTCTCACTCAGAGCTCCCTTGGATTTAAAGAGTAATAACACAAAACTGTGACAATGGGTATTTTTCAACTCAACTAATTACCTTCATTCGTTTTTAAACTCTCTTTGAGGAAACCACCTTGAACACACCAGTCAAAATTCACAGCATAGAATAAAAAAAGTGAAGCTACTTCAGATACAAACATTTTGGGAAGGTTTTAGACGGTTTTACAAGGAGAACATTTATAAAATCAGGAAAAAAAAAACCCCAACACCAAACCAAACACATTTCAAGGGAAAATCTTGTATTTACCAGAGGGGCAGCTATCCTATATGTGAACAGAAGTCTTTCCCACAATTTGCCGTATTTTTTAATGCAAAAAAAAAAAAAAAAAAGCAAAAAAACCCACCAACTTTTAGTCTCAAACAACAGAAACATATCTATCTGTTCTCATACCATTCCAACAGATAGTTCCATTTATTTTAAAACATGTGACTTGCAGAATCACAGCTAAGCACACGGTATTCGCAGGACCAGATCCTTAAAGCAGAATAAACAACTGCCTTCAGGATTCTTTAATAATATATTTGTGGGAGGCAAAAAAAAAATAAAGAATGGAGGGCTTGTGGATGCACCTGTAGTGATACTAAATCCTTCCTAACTTTGATTTTATCCTGACTGTGAGGCTAGGAGAAAGCTCCTAACTCTGAGCCTCATTCATTCCACCGAGAGCTTTTCTAACACTTCCAGTTGCAGGTTGTATATTATCAAAAACTGGATCCACGTGGAATCAGAATGTAACGTTAGGGGATTAACTGGTAACCTGCAAGACACCAGTCTACTTGTTTCACGTAACCTCCAGCAGAATAAGTACTATGGTATTCCAGACCTGTGCACCTGGAGAACCACGTAGCGCCGATTTGCTGTACGCCTGGACCGTCACGGGCTCTACAGGTACTCGTGGCAAAATAAGCTGTTTCTGAGAAGCACCAAAATGAAGCCCCCTGATTTAGAAAGAAACAGACAGTGAGGTTTTTAAAAATTACGTTGGTTTTACCTATTAAACTCATACTGCTTCCATCTGGTTGAATCTGACAGAGGGTATTTAAATTGGCATTGAGAAAAAAAAAAAAAAAAATACATGAATCACGGGAGTCAGCAAAAGGTCACTGTGGCTACTTAGATCTGCAGTTACTTCTGTATTGTTTTTTAACTTAAACACAAAATTTCAAATGACCAAAATAACCTCACCTGGGTCAAAACTCTCAGTTGTTTTACAAGCTCCTGGTACCACAGTTTGTCTGTCTTGCTGCTTGCCTGTCTCTGTAATAAAACAGCCATCCCACTTACCATTTAGGGGGCTCTTTTGAATGTACTTCTTTATTATCAGCAGAAGAAACAGTTAACACTTGTCTGTTTATAGTATTTAAATAACTTTCAGCAGGTTTCTGTTAGAGGGAAAAAATAATGTTTACACTACTACAAAGATATGAGGGATATTAAACTTATTTATCTCAGTTAATTTAACAATCCATATCTTCATTGGATGGAGAAGTTGATGGGCTTTGTGCTTCTGATGGACTTAAATCTGGTTTTGACTAATGGGTACAAAATCAGTGAATTCTGATGACCCAAAAAATGAAGTAATCATTACCAATGGTAATGTCTGATGAATCCCACAATTTGCTAATCAGGAGGGGATCTTGCAGGATAACAAATACACGGTCCCACGTACTCTAAGTGAACTACTGACAGAGATCTCAAAAACTCAGTCATCTTCTGGATTGGCTCTACTTTACTTACTCTCAGCTCAAGATCAGCTCTTTCAATCGCTGTTTCGAGGTCACTAATATCCACGACTTCTACGTTTCCTTTCAGGTTTATATTTTTCACTTTGAGCTTGTGAATGACTTCTTGAACCTAAAAAACAAGTTATGAGAAAAATCATACCCCTAATCAAACCCCATGGGATTACATAGCAGGATTTAATGCAAATTAAATGCTTCCTAAATACAGGAAAAAATACATGTGGCTTCTCATACTTCTGCACTTTTATAAATAAGAAAGTACAAAGCCAGTGACTTTAAAGACATTGATTGTGGAAAACCTGAAAAGAAAGAGAAAAAGTCTCAATTTTAAAACAAGTCTCACAAAGCCAAGGAAATACACTTCAGGGCTGAGGTCCCTGGTCAAGGAATGACGTTTCCTTTCAAACACCTCTCTTGGCTTAACTGTGCAGGAATCTCCAAACTGTCCACGAGGGCCTGAAAAGCAGAGGCAGCCTGAGCTCACGCCAGCCCGTGTCCAAACCAAAACCAACGTATATTTACACTGCCTTACCCCAAAAAACCCTCAACGTCTCTACGTAGTAAGAACCGCAACATCCACAAAGCCCGAGCCGTGACCCAAAACAGTCCGAAAGGGCCCAAAATGATCTAAAAAGCCGCTCTTTCCTCAGGCCGCAGCCGACCCCTCCCGGCCCCTCAGCCCCGAGGGAGGGAGAGGTCCCGCGGGAGGCTCGTCCCGAGGGCTCCCGGGGAAGGCCAGGGCCTGCCCGAGGCGCTGCCCGGACACCCACCTGCACCGGCTCGGTTCCCGCCTCCCGCCCCGCATCCCCGAAGCCGGCCATGGCGCCTGCCGCCCTCGCCCTTAGCAACGGGACGCGCTGCCCCGGGCCGCACCACCCGCGGGGAGGACAGGGGCACGGCCCAGCCCGCTCCCCCGTCTCGCTCCTCCCTTCCCGGCAAGGGCTCGTCCCCCGTTCGCCGCCTCCTCCCCGCTCCCCCTCCGCCCCGCAGCCCGGTGGTAGCGGCGGGGCCGGAAGGGGCGCGGCGGCGGGAGCCATGGCGGCGGCGGCGGCGGGGCCCTTCGCGCTGGTGACCAGCTGTGCCGCCGGCTTCGCGGCCGAGGAGCTCGTCAAACGTGAGTGCGTTGCTGAGGGGCCCCGGCGGGAGCAGCTGCCGGGGCTCGGACCGGCGGCTTCTCAACCCCGCCTTGCCCGGGGGGCCCTCAGGGGAGCCCGCTTTCCCCTCACGCAGCGTCCCCACGGAGGGCCTGGGGGGGGGGGGGGGGGGGTTAATCCACCCGCCCTTCAGGGGCCCCCTTAGCGCTTTAAGAAAATGAGCTAAAGACAGACGAGGAGAGTGTGTTTTGGACCCTCTGGCACCGAGAAGCAGGCCCTGTCACCACCCCAGGAATTAAAAAATAAAAGGAAAAGCCCCCGCCTCCCAAACCCCTTCATTAGCCCCGAACACTCGCTGTGTCTTAGGTGTGAATAAACTATAAGTTATACCTGGACAAAATAATTGGAAAATTGCCTCGAGACTGCGTAAAAAATACTATTTTCTACGATGATAAATAAACAGCAGATTCCCGAAACCATAAGGTTTGCTGCTGGTCCTTCACACAGTGCAAAACCGACCTCGTTTCACTGGGACATGTCAGCCCAGCCCTGAGAGCAAGAGGGGACACCAGAGAAAGCAGAGAGTATCAGGATTATCAGCAAAGGGGGAAAAAAAAACCAGACTAAATACTATCCCTTTGCCTTCATCTTTCCATTTATGAACAGACTCACCATGGACCTTCAGGATATATGAAATTTCTGGTGCATCTAAGCTGCCTCAGCCTTGCTTTCATGTAATCACAGAATCGTTTAGGTCGGAAGAGACCTTTGAGATCACCATGCATTAGACCATTTGTTGTCCCAATGCAGGAGCACAAAAAGGGAAAGCCAAGTCTTCCTTTCTGCAGTTGCCAGAACTGTAGTTTACACTTCCTCCATATCTAATATATAGAATTGATTCTGTAGGAAGCTGTTTTCTTAGACACCCGTTCCCCTTTTTATGGCTTTAAAAAGGGAACAAGAATTTAGACTTGGTAGTAGAGAGAAAACATTGGTGGAACTTGTAGTAATTCTAAAACCAGGGGGATTCCAGGAAGACACTGTTTCAATCTTGGTGGCTTTGCTGCTACAGCTGCTTAGTACAGCCTTGCTTTTTAGGGAACCATCATGAACAGTTTGATCTGCTTACTGTCAACGACCCCAGTCCCTTTTCTGGGGCTTGTTTTTGGCTGTTTCCAAGTCAGATCTTGGGTAGGAGACCAGTAAAGCCCAGGGCTGCCCACAGGGACAGCGCTTTCCATCTCATTAAACCACATCTTGAAACAAGAATGGCAGTACAAGGTCAGCAGTCAATAGCTTTTCTGTTGAAGCAGCTGGGTTGATATTGAATTATTTAAGGATTCCAAACCAAAGAATATTATTATTGGTTGTTGCTTATTTTTGAGGAACGTGTAAGCAAATTAGAAGGAATTATTCAAGGTTCCTGTAGGTTTCCTTTGGTTATTTTTCACAGTGAAACTAAAGTAAAAAAAGGAAGGTGAGCAAAAAGCTTTGTAGAAGTGCTATTTAAGTCTTAAAAATTAATTTCAGAAATTTTTTTTTAAATAGTACTCACTTGGAAATGCCTGGGCTTCTGTTCTTTTCCAGTACAAAAACTGGAGTCTTTTAGATCATTGTGTCCTCTTGATTGCATTGCTTCACAAAAGACATTAAAATCTTCCCAAAAGAAAGATTTACTAAAAATACCATGAGAATATTGAGTTCTTGCTTTGTATAAGTAGTGAAAATACATCAGATCCAGAAGCAGAACATTTAAAAGACTCAAGGACATACTGATGAGGACAAGGCAGCCATGGCTGGCTACAGGAGGTTGGGCTGTAGGGTTTGCGCCAGTTGAAACAAAAAGCTGATGCAATTCTTAGTATTTGTGCTTTGACAGAACAAAGTGCCACACCACATTAAAGGCATTACTTAATATTATTATTTATTGCCCCAGGGGAGGTTTAGATTGGACACGAGGAACAGTTTCTTATCCTCCAGGGTTGTCCAGGGCTGTCCCAGGCTGCCCAGGGCAGTGGTGGAGTCCCTGTGATCCCTGGAGGGGTTTCCAAGCTGTGGTGCTGAGGGCCATGGGTCAGTGGTGTCCTGGCAGAGCCTGGGGAACAGTTGGACTGGATGATCTTGAAAGTCTCTTCCAACCAAAATGAATCTATGATTCCATGCTGGATTTCCCTGGTACACGTTCTTGGGAGGCAAACCTGGTTTGCAAGTAGGAAGAAGCCACTTGGAGCCTTTCATATTAGGACCCATTTCTCCTGCTACCTGCCAGAACCTTCCAGACTAATTATAGATCTTTTCCCATTGTTTTCATACTGTTAAGTAAGAAATGGCTTGAGGATGAGAATATCATGCTACATTTGCTAGATATGTTTTTATTATTTCAAGTTTCTGTGGGACACCCCAAAAGCTTTATTTCCTTAGAGACTGTGGCAAAACAAAGCTCTTTAAAACGCACAGAAGAGGCTCTTCTCTTAGATCCACTTACTGCAAACTGTTAAATAAGATTGGCTTTGTTTTTTCAAACACTGGCCCCAGTGAAATACTGACTGATAAGATTTTTTTCTCTTTTTTTTTTTTTGACTGTTTACCACTCCCCTCCTCCCTTACAGCATATTTCAGAGTTTTTTACTCCTTGTGTAATTTGCAGGAGTATTTTTTACAGTGTATTCCACCAGGTGGCTCTCAAGGCCCAGAATGTGAGAACTACTTGGTGCACCTACTACCTAAGAGGACTTGAGATCATTTAGGGCATAGTAGAAAACTGACTTGTGTTCTTATAGCCTGTATTCAACCTAAAATACACCAGGAAGAGCAACAAATACCTTAATCCCTTTGGGAAAAACACCCCAAACAAATAACCTGCAGAGTTGTAATGATTTGGAAACAAATAGTACTCAAAGTGGTTAAATATCACTTGGGTATTAGAGAGCAAGGAACACTGCTGCAAGCAGATCTACATCTAGTCCTCTTGTCTTCTCAACCGTTGTTTAATCGACCTCATCTACGGGAAGACTCATGAAACTGTAAGTCAACCAGAGTAAATCAGTAAAATGAGTAAAGATTTATGTAAATAGATAGCTACAATTAATTTCCAAAAAGTATCGGCCAGAATATTATCTGATTTATTAGAAATTGATTAAGGAAAGGACACAACTAATGAATTTGCTGAAAAACAAAAGCTACTGACTGCATGAAATAAAAAAACCTTTTCCTCTGGACAGATTCCACAGAAGTTTGGAAGTTCATTGAGGCACTATCAGTTGCTGGATTGGGCCATGAACTGATCTCATGTGTCAGTTGCTGTCATGTTTAAATGGCTTTCTGCTAGAAAACAGGCAAAGTGAGTCATGAACACTGGAAGAAGACAATTGTCCCTGACCAACAAACGTGGTGATCTCGGCGTTAGAGGGTTCATAGGTGAACGTGTGTGCAGAAAGTAATGACTTGATGACACTGGAGCTTGCTTTGAAATGGTCTGTTTGCTCTCTAGCATCAAATAATTCACTGCAGACAAAGAAGCTTCGATTGCTTCTATAAAAGCACTTCCAGAGTGCTTCTGTACAGAAGCATGTGACATGGGAATAAATTGTCTCAATTAGCATTCAGCAGTTATCAGTAGGACTGCAGAAACCCTTTCAGCAAAATAAGCATCCAGCATTGGTAGTTGCAGTGTTTCTTAGAAGACCTTCAGCTCCAAGTCCAATTTTTGCATGACAATAAGCAATATTCCTTTGTGGCATCAACTTCTCCATGTGTGTTTTTAGTACTTTTTCACTGTGATGCATTTGGAGGCTGTTTGCATTCCTGTCATCCAAGCAAGCCACTGCCCCTCCACAGCAAGGCAAGCTGATTGAGTCAGCCCAGTTAGGTCTGGCTACTGTTGTGGTCAAAGAGTGACTCAGTTGGTTTTCCAGGCTCTTTGGATGGCAAACCACCAGCTCTTTCAGCAGCTGGGGAGTTTAAACTTTAAAAAAATCAAAACCACCACAGAAAACAAACAAAAAACCCCAAAAACAAACCCCCAAAAAACCCAAAAGAGGGACTGGCTATAGATAGGAAGCTTATTCTATAGCCCACATTGATATTAACAGGGTTTGTTCTGATGAACAGTCTCTAAAACAGATACGAAACCATTCTGGCTGAATTTATTCATTAAAATACCATCTGTCTTAGGAAGAAATTTCTGGAATCCAGAAGTAATGTAATCCTTAAAAACAGTTCCAACATGGAATATATCCTTGACCACTCGCTTTGAGCTGCAGTGCCTATTTCTTCCCTTTTCTCTGCTCATTTACTTTGAAGGCCAAAACCTTAATTGGTTTGAGTGAGTTTTGTGGAAGAAAACTATTCACAAGGTACCCAAACTGCGTTTAGTTTCCTGCCAGGAGTAATCAGAGCTGGTTTGCAGTCATTTGTTACAAGCCTACAGGCAGGCTGAGATGCAGCATGTCTGAATCCTTTCAGAAAGTTCCTGCAGTCCTTTTGAGTTTAGTGTGCAACGTCCAGTTTTACTGGGGGAGGAATTTCACAGGGGATTGGCAAAATCTCTTTGGATGAATGATGGGTAATCAGAGGCACAATGGGATGAAAGAAGACCGCTTAAAATACCAGAACAAGTAGGAAATGGGACATGTCCTCATTCTTCTAGCAATACTTTGAGGCCTAAATTTCTCCATGAACTCTTTTGTAAGAAAGAGAACAAAAAACCCTCAAAGCAAATGTGAACATTCTTTCATATCAGCTTTTGGAAATCTTTTAGAAGTTCTTCCCCTTTGTATCCTTGCTAGGGTGACTACCTTCCCTGAAGTCACTTCTGAACCCACTGCCTTTCCTCACCTCATTTTCCTCCCTTTGGCTAAGCCTTACTGCTGATCCTCTGAGTTTCACCAATTCCTGGGGGCTCCCTTTATTCTTAGCTTCTCTTGGCACTGACTTGCAATTCTGTTAGCTAAGAACTGATTTCTTAGTTATTTTTAACTGTCAAAACACTAGTGAAGAAAAATTTTATAGCATATTTTATGTAGCTTTCCAAACTTCCAAACAAAGCACCTACTTTCCAGGGCAGAAAATTAAGATTATGCCTGCATTTGAAAAGCAGAAAATTCTGGAAAGAAGGATCCCCGTGTCCTGGACATGTTCAGTGCCAACCTTGGCAATGGAGTTTTCCTGCCTTTTTATTGATAATTTTAAATTCACGTCCACGTTACGTAGGGAACAACTTGTTCAAGCACCTTAAGGAACGGACTCAGTTCCTTTAAAATCCAACCTTTTAGATCTTTGAAAACCCATAGACTTCATTGCTCTTTTTTCTTTAACTGTTCTGATGCCCAAAGAAATGCCAGATGACTTGGTCTATTTTATGTATAACTGACCTGTTTAAAGTGTCCGTAAGCTTGTCCAGCTTGAGTAAGATACTCTGCCCTTTCCAGCAAGGTGTAAATGGGATGCTTTGCTCCTGACCATAATTCAACTCCAGCAGGTGGCTGTCACGCCACGAGTGTGCCCAGTGGAGGTTCCTACCAGCACATCAAGAGCACTGGTTTAACATCACCTTATCAAAACACTGTCTCAGATTTTAATTGTTGAGCTCCTACATGGAATTTAATGTGAATTACAACGGAATTGTAGCAACTTGGTTTGTTTTCTCATTAGTTACCTTCAGGTTTTGGTCACAGTCAAACAGTTCTTTACCTCTGAACGAGCATGGGAGGTTTGTTTCTGCTGTAATAAAGTGCAGGTATTCCTTACATACATCCTGCTTACAGGTAGTCAGTTTGAGGCTAACACTTTAAAAGTCATTTCCAGGAAAAAAAAAACAACGGCTTGTTTGCTGCAGAGCTTCTGTACCATCTTTTATTTTGAAAGGTGGAAAATAAACTCTTCTGAAAAAAAAAAAATCACCTTTGAAAGCTAAATAACCTCGAGGACAGAGTAACAAATGGAGCTTGAATTTTTAAAGATCTTAAAGATATACTGTTATTTGATAGTAAATAAAGGTGGTTCTGCATTGGCATTGTACCAAGCCTCTTCAGACCATTTATTTTCTTGATGCTGGTTTTATCATTTGTCTCTTTTTACTACAGGTATCACAGGAAGAGATGATTTGACTGTGGGTGCAACTACAAGTGGGAAAGTGAATTTCTACCCTTGGACGATAGATAATAAATACTACTCTGCAGATATTCACCTCTGCGTAGTACCCAGCATCTTCCACGTTACTGGAGATATTGCTGAATCTGTGCAGGCATTTGTTGTGTACTTTGACAGCACAATAGTAAGACTCTTCTGCTTCATTATATTGCTTTATCTGTGTGATATAGTTGCCTTATCACAGTGATAACCACAAATGATATTCTCTTCATCTTGTGCCATCCATTCCTTTTAGGCTGTTCCGTTAGTTATCGGTACATCAATGTTAAATTATGCCTGCTAACAATGGAAGTGGTTTCCTTCCCTTTTACTATTACAGTCCAGCTGGAAGAGGGGTTTTCAGGATACAGATATGCCACTAAGTGAGGCAAATCCTCCTCCAGCCCACCACCTCTCCAGCTTCATTCCTAGCTGATGCTAGTTCAGAAAGGCTGCTTTAGAATAACCAAGAATGCAGGAGCTAAACTAAGATTCAGTGCCATTGTTTTAACCGAAATTGTTTCTACTAACCAGGCAGCAGTGAAGACTACTTCAGCAAAAGCCAGAGAGATTCTGAGACCAAAAAATAAAGAGAGTCTCAATAAAGAACTGGTTTTCACCACAGATAGGAGCGGGCACGTAACACACCTTCTGCAGAGGTACCTTTAACCAGACATCTCAGGGCTGTCTCAGAACAAACTAGAGCAACGGGAGTAGTTCACCAGTACCCATAACATGCACTTCAGTTTGAAAGATGGAGTAGCCAGGTGTTAAACCCAAGATGTGCTTAAAATTAAATACTCAATTAGCCTTAAGGGAAAGTCTTTCCTAATCTACACTAGGATTGCACAATTAATATTAAATGTGGAAGGAAGGTCCAAGACAGTAGATTTGACTCATCTGGAAGTCAAGAACCAGAAGTAGTGTTTAAGTCAACTTGTCTGATAGAACAGGTGTTACAAACACACTTGATATGCAGCCCAGCACATTTCCTTTCTTTGTTTTATTCTAACTCTGTTAATGACTTAAACGTAGTTTAAAAAGGATTTGAGGATGTATTACAAAATATTTTCCCCTCCTTTAGAAATCTGGACTTGATGGTGTCTCTGAATGGCTTCCCCTGACAGAAGAGTGGTTACCAGAAGTCATGATCCTTGTTTGTAACAGAGTATCTGAAAATGGTATGAAACCCAAACAAGTTCCAAACTGACTTGGAGTTAACCTGGAATAAAATTTATTTCCTAGTTAAATCAACACAGTTGTTTCTCAAAATAATCTGTGAGAGACTGGGCTGGGACTTGACTGAGAAGAGCCAGGTTACCCTCATGACCAGGAACAGAAATCTTAAGCTAGTTCTGGTTAAAACTGAGTCAGAATTTTACGAGCTTGTTTAAAACTCACACTGTGTATCCCCTTCCCAGTATACCAGCGTGCACTGCAAGGTAACTCACAAAGAATTCATATTGCTGGACATGCATGATCCTCTGCTGAAGAATGAGGATGACTGTTGATTGCCTAACTACAGAGGAAAGTACATTCATCTTTTTTGACTATTTGGACATGAAATATGTTTGCTTCAGTTCTAGATACCTGACACCACAGCAAACTGTAACATGTCCCTGTAACTTAATTCAAATTCAATAGAAGTCTGCATACACTATAGCACTTCACTTACATTTCCCTTTAAGTACCCACTGCAAAGCTGTTTGATTTTATGTTATTTGGAAAAAAAAATAATCAAAAGAAGTTTGTTTAACTCTGGAGTTTTTGGAATCAAATTCAAAGTGCACAGAGGACCCACCCCAGCTACTATATACAATCCAGAATAAGCAAACATCTGAGGGAATAAAACATAGCTAAAGTTTCAACCACTGATACTAGTCTCAAATGTGTATGCTTAGTACCTGGTTTTGTTTCCCAACTTTAGGTGTTAACAGACAGAGAGCTCAAGAATGGTGCATCAAGCACGGCTTTGAACTGGTAGAACTCAGCCCTGAGGAGCTGCCTGATGAAGATGGTAGGACTGCTATTTCTGGTTTCAGTTTCAGAATGAAAAAGCACACTGAAATACCTTCTAAACAATTGCAAAGGGCATAACTGTATGTGCTATACAACTACAGTGTGGAATGCTCCCAGTTGGTGAGACTTAGTCGCAGCTATAAAAGGTCAGGAGAAGAAGGTTATTTCCTCCAAGAATTCCATTTGTCTCCTCCCAAATACAGCTGCTGTTTATGTAGCACCTACACAAAAATAATATCTGCTGCTTTTTCTGGCAGTAATCCTAGGACAGTATTGATAGATTAGAAACATTTATATTCCCCTTGGGAAATAAACAAAAAAAGAACCAGAGAGATGCACAAGGGCAGGAAAATTCTTTGTCTTCTCTAAAGAGACTTTAAAAACTACTGTAAATACCAAAAGAAGACAGACATTATTCAAATGGTGACATGATAGGCTGAAAATGGGAGAGTGGCTGAAAACATTTTAGAATAGCATGCACTGCTACACAGGAAACAAACCAGTTTCAAAATCACTGTTTGACTGTATGCTTGTAACTTGAAAAAGCCATCAAGCAAAGTCAGGAGTGTGATGTGTGATGTTCCACTCTTGAAGAGTGACTGTGCACTTCCTGACAGCCTTATCAGTATCAGCTTTATCTCCTTATTTCAGTCATACTACAAAAAAAAAAGTGTTTACATCTTACCTCTACAAAGCCAAAATGAGATAACTGACTCCATTTCCAGGCTTAAGTGGCATTAGTCACTAACATTTGCTCTATTTCAGGTTCACCAAGTACAGAGCTGTCACCAAAAATAATTTAGTCTAAAGGTCTCCTAAGCTAGAACTCAAGTTCCTCTCCTCCCCTCCCCAGTCCCTTTAAAGACCTAGATTAAAATTGTATCTTGAGTAGTAAGAAGCCCTCACCTCCCCTCACCATGTCTTTAAAGGTGCATTTCTTTTTGTCACTTTGTTAGTCAGTTGATTTAGAACTGCAGAAATTGGAATTTGGTATCCCTTAGACTGAAGTTTTCTTTAAAAGGAAACACTAGTAACATTAAGGCAAATGGCTTCAGTTTTCCTCCTGAATGATTGTTGTAAAGAACAAACTGTTTACTATTTAAATAACGTAAGTAATGGGAATAATAACAACTCAGGATATTAATCTTTGAGGGATTAAAACATATGTTCTTGCCTGGATTTTTAATATGGTAGTTGATTGACTCTGACTCATCCATAGGAGGAAATTCATTCCAGTGAGTAACATATTTAACCCTGTAAACAAGCTGCATGAATTATTTGCAAAAGAAATGCCTGCAATAAACACACTCCACCAATATCTGTTTACAAACGATGACATTTGTGGCAGCTCATCTCAACTGAACTGGAGCTTTTGCTGTGACTACACAGTCATTTGTTTGTGCAGCAAGGACAGGAACTCACAACTGAGACTCTTGATAATGACTGATGCAAAACCAAACAGCAGTGTCTTACAGGGCAAAACGTTTCATCTGAGGCATCACAGACAGCTTTAGATTCAGTTTTAAAGGCAGTTTCAATTACTGCACCTCTCCCTGAGTCATCTTCAAAGAGTCTGGTTTTTAAGCGATCACATTTTTGCATCCAAAGGGGCTCCCCCCTCCTCCCCCCTCATGGCTTTGTGTGACCTGCACAAAGATGGGAAGCTGACTAAACTGAGGAAATGGGAAAACTGACTTTGGACAAAGTGGTGTCAGAGCTATACAGTAAATAAGTTGAAGTCCAAATAATGTTTTCATAGTCCTTCAAGTGACTGTAACTCGCAGGGTTACTGGAACACTTGGAGCCAGATGCTGTGGCAGTAACTTTACGACGATCATTTTCATTTTAACGAGCATCACACCTTTTATAAATGGTTTCTCAAGTTCTTTCCTTTCTAAAGGAAAAGTAATTCCAGCATCTCTTCTTATGCCATACAGCATTCTAAAGAACTTGGGGTAAAAGATGCCTGGCTTTTAACAGAAATTGTCTGTTGCTATTAAATTTTCTTGGATGTTGTTTAACAGTGTAGGCCTTGTGCTAAATATTTAACAAAAACCCCAGTTGAAATTTGGATCTCTCTACAAAAGGCTGAGAGCTCACAGTTCATAATCACCTGGAAGCCTAGACCACAAGGCATTCATTTGAGATTTCTTTGACCACTCATGAAACAAAGGCAAGAAATCTGTGTTTCCTAACAAAATAAATGACTTCTATCCATTGCTTTAGATGACTTTCCGGAGTCCACCGGAGTGAAACGAATTATACAAGCCTTGAATGCCAACGTGTGGTCCAACGTCATCATGAAGAGTGGTATGTAACCCAGGTTCCTCTTACACGAATTCTGGAGAACACAAGGCCCAGAGGGCTTAATATTCTTAGCAAAAGCTTAAACTGAGCAGCTACAGCTCTCCTGCCACAACATCAGTGCACTCTCCAACCTCTTACACGCAGTAGTAGGTTTTCAGGTATTGCTTTCACTGTCCCTTGATGCACAGAGAAACTTGGAGGCACTGGGTGAGATTTATTCCTGTTATTGCACCTGTTCCCTCTCTAACTTGCTTTCAACCAGTAACTTGGGTTAAATATTCCACTGACTCTTCAAGTTTCAGTGAAAAATGAAAGCTCCTTCCACCAAATGTTCATTACCAGCTTGGTCTAAAAACTGATACATGGTTTAGCACAGAGCAAAAAGTGTTAAACTCTAAATTTGTTACACTCCTTTGAAAAAAATATTTTGAAACAGGGATAGGAAGAGCAAGTGTGGAGATGAAATTTGGCAAAGAAGTGATTTCAAATGTCTGCTGAAGGACGAAGGGCATTGCAAGGCCTGTCTTCCCTACAGGAAAACCCACTTGAGTCCATGCAAGCCACAGAATTGTAAAAACAGTGAAAAAACCAGACAACTGCTTAGTGGGTAGAGTCAGAATTTTGGAAGAATCACTTTAGGGTTAGACTCATTAGAAAAGGAAATACTGTGGCAAGCCCAGAATTATTGCAAGCGTAAATACTTCAATTTACTCAAAACCCTTTAATTACCTTTCTAATCACACGAGCTGGCGCAGGAAACATAGGAAGATTAAACTCTTGTGAAATAAGACACTTAAGGCCAAGCACTCCACAGTCTCATCCCAGCAGCAACCTTCCAATGCCTGTCTGCAACCTGAAGTACAATTTTCCACTGTTGTGGCTTCTTCTCCTACATCTCTTAGCTGTGTAAGGATTTCAAGTGCTGAGAGGCTTCTGCTCCTTCCTGTAACTGGTACTCAGTAGAACTAGGTTGAGAACTACTAAACTGATAGTATTTTTTCTTTGGTTTTTTTTTGGACATAGTCTTTTGAGTGTCTCATACCACATCAGAATGATGTTACAGGGGGAATTTTGTCTTCACAGAACCATCAGAGAAACAGGTAGCCATTCGAGATGGTGTGAAGTAACCTCTCTAGTGCTAAAATGGTTTACTTCACAGCCTATTTCCTGCATCTGACAGATGCCATATTACAGAAGAACAGAAGTGGCACATTCAGTTCTTTGTAGAGGGGAAATTCCTATATGCATCATTAGTGTATTCAGTAAAGGTCAGACTCCCTGCAAATCCACACTTTCTGTCTCCACCGCGCAGAAACCACACAGCATTGATGCACATTACTGCAAACCCCTCAGGAAGTGAGCTGTATTTGGAAGCTGGTGCAGCCTGCCCTTGCCTTCAAAGGGAAAATGTTGAGCTCACTTTACTTAAAATAAACCTTTTTACAACCTGTAACATATCTTTTGTTTTCAGCTTCCTCCTGATCCTGGAAACTTCTCACCATGTAAATCAAACTTGAGCTTTCCTACTGAATTCCCCTCTTAACTGCTGGCCAGTTAGAAAACACGGAGTCACACTTCATGGGAAGATTTTTTCAGAGGATAAGCTATATGTGTGGTAGTAAATAGTAAATATTTACACTGCTAAGTGTAGCCATTCAAAAAGCCAGTGTTCCAGCCTTGCCCTACTGCAGGTATCTGTATGAGAACATAAGTTTACAGACCAAGTAGAAATGATTTTTTTTTTAATACAAGCATTATACCCACGTTATTTTTAAGGCATTTCATCTTAAACCCAAACACAACACAGTTCTTAGGTTGTGAAGTCATTTTTCACCCACCTATTAAGAAAATGCTTGAGCTTTTAGGTTTTTTTCCTTTAACCATTAAAGACATTAATTCTCACAGCAATTCCTAGTAGTCACTAAATACAACACAGCTGAGTTATAAACTTTTTTACCTAAGGTAACACCACATGCTTTGTGAGGGAATAAAGCTTCTAATAACAGAAAAACAGTCTTACCTGAGAGTCTCCCTTTTCTAATTGGTGTAAAGTTGGTTCTCCAGGCTTCAGCACTCTCCTTCAGCTGAGAATCAGGTGGTTTGCTTTCCTTTATGGAAAAAGGACACAAGTAGTCCTGCAGCTTACATCTTGCCCCCATAAAGGTAGTTCACTGATGTCTCTTCAAGAGCAAAGCTCACACTAAAGTGACAAGGAGAGACAACTTGCTGCCCTCTGAAAGAGATCTCTGGCTTAATTTCCTGCTTAAATAGGTGCTTCAGTGATCCCAGCTGAAGCTGGTTACCTCAGGTGGGGCCAGTCATTGAAATCACTAAATATTCTGGATCAGACGGTCATCTGGTCCAACCCCCCCTGCAGGGAGCAGGGCCATCCGCAACTAGAGCAGGGTGCTCAGAGCCCTGGCCAACCTCCCCTGCAATGGTGCCAGGGATGGGGCAGCCTGGGCCAGGCTCTCACCACCCTCAGCATAAGATTGCCTTCCTTCTCTCCAGTCTAAATCTCCCTCTTTTTGAGTTTAAGCCATCACCCCTTGTTCTGTCCCAACAGGCCCTGATCAAAAGTCCCCCCCCCATCTTTCTGCCAGGCCCCTTCAAGTCCTGCAAGGCCCCCAGAAGGTCTCCCCTTGGGGAGCCTTCTCCTCTGCAGGCTGAACCCCCCCAGCTCTCCCAGCCTGGCTCCCAGCAGAGGGGTTCCAGCCCTCCCAGCATTGCTGGGGCTTCTCTGGCCCTGCTCCACCAGGTCCCTGTCTCTGCTGTGCTGAGGACTCCAGACTGGCCCCAGCACTGCAGGGGGGTCTCAGCAGACTCTCTTCACAAAGAATTAATCAGATTTAGGAGTACCAATTTAAACCTTGTTATTACATTATGAATTTCGACTTTTTCATTTCAGTTTTGTATGGAAGTCAGGATCACCACAGATCAGCTAGAAACAGACTATGGAGGAACGTGTATGACTCTCAAATCATGTTCAGAGCACAGAGTCCTAGAGCCCTGCAACTATTGATGAGTGATACCTGTGAAACTGCATCATAACAGAGCCACCGTTACCATCAGTTGAGTGAGATAATTTTTGGCCGTGAGAACACTGTCTTAAGGCATCACCCACTTTCAGAACTGCACCCAGAAGTTGAAATAATTTTTACATCCCGTAAAAAGAGTTAATAAGGAGGCTTTTTCAAGGGTGTGCCTGCAACCAAGTGTTACATCTGCCACCTCCCTAACCACGGAGCCAGAAACAAACAGCTGCTTTTCAGAGATCCCTGCTGTAGAGTCCAGTTCCTCCTAACTGGGACAACACTTGGTAATTGCACTGGCTGAGGTTATGTGTGTGTGGTAGTGGTGGGGCTGGAGCCACTCTCATTTTTCTGTACAGGATGAACTCTTAGGCATGGATATGAGAGAGGTACATGGTGAGGTCACTCCATCCACCCCTCTGCCAATGTGGGAATGTTCTCTCTCAAGTACATTCTGGACTGCAGTGTCCAATCTTGCTTCAGATGACTCAGAAATTGGCTGAATATCCATCTTTACAATTTCTCTAAAGACCATTCTTTGCTCAGCCTGCTGAAACTTGGGGCAGATCCTTTGTTTTAGGTCACGAGTCCCAACCTCCTATCGCTCAGTTGCCTGCTAATTTACCTGGTGGCCTCCCTGGGCTTTCACGTGTCTCCTCCTGACCATTCTGAAGGCAGTTCATTGGGTTAGACTGATCCACTTTTGCCCAAACCTTCGCCGAGTGATCTGTTAAGGCATTAAAACTGTATAAAGCAGAGCCAGTTGAAACAAATAACCTGCTGGGGGGAGCACGAGGAGAGGAGAAGATGGGGACAGGACACATTAGCCCAAGTACACAGCAAAGATTATTAAACAGGAAATGAGTTCTTGGTCCTGGAGACATGTTTACATGTTTTCTAGATAGCTGATGGGTTTAGTTCCACATTCAACTCCTCCACGTGAAATTTTGTATAAATGGCAAGTAAATTTGGCCAGGGCGTAAAAGTGACATCATCTCAACATCTGAGTCTACAGCTTAGTCATTAGTGTAAGATTAATTTAAAACACATTTTTAAAGAAAAGAAGTCATCTTCATCTTTCTGCTGGCACAACTCTTTGTTCCCTGGCTACTAGCAGCACGATAACTTCAGGTTATTTCTTTTTCAGTTGACTAAAATGCCGAGGCTTTCAGACAAATCTCCCAAGTCCCTGCTGTAACTGCAAATATTTATTACTCGATGCAAAGCCAGATGAAAACATGGCTTAGAAAAACACACCTCATAATATCAATGCATGTATTTAGATATATTACGGATGTATTTAAAACTCAGAGTTTTAAAAAGAGTTAGTTTATCTCATGGCTTACACATCTGTGCCCCGTTGGTAGTATTTAGCAGTAAACGTTAATATAGCTTAAGAAAAGCTTCAAGTATATGAAAAATTAGTGCTTAAAAGATATTTTCAAGTGCACTGACACAGTTTTACGGGAGGCTGGGTGTCTTCCCTGAAATGTTCTCTATCCCATCCAATCAGTTCCAGCTACTTGTCATAATATCTCATGTTCTGTCAAACTAACCACTGGTTTGTTTCCAGACAGGACCCAGGGCTTTGGGCTGCTCAGTACGTTAGCAGGTGCAAACTGTAGCGTTGGGTCAGAAGAGAACCAAGATACAGAAGTAAACAGTAATTCCTTTTTTCTTGTTCTTTGCTCTGAACTGTTTCTCGTGTTGTGCTTTCCTGTTGGCACACTTGGCAGGGCTTGGGAGCTTCTTACCGTTCTCCTCCTCTCAAGAGATGTCTCACAGCCCGTTGGAATGTAGTTTAAAGGAAATATTTCTGAAGGCTGAAAAACTATTGTGTGGCTTTTTTCCAAGTCCTCCTGAGACAGTTGTTCCTAGGAGTTGTCCCCTCAGGGCTGTGAGCTTACTGGTTTTCAGGACACTGCCTCAGAACTCATCATTTTACCTGAAGGTGTTTGACTTGGTCGTGTGCTGTGGTGTTGATCACACTGACTTCTGCGCTGTGTAAATGTTTTATCCCAGACAACCCATCGGAGCTGAGGAAAGATCATCAGAAGCTCCATTCAAGATGGTGTTGTCCCTGCCCATGGGGGGTTGGAACTAGATGATCTTTAAGGTCCCTTCCAACCCTGGCAATTCTATGAGTCTGTGAACCTCTGATTAACATCCAAGAGCGGTATTTTGTGCAAAACCAAAACTTATCACTTGCTAGTCTTATTTAAAAAACAACAACAAAGCTACCAGAGAAAACCTTCATTTGTACCTAGGTACAGTGGGGCAAAATGCCTTCTCCTAATACACGTGGTGCAGGTTTGGCAGTAAGTAACACTTTAAGAAAAAGTTTTTGAAATGAAAACAGGAAGCACCTGATTTGCTGCTGATGCTTTTCAGGAGTTTTATTGGATATTCTAATACCTGTTTGTTTCCTGACAGTCCAATCCATCATCAGCAGACAGAGAAGAATCCCATTTAGACAGCAGAGAAGATGGAGCAAGCACAAATGACCTACAGACTGACAACATTGTGGGTAAGCTCTTTCTCTGCTTGGCAGATATGTTGGAGCAGGGACCCCTGACTGGGATGGTCCCAGAAAGGCACTGGCTTCTTAATGAAAAGTATGGCATAAATCATTTTGTTTGGAAGAGACCTTGAAGATCATCAAGGCCAACAAATTAACCCAGCACTGCCAGAGCACCACTGACCCCTGGCCCTCAGCACCACAGCTCCACAGCTTGGAAACCCCTCCAGGGATCACGGGGACTCCACCCCTGCCCTGGGCAGCCTGGGAGGGGAAGAAATTGTTCCTCAGCTCCAACCTAAACCTCCCCTGGGGCAACTTGAGGCTGTTTCCTGCTGTTCTGTCTCTTGTTCCTTGGGAGCAGAGCCCGACCCCCCTGGCTCCAGCCTCCTGTCAGGAGCTGTCAGAGCCAGAAGGTCTCTCCTCAGCCTCCTCCTCTCCAGGCTGAACAAGCCCAGGTCCCTTCTCTGGCCACGCTCCAGCCCCTCAGTGTCCTGCTGGGAGTGAGGGGCCCAGACCTGACCCCAGGATTCAAGGTGCGAATGCACTGGCCAGAGCCAGCAGAGGCTGATTGTTTCAGTTTTAAGTGTTGTTGAAAATAAGGGCCCAGGTTTGGGTGGGACAGAACCCCTGCAGCAGTACCAACTGGAACCAGTCAGATCTGATTTAGCGACAGTTTGTGACGTGTATTGTTATTATTGTGTACATCTAGTAACATCCTTAGAAGAATAAAGCTTCCAGCTTTGGGTTGCAGAGACAAATCATTACAGTTTGCCCCAGGTGGAGGTGAATGAAGCAGACTCTGCTTGGGTCAGTCCTAGGAAGTTCAGGGGTTTTAAGCTACAGGTCCTTTAATAATTGCACCATTCCAGGAGATGGGACTTTCTTACAGGTTGCTTGTTGAGATCTCCTGAAGGTTGGGTGTTGTCAGTTGTGGTCTAAGCATAGTCCCATTACTCTTTGATTTCCTCCGTGGCTGTTCCTGGACGGGTCAGTTGATAATAAAGCAAAAACCTTTAAATACTGGATGAACTCAAACCCACTCTTGCAATGTAGTCTATCAGAATTAGTCACCACGGTAACGATGCCGTGAGATGTCTGTATGAACAAGCACTAGATTAAACATTTCTTTTTCTCCTGTGGTGCTGGGAATTTGGAAATGGGAATTGCAGATGTTAAAACACTGGTTTGATTAAAAGCACTTTCGTACCTGCTGACTAAGCTGAATAATTCACCTTCAGCCAACCTAATAGACGTGTATTTCAGATCCCACGTTAGATACGGACATTCAGGAGCTGGCCAACCTAACCACCAGAGATGGTGACCTGGAGAACTTCGAAAGGCTCTTCTCAAAGCTGAAAGAAATGAAAGGTAACAGTTAATGTGTTGGGATTTTTCTTTCCTTTAAGCTCCTGCAATTTAGAGCTACAGACATTTGAGGTGAAATCCAGCGTGCACAGAAGTGTTGGCTTTCTGATCTTTGGGAACTGCCACTGCTTGTACTAAATAAGACTCCTATTTTATGATCTTGAAGTAGTTTCATGGTAGTCTCACAACCAGCTGCAACAGGCACGTGTCTCCCTGCTCCCCCCTGATGCTGACAACCTAAGTCGTGTTCTTTTCCACAGATAAAGCTGCAACATTGCCTCACGAACAAAGAAAACTACACGCGGAAAAGGTGAGGGTTTGAAATTGGCACTGAAATTATTAAAAACAAGGTTTCCCTTTCTGAGCCACAGGTACTTTTCTGGTAGAGCTCCTGTGGTAATAGTAAGAACAAACTGCCCAGTCCTAGGGAAGACTGGTGTCTCCCAAGAATAAACAGCAAACCTGGAAGTTTGAAACACCAGAAAAAAAAACCTTGCCCTTTTCACACTTCTGAAATGAAGGCCCTGCTTGAAGCTGGCTTCCAATGAAGGGAAACTTGATCTCATGAAAAATTTAACTGTGCCTTAATTAGCACAAGTTTTATATCATATATGAGTTCTGAAAATTACCTCTGTTGTTGAACTTTCTTGACCTGGGGAGAAATTAGCCTTGCACCAAGAAACATGGTTGCTAGATTTAGCTGCTGCTCCATTTCTTGGCTTTTTTGGATGGTGCATGAAAATCTTCAGTCATTTGAGGGGAATTTTTCTCCCTTTCCCATCTCTTTTTTCTCATTGTTAGGTGGCCAAAGCATTCTGGATGGCGATTGGAGGAGACAGAGATGAAATCGAAGGTCTCTCCTCGGATGAAGAAAACTGAATTCTTCGGTAGCTGGAAGCGACAGAGCAGACCTAAAAGAGCGACGTTGGTTGTGCAAAGCCCCATTTATCTTTAGTTGCTTTCTTTGGTTGAAGGATTCTCCAGTGGTTGTAGTGAGTAACACGTTCCACAACACCGAATGGTTAGAGTGGGTTTGTCTGACTGTTCCTTCATTCTCTCCCAGAGACTGTTGGACGCAGTGCATGCAGTTAAGAGGAAATAATAATTAGTTTACTCTTTTTTTCTTTTTTTTTTTTTTTTTTCCAAATTACCATTTTTATTGTTTCCTCTTTTGGGTTTAAATAAACCAATTTACTACTGCTTATCTTTTTACACGTGGCTGGTCGTTGTTAAGTGACTGTTTAATTCCAAACTCAATGTTTTAGATGTAGGCCTGTTGGATGTTTTCCTGTAGCTTTATAGCTGACTTCAGGAGTTAAAACAAACCAGATTTATAGGGGCTGTGGACAGAAAGTTGCTGACTTGGGCCGTGTTGTGGGATGTGAGGCGAGTCCTGCCCAGTTCCAGAGCGATGGAAAATAGTCCCCGGGCTTGGAATTCTGTTTGCCTGTGTAAGTCTGTTGCCCTGCTCTGGTAGCCCAGCTGCTGCGCCACACTCCGTAGGTTAGAAACTAACTTTGGGAGTAGATGCAAGACAGATTTCTGCTGCTGTTTCACCTCACAAACCTCCTACAGTGCTTGGCCCCCAAGGCCTAGCAAAACATGCAGACCTTCTGCTGGTGAGTTCCAGATGAAATACCTAAAGAGAAAAGCTGTGATTTCCAAAACTCCAGACCATCACCCGATGCATTCAGCTGGCTAAAGATAAGCCAACATGTGCTTAGGTGGCCAAGAAGGCCACCAGCATCCTGGCTTGTGTCAGCACTAGTGTGGCCAGCAGGACCAGGGAAGGGGTTGTCCCCCTGGACTGGGCACCGGGAAGGCTGCCCCTCAAATCCTGTGATAGGACAATAGGAACCGGCCTCAGTTGCCCCAGGGGAGGTTTAGGTTGGAGCTGAGGAACAATTTCTTCCCCTCCAGGGTTGTCCAGGGCTGTCCCAGGCTGCCCAGGGCAGTGGTGGAGTCCCTGTGATCCCTGGAGGGGTTGAAAAGCTGACCCTTGATACCATGAACCAGCATTTTGAGCCCTATACTTTGGTGCCTTCTAATGAACATACAGGAACACAAGTCTGTAATAAATCAATCACAGAATTGGTTTGGTTGGCAGAGCCCTTTCAGATCATCGAGCCCAACCATTAACCCAGCACTGCCAGGGCACCACTGACCCACTAAATCCCTGAGCAATGAAACTTTATCCCAAGCATCAAAGTGACCCGTTGGGCAACACCCTTCTCCAGCAGATTTGTCTGATGGGAAAGAACAGCCTGGGAAGCGTCACAGCTCTTGGTGTGATGAGCAGAGTCTCTGACAGTGCAGGGGAAGCGGTGACAGGAGAAGCAGGCGTGGTTTGATGGGAACAAGGAGTGTGGTGGGCTCAGAGCTCGGCCTGACAGCACCATCCCGTGAGGGAGGCATCCCCAGTTCCTCTACCTACAGCGGGCACAACAGCCACACAGATAAGGTCTTGGTGCAGAACTCACTAACACACCAAGAACTCTTCCAAACAGGCTCCTGTTGTAAATCTGTGTCTTGTTTGGAGATGCTTTTTAAAGCCCAGTTGATCAGGGGAGGAGGTGTGGCCAGGAGGTACTGGGAAATAACTGTCCTGAAAGAGCATTGTATGGGATTCGAAATCAAAGATTACTTTGCTGGCGGCTTGGTTTTGGTTTTGCAATTTGGTTGGGTTTTTTTTTTTTCCTGGAGAGAGGTTTTGGTTGTGGCTACAGCGTTTCTTTACAAATGAGATGTTACAGAAATGAATAAAAGGGGCATTAGTGGAACAGCAAACCTCAAGAGTTGTTGTGTCTTAGTTTCTCTTCGCATAGTTTAGCGGAACCAAAGAAAAAACCAAACCACCTCCCACCTTGGTTTTAAATCCTTGTGACAGTTTCAAAGTTGTTACCTTTTGCTGGTCCTGCTACCCCCCTGCTGAACTGGAGCTGCTCTGTGGGTGTTGGTGCGCTGGGGCTAGAGGTGGCATCTCTTCCTCAGGCACGGGAGCACCTAGGCAGACAGCAAAGGAGTCTTAAGACACAATTCTGAAGGAAAACAAGACGATGCTTCAGTGAAAGTGAGAAGCACCAGTAAGAGAGTAACAGAGCAGGGGATGTAACGAGGAACGGAGACAGAGCATGAGAGAGGTGGTGAAGAAATGGAACGGGACTGACCCATCGTCTTCCTCACGCTCCGTCCTCGGTGAGGAGCCTGGGAGGAGCGATGGGCGAGGAGGGGCCGACTGGTTTAACCTTCCATCTGCTTTGCTGTGTTTCAGGCAGATTTTGTCTCCATGCTCTAAAAGCATCATCCCTTCTCCAATCTCCACAGCCTGGCTGCTCAGTTGGAAAGTCACCTCTGCATATGCTGAGTGGAGAAGCTGAATTTTCTCTCCCCACCAGGGTTTGCTGGGCCAGTGGCACTCACTAAGCCAAAGGAGCGTTTGCAGGAGCAAGTTAAGAGTTTGTGGCCTTAGAGAAACACGCTCAGTGGTCAGCTATGAATTCTTTATCCATTACAAACGTGGCTCAGTTGTCTCCTCCGTGCAGGTTTGGTAATTTCACTGATCCATCCTTAAATACAGCCCACACACGCTGTAGTTTTCCTGGGCTTAGGCAGCTTTTCCCTGCCGCTCTCCGAGCTTTTTGTTCTGTTGATACTGATTTTGTTACCTACAGGGAACAGTCCGTCCAGCTCCCGAGGCCAAGTCCCCTCTTCGTCTGTAGCCAGTTCAGTTTGCATTTCTTTTTGTGATTACACCAGTCGTTGGGTCATTGTAAACACAATAAACTGAGGGCAAAATTAAACTGACAGGCTCCCAAGTGTGCCGCTGTTTGCCAGCGAACCGCCGACTCCCACTGAACGCCACGGAAACCTTGTGCTCAGTTCATTATTTGAAGGAGTAAATGTTACTTGCGTACGGCAACAGCAGTGAGTATCTCGAACAAAAAGGGATTGGACTCATGGACACTTTGTCCTACACGCCCACAATTGGTAGATTATAGCAAAAAAAAAGCCAACCAAAAAACCAAGCCAAACCCGAAGGGTTTCTTTCCAGAGTTAAGGTTGGTGCTGCGGTGTTCCCAGCCCTGGGGTCTCACTATCACCGCTTCCACCTTCTTCCCTCCCTCCCCTGCAGCCAGTTGGGTGCAGAAGAGGTTCCTGCAGAACCTGGGGAGGAGAAACCCCTCTCTGGAGCTGGGAGAAGGCCCAGACACAGAGATAAAAGCTCAGTAAACCACCCACCTCAAGCCTGCACTTTGCTCTGGCTTTCCCCTTGCCAGGGCAGATGAACGGTGCGTCCAGGTGACAACTCGCAGGACTCGCAGCTCGGAGCAGATTTACATCACGCTCGAGTTTTGGCAGCAAAACCTGGACGAGACCCTTTTATGACCACATTGTTGGAAAACTGAGTGGAAAAACTAAGTCTCGTAAATCCTTGGTCAGGAAAAACAACCCCAGAGAAGAAGAAAAAAAGGGGGGGGGGGGGGGGGGGAGTAAGAAAATTCACATTTCAGTGAAACCCAAGGAGGAACATTTGGAGTTCAGGGAATGAGATCACGGTGTACCTTGGCATGGTGAGCAATGCTCTTTGGAGAACAACCCCCCTGAGGCCAGTGGGTTGCCCACCTAGAAATATTCTCCCCCCACCCTCCCCAGTATGGCTCCTGACCTCCCTACCTGCCTCCTATCCACACAGCTGCTTCACTGGACGTTCCATGGCCCAGGGTCACCTCTGGGCACAGTCCTGGTAGCGATGACAGCAGCAGGGACGCATCCTTGGCACCCAGTTCTGTACAGGGTGGGTGCAAAGGGTTCCACCACCCTGCAGCTGATTTGGGACTGCAGCGGTTGCCTCCTCGAGTGGTAGGGAGGAGCGGAGTCATCGCTACCGAGAGAGCCCAGGCTTGAGAAACCCGTTCTAATGGGGAGCAATGGCCAAAAATACATCCCGGGAGATGAAAATGGGAATGCTTTTCTGTAACACAGCCATGGAACAGCTCAGCTGGGGAGGGAGGGGGTGGAATCTCAGTTAAGATTTCTCTTCCAAGATTTAGCTGGACTAAAGCCCAGCTGACCTGATCTAGAGTTGGCCACAGTCTTGGACCAAGCATGAGGTTGGACTGGAGACCTCCAGTGGTCTCCTCCACCCACCATTCCTCCCATCAATTTGATCAGTGGGGCACTTTACACCTGATCTGAGAGGAGTTGTGTTTCTCAGGGAAGGAACGTGCAGATCTGTGAATGTTCCCAAGCTGGACCAGAACCCAGCCTGTCGTTCCACGAGCATCAAGACCTTCTCACCAACGTGCTGCGAGCTGGAGGCACATTTCTGCCCACCCCCCTGCCACCCTCTGTCCTGCAGGAGTGAATGACCCAGTTCAGCTACATCTGACTTCTCCAGCAATTCAACAAATCCTCTGAGCCACAGCCCTCCACTTCTACTCACCTTTGAATCCCATTAGTTAAAAGAACTAGTTACTATTTGGTTTAATTACTTTTTTTTTTTATATCTGGTTTGAAATTCTGTGAAATTCTTTATGGAGTCTCCTTGTCTGGAGAGATTCCCACCCCGGCTGGACACTGCACTGCTGGGCCCCTGCTCTGGGTGACCCTGCTGGATGGAGCAGGGGGTGGCACCAGATCAGCTCCAGAGGGCCCTGCCAGCCCCCACTCTGCTGCGATTCTTGACCAAAACTCTCCAAACTGTAAGAAGAACGATGATCTTACCTGTAACCGAGATCTCACACGAGTTACTGGGAGCAACCTTCGTTGTGCACCCCTAAAGATGCTGCTGCCTTTGCCATTTCCTGTGGTTTCAAAACTCCAAATGCTTTCAGTTTCCGTCTGTAAATGGGAGTTTTACAACATCCTTATTTTCTCACGAGCCTCAGTTTTCAAATCGAAGTTTATTAAAATGTCAAAAATAGACCTTACAGTTTCCCGTACGAAAGGAGAGGGCATACACAGCACAGGCCTTTAGTAACAAACAGGTGGGTAATGCTGAACAAGCTAAAGCAGGTAGGTGGCATCACCGCTCATTAACATACGATCTCAGGTTAAGAGAAACAAAAAAAAGAAATCTAAATGCTACTGCAAAACATGCTCGTACGTATCGTGGGAGGGGACAGCTCAGTCTGGAGAGAAGGCAGCGGGCGGCCTCTGGGAACTGGGGCACCTCGGCAGCAGAGACTGGTGCGGGCTCCTCCAGCACCCACGTACTGGAGGGAACGGAAGATGAACCAACACGTTTACGGAGTCCTACGTTATTTTCTTTGCAAAGCCTCGTAGATCTGAAGAGCAGAATTCGAGGGCCCATCTGAGAACCTGACTACAGGAGAAACCAGCAACTCGGGCAGAGGCTCCTGCTGGAGAAGTCCTTGGTCTGTTTTGTTTGCCGCTCGGTTCTGAGGCGAGTCTCTTTGTGACTGCCTCTTTTCTAACAGTCACCAGGAAAGATTTCAACTCTCGAGTCCTTAATTGCCCTTTTGGTTAAAAATTAAATATTCGATTCATCTGAATATTCAAGACAGACAAACATAAATACAAAAGCATGTACATAATAAAAAACATATACTGAATTTCTTAACCATACCTCTCGATCAGCTACTATATAGTGACTAATTATTTCTCATTCTAGCTTACCAGCTTATTTGTGACACTCCATTCCTCCTGTCTATCCAGTACCTTGGAAAACTGGGACAGCTCGCAGGGGTTTGGGGACACAGCCCGAGTCCTTCACTGAGCTCAGTGCAGCTCACCGCTCGTGCTTCTCCGCTCGGCGGGCAGCACAAGGCGCGGATCTCAACACTTTCTGCTTCAGGGGGAGTGCCCGGTGCTCTTCACCCCACGGAGGAGTTCTCCATGGGGCTCAAACTACAGGGTTCAAGCTGGTCCTTAATGGGAGAGGATGTTTGTTGAACTCTTTTGCAGAGGTTCCCCCCCCCTCCCCAGCCTTTTCACAGCAGGCCAGGGCTTGGGGGGAATGTGTTAGGATTAAGATTTCTCCGTTTTTGAACATCCGCGTGCGGATTCCTGGCGATTAAATCAAACGGACAGCACTGGATTACTTCTAAGACAAGCTTAACGCAAAATACAAACTGCAGTTCAGTTCAACACATTAATAATAATAATTAAAAACCAAACCCAACAGAACATCAATCGCCAGACTCATTTAAAACCACAAGGCCATCAGTGTCATCTGCCAGCAGCCAGGCCCTTGTGTATGGCTACACCAGTTAAAGAGAGTCCAAGTTCCTGCTAGTGACTCTCTACTAGTAACAAAAACGTATGAACTGGGAAAACAAGCCAAGACGACCAGTAAATGAGGAGCTATCCCAGTAGGGGCACAGCATCTACAGCAGGGCATGGCTGATCGCATACATTTGTGCTACATATCAAAGGGACTTTCAGAAAAGTTTCAGGAAAAATAAACCACAGTAAAACGGAGGAGGAGCCGTGAGCACCTCCAAGGCACCGCTGCCCGCGACACTCTGAGCCCTTCCCTTACTGTCCACACCAGTGGCATCGTTAAGCACGCTCCGGAGCCGCTGGGGGATCAGCTTAATGAGCTTCCAACGAGCTTCCAAGCTCAGCCGGAATGCCCCTCGGACCTCAGCCCTGCCCCAGCCTTCAGCTTCTCCTTTGCCGAGTGGCACCGGGCTCTCCGTTTGACTCTGTACAGTAACTCGGGGAACCATAAAGCTTTTATGCATTGGTGAGAAGGCAAACAAAGGGGAGGAGAGGAAATTAATACTTGAGCGGGGATAATCTCCTCAGTTTTATCTCGCTGTGCTGCCAGGCCAGCTTACATTTTCCATTTGAAGTCATTTGACTTAAGGGATGATGAGGGGAGATTAACCCAAGTTTTTATGCATCATCTGAACCCTGGTTTTCAAAAGGCCTCTATTAATAATGGTTAGCAATTAATTACCCATTATTAAGCCGGAGATAGAGATCTGGTTCCTAGCAGAAATGCAGATCTGGGTCTGGGCTTGGCCATGGAGATGATTCTCCGTGCAGACCTCCCACCGAAGCTGGGGTTTATTCCAGCTGGCAGCCTCTGGCTGGGGCCGGGTTCCTGCACACATCATCACGTGTGACAAACTCCCTGCCCCTGGAATTCAAGATGTCACTATTGTCACTGGCGCACGAGGCAGCGCAGAGTCCAACTTCCTCCACCATTACGTGGACAATGACATTTTGTCCACTGAAATAAGCAAATAATGACTCTTAAGATGCTCAAGGAGGAAACCTGGGGCCGTTTTACACAAGAGACTTCCCCTACCCCCTCCCTAAAACCAGCCAGTCAAATACTTCCACAAAAGTCAGGATTAATTTGGTTTTTTGTTCCCAACAACGTTAGAAACCTGTACGTGGAAGGACAGGCTAAACCAACGCCCAGCAACGGGCAGACCCGCTCTGAAGTAGCCAGAAAAGATTTATTGTACACGGCCGCTCTTATGGCCCAAGTCCGTGCAAGCAGGGATTTTAACTACAACCAGACACACGGCAAACATGAACCAAGTACAATGAAAGATCCTAGAACACCTCCAGCCCTGCTGCGCCGTGACGGCTCTGCCGCAGCCTCGCCGAGAGGACATTCTGAAGCACCAGCATCGACCACTGCAAGTCTTCCTCGGGATTTAAATTCCAGGCACAAAGTATCATTTCTGGCAGACAACTCTCTAAAGCTTTGCTTCGTTTGCCCGATAAACACCAGCAATGAGCTTCTGGGATCTTCCATTCCCACGTCTGCCAAACAAGGGGCGCCTCGTACCTTCTCTTGATGCCATCTCGGGTCCAAAAGCAGCGGGGTTTGGGGTTTTTTTTGGCAAACCAGGTGGTGACCGAGGAACGAGCTCATGGGAACAGCCTCTCTCTGTGGCCAGGCAGGTACGTGGAAGCTCTTGGGAAGCGCCTGAAGAGCTGTCACAAGGCAGTGCCCCAGGATGGGACCAGGATGCTCTGAAGCCACAAACCTCAACCCGGCACGCAGGAAAACTTCCACCGAGGCCGCTCGCATTCGCCGCTGGGAGCAGAGAAGTCGGCAGCCTTAACGCAAACCGCTCCGAGTCCATCCGCGTCTGTCCTTCCCACAGCCAGGTCTCGCTCGTGTGTTTGTCAGAATAAAACCAACCAAAACAGAGATACAAACAGATTTCCATAGGAAACTGAGTATGGCTTTCTCCCCTCCCCCCTTCGAATATTTTGGCACAAACGTGGACGATACTCGAGGCAGATACAAGGAAACAGGTAACTGGAGAGCACTGACAAAGCTATGAGACTGATTTGGCAAATCTGAACCACAAAAACAAGTGCTAAAGGTTTGGGTTTGTTTTTTTTTTTCCAGTTGTGGAAGTTGCTCGCTGCAGGGAAAGACAACAAAAATATTAAACAGTCTGGAGCATGGAAGTTTAAAATGAACATTTTATAATACAAGTAAATACACACTCTCCCAATTTCTCCAGGCAAAAACCACATCTCGGAGCGTTTTAATCAGCCGAAAGAAGTTTTAAACAGAGGGGAGTCGCCGTGTGTCTGAGCTGTGCCGGCTCGTGCGCAGTCACAGGCGGCAGCACGGGATAACCTCCGACGCCGCCCGTTTGGAAGCGGCAGCCGGGGCCTGTTGGCTGGACACCGACTCCACTAAGCCCCGAAGACTCCAGCAGCAGCAGCAGCCACCACTGCACAGACCGAGAAGATGGAATCCAAAGGTTCCGCAGTTAAGGGAACAGCCCGGCGCAGTAACGAAGGTTTAACTGATCCGGCTGCTGCTCCCCTCTGGACCAACGTCTGTCTGTCTGTCTGTCTGTCTGTCAGCAGCTCAGGCCAGCAGTCACTGCGGCAAGATCAGAAGGAGCCCTAAGTTTGGCCTTTTGCTTCCCGGTGATCCCGTCCGAGACCATCCAGGTATCAGCTGCATCCCCCAAGCACGAAAGAAGACTCTGCCTCCTCCTTCTGTAGTCCAGGGTGGGAAACTCATTCCTTTCGGGAACGTTGCTGGGGGAATCAGTTCTTGTGTGTGCTTTGCTTCCTTTTCCCCCTGCTGCTCAACCCCAGGAGGACCGGTGCGGGTCAGGCGGTGGCGAGAGGAACGCAACGAGCCAGAGTCATCCCCGAGTCCCAGAGGCTCGTCAGAGATGCTGCTGGAGTTAGGTGAGGCAAACACAGAGCGTCCTGCGAGCCGTCAGCAGCCCATGCGCGCTGGCAGCCAGCGGCCCGAGCCGCAGCTCCTCTGCGCTGAAACAAAGCCCAGTCCTGTGTCGCGATAAACTTCAGCTGCGGATTCTAACGGCGGCGTGACCCGAGTGCTGACAGCTTCACTGGAAAGTGGCTTCAATGGGGATTGAGTTTAAAAAAAAACAATAACAAAACAAAGAAAACCCTTTTTTTTTTTTTTTCTGTTTTTACTTTTTTTCTCTTCAGCAGATATTTTTTTTTCTGTTCTCTCTCATCACTTCAATAACTGGGGATTTGTTTACTATGCACTATGCATTTTGCTAAGGGTTAAGCCAATTCCATTTTCCAGAGTCTTTGTTCCCCCGCCCAGCCCGGCCCCGGGAGATGTTTCCTTAGGAGACACTGGAACAGCGAATACTCGGGGAGCCCATTTGAGTCAGGACCTTGTCCAGCCACTGCAAGGGACCATTAAGATGCAGTTCGATCCAGCAGGGAGTACTGGTCACAGTCTGCCGCCTACAAGAGAGAAGGGGTTGGGGTGGGGGGGGGGAGAAGAAGAAATAAATAATAATTTAAAAAAAAAAGAACAAAAATGTGACTTAGAAAACATTACAAAGTTTTTACAGCTACTGGAGCATTCTTTCCTGCTTAGACAATAGTCTTGGACCTGGGGCCAAAGGGACGTCTCTCGCCGCTAGCACACGCTTCTGGCCTCTGCAACCAGCTCCTTTTCAACCTCCCTACCTTTTCCCCTTTACGTTTCTTATGACTCCAAAAGGAGCAGCTCATGAGGTACACCCCTTTACTGCTCCTGATTCCAGCACTGGATTCCCTGAAGGGGGAGAGGGAGGTGTTTATCTAAGCAAAATTCTTCAGCCTTATTTTGCAGGCTAATCAGCCCCTCTTGATTAGACACCAACATAAGAGCTTCACCAAATCAGTTACATTTCTCTGTAAAATGAGGATATTCTTCTTCTCCCCATTTCTTTAGGTTTTAGGAGAATGGGGAAGTGATGGAGAGAGATCCCCACCAAGCTGCTCGGGTTCCCACCTGCAGCCCCGCAGAGCCCTCTCCCCTGGGGCCTTTTTGCCCAGCTTGGAAGGATGCACTGAAGGTTTGATCCTCACACCCCACGCGCTCTCCACGGGGCTCTCCTACAGATCTGCACTTCAGCAGCTGCATCACGAGGCAGAGAAATGCTGCAGAGTGGGAAAAGGTGCAAATGCTTTTTGGAGAAGTGTGGTATTAAAGTTTTCAAATCCCAGTATACTGGGGGTTGGCAGGGCCCTCTGGAGCTGATCTGGTGGCACCCCCTGCTCCATCCAGCAGGGTCACCCAGAGCAGGGGCCCAGCAGCGCAGTGTCCAGCCGGGGTGGGAATCTCTCCAGACAAGGAGACTCCACAGCCTCTCTGGGCAGCCTGGCACAGGCTCCCACACCCTCACACCAAACAACTTTCTCCTCCTGCTCACATGGAACCTCCTGGCTTCCAGTTGGTGCTTCTTGGTGCCCCGTGTCCTGTGTCTGGGCACCACTGAGCAGAGCCTGGCCCCATCCTCTTGCCCCCCGGGGCCCTTTAGCTCTTGCTCAGCATTGCTCAGCTCCCCTCTCAGGCTGCTCTTCTCCAGCTGCACAGCCCCAGGGCTCTCAGCCTGTCCCCAGCAGAGAGATGCTCCAGCCCCTCAGAATCTTTGTAGCCTCTGCTGGACTCTCTCCTGTAGCTCCTTGTGTCTTTTGAACTGGGGAGCACAGAACTGGACCCAATACTCCAGAGATGGTCTCACTGAGGCAAAGTACAGAGGGAAGAGAACCTCCCTGGACCTGCTGACCACACTCTTCTTCTTCATGCCCCCCAGAAGCCTGCTGGTTCATGGGCAACTTGCTGTCCACCTGCACTCCCAGGTCCTTCTCCACAGAGTGAAGAGTTGAGGGCCATGGCCAGGGAGTAGAAGGGGATACACCTTGCTGGCTCAGCACACACCACCCTCCTACTTTCACGTGCCACAAAGCACCTTCCCCCTCCCCTGTCCTCCTCTCTGCTGCTCTACCTGAGGCCAGACCCGACGGAGCATCTCCAGATGGGAAAGCGGGAAGGGAAGGGAAGGCCAAGGCACGGGGCAAGGGACTCTCCCTCCTCTGCCGAGGGATGGCCAGAGTCCTGTTCCAGGCAGAGAGGCAGGGACAGCTGCTGTGGAGGAGGAGGCTTACAAAGGGAGAGAAATAGCCTGGAAACAGCCTTGTCTTACACCCTCGTTTCCCACAGAAGCTGTCCTTGGAATCTGTTTATGGGAGGAAAAAGCCAAAGTCTGCACGGCCCAGGGTAAGAACTGCTGCTGATACAGGGTTCCTCTGCTCCGTGGGGCTGCCCTGCGCTCCCACCGCCGTCCCTGCCCCGTCAGGGCAGGGTGCTGGGGTTCTGCTGAAACCCTGGTCTGTTGATGAGCTCTCTCCTTTGAACTGGGAAGGGCAGCAGGTCCCAGTGGGCACCCCACCCAGCTCAGGCGCGGCTGACCCGAGCTGGCAGGCCGGGCGATGCCCCAAGAGCAGGCACATGGGCAGGGCCTGTCCCACACAGCGACTTCCCGGTAACTGTTTGGCACTAAAGAGCAGCCCGTGAGCTGTTTGGGCAGGAGGACACAGGCCGGGGAGAGCAGAGCACCTCTCTCACTCTGCCAGCTCCAGGGCAGCACGCAAACCGCTCCGGTCCCAGGAAAACACAAAGTCTGCCTTAACGTAGCACAGAACATTCCTCTGACACCCAACAGTCCTGGCAACACTGCCCAGAGACCCTCTGCCCGTGTTGCTGCCACGCTTCTGCCCTCTGGAAATCCATCACAGTAAACTTTGTTCTGCCTTCCTACCCAGACCACCAACACATGGGCTCCAGCTTTTTGGAACGGCGACCCCTCCAAGGTCTCCGTGCCTTCTTCAGCTTGCTCCACCGAGCTCTCGTGGGATGGAGGAGAACCTCTATAGCCCAGGCTGCTTACGCCTCTTGGCTTCTCCCCGCTTCCCTCCACCAAACCCCTGGCAGGCAAGAGCCCGAAACACCTCCCCAGTTAGACAGCTTTCAAAAGGCTAAGCAGCCGAACTGGGAATCACTGGAAGAGTGCTCTGGCTGCAGCTCCCGCGGTCGGGTTTTCATCTAGGGACGGGCTCGACAGAGGAGCGTGCTCCAAGGACGGCAAGCCGACGGAGGATTCTGTGGCAAGGAAATGAAGGAGCAGGAGAGCGGCCCCGGCGCGGTCAGCGCGAGCGTAGGGTTTCACTGACTACAATGCTCTTAATGAGAGAGTTGACTTTCCGTAAGTCACGCTCATCTGGATTTCATTACGAGCCCTGGCCACGAGCCAAGGCTGAAACGCTCTGGCCCGGGCGCAGGAGAATTTCACAACAAAATGGACTCCAAACATCTGGGGAAACGAAGAAAGCGGGAGAGTAACGTGCAGGGCGCAGGCTCCAGCTGATAGGGAGGCATCTCCCCCGTCTGCTGCAGGCAGCGGGCCAAGGGGAACGTTGGCAGAGGCCTGGATCGTCCCCAAACCCTCAAATAAGGCCAGAGATTTAAGAGGTACACACTCAAGTATTGCAAAATCGCATCTGGCTTAACCCCTCACCAGCTTTCTCTCCCAGAAAATGAAGTTTGTTTTCCAACAGACTTCTTCTCCCCTGCTCGGACTATCAAACACTGATTTTACTCCCTTTGCTACTGGGGGATGTTAGCTTGAGATGGCCACACGAACTCCGGTGCGGTCCTCACGCCATCCCCGCCCTGTCGGAATAACCACATCATTGATCCCAAACATCAGACCCTGCTGCGTCTCCGTTTGATCTCCAGCAGTCACTGGGAAAGAGAGGAACCCCCTGTTTCCTCCACTGCCTCTGGTCATGGTTAAGCCACTGCCCCGTGACAAGCACCAAGAAAAAGAAAACTCCAACAGTTCTTCCAAATAGAAAACTGCAAACCAATCTGGCTTTTATTTTAGCTGCTTTTTTTTTATTTTATTTTATTTTACTTTGATTTTATAGACCTGGATCTGTTCATGGGGAGAAGAGCAGCCCAAGAGGGTTGCTGAGCAATGCTGAGCAAGAGCTAAAGGGCCTCGGGGGGCAAGAGGATGTTGCCAGACTCTGCTCAGTGGTGCCAGTAACAGGACAAGGGGCACAAAACGGAACCCAGGAGGTTCCATGTGAGCAGGAGGAGAAAGTTGTTTGGTGTGAGGGTGTGGGAGCCTGTGCCAGGCTGCCCAGAGAGGCTGTGGAGTCTCCTTGTCTGGAGAGATTCCCACCCCGGCTGGACACTGCGCTGCTGGGCCCCTGCTCTGGGTGACCCTGCTGGATGGAGCAGGGGGTGGCACCAGATCAGCTCCAGAGGGCCCTGCCAGCCCCACCATGCTGGGATTCTGTATTATATCTGTTTTACACAAACAGAGTGGGAAAAACAAGAGACAAGATCAGCACTCCCCACAACTACAACCTATCCGTGTTCCTGAAGAGATACTTGGGTGACAATTCCCCCTCTCAGAAGCTGAGTAAAGAAGCTTCAGGCCTCCTAGGCTGTGAAACACAGAAGCAAGCACAGCAAGCACAAGCACAGTGTAAAGTTCCCTTGAAAGGCCTGACCTGTATTCTGCTCCCCATCCCTTGACAAAGCTCATTCGGATCGTGCACATCCTGGTCAGCTGGTAGACAGCTTCGAAGCCCTGGTTTACAGACTGAGCCAAGAGAGCAGCGAATTCCTGGTTGTTAAAGATCTTCAAGTTGCACCCTGTTGAGAAAAAAAAAAGAACATCAGAAGAAGAAGGCGTTAGCTGAAGTAGATGAAGAGCTGCTGTTCTTTCTGAGGATGGAAAGAAGCTCGGTGCTGCTTTCTCGTATCCTCAGACCAGATGATAGTGGACACAGGCTGTTTACAAACATGGCATTTCAGAGAAGGGATTCAAGGTTGCCACGTTTCCAACAGCTGATACACTGAAAGGGAAGAAAACCACGTCAAGGACAGGGAGTGCTGGATGCTGGTGCCCACGCAGCAGATTGCCATCTGCGAGACCAGACTTGGGATCCTCACGTGGAACCTCCTTTTAACTCCTTTACCATCATTTCCCTCATCTTGTAATTTAAAAGCTGAACTACGACCAGAACCCTTAACAATGGCAACTGCTGCAGGGCCTGGGAGAAAGGAATGCACAGGCTAAACCCAGGATCTCACTGGTGTTGGATTTACATGGTCTCCATCAGCAGAAGTAACGGAGAAGATCTGAAGTGAGATTGCTCCAGAAATCAGGTATGGGGGTTAAAAAGGCTGTTAGCAGAGCTGCTTCGCTGATAATCCTCTTTCAATTTAATTGTCACATGCCAAAGAATTTTCCTGTAGAACTGGAGTCTTTCCCCCTGTGTTTAGTCCCGGCTGAAAGACCTGAGAACAACTCATTCAACTGTTTGTAGGCGATGAAGGTGAAATGTAACAACTGCCTTCAGTGTTTAAATAAATAATACACAAACAACTCTTCAAGGGGGAAAAAAAAAAAGGAAAACAAAGGTGCTGCTCTGCTTGTTTCCTCCCAGATAACCATAAACAAGTTAAACTCCAACACTTGGCACTCAACTAACGCTCCCTTGGGATTACACATGGGCCAAGCCTGAAAAACAACCCTTTTGGACAGTGATGAATTGTACTTTTTTTTTTTTTTCCCAGGTTTCTTTAAGACCCTACTCTCTTGGGCCGGCCTCATCGTGTCATCTGTTTTGGGTCGAACGGCCCAGAGCAAAGCGTAACCCTGTGCAACAGCCGGGCAGCTGCAGAAACAACTCCCTGGTTTTGCAACCATAAAAGAGCACAGCCCAAGAGCCGCGGATCTGGCAGAGAGTTTGAAGGGGAGCTGGGGCAGGCAGGCTCAAGGAGGAAAATAAGAAGGGGAAGAAGCATCAGGGCCAAGCTGAGCACAGAGAAAGAAAGAGCGATGGCAAGGAAAGCAAAAAATCTTGGTAGGGATCAGCCTGCCAAGCCGTTCAGACTCTGGGAGAAGATGGGAGCATGGTCTCTCCACAACCATTCCTGGGAGGAGCGGGTGCGACTTCATCTTGTCAACAAGGGAATGAAGAAACTGCTGCAAACCCAGCTAAGATCTGAAGATGAGTCTGAGCAGACGGCCAAAGACTGTGGCAAAAGTGGGGAGAGCCAGAGTCCAAAAAAACTGTGCCTTAGATGAATCTGCAGCGGAAATGTGGGTTGTTTATGCCTTCAGATGTTGACTCCAGCCGGGGTGGACTCTTGTGATGTGGCTGGAGAATTAAGTCATGTTTGCAACACTGGCAGCTGCTTCCTATGCATGTGAGAAAGGAAATTTCATTAAGATGGTCCAGAGTTTGCAGTTCTCAAAAAGAATCTACATTCAAATGTTTTTAAACTAAAAAAAAAATTGTTTTTTAAATATATAGATACTTGTAACTGTAAGAAAATTAGATTTTGTAAGCCTAACTAAATGGCTGAATTCCCTCTCGAATGGCATCCTCTCATTCCAGACCACTTGTGTGTATCTTCCTAGAGAGAGGCAATAAATTCTCCTGTAAACTTTCAGCATACTTTAGACATACGTTTGCTGTAACCAGAGCAACAAGGTGCCTGCAAATGCGATTTCCCTAGAATAAAACTAATCCATGAAGCAGGGAGGAGGGAAGGTTTACTACAGAAGAGAAGACAGTACCAATTTAAAGCTATTATGGGTGAATATAAATGCAGAAAACATTCTTATGCTATGTTCTTTTACTTAAAGGTCAATTATAAACATGGTGATTACAATAATGGACTGATAAAACACTGCACAGAACAAGTGGCAGGTTCTGTTCTTAGTTTTGCTTAGACTCAGAAATAATGTTTCTTAAACCAGAGTCCCCACCCCAGAGGGGTTTCCAAGCCGTGGAGCTGTGGTGCTGAAGGCCATGGGTCAGTGGTGCCCTGGCAGTGCTGCGGGAACAGTTGGACTTGATGATCTGAAAGGGCTCTGCCAACCAAAACGATTCTATGATCCTATCCTTTATGCTACAAAAATGCCCTGATTGAGTTATCAAGTTGCTTATAATTAGGTCAAAGTTTCTGATGATCGTCAAGAACGGAGGTCAGCAAATCCACACCTACCTTGACAAAGAGCTCGCTTCCCGCAGCAAGAACCCATTTGCCAAAGGTGAAGCCTGTTGGGGGGCGTTGGTGACACCTAAAACACGTATTTCCTTACCTGGTGGAATCTTGCAAACTGTTGCTGGGTGCCAGCCGTAGCGTTGGTTGCAGTTGGGAGACTGGACAAAAATGGCACTGTCGCTAAGGCACTCGGCAAACACCTCGCCGCCGATGTAGTAGAGCCTTACTCCTCTTCCTAGAAAACACGTGGCACGGGTGGGTTTGGGTTAGCTCCCAACAACCTTCTGCCAAATCTGCACCAAGAGCTGGTGGAGACCTAGATGACCTCCGCTTCAGACAGCTCTTAAAAAGCAGCTGAACTATGACAGGAAATGAAAACCACCTCTTTTGGCCCTCTGGGCATTCCCTTTAGGGAGCGATAAACGTGCTCTGTGAGCGACCTAAGCTGAGGAAGGCAGGAGGAAGAATTTATCAAGTCAGAACTGAGCTTTCTGGCTCCACTGCCTGTCACAGCCAGGACTACAGAAATTCACCACCTCGCAGCCTGCGTGCCCCAAGCATACACATCTCTGACATTTTCCATATGAACGTTGTATCGGTTCACACATGGGCTTCAACCTTCCCCCAGAGTCATCACAGCTGGATACAACTGTTGGTTTATTTACTTAGTGATCTGGAATTAAATTACACCGCGTTTTCTAAGCCACTACTTTTTACTTGAGATTACAGTGTACACGAGGACAAACAGACACTTCCTGGAGGAGTTTACACAAATTATTAAAATCTCAGCTAATAAAGATGTAAACTTCAGGAATACATCTTGGTTACTCAAATAAACGTTTGCTGTGGTCTTACATTCCTATTTGAATCTCTTTCTTTCATTCTTCCATACTGCATAAGGAGCCTGCTGAGTTTAAAGACCGATTTCTGAATCCTGGTGGGTTTTTTAGGTGCTAGAAAACATATCAGAAATAACTAAGGAAAGATCCTCCTGTATGAAAGTTTACTGCTCAGGGAAGGGTATAAAGAGGAGCAAAATCAGCACAAAAAGCAGCTTCATTTTTGACAGAAGTCAGCAAAAGCATAGCAAAGCAAAAGCAATTCTGCCTTTTATTAAAATTGCATAAAACTGGGCTATTCTATTCAGCACAAGGTTATGTGAAAATTAAATGCTGACTTGCAGCGCAAGCAGGAAGAGTGGGAACCAAGGTGAAAATCAAGGCACTGAGTTTCCATTTATTACAGTCAGTGAGAAAATAGTGCAGGAGGGAAAAGGATACCCAGGTTTATCACTTACATCCATCCAAATACAGAAGAGGGCATGTAAAAAATTAAATTTTAGTGTTCCTTTGTGCATTTCTATGTTATACTTTCATGAAAATATACAGTTAGTGTTCCTACACGGAAGATTAGCCAGCTAAGCCACCACGGGTATCCAAACGTCACGGCATTCTACCAAGGACCAAGCTGTGTGCCCACTGGCTGCGTGAAACCCTTCCCACGCAGGTTTCCCTTCCACTGACTAACCCAAGGACATCAGAATTACCGATGTGTCGTCTCGTGAGTTCCACCGCCGCGTTTCTGTTCACGTTAGACAGCAAACCCAGGCAGAACCGTTCCGAATTAGAGGGGTCGGTGAAACCGTCCACGGTCATGGAGGGCTGAGAGGCGTGGAAGGTCTCCCCAACGCGCTGGTTGAGCTCGTAGTAGGATATCGAGCACCAGAAAGCAGGCTCGCAGTAGGTAACAGGCTGCAGATCTGCACAGAAGAAAAAGCCAGATGAATCACAGGGCCTCGGAAGGAAAAAGGGAGGAGGGATGGTGTCGCTGTTTATACCGGGAGCGGAGAGATGCAGCAACACACAAATTCAGCAAGAGCAGGCAAAAGAAGCAACTTTATTAATTTCTAACCCCGTTTTCTATCCCTTAGCCCCACAGGGTGATGGGTCAGTGATCACCCATCTCCTAGGGGGACTGCCTAAAGTCCTACAGCACCCATTGCAAAATATTTTTCCAGTGTACCATAAACAGAACCTAGCAAACACCAGGTGTTGGTCCAGCTTACACAAACCATCCTGCTGTTTCTCATAATGCTGGTGAGAAAGGCAGGATTCTCACCCAATATTGTGAGAGCCTGAGAAAATCCCTCTGCTAGCAGCTTTGCAGCAGCCACAAAAAAAAAAGTGGGAAAAAGTGACCATTTTGAAATAGTGTTCTGCTTCATTCCTTGGGCTAACTTTAACCAGCAAACTTTTAATTACTAGATAGATTTTAATGGAGCACAGCTAGAAAGTTACATCATCCCTGAAGCTTTTGGCACGTGGAACAGTCACAAATAGCCAAAGATATTAGTCACTTAGCAAGTGGGGTGTCACTTGCCTACCTGCACCCTTGGAGAAAACTCAAAATATAAACTGAGCTTAACTAGGAAATGCGGGATCACTCTTAGGTGCCCAATACCCTAAAAAGAGGAAAGGAAAGAAAAGGAAGCAGCAGAAAACCTTCGAAAAGTAGACCACAAACCTGCCTTCAGGTCTCCAGAACCCTAACGCTCCACACTTCCTTCCACCAGGCAGCCAGCAACTTGCACTTTTGTTGTGACTGACTCTGCTGCGATCTCTCTGGCGCTGGTGGAGCTGCCTGCAATACGCATCGACCCGTACGCAACGCTGGCATCCCAGTGACTGAAAAACTACTGCTTTCCAGTGCACCCGGACCTCAGATTATCTAAAGGAATTCCATTTCCCCAGTGGATGATGGCACATCTCTTCTGTTGGCCATACTGGTTTGACTCAGCCTCTGGACCCAAGTTCACGAGCAGGCTGCGGCTGTCTCAGGAAGACAACACCTACGCGAGAAAGGTGGGACGTTCGAGAGGCATCAAAGGATTTAACTGCTCCCACCGAGGCCGGTGAGCTTTCAGCAGGGGAAAGCTGCAGTCAAATGCTGATGGAAATACAGCACTAGCTGGTGCCCAGTCCTGCTGCAAGCCAAGAATCTGCTAAGTAGAGGAAGTGGAAAGCGGACGAAGCTAACTGATAAGGGCTCTATTCCCTGCGTCCAGTGCAAGGAATAAAGAAGAGAAGAATTCCCTCCAGTCCTCCCCCCACTTTATCACTTCATCCCCATTCAAATGGTGCTTAAAAGCAGAAAAGAACAGCTTCCCATCTGGCCAAAGAGTTAACATCAAGCAGCAAAAAACAGCTTTTTCCATAGGCTTTCCCATCTGTTGCTCCTGCAAGGCTTAGGCGAATCTGGGGCTTAAGAGATCAGCTCCAAAAAATCAAAGACAGATTTTTTTACTATTCCAGCCTCTCCTCCCAATGAAGAGAGTGGCTCTGCAGAGGTCTGAGAGTCGTTCTGCATCTGGTACCTGCTGCTACTCTGTAATCTTTAGAAGGAAGTTGAAGCAGCCTGGCTTCAGCCAAAAGATGTGCTGGTTTCCTCGGCGTTACTGTGGTGTGCAAGTTCCCAAAGTAGTTAATAATCAGAAAAAACAAACAGGCAAACAAAAAACCTCTGGTTTCTGTTTTGTGCAACAGCAAATAAGGAACTGAATACAAGTGCATCTGGGGAACTCGGTAATCCTTAGCAAATCTGCAAAGTCCATGAAGTTTGGAGCTTATAACCATTCCCAGTTGCTTTCCCAGTCTCTTTTCCTTAATTATTTCATCTGAAAGAAAAATGCTCAATGACAAGCCAAGCTCGATGTTCCTGTTCTCCTCCGCTCAGTCCACCCACAGAAGAGAATGTGCATCTTCCTCTTTCACAAAAGGACATAACGCTAACAGAAGGCAGCCCAACAGAAGGATTCAGCTCAGTGGGAAGAGGTCTGGGAAGCAGAGTTCTGGGGAGGATACCCATCATTTTGTCACATTTTAAACCAGTTTTTGGTTTAAAGCAACCCCCTCTCCTGATACACGCACAGATGACACGATTCCAGTGAATCTTGTACAGAGGTAAGGCAAAAACCAGTGCTAAGGTCTCTGAAGGTGTGTGCACCCACTCGAGAAGGCAGGCTGTGTTCTGCATGACTGTGCCTTTATTCCAGGACAAGTGCCTTTATTGCAGGACAAGTGCCTTTATTCCAGGACAAGTGCCTTTCTAATTGAAAGACCGCTCAGCTCCAGGAAAAAAAATCCAATCAACTTTCGTTGATCCTTAAGTAACGTCCTCACACTGGTTCTACTGAAGTTATAAAACCACCAGAGCCTGTATTGCTCTCTATGGTTTCGTGGTCCTTTCTTTAAGAAACCACCTCCGCTGGGTCGTGACTCCGGGGAACTGTGGATCCCCCACTGAAGGATGGAGGGAAATTTTATTTCCGGCTTCTTTACAACTTGAGGAAAGACACAAACCAACAAATCCCATTTTGAAGAAAAGCCCGTTGTCTCTACAAAAATACAGCCAAGCTTTTAACGATGCTGCCTTCTCCTGTGATTTGTGGTCTTAGGCTTCAGCTTAAGCTGTCACGGGACGGGCAAGTTTCCTCTTGTGCTAGAGCTGACCTGAATATTCATTTTCCATTTATGGATCTGCTGGTTGGGGAAAAGTAAGAGACTGTAGCTCTGCTAAAGCCAAAGAACCCTGAGGGGGTACACAATCAACTAAAATATGAGGCATTGAAGCACTAAACCCAAGCAAATCCTGCCTGTATTGTCTCCACACCATTTCAACCTTGACTCGCTCCAGCTTTGCTTTCACGAGTGTCCACTGAGCACTGGGATGCTCCCTGTATGGCGTCTTCCCTACAAGGTGAAAGGACTATCTCTTCAGCTGAGGAGGGAAATATCTGCTGGGTGCTTTGCACTCTCTCCAGTGTGAGCTCTGAGCACGCAAGTGGTTGTTACCCCAGTTTCTGTTCATGTGTTTGACACACAATGTATGGCAGAAGTTACGGAGATGCCATATCCACCCGTGGTAGCGGCAGCCACGTTAATTCCACCTCGCTCCTCGGGAGTGTCAGAATGAAGAGGTGTGCACACTCCTCTCCCCTTGGTACCTTGAGAAGGGCTGTCTCTTCTTGGTATCAGCACAGGATGGGGGATGAAAGGGTCAAGAGCAGCCCTGCGGAGAAGGAGCTGGGGGTGCTGGGGGTGAGGAGCTGGGCAGGAGCCAGCCCTGTGCGCTGGCACCCAGCAGGCACTGGCACCCTGGGCTGCACCCCAGCAGCGTGGGCAGCAGGGGAGGGGGGGGATCCTGCCCCTCTGCTCCCAGGGCTCTGGGGAGAGAGAGAGACCCCCCTGCAGTGCTGGGGCCAGTCTGGAGTGCTCAGGACAGCAGAGACAGGGACCTGGTGGAGCGGGGCCAGAGGAGCCCCAGCAATGCTGGGAGGGCTGGAACCCCTCTGCTGGGAGGCCAGGCTGGGAGAGCTGGGGGGGTTCAGCCTGCAGAGGAGAAGGCTCCCCAAGGGGAGACCTTCTGGGGGCCTTGCAGGACTTGAAGGGACCTGGCAGAAAGATGGGGATGGGCTTCTGAGCAGGGCCTGTTGGCACAGGACAAGGGGGGGGGATGGTTTAAACTGAAAGAGGGATATTTAGACTGGAGAGAAGGAGAAATTGTTGGTGCTGAGGGTGGGGAGAGCCTGTGGCAGGCTGCCCAGAGAGGTGGTGGCTGCCCCATCCCTGGCACCATTGCAGGGGAGGTTGGCCAGGGCTCTGAGCACCCTGCTCTAGCTGCAGATGGCCCTGCTCCCTGCAGGGGGTTGGATCAGATGAGCTGGAAAGGTCCCTTCCCACCCAAACCAGTCTATGACTCTATGATTCTTTTCCCTGCTTTGGGAAAATATGTTTCAACATAGAGAGCAACGGAGCTTTGTGTTACTGATGGGTTTGACCGTGGGCTATGTGCTTATTTCACTTACAGCTTTTGCGTCAAGTCCTTTGTGGACCAAACACTGACAATGGATTTCCTGTCCACCAAGGGACTGCCTCACTCCAAAATAACAATACACTTGCAACCTCAGCCCTGGCCCTCGGCCAGCGTAAACTCCCTGACTTCATTCCGAATGGCCACATAATGCTGGCAACAATCCTTCCATTTCGGTTGTTTTCTGTATTTCCTCCAGTTCCTATTTCAGTAACACGGAAGAGATCATTGGATATCTGTAACTCCCATTTACAGCTTATGTTTGACAACTGAAAATTTGACAACTGGAAGTCTGGACCAAAACTAGAACGCTACCAAATCAAACGCACAAGCTGAAAGGAGAGAAACCACTTTTGTGCCTGTGAATGGAGAGATGAAACTCCCCAAGTTCCTCCAACCCCACGCTGCAGTTTTACACTGAAATATGGACACTGCACCTCAAACAAACTTCGTTTCTATTGTCCTCCTTGGTTTGCCTCGTCCTAGTTTATTGCCTCTGTAATCCTCTGGAATATGGCCATGGAATTTAAGTTCGAAGTTCAGGCCACACAAAGTAAATTGTCTTAAAAGCTTCAGGTAGTTCTGGTCAAACAAATGGACTTCAAAAACATGACGTTATTTTCCTAAGGGCAAAACTGCAAAAACCCACCACGCTCTGCAGCTGAAGATTTTCCTCATTGCAAAATGATTGTGTTTTTCTAATTTCTACTCAGTTTTCTTAACACACACACAGAGGAAGCCAAATCAAACTTCTGCAGATCAAAGTACAGCCCTAGACACTGGAGCATTCTGCTTTGCCGCAGAATGACATAGCAGAGGAAAAGCAGGAGCACTGCAGGTCACCAGCCACCAACTGATTTCTAACTGGAGAGAGAACCTGCAAAGCTGGGAGGAAGTTCTGCTCTCACAGCCTCTGCAACCTCCTGCTGGGCTGCAGAGACTGTCAGGCTGAAGGTCTGATGGGCTGCTGGTGTGTTCACCTGCACTGCTGCGAGCAGCTTCTCACCTGAGAGATGCCATCTAGGAGGTAGAGATGATGACAACTTTGCCATTTGACAGTTTTAAGAGTTGCTCAGCTACGTGCTGAGCTTCATTTCTTATTTTCTAGCTTCCTCACATGCAAAGATTAACAATAGAATTTTTGAAAGGGACAAGAAGTTCTTCATTTGTGGAAGCTCTTGCCTAAGAGCAATAAATATTTGGTTTGCAAAACTTCAAGTTACCTTTGACTGCTGGTAAGTTAAAGTGTTTTTCTGATGTCTGCTCCTTAGGACTACAAAGAAATTCCTTGTGGTTAACCAGCTTCACCTGCTCCTCCTTAGTTTTTGTCACCAGACAGCACATGAGGCATCTGACAGGCCCATCAGCCCAGCAGCGTGTTCATTACCAGTGTCCTCGTTAGAAAGGATACACGCTGGGGCCTCTTTCCTAGAAATTCCTCTTTTTCCTTATGTAAGGCAGATGCCACAGTCAACGTGCCAGGTTGGTTCTGTTACATGGCTTTTTATTTTTAGCAGAGGGGGGGGGGAAATGGCTAGAAATTCTCATCAACTCGCCAGCAGCACACTGGAGCATAATGGATTCAAACAGAAAGAAGAAAATCAAGGAAATAAAAGTAAGTTGGCCATGCAGCCTCTTCTTAGGCTTTAACAGTTAAAGCCAATAAAAATTTAGTGGCACCGTGGCAATATATCCCATGCTTTAAAAAAAAAAAAAGAAGAGAAAATAAATCCCCTCTTCCACAGCCCCCAGATATCCACAAGTCAGCCAACGACTGACAAATTTTGGAGCGGTGTCAAAGTACTCTGTGCCAGGATTAAAAGCATATGTAAACTTTATGGCTAGGGTTATTCACGAGTAATCTCAAGTGGCCTCTGTCTGCTGGCTTAATGAACATTTAGAGAACTGATCCTGCAGCCAGCCAGAGCTATGAGTGCTTTTTATGACAGACCGTTGAGAGCAATTTCAAATAAGAGCTCAGACTGATGAAGATCAGACTTTTTATGTCTGTGAGGATGAAAATAAAGGGCAGAGCCATTTGAAAAGATAACAAAAGGTTCAGAGATAGCCACAAAACCTCTCCAAGTATCTCAGAGGTAAAGGCCCTGTTCAACTGCTACTCCTTCTTCAGCTTTCCTCTTGTGAATCAATGACAGCAGTGACCTAGTAGAGCACTTAAGGCCAGACTATCTTCCTGGTGCCCAGGATGGAGTTATGTGGGGTAAAGCTAACTCAAGACTGCAGCATAACTTGAGTTTGCTTGAAGAAAACAAACTAGTTGGGTGATCAGAAAAATCCCACAGCACATCTGCAGCTTGTGCACCTCACCTACAACATTCCTCCAGGTTCTTCTGAGCCCAAGACCCCAGAAACACCTTTGATGCTCAAGTCAAGCTGTCCTCGTCACAAAATTCTTGCAAACTCACGTAATCAAAATAGGGGATTTTCGCCACAGTCCTTCACTCATTCCTTCTGGTATCTGTCTGCCAAAATTTCTTGCTTTTTTATTTAACACTCTGATGTTTTCTTTGTTTCCTACAGAGTTGCTATGAACCACCGTTACCGTTGTCAAGAGGATTAGCGGGAAGGGACATTGACAGCGCTCACAACCTCATCAAAAGCACAAAGCCTCAAGAAATAACATCATCATTACCATGTCACTACCTTGACTGTAATTACACAGCGTTCTCAAGATCACATGCTTACCCAGATTATTGTGTGCTGGAGACATAGGGTTTGGTGATAAGTTTGGAGAACCTGAAAAGCAAGACATTGTAATTATTAGTACAGCGTCTGCACACAAGGGGGAAAAAAAACACTGGCAAAAAATTTCAGTGCTGCCCAGGCTTGTTGGAGGGATAACCCATTTCTCGCTTCAGTCTCATCTGGTGACACCAGCAGCTTCTCTGGTGTTGATTACTCTTTACAGGAGCTTCCAAATGCTATTACTTATATCAGTTTGCTACATCTGCAGTACTGCAAAGAGTCTTCATAATGCATCCACTTAAGCTTAACCCATTAATTTTCAAAGGCTTTCACTTGCAGTTATCAAGTCTCCAGGGACTGTCACGACAGCTACAGTCAAACCCAGTTAGCTGGGCATTTAAGAGCTTGATTTTACACCATTAGGCACAAAACGTACTCGCAACAGCCAAAACCACACTGCTTTAGCTCAACGAATCTTACTGGTTTGGGGACAATGAGGCGATGGATCGAGCTCCACAGATGCGATCAAACAACCACCAGAATTTCATCTCTAATGGTTTCCATAAATGGTCCAGAAATTCTGTGTATCTATTTCAAAAATCTGCCCTTGGATGTCCAGAGCAGCTTCCACATGGGTGCCACATGGATGCAGATGAGTGGCACAGCCTGGTTTTTTTTTTCCTTTTCCTCTCGCACCGACTTTGGCTGGTTTCTTTAAAATTTGTTTTTCTATACAGAGGGAAGTCCATGACATCCGAAGGAAGGGATATAGCATTTGAACATAAACTGGGTATTTATAGCACCTCCCAGGCCAATCCTAGTCCAGCCCACTTTCCAGAAAACCATGCGTACAATTCCACATGCAACCACACGGCCGATAATTGTATGCGCTAAAATGGATTGTGTCAAGAGGTTTACGTTTGATGTCGACAAAACAAACCCACGCTGCCTTCCTCCATCTGTAGAGCTGTGGTGAAAGCCTGCAAAGCAGTCATCCCTCTTTTAGAATTCTACGTATTCTCTATGGCTACAGACATGCAGAGAAACCAAGATATTTGTGTGCAGTATTTACATGAATTAGGTTCTGCACGTCTATCTTAATGTACATGCCGTGTATTTGCATATCTCTCTTGTCAAGCATCAGACTTTCTAACCAAGGGTGTGTTTTTTGCTTTTTGAGCACAAGTTTTACAAATTCAGAGTCTGATTGGGTGGTTCTTACAAGCAGTGACACCATTCAGATCAGCAAGATGCTTTTAACAGTCACTCCCAGCAAGAAAAGAGCTGCGTGTTTCGTTTTGAAGTGTTGATACAAGTGAAGCTTGAACACTAAGGCTGCTCGCTCTAAACCTGGTTACTTCTTTTCTTGGCAACGAGAGAACCTGGACTTTCAGCTTCCCTTAGGATATAGCCACTAAATGATAAACCCGTTTAAACACAAATCTGCTTGTGGTCATTTCAAACACAGTTAAACGGGACGTTCCAGCACGTACAGCAAACTCCAAGCGATCAGAAAGATGCCTCTGAAGAAAAGTGCTGTTTACCTGCACAATTTTCACGTGCACAGAGGCACTGACACGAATACAACACAAACCATCACCCTTAAGATGCATCTCCCCCATTTCGGGCTCCTGCTTCGCAGCACCTAATGATGGATGTTGAGGAGAAGAGGAACACCCTGTACCTTCCACCAGCAGCTCTGAAACGTACAGCCCTGTGCTTTACACAAGATCTCAGGCTACATTTACACTCCTACAGGGATAAAACACCTCAAACCACCACCTGGTCTTCTGTGCCCCAAAGGAAAAGAAACCCGAACTTTAGAAGAGTCTCTGATATGACCCAGAAAGCTTGCAGCAAATGGCAAAAAGATGACTCACCTGCATCCATGCTGGGGTTCATCTGGTGGTCACTGGTTTCTCCATCCTCACTCAAATAGCCTGGAGGAGGTGTCTCTAGAAGTGTGAGATGGTCACGCTGTTATTGCAACTGGATGCAAAGTCGTGATTTTAGACAGCAAAGCCATTTATTTTGTATTCACAAGGAGCTAAATTTCCTTTTTTTATTACTTTTCCTCCTCAAGCTGCTGGGAGGAGGAGCTGGCACAACCAGGGTAACAGGCATAGCATATTTGTGAATAACGGAGGAGGGGGAAACAAAAAAAATCCGGATTTTCAGTCCCATAAAACTTTAAGCCATGTAGACAGTTTTCTGTCCACATATTTCTCCTCTCCTGGTGTGCAGCTGCATAGCTTGTCCATGCAAATAAGGTGTAAATTGCTTGTAAGAGAGATACATAAATAGAAGAGCTCAATTCCATCAGAAACTTAGAGTGTTTTAACTCAAATTGAAATAGATGAATTTCCTCCAAATCTAAGCTTGTTTGGGGAACGCTCAGCTTCAGATTCCATTATAAACCGAGTACGGACTACAGGAGGGAAGCAGTGAGTTTAAAGAAAACAAAACTATAAACAGCACAGTTGCGTGTCTTCATTTACAGTTTTTATCTATATTTTTTTTTCTTTTTGCATAGGTTCCCACTCCTTAGCTTCACAGCAACAATGGAAAGAGAGACTTTCCAGCCAGGCAGCTTGGCATACACACAGACACGATTCACCGTGCAATATGACTCGCTGTACGGAAGATATACGGTACCTGGAATGTAGTTGCTCTGTGGCTCGATACCTGCTGGGAAGTTAGTGTTCTCTGGAATAGAATGACTATAATCATCTAATGGTGGGAACTCAGCTGGGATCTCTGTGTGCCGAGGCACCAGCACTGGAGGTAACACTGCACAAATGGAAAGGAGAAAAAAAGAGAAATAATAAAAACCAGGAAATACTAGTACTGCAACGTTAACAGCTTTAAAATAAAACCCTAGAAAATGAAGAGAAACCAGTTTGGAGTAACACCCTTAAATACACGCAGCACCGAAGTCGCTAATTAAGGGACACAACTTGATACTTGCTTCTGAAATAACAGCAGCAGTTACAGATGCTATTCTTAACATCTCTCAGCTGGGGACGGGATACGTGCTTATCGGAACACACCTAGTCTGTCTGCCCCTTCCAAGGCAAAGAAACAGGTTTTCTCAAACAAAAAGGATTTAAGAGAAGTTATACCACATCATTCAAAAGGCATAAGTCTCACGTAAAATGAAGCAGCAAAGCAGGATTAGCATAAACACCCAGACTGGTTCTGCAGATTTGTATCGAGGCGCAGCAGAAGTCGCCGCAGTTTCCAGATGAAAGTCTCTTTCAGAGGCAGGAGGAGACTTCAGAACAGGAAGTTCAGTTGTGTTGGGAGCTATTCTTAGACCCACTTCAACCTAACAGCAAGTTTATCCTTAATTTAATACCAATAATTAGGGATGAGGAGAACGCTGCTGTAGTTCGCCCGCGTACCTAGCACATGTGAGCGGCTTACGTGCACGCGATGCCACGTTAGGAACCCGGCAGCAACACTACATGCTCGACTTGGTTTTTATCGACTTCTAATGATATTTCCCCCACCCCGAGAGCAGATTCATAAATTATTCCACCGCATACAGTAAGGAATTATCATCAATAATAGATACCCTTCGGTTTTAAAACCCCACGGCAGCTGCTTTATTCCATTTTGAAATGCACTTATAAATCCCTCGTGCCAGCAGCAAGAAGCCGACGTATCGGCACACGGGGCCAGCGGCAGTACCTGGGGTTTCCACTCTTTGGTAATGATAAGGGTTCACGCAGACTTCATCCTTCTTCATGTTGAAGGCATACTCGCACATCTCCATGGCACGCAGCTCATGGTGGCTATGAAGGTCTGGCCACCTCCAGAGCCGGCAGTAGATCACATGGGGAAGACCTTTCCGGTGAGATACCTGCAGGCGGCCATCCAACGATCTGCAGTCAGAACAGAAAGACCAGAGCAATTGAGAACGGGCACGAATAGGCACATAGGACCCACCACGTCCCATCAGTGCTATGCAGGGGAAGCTCACGGGAAGGCTGCAGATTTCAGCAGGAGGCTCAGAGCTCAGCCTGCCTGGCCAACTGTCCTGGCACTGTCCCAGAAGGTGCTAGTCACCGAAACCCGCTGAGATAGTGCTGCAAAGAGGCACTCGAGTCCCAGCTTCAGGCCGAGGAGTTCTCACTGTAAACTGTGAGGGTGTCAGAGTCTGTGCCAGAGTCTCCTTTTCTGGAGAGATTGCCACCCAGGCTGGACACTGCACTGCTGGGCCCCTGCTCTGGGTGACCCTGCTGGATGGAGCAGGGGGTGGCACCAGGTCAGCTCCAGAGGCCCTTCCAATCCCCACCACCCTGGGATTCTGTTTGTTTTATTGAACTGAATTTATTAATTTTCTTTTTGAAAAGAGGTTTGTTTGGAGACAGAGACAAGAGCGAGAGCAAGTCAGAATCCATCCAATTAGTGGCACTTTCGAAGCATTTAAGTGTGTGCTAACGAACAGGCCGTTCGCACAGCTCCTAACAGCTACGCACACCTTAAAACATGAGCTAACAAAGCTGGACTTTTAAAATACAGAGAGACATGAACTGCCACTGTGACAAAATCATTCAAAACTGCTATCGATACCTTTTATTTACCCAGTGTTGACAAACATCACGAACAAGCAAGGCTTCCAGTTTCATCTTCTAAACTGCAGCCTGAAAGCAAAATCTGGGGGTTTTTCAGGATTGCTTACTTCTGTTTTTCCATCTAGCCCGTGCCTCCTCCAACTCATCTTTCACCTAAAATTGCTTGTTCCTAGCAAACCTTCCTAGGAATCAAGACAAGTGTGTTCAGATGCAGAGGAAAAAGCTGGAGCAGGGTCTCCTCCATCCTCATAAGGGCTCAGCTCTCTGAGCCACTGACAGGGAACTGCCCCCAGGCACCTTCTTTGAATCCTAACCCTTCCTTTCCCTTGTTTCCATTGATGCCTGAAATGAAACACTTCAGGGAGTTGGTGAAATGAAGTATTTCTCTTTTTTTTTTAT
>JANVCC010000036.1:6300677-6435263 GCA_025345505.1 Todiramphus chloris collaris
AAGGGGGAAAAAGGAAAGGGGGAAAAAGGAAAGGGGGAAAAAGGAAATTGAAATTTTACTCGCAATTAATTCCCTTGGTTCTTTGTGTTGGCAGCCAATCTAGAAAACCCAAACCAAACCAAACTAAACCACACAAACAATTACTCGAAGAGCGGTTGCGCTAATCTTGGCTGCCCTAAGAGAGTTTTCCCAAAAGCTTCTCTGGCAGAGCTCAGGAACAGGCCCACCTCTTGTAAACACAGCTATGATGACGGGGAAGGAAAAACACAACCAGTTTGAGCTATTGCTGCCAAGCAGTTGATTTAGGGGAGCAGGAAAACATGTCATGCAACCTTTAGATATGAATTACAGACGGAGTTTATGGCATCACCGAGGGACTCGCGGGAACAGGTCACAACCCACCTCAAACCTGCAAGTAGGTTACAGCCCTGAAAAAAGCAGAGTGCCCACGGATATTATTTATAGTACATATTTAGAGTATGAATTTCTTCACATTGTGCCTGTAATTTATGGGTCACGCGTTCTCAGCAGGCTGCTCTGTGACGGGGTGACCAACCAGCTGAGTATCTGGCACATTTTCCAAGTGTGTTCTTGTGTCAAGTTCCTTCTGAGGGCAGGAAAGCAGAAATTGGTCTTCCCAGGTGGAATACTCACAAGGAAGGTGCCAGTGTCTACAACCCATCTTCTGTGCAAGGTGGGAATCTTGGTATTGATTTCAATGGGACTTATGTGACCCCAAAGCTTGACACATTGGAGGAAAAAAAAACACAAACCAAAACAAAATTGTCAAATTATTTCCTAAAATTTACAAAAAGAGAGTAGAATGAGACAAGGAACAAAACAGGACCTTTTGTCTGTCTCCCTTTCAAATATCTCTGCCCAATTGGAAGGATATCTAGTATCTAAGTGAGGTTGAAAGAGAAAACAGAAGACTCAAGAGAGTCTTCTCTTCAAATATTCCACAGGAGACTCAACAGTGGCAAGTGTTCTAGCTGTTCAGTCACCATCTGCAGATGGACATGACAGCAGCACAGATCTGGGGTCAGGTGAGCAGCCAAAAAGGGGGTCTAACAGAAAGCCTGTATGACGTTGGGATTACTTGCAAGGATGGGTCCCTCCCCACATCTCCCAGGACAGAAGCAACTCTTCATACCTACAGCAAACTTCCCAGTGAGATGGAGGGTAAAATGCACTTCTTCCCACCACCCCCAGCATTCTTGATAAAAGCTACAAGTCTTTACAAAGGGCGAGCCAGTCCATCATCCACACGTCTGGCTTGCTCTGGACACAGTGGTCCTCACCACCCAGGTTACTGGAGCCCTTCCACCGACAAACTTCTTGCAGGAGACACTGGAGAGAGACACTGAGTTTGAGCAGTTGCCAGATCCTGACCAGCTCAGGGGTTATCTAAGCTGAAACCAGCCTGAAAGGCATAACACAGGTATCACAGCTACTCGTGTTAGGAGAGGCTTCACACCACGGAAAACCTGTTGGGCTTGCTGCCCACCGCTGCTCGTGCACAGCAGAGATGGACTGAGAAAGACTTTTTTACAATGACGGAGACATATGTTTTATTTTCAAGTACAATAACCTCCCCTTCTCCCCTCTCCCCTCAATAAGAAGATAAGGTAAATGGAATTCTGCTTCCCCAAAGCCCCAGGGGATAATTACATTTTTAGGATTGTGAAATCTCCCCTCAGGCTCTCTGTTAAGGGACTTGGGACAAAACAACATTGTCCACGTGGTCTTGGGAAGAAGGTGGCTAAGTGACAGGGCAGCTTTATTTCCTTCTGCTGTCCTGCCTCAAACCCTCAAGGAGTATTTTTTCCAAATACCTGGTACGGCTGAGATGGGAGCCAAGCTGAGATAAGAGCCAAGCTGAGATAAGCAATCGCTGCGCTCTGCTAAAGGAGCTCTCTGTGTGGCTCTGCACTTAACCACACTCAACTGCCACGTCTTTAGGAGAACACTCGTTTGTAGTCAGATTTTGAAGGCTGAAGTAGTCCCCAAACCACCCGAGAGATCAGCACATCCAGGCTTCAATAAAACCAGTAGAATCTAAGCCTTTCCTTTAGCCAGTCCGTGCTGAGCAGATCTCCCTGTACAACTGGCTGGATACTTCTTATTCCATACTCCCTAACAGGATTTCTTTTAAAAATACCAAAACTTCTTTGGCCAAAAATTGAGTGTTGGATGGTCCTCTCCAAAAGCAGCAGCGTTTCTTCTGGTGGGACGCTAAATCTTCAAGGTGTCTGTATACTACACATTGGGATTAAAGAGTAAAAGCTGTGAAGAGCTCTTCTTCTGACAGTGTCAATGTTTAGAGTAAGCAGGTGATGCAGACCCTCGCTGACAGAGGGAGGTTCTAGGGCATCTTTCATAACCAGCACGAATCCTGAACTTGCAAAGTAAGGATGAGAAAATATTGTGATCCACAAGGGAAATACGACGATGAGCTGTAGTCATCACCACCCACCAGAGCATGTAGGCTATGAGAGCCTGTAAGATAAAGTGAGAACAAAGCCAGAACACAGCAAGATTGCAGAGCTGATACCAGTGAGCAGTGGTTTCTAACAAAAAAAATATTCAACAATGATTCAGGAAAATGAAGTCCTGATATGACAAAACAAAGAAGAAGCACAGAGGAGGAACACAGGGGTTCAGCGATGTCAGGAGAAGCACAGAAACCAGGACTTCCCCACCTGAATGATGGCTATGTGGCCAGCAGACCCCTGGGTGTCTGTGCTGGGGCAGGAGAACAGGCTGGTGCCTCCCAGCATGTTCATCCCAGCCCACGTTGTGGGTGTCAGCCATAAAGATAATGACTGTGCACCCATACCCTGCACATAGGGTACAGCTCAGACTCAGCACTTGCTACAGGGTGCCCAAGGAGAAGACGGACAAAGGCTCAACGGTTATGATACGCTGCATTGAACCATGATCAAGAGGTATCCATTGGAAAGGTTACTCCACACCTAGGGCAGCTATCATAGAATGGGTTGGAAGGGACATTTCAAGGTCATCTCATCCAACCCCCTGCAGGGAGCAGGGCCATCTGCAGCTAGAGCAGGGTGCTCAGAGCCCCGGGCAACCTCCCCTGCAATGGTGCCAGGGATGGGGCAGCCACCACCTCTCTGGGCAGCCTGCCACAGGCTCTCCCCACCCTCAGCACCAACAATTTCTCCTTCTCTCCAGTCTAAATCTCCCTCTTTCAGTTTAAACCATCACCCCTTGTCCTGTCCCAACAGGCCCTGATCAAAAGTCTGTCCCCATCTTTCTGCCAGGTCCCTTCAAGTCCTGCAAGGCCCCCAGAAGGTCTCCCCTTGGGGAGCCTTCTCCTCTTCAGGCTGAACCCCCCCAGCTCTCCCAGCCTGGCCTCCCAGCAGAGGGGTTCCAGCCCTCCCAGCATTGCTGGGGCTCCTCTGGCCCCGCTCCACCAGGTCCCTGTCTCTGCTGTGCTGAGCACTCCAGACTGGCCCCAGCACTGCAGGGGGGTCTCTCTGTCTCCCCAGAGCCCTGGGAGCAGAGGGGCAGGATCCCCCCCTCCCCTGCTGCCCACGCTGCTGGGGTGCAGCCCAGGGTGCCAGTGCCTGCTGGGTGCCAGCGCACGGGGCCGACTCCTGCCCAGCTCCTCACCCCCAGCACCCCCAGGTCCTTCTCCGCAGGGCTGCTCTCAGCAATGGTTATAACCAGAGAGTGAAAAGTCCTGAAAGAAGAGCAAGAGACCAGGACCCGAGGAATGCAGTCAGGTAACTCATTGCTTGCACAACAGCACAAAGTGCAGCCAGGACACCACTGCAGTGTGCAGTAGAAACAAACACAAACCCCCCGAAGCTGAACACCTTTAGGAGTGACCCAGTGTCAGGCTGTGGGTTGTTACAAACCATTTACTGGGAAAGTTTAATACATGAAACTGCCACTCCAAACTGTCCGGACAACTGCTGCTCAAAGAACAAAGGGCAATAGTTAAAAGAGTCCTAATAGCAAAAACAGAGAAAGGAGGAAAAAAAAAGAGAATGACAGAAACACTGAAGCTTTCGTTTCTTTTTTGAACAATCCTCTGTAACTGGCTGAAAGAAAGTAAGGAGTAAATAGGAGAACATTACATTGCCCAACAGGAATTTGATTTCCAGGCCTGATTGGGACTTTTCTGTTGTTGTTGGTTTAGGGTTGAGTTTTTTGTTGGTTTTCTTGCTGGTTTTGGGTGGGAGTGGTATGCGGGGTTTTTTAAAAACCTGGTTTAATTTGTAAGATCTTGCATCAGGAAAGCAAAAAAACCCCAAAACCCTAAACCCTAAACTTTGAATGATGTCCTTGTTATTTCTCACTTGCCTCTTTGAGCATTTTGCAGCTATCTTTCCTCTAGACAGGTAATGAAACTTTTCCTTGACCCCCTTCTCCTTCTAAAAGTTGAAATCAGTGGAATCCAGCAGTGCAAATGAAACAAAGTGATCTGAGCAACAAGGTATCATCAAGGGTTTTGCCGAGGCTCAGATCCACTGGGTAAGAGACCCATTCCCTGCCGTCACCCTTCACACACATACACTCCTGCTTGCTCTTCTAGATCCCTGTCATTCATTCATCTTCCAGGACAGCAAAATGCTTGAGAGCTCAAGCATCCAGTTAGCACCAGCACGTGCAAAAAGGGGTAAGGAAAAAAGAGAAAAGAATAAATAAATAAATGAATAATCAGGAAGAAAGTGTGATACTAGAACCATGACAAACAAGTTGCCAGTATGTTCTGGAACACACCAGAAGCGATGGTCACAGGCTGCAATGTTCTCCTCAGCACAGAACGTGGTAAGTAGTTCCTTACTGCCCCTGCTCTGCACTGGGAAAGCAAGAGTTTCTTCTCAAGGCAGAACCTGGCTTTTGTGTGCAGAGCAAATATGTGCAGGGTTTTGCTAAAAAGCTGGATAAAGCCTCAACTTTCCCTGAATACTGGCCAAGTGAAGGTCAACCGAAGAAATCAAAAACGACCCATGCAAGCAGATCTGTAACACAAAAGCCAATCTCTTGCCATCTCTTTTCCCTCAATTTGCTCAGCATTGCTAAATTTTCCAGTTTCTGGTGCTGTTTTAACAGGACTGTCATTCAGGTTCTAGAAACAGAAGGAACAGTGTCACACAGAGGTTTGCAAAGCACATTATCACACTACCAGAGAGGAAACTAATAAATAATACTTGTGCTTTGCACTTGGGATTTGTAGAAGACTGAAAAATTAACACCCACCTCACTGGCCACGCATCCCTATGGAGAGGGTAAATTTTCACCGCCCCCAAGGCAATGAAGTTAAATGATTGAACAAAAGTTGGTGTCAAAGCCAACACCAGGAATAAGGAGATCATTGCCTGCTCAATGCTATAAAGCATCGCCACTGTTTTGTGCTGGTAGCTCTCTCTTTTGGGCTGCTTATTCTTCCTACTAAAGCCTCTTTTGGATCTAGAAGAAAGCCACAGCAAGTCCATGCCCGCAGATGGTAGCTGTCCACAGAGGCTTCTGACCTTCGCAACGAGCTGCTAACAGGAGCAGAAGCGCATGGGCAAAGGTGTGAAGAGGAAGCAACAGACACAGCTTGGGAATCATAGACTGGTTTGGGTGGGAAGGGACCTGTCAAGGTCATCCAGTCCAAGGCCTCTGCAGGGAGCAGGGCCATCTGCAGCTAGAGCAGGGTGCTCAGAGCCCTGGCCAACCTCCCCTGCAATGGTGCCAGGGATGGGGTTTCTACCACCTACCTGGGAAACTTGGGACAGGGTCTTGTCACCCTCAGCATCAAAAATTACTTCCCTCTCTGCAGTCTAAATCTCCTCCTTTTAGTTTCAAACCATCCCCCTTGTCCTGTCCCAACAGGCCCTGATCAAAAGTCTGTCCCCATCTTTCTGCCAGGCCCCTTCAAGCCCTGCAAGGCCCCCAGAAGGTCTCCCCAGAGCCTTCTCCTCTCCAGGCTGAACAGCCCCAGCTCTCCGAGGCTGACCTCACTGAAGCCCGTGCGAATGTTATCGCAGCCCCTGGCGTGTACTTACAGGTGAGCGTGGGATCGCTGCCAGCGGCTGGCACAGCTCCACGCATCTGCTGCCCGTGAAGCCTTCACCAGAGACCGCTAGAATCTAAAACCTGGAGTGTCAGGTAAAGATTTGAACCCCAAAGAGCAATTCTTGTCTCTTCAAATGCTGCCTAAACTCTTCTATTCAAGTCTCATTTGCTCGGGCTTTCAGAAGTAGCTGGCACTACAGAAATTACCAACACATCTCGTGTGGGTTCCAACCACCCAGTTACATCTCTCAGTCTTTACTAAGGCTTCGCAGACTTCCCCTTCCCCCACTCGAAAGCTGAAGAAATACAGCACGGAGAGTTGATGTCAGGATCAGATTATGACAGCATGAGTCATTTATTAAGATTCCAGTAATGCTAAGCTCTTTAGCAGGTGCCTTGAGACCATATTTTTCAGAGTCTAATTTCAGATTCAGACATAAGAACTTTTTTATTGGTTTACCATAAACTGTCTGTCCATTGTTGCTTCTCTGAAAAGGTCTTCCGCTTGTCCTGTGCTCCACAGCTCTTTCCTCCGAGCTGCGTCCACTTCTACTCCTGCTGGCATGCAAATAAAAGCTTCATTTAATTTAGATTTCTTTAAAGCTATGGATTGATCTTGGTTTGTTGTGTGGCACCACAATCTAACTACTTTTTCCTCTGTATTTTTTACGACTCTGTGTTATTCACACCACTTCTGCTTACACCACAGCTACAGGATATTGGCCACTGGCTATCAAACCCAGCTCCCTTTCTTCTATTTTTAGCCATTTTGTAATTATATGCCCCTACGTTCTCTTTCACCTCCTCCTTTTTCTGAGAGCCAGTAGCACAGACATTAGTGACTTCTGAGGTCCAACCATGCATGTCCTTAAACCTCCCTGCCTCAGAAAGGACATCACATACCACAGAATCAGTTTTGGTTGTCAGAGACACTTCAGATCATCCAGTCCAACCATTCCCCCAGCACTGCCAGGGCACCACTGACCCCTGTCCCTCAGCACCACAGCTCCACGGCTTGGAAACCCCTCCAGGGGTCACGGGGACTCCACCACTGCCCTGGGCAGCCTGGCACAGCCCTGGAGGGGAAGAAATTGTTCCTCAGCTCCAATCTAAACCTCCCCTGGGACAACTTGAAGCCGGTTCCTCTTGTCCTGTCCCTTGTTCCTTGGGAGCAGAGCCCGACCCCCCCTGGTTCCAACCTCCTGTCAGGAGCTGTCAGAGCCAGAAGGTCTCCCCTCAGCCTCCTTCTCTCCAGGCTGAACAAGCCCAGGTCCCTCAGCCGCTCCTCACCACCCTTGTGCTCCAGCCCCTTCCCCAGCTCCGTTGCCCTTCTCTGGCCACGCTCCAGCCCCTCAATGTCCTGCTGGGAGTGAGGGGCCCAGAACTGACCCCAGGATTCAAGCAGCAGTCTCCCCAGTGCCCAGTACAAGAGGATGATCACCACACTGGTGCTGATCCAAGCCAGGATGCTGGGGGCCTTCTTGGCCACCTGGGCATACAGTGGTCCATCTTCAGCCGGCTGTGGACTAACTCCCCCAGGTCCTTTCCCACCAGGCAGCTCCAGCTAATCTGTCTCAGCCTGGAGTGTTGCAGGGAGCTGCTGTGACCCAAGGGCAGGAAGGTATCACATCCAAGCCCTTTCCCAATTACCTCTGGGGGAGCAAATGTGACTTTTTGTACGATTTTTTTATAACTCCTCTAAATTTTAAATCCAGGTTTTCTAAGCAGTTCTGTCCCTTCTATTTATTTCAGCGAGGTTTATTTACCCAAATCTGTGTCAGACTCATCTAAATTTATTTGTGCTTGAGCCTTAAGGGGACTGGGGGTGGAGGAAGCAGACACCGTAAGCAGCTCAGCCTCTCAAAAGGAGCGTGGCTTTTTGAAAAGTCATTTATCACAGGAGCTCGTCATTTCTTCCCAGAATCTCGTGTTGAACTCCAGTCACGAAATTCAAAACCCAACACACTTTCGTCCAACCAGACCAGAAACTTCCTTTCCCCTAGGAGATTCCAGGCATACTGATGGGGCTGTGTATTTGTATGCTCTGAGGAGTTTCATCAGGGGGAAAAATAGATGGAGATACTGAAGAGACACGGATAATCTTCCTTAACACTGAGTGCATTCAGAACACAAGTATTTTAAGAAGGGCTGAGTAACTGGAGCACATGGGCCTGCTAGCAATCAAAAAAAAAGAAAAATATGGAGAAAAAGAAGAGGAAAAGAAGGAAGAGAGAGAAGAAAAGAAGGGAAAGAGAGAGAGAGAGTCTGCTCTAAGTTATTCTGTTAGCTTCTGTGGCACTTACACTGATTTATATTTAATATCTAGCTGCAACATGCATCTTCTTGACACTGTAGGGAAAAATTCCTCCTCTTTTCACTGAAGTCAGGAGAGCTTTTTGAATCAGCATCAGCTGTTGGTACAGCCCAGCTAAAACCAGAGCACAAGAACCGAGAATACGCTTCTTAGCTGTCAAAAGAGAACAGTAACTCATGTGCTGCACAATGTTTCAAGAGAAGTCTCACATGGAGAACTGCTGCCCCAAATATGCATGTCTGCCAACGAAAGCACAAGTGATTATCAGAGTGAGCGCTGAAAAACGACAGTTTTAAGACCTTGGACTCTCCTTCACAATATATACAATCGCCAGTGCCTTCAACAGAAACTTCGTATAAATGCCAGAAGTCGGAACTGACTTCTCAGACAAATGTTTGTGCATTCTATCAAGCTGGGACAAAGCCAACGGGTCTTATGGAAACATTTTTTGGTGGTCCTGGGCAAAGAACATGTTTACTTTATAGCAGATATAACTAAAAATACGCTGTGCTGCAGCCTCCAATTATCTTGTTTGGAATAGTTTGAGGCTACTCCAGGTTCATTGCTGTTATTTTCTTTATTATATAGTGAAAACGTCGCTGCTTTTCCTGTAATTTGGAAAGCAGCTATTTCAAGATTTGACATCTTAGTACCTCCCCCGCATGGATAACAAGATCCAGGGTGAAATTTTTCCGGAGTGCCCATCTCCCATTTCCAAAAGCAACTTAAGACATAGATCAATACTTTCCTTGAGTTACAAAAGCCTTTTAAGTCTTCCACTAATCCCACTGGCTTGACGTTATATCGCTTTTCAAGCCGGTTTAACAGCAACTCACAGATATAATTATTTGCACCGCCGGTACTAATTAACAGCGTGCCACAAAGATGGGGAGAGGGTCCCATCTTTCCGCCCAACCTCCTCCCCCAGCCCGAGCCCCTCCGCAGGGATCTCCTCCGGGATCCATCCGGCAGCGGAGCTGCGCATGTGCTCGGAAGGCTCCGTGCGAGGACCTGTTCTTCATTAAGGCCGATCGACTCGAAACACAGCTCGCTTACAGAAAAAAACACCCTCCTTCAGGCTGGCTTCCTCAGCCTTCGAGTCTCTCCCCTTTCTCCCGAACAATTAATTAACCACCGCCTCTCTTTTCCAATCGAGCTTTCCCAGCCTCCGACCGGCTCTGGCATCCCGTGAGCTGTTAATGAATCAGTTGGGCATGAATCACTTCCCATGTGCCGACCGCGCGTTGCAGCGCAGAGCCGATTCTCACAGACTTTCCCCCCCTCGGTGCCGATGACAAAGAACCGCCTCGGCCACCAAAAGCGAGCCCCGACGTTTCCCCTGAGGAGCGCGCGGAAGGTGCGCGCCGCGCGAGCGAGGTGAAAAGGGTAGCGGGAGAAGGCTGCGTTAATTTTACAGCTCCGACTTCCTTAATTGTGAGTCAGCAGCAAGGCCGGAGAGATCCAGTTTAAAAAGCAAGCCTACGAGAGTGTGATGTCTTAGGGGAAACGGCCGCAGCTTTAAGATGAAATGCCTCATTAAAAACCCACCGGAGTTAATATTTTACAGTCTCCCGTGTCCGCGATTCCCAAGGAAATCGGGGACTCGAGACTCTGGGAGGAACAGCTTCGTAAACTTCTCCATCTCGTAATCAGGTTTTACAGCACATCTGAGGAGCGTGAGGGGAGAAGAGGAGGGGGTGTTAGGGAGTTTTGGTTTGTTAGCTGCTTTTGGGGGGGACTGTTTCTATACAATAAGAGAAGAAGGTTAATTTGAGAGGTGGAAAACATTCGGTTGAAAGCTTTTTCCCCTCCCCACCAAACACTCATCATAGCAAAGAAAAAAAAGGAAGCTGTGTATGTGGCCTACCTGAAAGCTTCCTTTCTTCTAGTAAATCTACAGAGCAGTTGAAAGGGGGGGAGTTTCAGGCTACCACTCGCACAGCAGAGCCATGCAGCAAGAGAAAGTCACTCCCTCGGCCATTCCCTCTGGCCAAGATAATTTATCTTATTCATAGAAGCCCAATTCTGCTTTTTTTTAAATTACAGATTCTGGTAAAGCAAAACAAAACAAAACAAACCAGACTGAAAACCGTTGAGAAAAGAAGGAGGGGATATGTATTCTCCCCGTGAGGATTTTCCTTGCTCACCCTGACTCTGGGTGAGTTTGATTTTAACTTTTACACGTTGCCTCCTCTATGGGGATGCACCATTTTCCCATGCAGATCCGCAGCGCTTTTCATTATCTCTTGGAAGGAAACCAGCAGGAACACAAGCACAGATGTTTGCCCTCTTCTCCTGCCCTAAACTGCACCAGCTCGGCACTGGGAGCAAGGATGTAGAATTTCAGTGCTTGACTCTGACTAATGCAGGATGTGTGGGAGAGAGGCTCGGCGGCATGAATAACAGCTCTATAAAGCACGTATCGCTATCACGCTAACTCGTTCTTATCATCCAAACAGGATCTCAAGCCTGTTGCGTGCACAGTACCTTTCCTGTAAAGCTTTTATCTTTACTATTGCTTGCCTGGAAATCCAGCTGGTTATGACAAATAAAAAGGGGCAGAGGAAAAAAAACACAAGTAGGCAAAATCAACATAAACAAATACCTTATTTTCATGTAAATGTCAGCAGTAATAAAACTTGAGGTGAGAAGCGATTAAAGAACAGCCCAGAAAAAAAACAAAACCCAAAACAAAACCAAAAAAAAACCCACCACGAAAACAGGTCACCCTTCATCCACCACAGGAGACAGAACTGTTCCCAAATGAGATGTTTTCCCAAAGTTTTTCCGTGAGGTGTCCATAACGAACAGCTGAAAATATCAACTGCATCAAGACTCGCATTTAAGTAACAAAGAGCCATTTCAAGCAGCTTTCCTGTTGTCTTCTCCCCTTTCCCGCTCTCCAAACAAAAAAGAGTATTTAATATTCACATCCTGGGAAGCTTCGCTGGATAAACGCTCCAAGGCGAAGCTTCAGCTGGAAGCAGAACAGGAGCTTGCCAAGGAGAGGTGAACAAGGAGGGAAGCAGACTCCCAGGTAAATATTAGTTTATACTTGAAAAAGCCAGAGCACATTTTGAAGCTGCTTTCGCTTGCCGTGCCAACTTGCCACCCTCCTCTTGTCAACCGCTGGCAGGACAGGGTGACGCTGGGGGGACGAGCGCCTCGTGTCCCCGGCAGCCGGGCCAGGGTGACAGCGACTCTGCCAGCCACTTCCAGCCAAATTATGGAAAACGATCAGCAGAATTCCAGAAACAAGGGATGTTTTTCTTCCTCGTTTTCTTTTTTGGCACTTCTTGGCCAATGCCTTTAACGCCAGGCACACAGGAGCCTGGCTGGGCTGATGGGTGTGGGTTTGGCACTCACAAAAGGGGCAAGGAATGTTGTTTGGGAGCACAGCTCTCCTCCTTTCTGCTCCCACCCCGTAACCACACGGGCCTCTCTTTCCCAGGCCCCGTATCACCTTGCCAGCTGGCAACCTTCCTGAGTAGTGGCCTGAGCACTAATGCTAGATAAAGACTGGAAGCTCTTTCAAACCACAGGAGAGATCCTTCCTGGTCTGCAGAAGCCAACAGACCAGCATCCCTCTGCTGCAACCTGAAAGGGGACTCGTAGAATTGTCACAGAATCACAAACAGGTTTGGGTTGGAATGGACCTTGAAAGCTTATCCAGTCCAGCTGAGCAGGGCCATCTGCAGCTAGAGCAGGGTGCTCAGAGCCCCGGGCAACCTCCCCTGCAATGGTGCCAGGGATGGGGCAGCCACCACCTCTCTGGGCAGCCTGGCACAGGTTCTCCCCACCCTCAGCACCAACAATTTCTCCTTCTCTCCAGTCTGAATCTCCCTCTTTCCGTTTCAAACCATCACTCCTTGTCCTGTCCCAACAGGCCCTGATAAAAGTCTGTGCACAGAAGACAAAGCCATTCTCAGAAGTACACAAAGTGTATGGTCTGTTCATCTTTGTGGCATAGCCAAGCTGAGAGTAACTCTAAGTCGCTGCTTAACAGCTCACAGCAACACTACAGCACTTTTATGGTCAACACGAAGACCACCACCGCTCGCTCTAAATCAAAGCTCAAGGGCAACTTTAGAAGCAAACCATAACAGCTATGTGAGATGAAACGCAGCCAGGAGACCCAGGAACACCACCCAGCTCCTCTACAACACCACAATGAGACACAGAGGGGTAACAGTCAATTACGGCCTTCTTTTTATGTCTCCTCTTTAACAGCATAACGCACTTGTGAGGTCCCTGGGTCAGCAGTGACTCAGAGAACAGAGGCCCTTCCAGTGAATCATCCACACCTTTTTAAGTACCATCCAGGTTGTGTTGACTGGGAGATGTCTCACTACCTACACCTTCCCTGAATACTAACCAGGCTGTCCAAGGCACGAGGGAGAGCGAGAGCACATGAGGAAGGGTGCTCTGGAGCCGTCCATCCTCTCGGACACCTGAATCCTACAACCAGGAGTACAAGCCAGACCCAGCTCTAGCAGTACTGGTCCCTCCTACAGCAAGTGAATACGGGTGTGAGCTACACAAAGAGAGGAAAACAATGGGATAAGTCACAAATATTTGATTTCACAAGTCAAGACAGTTTTCTTTCCTTTCCCCTCCCCTCGTGACTAAGCCATTGGGCCACACACCCACTCCATCCTCAAAAAACAACTCCGTAAAACAAATTTGATTGCTCTAAAATACACGCGGGCAATGACCAATCACACCTCCTCCTCCTCCTCACGGCACTGAGTCTATTTACTAAGAGTCTGCACCAACTGTCTGCTTTGTATGTAACAGAATCCAACTCCCTCCCTCAACGAGACATTAAACACGAGCAAGTCCAACTCCTCTCCATTTTCCTTATCCCCTTCCCAAACCTGCAGACAACATCGTTCGCCCAGATAAACTTTCTGAAAACCCTCCTAGCTGCTTCCCAGGAAAGGACACCGCAGTTCCCAGCGTGCCACAGCCCAAAACTGCTCCCAAACCAGTGCTCCAGAGCACAGCAAGGAAGCGAGAGCGGTGGGGCTGTGCCACGGAGGTTCCTGCCTTTCGGTAACACGGGAGAGCACTGGCAGCACTCCACACCTCGCTGCCTCCCAACATCCCGCCGAGCTTATTACCTTAGGCTCTGTGCCATGGCCTACCTTCAACGTGCTGCTGCTGCTGCACTGCCTGAGCACTGCTGCTGGTGTAACAGCAAGGGTGCCCCTGGTCGACACGGCAAGGGTGCCCCTGGTCGACACGGCAAGGGTGCCCCTGGTCGACACGGCAAGGGTGCCCCTGGTCGACACGGCAAGGGTGCCGCTTGCAACTGGGGGCACAAACCCCACATTTCACTCCCATCCTGACACTGACCTGGTGTCAAACCTTACTCTAGGAATCTACCTTCCAGCTGCAGCCGCTGCTCCATGCCACCTCCCCAGTTGTTTTCTGTTTGATTCACCACTTGCGCCTTGATACATTTTTCTGCACAAAATGGAAGAAAAAAAACCCCAAACCAACCAACAAACCCCGATCTCCCAAAATAAGTTCTAGTCCTTCTTTTTCCCCTTTGTGACCAACATAACTTGCCTGTCCCTAAGTCATCCCATCTAATCTCTTCCTCCTCTCTAGCACGTCAGATAAATATCTCGTTCCTCCAACCCATCAGAAAACAGTTGCTAAAATTATCATTCTGACCCATCAATCACACTCCTCCTCTCTTAATCTATCCGGTATCTATGAAGTATTAAGTTCAAACAGCCTAAAGCCTTGTCCTCAAGGCACTCCAGCCCTCTTTATATCACACTGGAGAGCTCATCCCAACCGTAGCTTCTCCCCGCTCCTCTCAAATCCCTTGCCCAGACTGGACATCCCCCACCTGCTTCCCCTTGGCTTCTCCTCCTCCCTTCCCCACCTCAGACTGGGGCACAGAAAAGCCTTCCATCCCTGCTAGGATGGAAGGATGATCCTTCACGGTCTCATTTCTTTGGCAAGGCTGGTTCAACCGAGCGTGCTATACACTAGGAATGCGGTGTGAGCAGACAAAAAGGTTTACAGACTGGAGATGGTGCAAATATATGAAAGTAATTAATATAGCCCACGGTTACAGCTTTCTCTGGATATTCCCAGCAGATCTGTCTTGCATCTTTCAGACTGCCAGCTATTCAGTACAGGGACAGCCTGTATTCCACGACTACCACCCCCCTTTTAAAGCAATAAGCGCATTCTTGGCAGCTAAATTATTAATAAGGAACAAATGGTAATTGATTTATAGATGAGCCCGAGAGAGAGGATCTGTCTTCTTCAGTCATCTAAAGTCACCGTGCCCACACAGCTTTGTCCTGGTTCGATCCCCACCCAAATTTCAGTCCAGCACCCAGCCTCATAACACAGCTTATCCAGCTCCAAGTGACCTGCATTTACGTGACCTCTTTACCTCTGTTGTATCTGAGCACTGACCAGATACTGCAGAAGAGAAACAAAGTGTTGATTGTTCTCTCTGCCTCTCTTTCTTCTCAGCCGGCAAGAAAAAAGCTTAACTGGATTATTTCTTAAGATTTTATTTTTATCCTTTGTGAGCTTGTGAATAAAATAAAAAAAAAGAAAGGAAATACTCAAGGAAAAGATGAGTTTTGCATTTGGGCTTCGAATATGCTGAGCTCAGGGAATTAGCTCTTTCTCTGCTGGTGGAAACTTCCACAGCTCTGGCTCGGCTCTTCACACCAGAAGTATCTGTCCTCATCCTCCTCCTCCTCCAAGCACTACTTTCTCACATTTCAGCTCCAATACTTGCAGCAACCTTCGCTCCTGTACGGAGGTAGGTCTTCCCCCTGCTATGAACACGGGTTTACTTGTAAGACGAGCTTGAGGAGAGGCCCCTGAGAGCAGCTACTCCCCAGGCTGCTCTGGTTATTCTAATTAACAGCACCACACACGCATCCTATTGCTTTCCTAACACTCACCACAATTTGTCTGGTGTGAAGAACCGATTGGCAGTCAGCTCGCCACAAACTCAACCTTTTTAGAGGCGGGACCCGTGGCCTTATTGAAAGCCACCCAAAGTTTGTTTCTAGAAACATTATGGAGATGACATGTAAAACGGAGGGCTGCCGCTGAAACGCTGGCTGGATCCCAACCGAAGGGAGCTCTTACATGAGGCACAAACAGACCTTCAAAGGCTTGTAGGCAAATATACTGTCACTGAATATTTTGTCATGGAAGCAAGAGCCTAAAAATATAACAGGAGCAGATAATGCACTGAGACAGGCCGGCGCACATCCTGCCTTTACTCTGTAAACACCGCGATGCGAATTGGCACTATTGTACAAATCAGGCCACCCATACAAAAAGTAGGACGGTGGTTTGCGGCTTTCATCCCAGAGCCGCTGCCCTCCTTGTCCCAGATATCTTGCTCTAGAGCAGGAGAACCATGAATCCTGGTGGGAGCAAGGCTGGGCTGTCTGTGCCTCCAGCATGGGAGGGAGGTGGGGAAGGAGGAGATGGTGCTGCCATCCCTTTTCTGGTAAGGCCAGCACCTTTCAGAGTACCGTGTCCTGCCCGCAGCAGGAAACCCCAGCCCTGAGATGTGCTGAATCACTGCAGTCTGCTTTTTAAGCCTTCTAAAAACACTCCTCTTCAAGCAAAGGGCTGTCCCTATCTCCTTTCTCTACCCAGAAATCAAAGGAAAAACAGAAGCGCCTCTGGGGAAGGAGAAGATGTTATATTCTGCATTCCTTGTTCTCATCTGCAGAATTTGGGCTTGAAAGAGAAACTATTTTCTTTACTGTGAGAGAATGGTAAAAGCCATACCAGGTTGAGAAAAAGGAGAAGCACTGAGGGCACAGTTCTCCAGCAGAAGAAAGCAAGAGGCATTTCTTGTTCCAGCAGAAGTAGCTTAACTAGATTTGGATGAATTAGTCCCAAGTTCTCAAAACCTTCAGATTCCTTTTAGTTCCTTTATTCTTATCCAAATCATCCCCACTGGTCTCAGCGCTTTCTTATAAAACACATGTGATCTGTGTGATCTGTCCTTCTTGCACGATTATGCAAGGACACTGGAAACAGTCCTGAGTTTTGATACCCCGGGAATGGCCATCAAACTTTACAGTGCAGTTAGACTTAACAGTCCTAAAACAAAAAGCCATAAACAAGCCTGGGGTAAAACAACACCCATGATCATTCAGACTGGTCTAATCTTTTCTCAGAACCTCCAATGTGCCAGGAGCTATGTAAAGGCAAGTTCTAAAAGGGTATTCAGAAAGGCAAACAAAGCCAGGTTGCCCGAACCTGAAAGGTTAGTTCCCTTTCAGGAAGGGAATGAGCAGAGCCCTCCAGCCGAAGGGTGTGTGCTCATCTGCACATGCAATGAATCCAGTAAATTCCAGGCCAGATCACTCTAGATCCCTGGCTTTTGCGGATGCTAATTGTTTTATGGTAGTACCCACTAATCCCCACTAAACCCCAATCAAATATTGAGGCTAATACACAACCAGCCTAAAAGAGAAAGTCCCCACAGCCCATTTCCATGTCCAGCAGGATGCAGCAGGTAAATGGCAGGGACAAACAGGAAGGAGCAGTTATCCCAGGAGCAGTCACTATACACCAGAAGTGTGAAGTAGCTTCATGGGGAAAAGAAATTCAAGACGCCACATTCTTCTTCCATCCATTCAGCAGATTTTACTTTCAAAACATGCGTGCCAAGGGCAAATCTGGGAAGCAGTTTGCTTCTCTTTACGTGCAGGGGAAGGGAAGAGGGGGAAAAGACAGGCACAAAACTAAAAAAATACGAATTTTTTTTTCCCCCCCCTGAAAAATCACAGAGTGACATCAGGAAGAGGAAGCTGTTGGGAAATCGGGAAAGCAAAGCACCAAATCCTTTTTGCTTTCCTCTGCAGATCACTCTTGATAAATTGTCATGACTCTCTTAGGGACTTTTAATTTATTTTTTCAATCGGGTTTTGATTATTACTCCTATTTTTAGGGAGGAGAAGGTTGTCTCTGCTTCTGAAACTTCAACAAGGGCCACACACTCCCACACAGAAGAATTTCACTGCTATAAAAGCTCTGGCTGCTCAGTCAGCTACTACTTAGTATCTGCAGTGCAATAAAAAAAGCAGCGTGGATGGCTCTGAGAGGCACAGAGACCCTGTAAAGCTCCTCGTAGAAGAAAAAAAAACCAGAATTTAGAAAGGCCTTGACCCCAGAAGCCACCGAGGCCCGAGCGGTGTGTGCCTTCGTACCACACCGCACACATCTGCTCCTACGGCAGAAGAAACAACCCAACAACCAAACCTCTGGAGCTCTGCCAGGGCTGGGAGGAGCGGGGAAAGCTGCGTGGGCACGGCCAGCACCTGAGCACTGCACACAAACACAGTTCAGCTGTGAATAATGCCAGGGGTTTGCCGCCCTTAGCTCTCAACAAACGGCAGTAATGTGGAAACGGGGTACTGGGGCTTCTCGAGACAAGTCCTCCAGATGGTTTCCAATAAATAAATAAATGGATAGGAAATAATCAAAGAGCAGAAACAGGCTGGAGAAGGGCCAGGGCTGCAGCCCAGCGGCAGAGGAATTCTTACGTGACCCGGGCTGTGGCTGATGCATTCCTGACTCATAAGCCAAGGTGCATCCGGTGGCCCCCGGTCAGGTGATGCCTTGGCAAAGGCATTCCCTCATAATGGCTTCTTAATTGTCTTCTGAGAGCCCTGCCGCATTCTCCAGAGGGCTGTGAAGGCAGGAATTTGGAAGACAGCTTGGGCAACCCCACCACCTGCTGCCCGGGCTCTCACCTGCTGATGCCTTTAGGAACCTCCTGGTGTGGTCTCCAGCGAGCAGTTCCTCCCTGCCCAAGCTGGCACTCCAGAAATGCCCCGCTGATCGCGATGTTTAAATGTTTGCTAGGCTTTGGGCATCAGCTCCACTACTTCAGCTGCTTAAACCTAAGCGTATACTTAGAAGGGCCTTTCGGAAAGGAGATGGATTGAGGAAGCAAATGCTCTTGCTCGGTTAGGATGAAAGAGACTTTGAAATCTTAAAGCGCTGCTGTTCTCTTAGATAATGAAGCGTTTAAAAAAAAGAGAAAAATAAAGCCCTTCGATATATTTTCTCTTGTGAGCACCTATTATTTCGACCCCAGCAGGCAATACCGTCTAAGGTACCTCAAGGCAACAACTCCAGATGCTTACTCGAGGAGAATATTCACCCCCCCGACTCTGTTCTAAACTCCTCTTTGAATCAAAGCCAAACGATTTAGCATTTTGCTTCCTGCTCTGAAGATTCGAGAGTTGCAGGCCTTGCCTGGGAGATGAGGAAAACCAAGGTGGAATATCATGTGTCACCTCCCTTTTCATCGCATGCAAACCTGGGATAAGCAACAGGGGTGAGGAAAGGCACTGCCTTTTTACCTGAGCTTTCAGGCACAATAAATTAAGAAGGGTGGGCCTCTCCTCAGACAAACTTCTCTTTAAAGCTCGATATTCATCAAATCCCTTCAGAACGAGTTCATTTGAATGCATTTCATTTTACTTGGAGACTTGATATTAGCACAAGTGCGTTGCATCATCTTCGCGAGAACAGTAACGCCTTTTAAGTTGCTTTTTAGTAGCTGCCTCAGACATGCCTCAGATAATTTTGTTGGCCAACTGAGGACTAACGCAAGACATATTCTATGAATAAATGTATTTCCAGAGCCTCAGTCTCAGAAGGTGATTTTGCAAACGGCCAATGAGAAGCGCCTGCTTTGAAGTGTTCCTGGAATCAAGTCACAAGCTGCTTAAACCACTGATCAAATTCTACCAAAAAAGGCTTAGAGAAATGTTACTTCAGCCTAGGTTTATCTTTCCCATAAATGCCAACTACTGAATGAAACCCAGAACTTTTCCCCTATGAAACAGGCACTTTCACAGCTTTTGGGAGTGTTTAACCAAGGTGCTTAAAGTCAACATTTCATTTTCTTTCTTGGAAAAGTTGAAAAAACTTAAAAGCCAAACTTCGCTGAATGGAAAAGGTAACTTCAAAAGCTTTTCCCCTAAAAATAAATGATGAAGTTACACCAGCCTACGTGAAGGACCAGCTCTGTTAGTAGTAGGGTACAGGGTTAACATCACTTCAGTCTACTGTGCTCTATAAAGGATTTCTTAGCCCACAGGTCTCCCGGTTTTCCCTTTGCCGTGCGGGGACCGCAGCACTGCTTGGAGGGTTACAATTTCTCCACGGTTCCTCCACAGCTGAGGTTCTGGGCCAGTAAATTCAAGAGTGGCTACAAAACGCTGCCGCTGGGTAAGCGCCGAGTTCTGCCTGGGCAGTGGAAAGCATGACAAATGGTCTCTGGTAAGAGAAAAGGAGGCTGGCTGCACTCTGTGGGAGTTGCTGGGGGCTCAGCAACCCCCCAACAGGGCCACTTACTCCCAGGCTTCAACAGACTTAATTTGGTTGTACACCTATTTAAGCGATCCTGGCCCAAGCTTCTCAAACCCATCTGGATTTGTGCTTCAGCTTCACTAGTGAAATCCCAAAGCGTGCTCTGCCCCAAAACCCCGCGCTGCAGACCGCAAGGAATGCACAAGGTTATTTCCATCCTGTCACTCTAAAAATGGTCTGCCGGATATTCTGGGGAGGGAACAGAGGAATGGAAGCTGCTACACAGAAGGATTCGTTATCTGTTTCTTCTTAAAGACTATTTTCTCGTTCTTTCTCGCAATATGAAACCGCTTTGACTCAGCTTTTAAACAGAACGTCTAAAAGATGCGTGGGCAAATTTAGCACTATGTATTTTTTACACTCGCTCCCTTTCCCCACACACACACACACAGTCTGAGTTGCTCTATACATAAGGTCCCTTTCACAGCAAAAAATGCCAGGACTACTGCTTAAGAATGGCATTCCTAGCAGGTCTTAACACACCTAAAGTGCTCGTGCTAAGCTCCCAGCATTGCTTCAAGTCCTGTCACAGAAGCCAGGGAGGAGAATAGAGCAAAGCAGCTCCCAGCCAAGGCAACCAGCAGTGCCTTACTTGAAGGCAGCAGGTCGGGCAAAGCAAGCTGCCAACTCGCCCTCGACGGAACGCTTTGTTTTAAAAGGCTGGTTTACAACCAGGTTGTTTTCTTCTTGTCAGGATGGCAGGAACCCTCCAAGATGCCCTTCCTGAAAAGTGTCGGTGTTGCACAAACGGGCTGCAAGGAGGAAGGAGGCTTTTCAACCACCTCCGGGGGCAAATTCCAGTCGGCAGTGCAAGAGTGCTGCTGTTACTCCACCTTCGATGGCATTATTCCTTGGGCACATGCCTTTGCTTCTCTCATTTTTCTGCGGTTTCCCTAACATCATACTTTTATAGGAGAGTTTTGCAGCGAGCTTGAGGGAAATGACATCACCAGCCCTCAGTTCAAACAGCTTAATGCAAAAAGCTGCCTTCAAAAAAGCTTTTAAAATGACGTTTTTTGGTGGCTCTTCAGCGTTTAAAAAAACACAAGTGCATCCATGACCTTCCAACTCAAACATCTGAACACTGATGCATATTCATTCCCTGTGCTGCTAATTGACCACAAGCTGATTTCCTTCAGCGGTGTGTTTATTTTAGCAGCGTGGTTGTCCAGAACCCACCTTCCACAACACAGCCTTGATCAGGCTTCAGAAAACAAATAGCTATACTGAAAAAAATTCCCACCGAATCAGCGTTTTGAGAGCACAAAAGGTAACGGGGCTTTGACCAGCCCTGGAAGTTCTCCACGTGCAAAGAATGAAGTATTTCTCAAGAAGCTGATAATGACCATTTTTGCCTCTTAGGAGATTAAGCAGGCCAAGAGCGACGTGATATGGCCAAGTTAAAACCCCGAAGGCTCTGATGTCCTGCCAGATGCCCATCTCCAGTATGTTCCTGGCTTTCAATACAGAGGTGAGACTTAATTGATACCGAGGAACCGTGTGGGCAACCAGAAGAGAGCACGGGTGCAGTGACACCAGGCACTCCAGAGACCCCGGAGGGAGAGAGGCTGCAGCTTTCCCATGCCATCAGTGGCAGCAGCTTGAGGGAAAAAAAAAAAAAATAAAAAAAATACAGTCCCACGTCACAATACGTCCCCAGAAAAAGAAACTAAACCCCAAGGGAGTCCTCAGTTCCCTGAAATGAACCAAGCAAGCCCTCTGACACGAGATCTAGCAACGGAAAACGGCGCAAAGAACCAGAGACAGGAAGGCGAGGGGCACAATGGGCTCTTTCTGAAGGTGTGATAAAGCACCCGTGCTGGCACAACAGGAGCCAGAAGGAACAAAGCCATCGATCAGTGCTGGGGAAGCAGGTTCTGGTGAAAAATCTCCCGTTTGGAGAGGATGAAATCAGAGGTCCCTTGAGAGCAAACTGCCCAGCAAGGAGTGCTGGGAAGGAGAGCTCAGCCCACCTTGCTGCTGGCATCGTGTGAAATCTCCGAACCACTGCTTGGCATGCTCCTCATTCGTGTTATTTATAGCCTGAACCTCAACTCTTTTGAATAATTAATCCTTAGGAATGAAAACTCTGAGCCATGTTTAGTGAGGTGCTTCTAAAGCCAGTAACAAACCATCAGCACCTACTGCATAGGTCTGTGTTAGGAGCATTGCCAGGCAGCTTTACATCGGTGCCCGACTAACGTAGTGGATGTGGGCTTCAGAAACCCGAGGCAGCAGAAAAAAAAAGCCTTCTGTGCATAGAGACCATGGTGCCTAATGGGCAGTCAGCCTCCATTTGGCTGTGCCACGCCAGGAGATACCTTCATACTTGATATTCTTTATTGCTGTGAGCCAGGGCCCTCCCAAACACAGTCCCCTAAATGAGAAGCTGCTTTGCTGAGGCACACACCCACCTATTGTATGAACAACTGCAGCACCAACCCAAAGGCACTAATGGATATGCTACAGAGAACCCACGTTGGCATTATAGATGAGCTCTACCTTCTCTACTCTTCAGGCTTCTAAAGAGATGATCAATTCTGTCACTAAGCATTGACTGAACTATGCAACTGTGGGGTCACAACGAATTTTTCACTCAAAGCAGAGCAGGATTAAAACTCACAGGCTAAATTCTGACTTGACAACGGCAGAGAAACAAATAGCTTCATTAACTGGAAAGAGACTAATGGGAGAAGGTACCAGATACCAGCAATAGACATGTAATGGGCACAGGGAAAGGCACCTTAGCACTGCCTGTGGTGAAAGGCTCAGTCTGCACATGCAGGAGGCAGCTGGGTCCCTCTCCACTCCACTGTCATTCCACTGCCTATTTTCTGTCTGTAGGTTCTCTTTAATAGCATCGCTGAATCATTTTGGTTGGAAGAGACCTTGAAGATCATCAAGTCCAACCATTAATGCAGCACTGCCAGGGCACCACTGACCCATGGCCCTCAGCACCACAGCTCCACGGCTTGGAAACCCCTCCAGGGATCATGGGGACTCCACCACTGCCCTGGGCAGCCTGGGACAGCCCTGGACAACCCTGGAGAGGAAGAATTATGTTCTCCATTGATGAAAAATGCACACTTTCCAGTAGTCATGTCCAAAGGTCACCCCAAAGATCACAAAGCAAAAGCAGCCGGTATTGACAGGAAAACAACCAAAAAAACCAAAAAAATGAAGCCCCCAAAACAACAACAACATCAACAAAAAGACTAAGCCTTGCTAAAAATCAGTGGTTTGACCTCGTGAAACTTGTGGGCTGCATGTATTCACCGCTCCTTGTGGGATGGCATTCCCAAAGAACAAACCCTCCTTCATGGGGGGTGTTACTGGTTAAAACAAATTAGGAAGACATTTTTTAGTCTCCTTCCTACCACCAGTTGTGGCCCACGTTTTACTTCAGTTTATGCAATCAAGTCCTTTCATTCTTAACCATGACCTAACTACAGATCTAATCAACATCTGGGTTTCATCTTTTTTTTTACTGTGATAAATTACTGAACAGTTATAACTGATAGAAAGTTCCACCAGCTGACTCTTTAGCTACTTGGAGAATGTTACTAAGGCACAGTACTCAGGAGTGAAACCGAAGGGGCTTTGTGAAATTCCCACCTTGGGGAAATGCTTACGGTGGGTTGGATCACTTTGAGGCCCAAGAGTAATGCAGGACATAAGTACCAGCTTCGTAAGGAACATCCTTACTTCCATTAATCTCCTTTTCAGTAGCGACTGAGACCTGACAGCAACACAAAGGTGATCAAACACACAGCTTCCCTCTCCCAAGTTGCTGAGCAGGACCCTCTCCTCCACTGTCAGCTGTCCCCTACGGATCCTTCTTCTCTCATTCACCTTTCTGATGGTGGAGGTCAGCTCAAGGAAGAACACACTCCAGGAGCAACTTGAAGCCGATTCCTCTTGTCCTGTCCCTTGTTCCTTGGGAGCAGAGGCCGACTCTCCCTGGCTCCAACCTCCTGTCAGGAGCTGTCAGAGCCAGAAGGTCTCCCCTCAGCCTCCTCCTCTCCAGGCTGAACAAGCCCAGGTCCCTCAGACACTCCTCACTTCCTCTAGACCCTTCACCAGCTTCATTGCCTTTCTTTGGACATGCTCCATCACCTCACTCTTCTTTTCCTCCTACTCATCTGCTCACAACTCTTGGCAAGTCAAGTTTTGATTCCATTTCTCCTGAAAATTTGGGATAGTCTTTTTTGTTTTGTTTAAAAAAAAAAAAAGAGTAGTAATTTAGAAGTTCAAGTTGAAAATCCTGCTTCACCATCCTCACATGACCTGCACAGCATCTCATGCTTTTCCAACCGCTAGCATCCCTCCTGGCACACACTGACCCGTTACGACTCCATATGGCATCACGAGATGTTTTGCACCAGAACAATCCCAATCTAACCACTTTAGGAACCAGTTTATGTTTTATATCAGATCCCTCTAGGAACTGTGCAGTTTGCTCCCTCCCCTGCTTAACTGAGCCAGGGATGCATTTTGTTATTCCCCCAAAGGAAGCAGGAAAGGAGAGGGGGAATAGATGAGGCAACTTGAAAGAGTGCCTTAGCTCCTCACAGAGATCAAGCAGATCTACTCTTGAGTAAGAAGTCTGGCCTCTTCATGACTACATCTCCTCTTACCCTAAAAAAAGCAAAGCTATGAGAAAGGACAAGTGGAGAAGATGACTGTGCCTACTGCCCTGTGGAGCTCAGAAGTCCCCAGAAAGGCTACGCGAGCTACGTCAGCCGTGTTTCACGCATGGCAGCGTTGGTAGGCAGCTTGATTTCCCTTCCCGGCTGTGGTCACACAGCGGGCAAAGGTTACAAAGAGTCACACTTTGTTGCTTGGTTGCTCCTGTGGCATCTGTCATCCCTTGCAGCACTGGGGCAAAACCCAAAGGCTGCTCAAATGATCTTTCCTCACAAATAAAAGGATGCTGCAACTCAGCTTTACACCATCCTCTACCCTCAGCCAGAAACATGGCTCGTGATCCTGCAGTTCTACATGGTGTTGTCAAGAGCATGGAAGTTTTTCCTTCTTAACCTGAAAAAGAAAACCCCATTGTCTATGTAATAACACAATTACATGCTCCCCATTACCACACCATCAAACAGCCCAGACACACTTCTGCCCAAAACAATTATTTGCTCCATTTCAAAGAAAGGAAGCTTAGGCAAAGGGAGATAAACTCAGCTCAAGTTCTGAGGAGGGCAGGAGTGCAGCTCCACCAGTTCTCTGCCAATACCTAATGTTTAATGTCATTTCTGTATCATGTATACATGGAAAGGCTCTTTGCAGAAGGCAACTGCAACAAGAAATAATGAACTTTATTACCTCTCACAGTGGCAAGGCAGGAAATTGTTTACAGTAATTAACAACAGTAAAGAGTAACATTTACCACATGGATGCTATTCCAATATAGACATTTCTAGTGCCTTCCCTACTCGTTACAATCCTCCTGTCTAAAACCTTGCAAAGACAGAGTGCATAGAAGGGGCTGTACTGTCCTCCTTGCTGGCACACACGCCAGCCTTGCTCCCTTCTTCTGAACAGAATCACCCACAAGATGCACCTTGGATCATAGAATCACAGAAAGGTTTGGGTTGGAAGGGACCTTTCAAGGTCATCTCATCCACCCCCCTGCAGGGAGCAGGGCCATCTGCAGCTAGAGCAGGGTGCTCAGAGCCCCGGGCAACCTCCCCTGCAATGGTGCCAGGGATGGGGCAGCCACCACCTCTCTGGGCAGCCTGGCACAGGCTCTCCCCACCCTCAGCACCAACAATTTCTCCTTCTCTCCAGTCTGAATCTCCCTCTTTCAGTTTAAACCATCACCCCTTGTCCTGTTGCAATAGGTCAAGCTCAAAAGTCTGTCCCCATCTTTCTGCCAGGCCCCTTCAAGTCCGGCAAGGCCCCCAGAAGGTCTCCCCTTGGGGAGCCTTCTCCTCTGCAGGCTGAACCCCCCCAGCTCTCCCAGCCTGGCCTCCCAGCAGAGGGGTTCCAGCCCTCCCAGCATTGCTGGGGCTCCTCTGGCCCCCCTCCAACTAGAACTTAACTTAGGACTTAATGCAAAGCTCAGGAAGAGCTGCTGAAATGCACACAGGCTTTCAATCAGGCTGGTCATGTCTGGGTATATATTTGCTTACAAAACTTATCTACCTAAATAAATAAATAAAATAAATCTTCTCACAGTCCATGGCTTAACACGCTGTTCCCATGTTGCTCCAGCAGTGAATTCTGTGGATTGCCCTTGACCAGTCAGAGCCTCTCCGGGTCTCTCCCAGGTCACTGTGAAAAATGAGGCACCGACATCCCCACCCCCTTGCAAACGTGTCTGTCTCATCTCCACTGTGTGGCTTGCTATAATCAAATACATATTGAATGAGTATGGAGTGAGTATATAACAGCAGCAGGCTTTTATTAATTGGCTGCTATTTAAGAAAAAAAAACTTTTTGGAGTGTCTCTTGTGGGAATTCCATTTGCTCAGTCTGCGCAGGAGGCCTCCAGAGTTACTCAGAGGAGAAAAGCTTCCCTGGAGCTCCTCCAAAAAAAAAAAAAGTGAATACAAAGCCAAATTCAAGTACCCACGTCGCAGGCTTCACACTTCACCAAAAAATCCTCCCCCTCACGTTGACCAACAGCAAAATTTGCCCTCTGAGGAATCAATAAAATACACGTGTGAGGTACACACAGTGAAACCACAGGGGTTGGACAACCAGCTCCAAATGGTGTTGCTGAAACCGAGGAGCCCGTAATGTTGCACAGACAACATTAAAGCAGGCAGAGTAGAGGAGGTGGGGAAAAACCTCTTCTCCCCAACCTTTTCACTCGCCTGGAGCAGAGTCCCTTAGGCAAAGTCTTCGAATGCAGCCCGGCAGGCACCCAGCTGGCAGCCAGAGAGGCTCTGTGCTGTGCTTTCTCTCACCACAGCTTCCCCAGCCAGAGTGGGGATCTTCTGGGGACTTCCCTCCTCTCAGATTCAGTTACTCTAAAACTGCCCACTGTGATGTCAGGGGGCTCTAAGAGCAGCTTCACGCAACTCCTGCGCACCGTGTTACTCATCTGCAAATTCCAACCAAGGCCACAAACACCTCTACATCTCTTGGGCTACTCTGGTTTTGGTGGGGTTTTTTTTTTTTGTTCTTTTCTTTTCTAGTTGGCCAACTCGCCAGCCTTGCTCTGAAAGAGCTTGGTTGTAATGCAGTAACTTTTAAAAGCATTACTGAGAAAACCCCCCTATCAATTCTGGTCAAAAACCAAAATACCCACTCTTAAGTGACAGGAGATACCAAAAGCAGAAGGCGTCTTGATGATGGCTTCAAGGAGATCTGTAACCATCTGCAGATGACAGTGTAAGCTAACAGCGTGCCACCATGTGACAGCGAAACATCCACACACCCCAACTCCGTCTGCAGGTCCAACACACGGCACCTTCCAAGTGAAGTGGAAAAGGAAAACTCGAAGATACATGATGCACCAGAACCAGGTCCTAGAGCTGAGTCAGGGTAATCCTTGCTATCAGCCCAGGCTGGGGAGGAGGGGGGCGAGAGCAACCCTGTGGAGAAGGATCTGGGGGTGAGGAGCTGGGCAGGAGCCGGCCCCATGCGCTGGCACCCAGCAGGCACTGGCATCCTGGGCTGCACCCCAGCAGCGTGGGCAGCAGGGGAGGGGGGGATCCTGCCCCTCTGCTCCCAGGGCTCTGGGGAGACAGAGAGACCCCCCTGCAGTGCTGGGGCCAGGCTGGAGTCCTCGGCACAGCAGAGACAGGGACCTGGTGGAGCGGGGCCAGAGGAGCCCCAGCAATGCTGGGAGGGCTGGAACCCCTCTGCTGGGAGCCAGGCTGGGAGAGCTGGGGGGGTTCAGCCTGCAGAGGAGAAGGCTCTGGGGAGCCCTCCTTGGGGCCTTGCAGGACTTCAAGGGGCCTGGCAGAAAGATGGGGACAGACTTTTGAGCAGGGTCTGCTGGGACAGGACAAGGGGTGATGGTTTGAAACTCAAAGAGGGAGATTCAGACTGGAGAGAAGGGAGAAATTGTTGGTGCTGAGGGTGGGGAGAGCCTGTGCCAGGCTGCCCAGAGAGGTGGTGGCTGCCCCATCCCTGGCACCATTGCAGGGGAGGTTGCCCGGGGCTCTGAGCACCCTGCTCTAGCTGCAGATGGCCCTGCTCCCTGCAGGGGGGGTTGGACCAGATGACTTTTAAAGGTCCCTTCCAGCCAAAACCGTTCTATGATTCTATTCTACTCAATAAGGCAGAGGGGAATGGCAACACAAAACTGTCCCTGTCACGGGATGGAGAAATACCCCGCTGAGTGCCTGCCACAGTGCAGCAAGAAACAGATCAGAGATGGACTCATTGGTGAGGGACAAATCTAAGCCAAGAGAGACGAAACAATGGAGCATCCAGGGGAAATGGAAAAGCGGGGACAGAGTTTCAGAGAGCTCCAGAGGCAGATGCAATGAAACCATTACAGTAGGGAAGGAGGGAAGGCAACGCGAGGCTTTTGGCCATATGAGCAGAACAAAGGACCTACCAACCCCTCAATGTGGAGCTGCTGGCACAGAGAACAGGCTCTGCTGGGGACATGCCACCTCAGCTCAGGGCTCAAGGGTGAAGCCAACACAGAACAGAGAGCAAGCTCCCACCATCAGTTCCAACAGCCTCATCGCATTAGACTGGTATGAAACTGGAGTTACGGCAGAAAGTCAATCTCTCCTGTGCAGTAACGATTTATCCCAGCGCGTTGTGGAGAAGGTGGCTGGTGACCACCCCCACTGTAGGTCACAAGCAAACGCTCAAAGTTCTGAGTAAAAAAACCTCCTCCCGAAGCCAAAAGTGAAACAGTCGTAACACCTGTGAGAAAGGAACCACCAATGAGCTCGAGAATTTCCCTGCTTGGGAAATGGAACATTTCTTGACAGTATTTCTAGCGCAGGGCTGAAAAATAAAAACTAGACACATCTGTAACAAAACTCCACAGCAGCAAAACAAACAAACAAAAAAAAAATAAAAACACTAAAAAAACAAATCTCTCCCCCCCAGAGATGCATACAAAAACCAAGCTATCTGTAGCACAAGATAAAAACCAAACAAACTAGCAAATAATAATAAAAAGAAATGTCACCCAGAGAAATACAGCGGAAAAGTTGGGTGTTTTTTAATAAGCAGCATATATCAGGCACAGTGATTTACAGCTTACAAGTTCAGAGGAAGAAGGGAGGACTGATCCCAAGGAGAAGACGTTTTGCTCATATACCTTTGCTGGGATAAAAATCAAACCAAACCAACCAAATAGTGTGTTTAAGGGGATGTCTGATTTTTTTCTGACAGGTATCATACAAAGAGGCACATATATATAATAATTTGGTGGCTTGGATCTATCAAGTTGCAATTGCGAAGTCTTTTCAGCGCTGCATGAACTACACGGGGAACAATTTCAAGTTTAAATAGGGTGCCACTGACCTTCCTCTTCCTGCTCGGGTAAAGACTCTAAAAATTGGATAATATTACAGAGAGACTGTGTTGCAATTCCTCAGCACATCAGGGTCAGACAAAGTTCAGCCTTCCCTTTGAACTTTCTTGCCTCTGTGGGCTGTAGTCAAATCCTCAGTGTTATTTTAACATGGTTTTTAAAGTTTAATTTCCTTTTTGTGGCTCTGCATTATTAACATTATTGACATTAAAAGCGATACACGGCCCCCTTTTCATCTTTCAGAAAGCAGGGAAATATTTGTGGATTCCTCCCCCCCCGGCCCATTAATTAAAAGCTTGCCTCAGCAACCCTCTTTAGGCGCTTCTCGAGCTCTTTGCTGCACAGAAGTCAAGAGGAGAAATCCTTTTTGCTTCGGTGGAACAGAGATTTCTCTAATCCACTCTTCCCAGGAAGGGCTTTGCAGTTTAGCAGAACACGAAGCCGGCGTCCAGCTTCACCGGGAGTGTTTTGAATTGGTTCTGAGCCTCAGTGCTCCACGCAGGGTAATTTAAAATAAGCAAAGCGAAGAAGAGATTTAAAACAAATAAATGGCAACGTTAACCCCAGGAGCAGAGCAGTGACACACCAGACGACCAAAGCTTTGGGACATTCTGCTTTAAATCAACACCAGCTGTAGCCACCTAAACCACTTCAGAGCCTTCTGGGAGTTGTTATAACCATGTCATTTGTTTTCAGCTTGGTTTTTTTTTCCTAAAGGCAAGGTCTGTTATTGGGGTCTACAGCCCAGGATTTGTTGTGGGATGGGGGATGTGACGCCAGGTTAAGTCAGGTATTACAGATGAAAGTTCTGGGCACCTGGCTGGGTACAGGAGATACAGGATATATCAGAGAGCAAATAGCAATGTGGGAACAACAGAGGAGAGCAGAGCTCTGCGATTCAGAAGGTCATTTCCTAGGAATTATCACAGTGGCAGAGGCACCAAGATGAACCTCAGCCAAACGTGGAGCACCGAGCTTTGCCTTTGCAAAATCAGCAATAATAGCAAATATGCAAATGAAGTGCTGAAAAAAAACAACCAAGCGACTGAAGCCAGCTGGAAAATAAAATGCCATTCTCAAGTTCTCTGCCAGACCTGTTCTTTTCTCAAGTAAAGCTGTCTCTTCGTTCCACACCAATGCACTAAAGTTACCTGAAAAGATCAGGTCAGCAAACTGCGACTCCAAGAAGGGCTGGTGAGCCTCCAGCACTTGGGAAGCAGGGGGGAAAAGTGAATAAATATCAAGGAGCTCAGCCAGGGATACTTTTAAAAGTGTAGGAATACAGCTTCAGGCATCTAGTTTTGCAGAATCTTTGATTATAAAATGAAAAAAAAAAACCCAAAGAAACACAACCAAACCAAAAACAAACAAACCCCCCCAAAAATTACAAAATGCACAAACAAACAAAAACAAAAAAAAAAAAAAGAAAAAACACACAACTCCCCCCACCAAAAAAAAAACCAAAATCAACAAGCAAAAAAACCAAACGCCCCACAACAAACCAACACCCCAACCCACTACATAAATCCAGCTAAGATCCTACAAGTTCTTCTGCAGCAGTCACTATTTGCCCTAGAAAAGCAGAAATGATTCATCTAACCCCGAAGCACCGAGAAGAAAAAAAAAGTCACTTCAGAACCAAGCCAGCAAGGCCAGTTTGATGCCATTTCTCCCGCGATGACAGGCTTCTAAAAGATATGCCAGTTACAATAAATAGTTCCAAATTAGATATCTGGCATTAAGGCGAGAGAGCCAAAGGCTTAAAGATGTCACATAACATAAACGCAGCTCTGTTTAACTTTGCAGTTTCTGAAGCAGCGAAACCCTTGGCTTGGCCTCTTCTGGGGAGTTTTTTGGGGTTTTTTTTTTTTTTTTTTCTTCCCCCCTCTCCCGTTTTTCGACACGCCAAACCCACAAGCAACGCGAGAAACTTCTTGTGCTCCGCCGCGGCTAACGTTTCTCATCTCTCTATAAAGTGGCCATTATTCCAGCGCATGCGGATTCAGCAAGTGCTTTTAAAACTCACCCACCCCCAAGCAAGAACCGCAAAGCAAACAGCCGCCCACGGCCCGGCTGGAGCTGGGCTCCGCATTCCTCAGCGCTGAATAACAGGACTTGCTCCAGAGTCCGCCTCGCACCTCCTTACCGCTCCTCGAAGCCTGCGGACAGGCTTTCTTCTCCTGCAGAAGCCAGGCTGGAAGGGCAGCTTGTGTCACGCCTCATGGGTTTTGAGTCCTTTCGGCGTGTAGCTTCGAAATGAGATGCCCTGGATTTCTTATTCTCATTTAAAAAGAAAAAAAAAAAAAAAAAAACGAAACCACACAAAAATTGACATTTTACAAAAAATTAAAATAAAAAAAAAAGAGAAGTAGTAAGAGTATAAAATGAACTAGTTCCTGAGTTCTGTCCTAGCTCTGTCTTGGGATCGCTGAAAGTCAGAGGAGATCCCAGTTAAGATCCCCAGTTCAGAACCCCTCTGCTGGGAGCCAGGCTGGGAGAGCTGGGGGGGTTCAGCCTGCAGAGGAGAAGGCTCCAGGGAGACCTTCCGGGGGACTTGCAGGACTTGAAGGGGTCTGTCAGAAAGATGGGGACAGACTTTTGATCAGGGCCTGTTGGGACAGGACAAGGGGGGATGGTTTAAACCGAAAGAGGGAGATTCAGACTGGAGAGAAGGAGAAATTGTTGGTGCTGAGGGTGGGGAGAGCCTGTGCCAGGCTGCCCAGAGAGGTGGTGGCTGCTCCATCCCTGGCACCATTGCAGGGGAGGTTGCCCGGGGCTCTGAGCACCCTGCTCTAGCTGCAGATGGCCCTGCTCCCTGCAGGGGGTTGGAACAGATGACCTCTAAAGGTCCCTTCCAACCCAAGCCAGTCTGTCATTCTATGATGCAAGATGCATCTCCTGGGTGATTCTGCTCCAAAATAGTTCCAAACCTGTACACTACTCCTCACCAATTCAGGCGTGAAAGCCAAACATGAAACCAGTCTGGTCAAAGAGCGAGAGAGATACCCAAAACTCATTTCTTTACTCAGGAGGTAAAAAAGCACATTATCCTAGACAACATTCGTCCATAATGGGAGAAACCTCCACCTGCTGGGCCAGTCTTGGGTCTCCTGATCACACAGGAGGGACAGGACCTGCTCTCCAGGTCCACAGCCAGTTTTCTTGCAGTAGTGATCCCATTTCTCAGTGCTTTGCTCACCTACCCCAGCGAAGCCTCCTTGCTCTGCTGGCTGTAACACGGCTGGAATGAGCAGGGGCAGCACACACAGCTGCTCTGGGCTAAAACTGGAGGAACATCCTGAGAAAGGAACAGCATCTCTGTTGGGAGAGCGTGGAGGCTCACACAGCCCGCAGCAGCTGCAGAAGCAGTTTTGGACAGTGGAACCACAGAAAGCAAAGGTTCCCCCCCCCCCAAAGAACCAGTCCCCTCAGAGTAAAACCAGAAATATTTCCAAACAATGAAATGAGGCCACAAATAAATTCTCAGCAATAAGCAAAGGAATTGTTTATGTTTAAAATCACTTCTTTATGCAACGCGAAGCTCAGAGTCAGTTCTCTGCTTCCACTGGGCTGCAAGCCAGCCGAGGGACAGTCAAACCCATGATGTGGGATGGGGACAGTAACAAAAGCCTCACCTCGGTGTCCTGTAAATGCTGATATTCTACACAATGCTTAACCTGCACCGCAGCACAGTAATTCCCAGTTTGGTCACCCACATCCAGCAGCGGCTGGACCTGAAGGTCTTTAATGGGAAGCCAGATAAGAACTCAAGTCCTGTATTTTTCCTTTTGTCCAGCATCAACGTGACACTTCCCTGCTATGGAACAGTCACAGAATAAAATACCACCATCCTAACACTGCTGTACCACAAGCTGCACCTCTGTTTATTTATTAGGCTGGGAAAAGAGTCCAATGCTTTGGGTTTGTTGCTTTATCTGTTCATTCATGCTATGCCTGACCTCGATTGGCCTTTCATAATTCTTTGAAATAAAAAAAGAGCCAACAACTCAAACACTAAGGACAGATTTAAAACCAGGACTGTCATACTGAGTAAAACAGAGTGATAAGATGCGGCAATTTTTGGCTGGAGAAGGTAGTCAATCACCCCATGTCATGCCTATCAAGGCACTGAGACTTTATTTTCTTACGCCGCTAGCTTTGCCAAGATCTTTATGGGAAGGACTGGAAGCTGCTATGATGCATCACACAGCAGCTACAATCCAAGGCAGGTACCCAAGTTGGTGAGCCAATATGTTAATCCTGTATTGCTAAATCCATTGTTTCCCTGAAAAACCTTGAATCACATTCAGTACTCCGTTGGCCAAGGACACCGGATGTTACTTTCCGCAAAACCTGTCACCACCGCTCCCGAAATCGCTGGAGAGAAACAAAGATTCCCCCAGGCTCTTCTGATGGGAATGTCTGTCCCACTCTCCTTCCTCTCCTCCCTCCCCTCACCGTCGTGTGCCTGAATGTGAACGGGCCAGGAGAGAAGAACAAAAACAGTTAAAACCCAAAATCTTTGCTACTGGAATTTTTGTCCATCAAGATTTAGAATCCAGGTTTCAAAGCAACAAGTTAGTTTGGAAAAAGGAAAAAAAAATTAGGAAAAAGGGTTTGGGTTTTTTTTGTGTAACTGGCTAGAAGTAAGAACTCTTGATGGGGTTAACTTAATGAAATGGTTCCAACTAAATTCTCTTCTCCCCTTATTGATTGACTGAGTATCTAGCACTTCTCCTCCTAGAATGGTATCAACACAATCAATAGCTCTCCCAGTACTGTCAGCTGCTGGCTCATTTACACTTCCATAGTTGCCATCTGCTATTCAGCCCATTGTAACACAAGCCACCAGCCCCGGATCTGTAACTAGCACGGTCAAAACAAAACTAGTGAAAGACAGAAATTTTATCCATATTCCCGATGGGTAAAGGAACACATTTAATCCAATTATGGTTTCATCACTCTTCGTTTTTCAAGTCTTGCTCGAGCAGCCAGGAAACTGTAGTAGGGGATCTGTTTATTTAGATTCAGCGACCCACCCTGCATCTCACGGAGAAGTGAAAGATGCTCACTGATGCCTCAGGTAAATTAATTAAGACCTGGGAATTCCAAATAATCATCAAAAAAGCTAAATGATCCTCATCATGTAATTCTCAAAGTACATTTTGTCTAGCCTCGTGGAAGAAAAAGATGCCTAGCTTACATTAAAAGCAAGAACTCGAAAGAATTAAATTATTATTTCAGAATATTACTTTTAAATGCCATTCTTTTTCTTTTCTTTTTTTTTTTTTTTAAATCTGCATCTTATTTCTTTCGGAAATTACTGCTGGTTAAATACATGACCATGAAAAACTATAACAGCAATAAGCAGCACTAATGAAACGCTTATACCCAAGAGTTCAAGGTGTGCAGTGATGGAATCTGCTCCTTCAGGACTGCTGCACAAAACCGAGCAGTTCCTACACTGCACAGGATGCAAAGTCCGGATTTGATCAGAAAAGACGCAAAGAGATCAAAGATTCAACAAACTGGATGACAAACGTTCAACTGTACCAGTCGCTACAAACAGAATCAGCATGATAATGCTGAACTCCGGAGCCAGGATTAGAGCCGGGCTGGAAACAATGGGACATATGGGCACAAGTAATATTCCTCTCTCTTTAAAGCTGTCTATTGTGTAAGAACAAAGCAAACCACATCCAAATACATCTGGCATCAACATCTCATGTTTTGCAAGCTGATCCTTTCAAAAAAAACCCAAGGAAAAAAAGAAGAAAAAGAGCTCTACATACAAGTATCCCATAAATTATGCTACAGCACATGATGCTCTTGGACATTGTCTGGAGAAGGAAGCGAGGACCCACATATTGTGCTGCCCACCCCGAGCCACCCCAGCCCTCCTTCCCTTTCACACGGCAGAGAGCAAAAACTTCCTCTAGGAAAGATGGTGTCTAGAAACGACCTAGTGCTACCACAAAAGCAATTCATCCCTGTTCGCATCCTATCCCCTGCTTAGATCTGAAGAGCGTCTGGGAAAGAGGGCAGCCGGGAGCTGGCTGAATATTGCCCTGGAATGCTGTGGCACGCTGCTTTTAAACCACAGCTTTCCCCTGCAGGGAACAAACTGCCGACAGGAAACGGGTTCATGTGCTGTACGGAGAATTAAGAGCAAGGAATACGGTCCCACAAAGCACTGGAGAGACCACAAGCTACTGCATCTGTACACCCAGGGAACTGGGAGCTTCAGAGAAGGCTGGAGAGCTTCCTTGCTGTCCCATGTACCGTACCCTGGATGTGCTCCCATCTGAGGCTGAGGGATCCCCAGCAGAAACAAGACAACCCTAAAATTTCCCCAGAGACATGAAAGATGAATAAACACACATCAGGCTTACCTAAGAACAGGCCTTAACAGACCTCTCACTCCTGACAGAAAGAACAGAGCTCAGTTAGGGCCCAGTTAGCAGAAGCTGGACACCAATTTCCATCTCTGCGTGCTATCTTGAGCAGAAACAAGCCAAAAGGTATGCAAGTCATCGCCTTTCTTCTCAGCCTGCATTTGAATGCTTGGTTGTCAGGGTGCAGCTCTTCTCACTACTGACTCTGGGCTGAAGAAACACATTGGGATTTCACCACATTGCCATTTTAAACAGCTTTCCTCCAGCTGAGGTGTTTCCAGGTTTCCCCAGGCCCATCAGCTCTGTTTTCATGCCAAAAATAAACAGGTGTTCAGTCCACGATTGAAGATTTTTGACATTTCTCGATGCTTTCCAGACCTACTAAAGCCTGGTCAAAGCTACAGGTTGTGGTAGGTCCAGCAAGCCCAGCTACGTTCACTGCACGTGCACGGACTGCAGCGAAGTCTGACAACAATGAATGCTGGAGACTGTCCATGCAATAAAGAAAAAGCATTGAAAGGGGGAAAGAAAAAAAAAAAAAAAAAAGAAAGAGTTTCTAGTATTAATCATCTTTTGACAATCTCCACTGCAATAGTTTTATAATCCTACCTACTTCCCTTCCACAGAAGTGTCAAAGTTCATTCTGCACTGGAGTGAAACCACGGATGAAGCAAAGAAAACATTCCACAACATGGCAATTGTCCCTCATGGCACAGCTCAGTGATAAAAGCCCTTTCTCTGTACCTAAACTGATGGAGAAGGACCCTTTTGGGCACAGGGAACTTCTTCTGCATGTCAGAACTACTCCAGTGAATGCCCAATTATTCCTCCTTTTGCTCGGGGCCAAACAGCCCCCTGTTACCTGTATCACACAGGTCTCTATGCTTTGCAAGAGCATCAGCCTGGCAATCAGTCAAAATGCATTATTATTTTAATTATTTTATTTTATATATATATTATATTTTGATAATTATTATGATTATTCCCTGGAATTGCAGTTTTTCAGGCACAGGAAGATCAGGGCACCAGTTTGAGGGCAGCGCTGTTTTGGTGACTTAGTGCTCTACTGGCCTTTGGAACCTTTGGATTCCTAAACCACCTGAAGATTCGTTTGCCGTCACGAGTCCCAGTTCGGGCAAGTATTTAAATACATAGAATCACAGAATTGTCAGGGTTGGAAGGGACCTTAAAGATCATCCAGTTCCAACTCCCCTGCCATGGGCAGGGACACCTCCCACTAAAGCAGGTTGCTCACAGCCCCATCCATCCTGGGCTTAAACACTTCCAAGGATGGGGCTTCCACCACCTCTCTAGGCAACCTGTTCCAGTGTCCCACCACCCTCATGGGGAAGAAATTCTTCCTTGTGTCTAACGTGAATCGACCTACCTTTAGTTTTCATCCATTCCCTCCAGTCCTATCACTGCCCCACAGCCTAAAAAGCCCCTCCCCAGCTTTCTTGTAGCCCCCCTTCAGATACTGGAAGGCCACAATAAGGTCTCCCTGGAGCCTTCTCTTTTCCAGAGCATCTTCCAGTCTTACTGCGAGGAGCACTACGCAGCCCTTGCAGAGCAGCAGGTGACTGCCAAAAGCCGGGCAGATGTCTTCTGCTGGTTCAAACCACATGGGCTGAATGAAAATTCCTTGCTCCTCCTTCGAGCGTGTGCTCCTGCCTGAGCCTACACAACTCGTTTGCTTTGCTAAGCACTTGTAAAGCATATTTCAAATAATTATAATCTTGAGGTCTTCTCTAACATTACCACAATGTATATTTATTAAGTTAAAAGCACGCGCGCTGCTACCGAACGGTTATTTAACGCTCATTACAACTTGTCCAAGCAAGCCTTGTGTGCTGCGTAATCATATTCTTCTCCTCAGGGCAGAAATGCCAAGTGTAGCTTGAAACAACACGATGCTGTTTTGTCCCCAGTTTACCCACAAAAGAAATACTTGAAGAATTGTTAATATGTGCCTTTCCCACACCCCTCCTTCACACCGTAAAAATCAGAATAGCGTCTTAAATAGAAACAAAGACGCAGTGGAAAGAATATAGGGGACCTGACATTTCCATTTTTCCTGCAACTATGGAAAATGCACTCAAATCCAAACTCTGACTTGCTTCATTGCAGCTCATGAGCATAGCACACGTGAGCTCGGTCACCATCTGGCATTGCTCTTCTCCAACACAAGGCTTTTTTAGTGAAATCTTTTCGAGATACCTTCCTACAAGAGTCCATACTATTCAAAACCATTTCTAAGTGGAACCCAAAAGGACCAGAAATAATGGCAGGACTTCTCTGGGTGGAAAGAACCAAGGCCCTTGAGTCAGGTGTCAGGTCCATGGTGAGCTGCTTCACCTCCCACTGCCTGTGCAGAGGAATTTCTGAAGTTCTGCTTCCACAGAGTCAGAACTGTCAGGCCTCGGGGACACCCATGTTCCAACATGCTCTCTCCTATCCCTCTCAAATCATGAGGCAAACCACAAACTTTAATTTAGACTTAAGTCAGCAATGCAGTATGTTACTTAAGTGCCTTTGTCCTCATGAAGCCAGCAGACTCGAAACCTGTGCTTCTGGGGGCGACTGCTCTTCAGAAAGCTCCTCTGAAGGATCACACAAGCTACAGAGGCACACAAAACAAAACATGGAAAAAAACCATCATGGAATAAAATTTAACAGCATAGGACATGGGGGAATGGTTTTAAAGTGAAAGAGGGTAAATTTAGATTAGACATTAGGAAGAAATTCTCCACTGTGAGGGTGGTGAGACACTAGCACAGGTTGCCCAGAGAAGTTGTGGGTACTCCATCCTTGAAAGTGTTCAAGGCCAGGTTGGATGGGGCTCTGAGCACCCTGCTCTAGTGGGAGGTGTCCCCACCCATGGCAGTGGGGTTGGACTAGATGATCTTTAAGGTCCCTTCCAACCCAAACCATTCTGTGGTCATCTGAGGGCTGGGGAAGTTCTAGAAGCAGATACAGGGTAAATTTTATCTCCAGTGGAAAAAAAAAAAAAAAAAAAAGAGAATTAGACCACAGCAGAGTTAAAAGAGCAGCGCAACTCTGGGCAATCTAGTTTTAATGTCTTCTCAAAATTAGCTTTATGCTGTTTATTAGAGAAGAAATTTGGTTGATAAAAGGTAATTCTCCAAGCATAGTAAGTTTAGACTTCTGCAAGGCAATTAGCTGTGTCCAGCTTGGGAAAAAATATACCCACAAAAGATACAAGAATTTCAATCCACTGGTTTTATTACAACAACGACCAAGTGAGGACTGAATCACAGCAATGCAAGATGTTTATTGAAGTGGAAAAAGCAAATATTGAAGGACTCTTCAGTCTAGCCAAGAGAGGTATAATGAAGCGATGCTCAAAGCTGACACTGGGCCAACTGCAGCTGAAATATGGTTGGTTGTTCCATTTTTGATTTTGTTTTGTTGGGGTTTTTTTACCGTGAGGAGGCTATTAGCTTTGAAAACAAAACAAAACAAAGAGCATAATGGAATCTCTGTCTCGATACCTTTGAATGAAGACAGGATGCATTTCTAGAAGACACACTTGTACAGGTTACTAATTTCAATGCAGAGGTCAAAACTCTACCCACAGAGTCTGATTTGAAAGTGCATGACTTACAAGATACCAGACTGGGTGATCTTGTTGCCATAAAGATAAAAAGACACTCTGCAAACTACAGTAAACTCTGCACAAGCAGGCAGCAGACTCGGAGACAGCCCCAAATGGGATTATGCCTTTTAATGGCAATCTACCATTAGACTAAATGGGAGATGTAACATGAACTCAGTCCCAGAACACTTCCTTCTGGCTTACATTTGCTTGCCAGTAGAGACACGATTTCTAGAAATAAGGAGCTAAACTAATTAGGTGAGGTTCCATTCTCTTTTAAAACCCAAAGAATAATATTAAAGACATATTTAGGCAGCAGACTGCAGTCAGTGCGAGCTGAAAAATCGCTTTCCAAACAATCCTCTCCAAAATGCTTTTAGAGTCCAAAGTAGCAGCAACCCCAAGGGTAAACAGATCTGTTCTGAGAAGTTAAAAAAATCAAATTAAAGAAGTATTACTGCGGGCAAAGCAGCTCCCTCAGAAACCCAGGCATCTGAGAACACCTCAGGCAATATCAGAGCCACGCACGAGCAGCCGGGGAATTTTAGGAAGGACTCGTATGGTTAGACTTAGGCGTGGGATTAGTCCCAGTGACTTTCATGCAACTCAGTCTGGCAGGACTCTTCGGGACATGCCTGACTTCAAGCGCGTGTGAATTTGGTCGGACTGCTATTACTCATCTTAAGTGGTCACAGGGCAAAAGGGCTTCCTACAGCTCCGCATGGACACAGGGCTGACCATGGGAAGCTCACTGCAGGACTGAGATCATGGAAACCTTAACTGAAAGAAAGTTCTTAAAGGAGGGGGAAAATGGTTTAAAAAAGCAAAAACAACCGCTGAGAAACAGTGTGCACAAACCTCAACAAAATTCTGGTGTTCACACTTCAAGATATATCTTCCCCACTCACAGCCCTCCCCCCTATCAAACATAAAGACAAAAATAAACCACGAAGGGAAGGAAGGAAGGAAGGAAAAACCTCACCATTTTTTTGTGTTTGTATTAGGCCTACTGCAGCAACGGCTTCACCTTGCTTTTATCTTCTCTTGTGGGGTTTCCTAGCCCTTGACTCTAAAAGCAAAGGACTCCACAAACAAACAGGTTTCTGGAGCAGGCTCCTTTGTTACTAATGAAAATTAAAGAGCGGTGTTGATTGCGGAACGGACAGCGATTGCTACGCACAGGGAACCTGGGAAGCAGAAATACCAGAGTCCCTGAGACTTTATTACAAAGATAGCTGTAAGCTTCTTCCCCCAGGCACTTACTAGACCAGTCCGTGAGAAAATAAGTTCTGGTGATGACTGTGGTTCACACACATATTGTAATAAACACTTCCAGATTCCATGTCTCGCAGCATACTATTACTGTTATTCATTATTTGCAAAGAGATGACAGAAAGCAAAGTGGAAGCAACAAAAGAATAGAGAACTCCGCAGCTCCCGCCCCAGAAACCTTAGACTGGTTTTGCATAGTGTCCCTCCAGGGTGCAAGTCAAGGCTGTTTTTCCCCCTCTGCCTTTCCAACAGAATAAATGAACGAGTTGAACAGCTTGTGATATTTGCATGACTGGAGACAGATTTTTCTCAATGGTGTGAACGGCCAAAGTCTAAACAGTTTGCAAGCAGTCAAAAGCAGGGACAAAAGTCCTCCAAGACCCTCGCCTTGTTGATTACTGCACTGAAAATTACTACGAGTTTCACAAAATGAAGCAGTAACGACAGGCAAACCCCGTAATTTCCACAGAAGGCTCTTGCTGCTTATTTTCAGCTTAGAGATAATCCCACTTTTATTAGGTGCTGATCTATCACTTTAAGTATCCCTTGTGCGCTGCGGAGGAAGAGAGAAAATGCCAGAGAATGAGGTTTTAGCTGAAATAATCTCGTGAAGGGCTTCAACTAAGGCAAGAAGGAGGAGAGGTAAGTAATGCCACATTGATTAGAGATGAATACGAACTCCACCACCTGATGGTAACAATATATTAAAAGTATACAAGATTCTTTTGATGCAACTTAAAGGAAGAAGATTTTAAGCAGCCCGTTTTCATTCAGCACGCTCCAGGCACAGTTCCTGTCACGGACATTTACATGTCCATGCTCTGAAACACTCTCGTCTCCAACAAAACGCACCGTGGTAATCTAGTTCACTTTCAATGCAGAACAGAGTCCCATGAAGTTAGAAACACTTCACATCTGCATTATCCAAGACATTTGGGTACCGGATTATTGTGCATGGGAAGAAGATGAGGCAACTGGCAGGTAATGTTGCCTCTTGTACAATTAGCTTATCTGCGTGCTAACGAAGGCTGGAATTGCAGCACGCCGGGCTGGGTGAAGAAGCCGGAGGAGGATTTCAACGGCTGCTCATTTACTTGTTGCACAAGGGTCACACGCTACTCACGTTCTGCACGAAGAACGCCAAATCCCCGCCGAGTCCAGACAGTTTTGCACCCACGTTTCGCTCTGTTGTAACATCTCGCTCCAGCCTGCAAAATGCTTTAAACCCTCGGGGAAAGTGCCAGACTAAGGATACCTCAAGCTCTTCATTAGAGGATGTGACCACTAACATGCTACTTACCTTACACAATGGGATATAGTTTACCTCTTGTCTTGGAAGGGGACGTGAAAAGGTTTAAGGGAGTCCGCAACTTCAGCGCTAGTCTCTTCAGAGGCGCCTTGTAAGGACAGCTACCACATGGCCAACTGCAACGGCTTTCCACGTGGCTAGATGCCCGTTCACCGAGGAATCGTGACATAGCCATTTGCAAGTAAAGCCACAAACTCATATCGAACGGTCCTTGTTAGCAACAGTGACAAGAAACCACCCGTCACCGGCGTAGGATGTGAGAAAACAAAACACTTCATCATAGTCACATTCTTCAAAGTCAAGCGGTTCACCCAGTGAGTAATATTCCTGCAGTGGTTTGTAGGTAACAAGAACTAGGAAACCATAAATAAAATTATATTGCCGATGCATCATTATCGTAATATGCAGAGATACGACAGCATAAAAGTACAGGGAAATGAGACAATCCGGAGCTGTCATTTCTGTTAAAATTAACTTGGCTTCCCAACAATGTTAATGAGACCCCGAAGCACAGCCCGGGATGTTTACTCCGTCCAAATCCACTCTGCCATTTATTGGCATGGTAAGAAAATATTTGGGGTTAAAGGACAAGACCATAAATTATTGACAAATAAAAGCGGGGGTTTATTGCTATCTCAACTTCCACCAACGTAACGCCGCTTGCTACAACCAGCTGGCTTGGGTGCAGCTGCCAGCCAAGCACATCCATTGCCAGTGGCTTTCAACTTCCAGCCCGTGCAGAACTCATTTCCAATCTCCCCAAAGAAAAAGCCACACCGTCAGCGTGAAATGCTGCACGACACACACGAACATCGTTCCCTTCATCATCTCTTCTTCAACCCCTGCAAACCACTGCCGCAGATACGAATACATGTACATTTTAAACACTTCACTTGCTTACTCCTCCTCCGGTCTTTTGTGCCAAGAGATAACCCCAGCTGGAGAAAGGTTACACTGTGAGCAAGCCTGTGCCCTGCCTTCCTAAAGGACTGCCAACTTCAGATTAAATAGCAGCCTGGGGTCCCTGCAGTAGCTGTAAACCAAACTATGCCCACCGGGTTTTGTGAACCAAGCGATGTGTTTGCCTCCTGTTTATTCTAAAGATGCGTTCAGTCCAAAGAGGTGAAGTAGCTTTGAGTGACAACCTCACTTGCCGCTAAAGAATAAAAAATAAATGTTAAAAAAAATCCTGTAAGCTAGCATTATATCCAACTCAACACAAGGTGCAATTCTGAACTGACGGGAATAATTTACTGGATCACTGGTAGAAAAGTTATGGTCTGTGTTTTGAAATAATCCTCATCTTCTAAAAATACTTCTTCAGTGATTTAATTTATAGCAATGCATTACATATGCAATCACACTGGACCAACTTTCAGCCAGCTTTTGACAACACTCAACCTTCAAATGAACCTAGAAAAACACTCTCCATAGCTCCATGGAGCGCAGTGACTGCAAACCAAAACTGAAGAGGAAATACGATGGGATTTGTAAAAATCAAGATGTGATTCCAAAGCAGAAGTGCGACAAAGTCTTTTCTGCTTCCCCAGGTACTCTCTCCAAGTGATGGGAATTCAGAGCTGCTCTGCACGTGCAGAAATGGAAAACCATTATCCCAGGATTTGATTTTCTGCAGACACATGTACCCACCAAGCAAAGGCTGTTCATATTTTGTTCTAATGGTAATAGACCATGAACTCCTTTTTTTTTATTAATGAAGTTGCAATACTTTTGGGTTTTAATTAACCGTTCCATGGAGAAAAAAAATAATCAGTTTCTATTTGAAGGTAATGCTACTGGACGTGAGGTTTTATTTATTTATATACATCTATTTAAAAAATGTTGTATATATACACATATATATTAAAAAAAATATATAAAACGCACAAAGAATTGTCCTAAAACTTCTAAAGGCCTCTCTCTGGTTTAACTTTCCTACTTATGGTTTCTTCTACTGACTGTCAAAACTCATGCAATCAACGGCTTCCAGCACAAGGAGATCTTTCAGTAACTATCAAATAAATTTGAAACATACAATCTTTGAATGTAAACACTCAAAAGCTGAAATAATAACAGGCTATTAGTGCTCATTAGCTCTACCTCCCATCCTTCCCCTTTCTTTTTTCTTCGGGAATAACTGGCCTGGCTGAAATGCCATCCTAAAAATAGAAAGCAAGAAAATAGGGGGGGGGGGGGGGGGGGAAGAAAAAAAACAAAAGCAAGATAAGGGGGAGAACAGGAACTGAGAGAATAAGCAAAGTCAAAGCTCTGTAACATAAAACTGTCTCCAACTTCAAAGTCATCAGCCAATCATAATCCAATAAGTGCTTTTCTTCTTTTTTTTTCTAAAATCAGAACACTCAAATGTCTATTTTTATTCCTGTTTAGAAGCAGCTATCACAACAGGGCTTTCAAACCAGTAGAGCCTGGCATGCAAAGCAGTGACTTACAAAACTCAATTTTGAGCCATCATTTCCAAGGTCTTCACTTGGTTTTTGGGTTCACTGGTGTCTGGGCACACCAACGTTTGACAGCACAGTGAATAAATGGAGAACCAAAGGGAGGAAGCTGAGGGGATGTTTACAGGAAGCTATTCTTTTAACCCACAACACCACTTAAGGGTTCTTCCTTCATGACTCTACACCATGCCACCTATCCAAAGTTCTTGTGATGCCCCAAGACATTATGTTCTCCAAGAACAATCTTCAGGGACCTCAATATTTACAGACGAGTTGAAGTTTCTTCTGGCCCTCAGACATACCAGTAAGAATTTTTAAGTACCCTTAAGGTACTAAAAAATGAAGACAATAAGGAGCTGTACTTATCCTAAGTCTGCAAAATATGCACACGTAACGAAAAACCACCTCAAGTATCCAAGGAGGTGTATCCTCATTACTTTCATACTCTCTTTGTGTGGAGGTTGCCCACAGAAGTTTTAAACCACTTCAGTGATGGGGCGTCTAAGTCAGGCTGGATGGTGCTTTGAGTAACCTGATCTAGTTCAAGATGTCCCTAGCCATAGCAGGGGGATGGACTAGATGATCTTTGAAGGTCCCTTCCAAGCCAAACCATTCTCTAAGTCTACAATGCTAGAGACCTCTTCCTGTATTTAACTTAAAATTAGGTTTATGAATATAATTATCAGTACTACATCATGAATATGTTATGAATTATTGGTGTCATGCAGAAAGAGCGGCTTTCAATCTGACTCCTGTTTTCCATCCAGAGCATGGGAAGATGCACTGTCAAGAGTAATGTCACTTCTCTCTGGTCAAGGGGAACACAGGTCTCAGAATACCTGCACCCTAAACGTTGCCTTGCCTCTGCCCCCCGTGAACCTCAAGGAATCAAATCAAATCCTCAGGACTTCACCCTCCCCGCCAGCAAAAGAGGGTAAAAATTATTCTGATATAAAGGACTTAAAGAGCTATGGGATAAAATGAGCAGTCACAAACGCTCCCCTTTCAACAGGGCATGGACCCTTCAACAGATGGTGGAATTACCATAATGGAAAGGTCTTTAAAAGGACTCGAATATTGCATAGTAAAGATCTTTTGTAATTATTTTTTTAATGGGAGTAGCTGACAGCATCCGAGCTTAGCTGTTGTCCTTAACAGAAAGTAACCATTTAAAACACACAAGAAGTAACACAGAGGTTGTCTAGGAAATCGAAGGAACCATGATCTCAAGCATCACTAAGATTAAGGATCAAGAAATAGAGATACATTAAATGCACTGATCTCCACCGCAAGAACTCAAATTCCACTTGCTTCAATACCTTCAAAAAGAGCATTTATTTCAGACTTGTAAATGATTTAAAAGAGAAAGCTTAATTAATAATGTTGCTTCCAGACAGGCGGCCAGCTATTAGTTTTCAGTCATGTCTTTGGGAACAATCCACCAGAAGTCTTCAGATGTGAAGGAGTTTTAAAGCAAATAAACGCGACTGCCCAGCGTTCTCAGTGGCTGCCAAAGGTTCAGGGAAAGGCAGAGCTATAGGTAGAGAAACATTTCACTTTTCCAACTCATGTTGCTGTGGGTCATGGTTGGAAAAGCCCACGAGCAACAGCACAATTGCTCGACAGATTTATTTCAGCTAACGTTTTGTATTTGGATGGCATTAACTTCACATATGGTTATATATAATATTACTTAAGCGAAAACATGAAGCTACACGTATAGCGCTCACCCTGGACTTGTGCTAACAGACTTCAAACTGGAGCTCTGTAGCAGACCACTGTGGAATGATGTGTATCAACCAGTCAAAATATCCCATGTGTACAGGAGGCACCAGCACAGAGATGAACAGATAAATATTATGCAAACCCAGTTAAGGTTTACCACTAAACATCTAAGGAATTCTAATATTCTCACTGACGTAGTGCCTACATATTTTCAAAGAAAGCTTCCAAAAGAAACTGAAATTGTTTTCTTAGTATGAGTGAGATGCTGAACAGCCACAGAAAGCTTTTCAGAGAGGCAAGGGATCGGGGTTTGTGACAGAGTCTACCTCTTGAGATTCTAAGAGCTCTTCACAACCGTTATTAAACCCTCTGACATCCTTGTGAGGCCAGCACTGTACCTGTGAATTAGTCAAGAGTAAAGTACAAGCAGGTTAAACATTTTTTCTCAATGTTAGATAGTGGTATGGAAGAAAACCTGCTGGTTTCAGTCCTCCCTAACCACAACGTCCATTCATCACACAATAATCCCAAACTGAAAGCCTAATTCAGTTATGACTGGAGGGAAAACAAATATGCTATTGCAACTCTCTACGTGAACTTTCAGCCTCTAGTTCTACCAAACGAGCAAAATCAGATTTGAGGGAAAAAAGCTTCAATGATCAGCTCGAGTTTACCTATACACAAGTTATTTACGGCATCTAATTCGAAGAAAAGCTCCAAAGAGTGTGCAGACCTCCAGTCTCTGCAGGTTTCCACTTTCCACCATTCTAATAGTCACCTGCAAAACTCCACTGGCCATCCAAAAAAAAAAACCAACAACAAAAAAAAGTCACAAAATTTTGAACAGAAAATAAAACCAAACAGGCCAATAAGACAGTTCTGACTTATCATGAAGCTTATGTTTAGGATGTCAGGTTAATTTAGGCCCTAGAAGAAGATATGGAGAAAGATTAGCCAAGTCATATCCGAATTCCACCATTCCAACTCTTAGAAGGCAATTCATCTGGGCTCCCCAGAGTTCACTGGAGTTTTGCTGGAAGGTCCCAGGCCAACATCAATAACTATTCTACACGTTTCCTCCACTGACCCTGGGGGAAGAAAAGGTAGATGTTATTAGCAGACCTTGTGCCTGTGGTTGTGGGTGGGCTTTATCTAGGCCACGCAAGAGGAAACCCTATTCCTGCCTGCATTTGTGTAGCAAGGGAAGTGGGAAGGGGGCTCAGGGAGAAGGACATTATAAGGGCTTCACCATATGCAACCTGGTTAAAAAGGGTTAAAAAGACAAAGAAAACCCCACAGTGAAAACAGCCAAATGCCACCTTCTGCACAGGATCGGGAGCCAATGCCAAACCCATCGCCAGTGGCATCTCGGCTACCAACTGTGGAGAGCCTCTGCCAAACCACGCTAGTGCCCCTCAGAAAACCCTCAATGAAACATGAGCGAGACCTCCTCCGAAAACCAAATGCTTTGCAGAGAAGTATCATTTTCAACAAACTTCCAGCTAAATCCTGCCTGGCTTCCTGCCAGATTTCCAGCCCAGGGCTGGCAAGTCCAGTTTTTGTGGGACTGGAGCCCTCAGGTCTTGCAGGCTCTGCTGGGAAGGCTTCAAGTCCTGCAAAGAAGAACCCACAGAAACGTCCAAAGTCCTAAATTTAAAAGAGAAAAATGGGTAATATTCAATCTACAGACACCTCTACCCTCCGTTTTCAGTTCACTGCTTTCTTGTGCTGGCCAGACTCTGCTTTCACTTGTGTGTAAATCAGAAGTAAATTTACTGAAATCCATGTAACTACGCAAACGTAAAAAAAAAAAGAAAACAAAAGGAGAAAAGACTCAGACTCTGGCTGCTTATTAGCCTTTCTTCTAGGCAAAAAGTGGGTTTTGAACCCTGACAGAGTTTTTCAGATACTGTTACACGTGTGCTGCAAATTGGCTATGCCTCTGACTCAAGGGGAACAACAATTTGTTCGACAAATAATAAGAAGAAAAGGACCTCTCTGTACAGTTCCACATGTATGCAAACCACAGGCTTTGTATCTCTCTGAAATAAACCACATCTGGTCTTTCTGAGTATAACAAAATTAAAGGTGCTGGTAGTTTGGTCTTCCCACACAGCAACACTTAAAATCCATTTAGAGAGGGAAGGGAAATTTGGGGGGGGAAGTGTTCTTTAGCTGTTAAGTAGATAAAGCAACAACAGTTACACATTCAACACAAAAACAAAGAGGCATTCTCGTGTTCCACAGCTGTCTTCTACTAAGCCCAAGATTTTTGTGAACTTTAACTGTTCTGCATCTGTGAAGAGTAAGTGAATTTCTCTTTTCATGTTCAAGCAACTAGAACAGGAAGGACAAAGCCTTTCCTCTTTTATTGTGAAAAAGGAGAGTCACTATCAGCACCCATCATCCAACCATTGCTGGCTGCAACTTCACCACAAAGGAGGAAATTTCTGTTCCAACTTCCTTTTTTTAAATGGTTGTGTTCCATAAACTGATGCAGATTCCTCCGGAGACAGAACAGCAGCTTCAGGCCCATGGCCATCTGCGGTGAGCGTGCAGGTGCCCTAGGATGTGGCAGACACTCGGAGACCAGTCACACGACTACCTGAAACCTGCAGCTCCTTTGCCCTCAAAAACCTCAGCGCTGAACAGCAAGGGAGCTGTAAAGGTATTTCTAGTGACTGACAAAAACTATCGAGATCACTTAGGCACCTCCACTGTAGAGAAAGGAATGATGGTTCAATGCTTCCTTCAACAGATTTCCTGACCTACTCATTTTGAGTTACCCAGAGCGTGCCTGCCCCACACACAGCCACAAAGGATGGAGACACCTACCTGACCAAAGTGGGATACCCAGAACTACACAGCTACAGCAGCTCCGATTTAACGGGCTTCTTAGTTGACAATGAAAATCTCCTACTCTGGAGCTCACATCATTCACAGAATCATTTGGGCTGGAAGAGCGCTTTCAGATCATAGAGCCAGCACTGCCAGGGCACCACTGACCCATGGCCCTCAGCACCACAGCTCCACAGCTTGGAAACCCCTCCAGGGATCACGGGGACTCCACCCCTGCCCTGGGCAGCTTGGGACAGCCCTGGGCAACCCTCAAGGGGAAGAAATTGTTTCTCAGCTCCAACCTAAACCTCCCCTGGCACTACTTGAGGCCGTTTCTTCTTGTCCTATTCCTGGGTGACCCTTTTTTGAACTTATTTTTTAGTAGGGCTACTATTCCTATGCACAAGCAATTTATTCCTGCTCACATCTGTGATCCCTACTTCTGAAGGATCAATCCTTTCATACAGAAAGAGCAAGCTCTGGTGTTTTCTTCTGTTTCTACAGAGCCACAGTGCCAGCAGCCACCAAACTTTCCTGCTCACCTAAAGGCAAGTCCCACCATTCTGACAGTGATGGCAAAGAGATTGGGTTAGCAAATGAGGACCAGGTCTCAAAGGCTTCAAAACATCTTTAAAAGCAGTATTAACTCCAACAATTGACACATTATTGTCTCTTCAGTCACACAGAAAGTTATGCTACCAGAGAGCACAATTATTAACAACTTCCCCGTCTTTATGTTTTGGACTCAAGTTGCACGTTAGAAAATGTGATTAGCAAACATTTGCTAAACCTGGTGGAGTCAGCCTCCCAGAACTGGAGTGTCTGGACAAGAACCTCTGCCCTGTCTTTATTCCCCTCCCTCCTGTCTGCTCTCTTCCCTGCCAATCAACACAATCAGCTTTGGACTGGAAAAAGCTTTTTACACAGCACATCAAGGCAGACAAGGACAAAAGTTAATTAGGACTATTCATAAGCCTTACTGGAAAAGAGTGCTGCATCCCAGTCCTGAAAATTTAATTGCACTCAGTAGACGAAAGCTAGAAAAAATAATAAAAATACTTTAAAAAAAAAAAAAAAAGTAAAAACCAGAAGAAGATAATTTGGGAATAAAATCTGATTTCAATTTAATTCAAGCACCGTTTGGCCCTATTTATTTCATAAAGTAGCTCATGCAGGATAATGGCATTATTGTGCCTCTAACAGCATTAGACGCTCCTAATAAATTAACAAGTGAAAATTAATGGCTGCTCAGTCCATTAAATCTTGTTAATTTTATTTTTTGTTGCGATAATATAGCAATCACAAGTTTACATTATTAAACCAATATTTATTAGAAGACCTCATTTTAATTGGATCCCTGATGTGATAATCCCATACAGTGTGGATTTCTTGATTTCATCAATTTTTTGCATTTATTTCTCATTATATTTAAATGACTGCAATGTGCAGGGTCTTTTCCTAATACTATAAAAGTTAAGCAACCATTTTAAGCATTTTATTTCACAAAGATTCAACACTTACTACACGATATAATGAGAATCTTATGAGTCTTTTTGGAAGCTTAAATATTTTAGTCTCTTGAGAAAAAGGAGAAGAAAAAAAGGCAGAGAAATGAGTATTTGAAAACAACTCAAGGAACAGCAAAATGTATTTTTCCTCTTAGCTCGTCGATGTCCTACATAAACACTGCTGTGTTCTCTTTCAAGTCAGGAGTTATACCACCAGTTTTTAATGCAATATGTTAGCTGGCCTGCACATATCGGGGCAGGGGGGAAGATAAATATCTATTGACAAAAGGTTTTGAATTCGGCTGCTGACACAGAGAGTACAAATTTGAGAAGACTTCCTAACCTTGGTGTCTGATCTGCTCTTCCAGCAGCAACTACTTTGATAAAGGTGCTGTGATGCTGGACAACACCTTCTCTCCAATCTCCTTTCTTTCCCCAGTTCCTTCACCTCTGCCAACGTAACCGGAGACATAGTTGCTCCATAACTGGTTGTATCAACATTACTGCTTTAGACTGACAGTAGCATTTTGTTGGGTTTTTTTTCAAAAAAAGAAAGATCTGAGGGCTGGAACCCCTCTGCTGGGAGAGCTGGGGGGGTTCAGCCTGCAGAGGAGAAGGCTCCGGGGAGACCTTCTGGGGGCCTTGCAGGACTTGAAGGGGCCTGGCAGAAAGATGGGGACAGACTTTTTGAGTTGGGACAGGACAAGGGGTGATGGTTTAAACTGAAAGAGGGAGATTCAGACTGGAGAGAAGGAGAAATTGTTGGTGCTGAGGGTGGGGAGAGCCTGTGCCAGGCTGCTCAGAGAGGTGGTGGCTGCCCCATCCCTGGCACCATTGCAGGGGAGGTTGCCCGGGGCTCTGAGCACCCTGCTCTAGCTGCAGATGGCCCTGCTCCCTGCAGGGGGTTGGACCAGATGACCTTTAAAGGTCCCTTCCAACCCAAATCAGACTATTATTCCAAGTTGGAGAGGCTGTGGGGAGCAGAAACCTTTGTGCCCAGAGAAGGGGGTGGGAGTGACCTCTGGGGAGAAGACAAGGAGGAAGCTGAGAAAGCTAATGATGGCCAAGTGGGGCTGTAGTACAGCAAATAACAAATAACAACAAATACTCCTGACTAGAGGCCTATGTACACTTAATATATTTTCACTTCCAGGCCCAATCTGCAAAGTCACAGTAATGTCACAGAAGCCAGCTACAAACAGGTTTGTTAAGCAGTGTCGACCCTGCAGGTATCACCAGCTCATGTGGGCACTGCCAGGAGCACAAAAGTTTGGACAGGGCTGTAATAACCTGCCTGTAAAGCTAGGTCAGTACATAGCTTAGTGGACTGAGTTTTGTAGCAGTAAAATTACTGGCAGCAGGGAGCTAGACAGGGTTTGATCCCAGTGTGACCATCTCCAGTGCACCACCGTTACACCCATCTAAGGTGCAGATGCTCTTCAACAAGCCCATGCAACATTAAAGCTCCTCCTACACAGGGAAAGGCCAAATTGAAAACAAAGTAGGTTAAAATTTGCATTTAAAAAAAAAAAATTATACATATATATATATACACACACACACAAATTTGCACGTGGACACACAGAACTCAGGCTGGCTCTCTGCTCATTCCTGAAACCAGTCGGGCACCATAAAAAGAACACCCTTCGTGGTCTTGCAGCCAGCCTCTGTCACTTACTATATTTACAGCTTTCTTATTTTCCTGGTATCAAAGCAATCCTAAGAACACGGTCAATTCTTGTAAATATTGTGTGGTCAACCACCAGCAGAACAGGCTACACTCACACCCAAGATGTTCCTAAAATCACTTATGTTTTGTTTTCCCCAACAAAATGCAAATCATTTAAAGAACATCTCGTTCAGCTGCTTTTAGAGAAGCCAGTGTGCCATGTTTCCATTTCAGCTGGTACATTCTCTCCTTATCAGATGACTTCCACAAGAAATAACACCAACTTCTCTACAAAATTATGTTCTAAATTTAAAAAAACGCCACTTAAAAGAAGGTGTTCCTTACATACAAGAATCCCAGCTCCCCTAAAACCACTGATGATAGAAAAGAAAAAACACAGTAATAGGTTCAAAAGAAAAATATGAAAATCTATTACAAAATGTCACGAGATTAACATCTTACTATGTGTGGTACCACTAAAGCTCTTGAAAGAAAGCATTTACTATCTCGGCCCCTATCAACAAGCATATATATGCTGCACAGCTTTTAGAAATCACTAAGTGTTCATCCCACGTCCCTGGCTTCTGCAGTTTGGTGCCCTATATAGATTAAGAGTTAAAAACTCATGCTTTATTTCTAGGGCAAAACACTGAAGGTTTGTCAAGTGCACAGCACGGCCTCTTTTCAGATCAGGAATAATATTAGTAACTGGCTGCTCTTCTCCCAAGGATGAAGTCCATGGGGTTCAACATGTAGTAGTGTCAGCTGTAGACTTTCCTGCCATCGGATTCCACACTCGCTCTGTGGTCTCAGCAGCTCAGAAACTCTAAGAGCAGCTGGAGTAGACCTAAGCTTGTCCACAGAGCCAAGCAGGGAGGCCACAAACTCAACCCCCTGGCTGTGCTGGGGTGTATGCCAGTGGCACATTATCTCCAAGCTTCTCTGAAAAGCAATAAAAATGCCCATGCTGAAAGCTGGGCTTTCAATATCACTGCAACTACTACAAAGGATGTATTTTAATGGGCAAAAGAATGTGTATTTCCATCTTTCTCCCCCAACACAGTATGAAAAAGGGTCCTACTGCCATGGAGACCCAGCTCACTCCAACTCCCTAGGTCAGCTCCTGACAGCAAAGCCTACCAGCATGGTGCACAGAGGTTTACTGGAGAGGGATGGGCCTTGGCAGCAGCTCACCAGGTCCTCTAAACAAGCCACTCTGTCAAGCACCAGTAACCACGGCACAAGAAACAATCAGATGGTCTGGAACCAGTAGGTTTTTCAGGTGAAAATTACTTCCTGCTCCAGCAGGAAAAAAACCCAACCAAAACAAGAAGGAAAATTCCTGCCACCAGAGTGTTACATGGAAAACTTTGAAGGTCTCTCCAGCCTTCTGCTGTCTGCCACAGGTCCTTTCAACAGAAAACCTGGGGCCTGATGCGTCTGCCACAGCGTCTTACGAATGGGGCACTTGGAAAAGCGATGAACAAACACACAAGCAAATAAACTATTAACCGTTTAATAATCCACCAGGAAACAGAACGTAGGGTGTGTATTTCCAGTTCCAGGCAGATAAAAATGATGGCAGGAATAAACGTGGAGCTCTAACTCCTTAGCCCTACAACAAAAATTAACTTTTTTCTTGTTCTTTCTTAACACAATGCCACCTGATCACTACAGGAATTTGCTGTGTGGCCCTTATTCCCATGAGCAGTGTTTCTGCAAAGCTAGAGCACTTTTGCATCTGAAACTTGCTTCGTCTCATGGATACAACAGCTAATTTTGGACCTACCCTGCTCCTGCTGGGCCAGAGTCATCACTGGCATAGCTCCACTGTAATTCAGCCTACCGAGGCACTACAGACAATGCACAACATGATCTAATCCTTAATGATGGTTTTTTCTCCCCCAACATATCTATTTGACTAAATAGGAAAAGGACATATGTAGATTTATTTAAAAACCAAATCAAACAACAAAAAAACCCCAAACAATTAGCTAAAATCACACTAAAATTGTCTTGCAAACGCTAATTTCCAGTGACACAATCATCAGATTCACAGATACATGAGGACAAACAGCACAGTCCAGAGGAGGCACAGCTCTTAAAGTCACAAGGCCTGATTACAGTTGCAGCTCTGCCAGCGACTTCGAGACGAGTTATTGCCCATTTTCAGGCCATTCCCCATCTCTGAACAACAGATAGCAACTTTCTCAGCATGCTGTTGCAGGTCAGGCCAACCTAACCATACTCTGTTGGATCTCTGTAATACAGACACTAAAGAATAACAAAACTACATATGCAACTCTGTTTAAAAACAAATGCCAAGGTGTAAGGAGCTCCCATCAAAATACGCTGATGCTTTGCCCATACCAAGGGCTGACATGCAGGATCCAGGCTCTTCATTAAGTGAACATGACATCTTTTAATTTCTGCACAGATTTCCTTTAACTGAGCAAGGCTGAGGAGATGCAGACATTCCCTTCTGCACAGCAGGAACAGCCAGGACAACCTCTGGAAGTGATAATATTGATGACCTGTGAGATCTCCTCGCTTTGTTACTTATTTTTCAAGCATCAAAATTATTTTTTCTAAATAAAAGCATCGTACTCCACCCACTTCTTTGCTTCCTTCGAATCAAAAAAATCCCAAAACCTTCCTCCTTTATCTAAACCACCTTGTTACTAGTAAAAGTAGTACCAAGAGGCTTCCCACTCTGCTCCCTCACGGGTCAGCATCAGCTAGACACAATACCCAGGTCACATAAACCGGGCCACACAAGTCCTTTTCTACTTTTGAAATGGTAAGTATTTCAGGGAAGTGGTTTAAATAGGGCATGATCTACGTGGAAAGCTGCCTGCTTACCAAGAATTTAAAAATACAGGTTTTAAGGCGTTTGTATCAGGTGGTAGCTCTACAGGTTCTGATTTCTGCTTCAACTAGAGGAAGACAGAGTAACTTCTAACAAAGGCTGAGAGGTCTATTTGCATTAGTGGCCAAAATCTTGGCCACAGTCATTCACCACAAAAAAAAACAAAAAACAAAACTTCATTTTTCCTTAAAAAAAACACCACAGCAACTCTAGTTGCTGGAAAAAAAATTTTAAGAGTTCCAAACATCCACATTTCTAAGCTACTTGCCTGACTTTTTCATGCAACAGATGCTGCTTTGTGTTAGCTACTGCATATTAAATCATTCTGACAACCAAGAAAGCATACATTTGTTTGTGCGAGAGAGAGGCATGAATACACACACACACAGATATCTCCTCACGCAGAAGCATACAATTAGGCAGCATTCAAATATTTGGGATGAACTTTGGCCTTTGTTTAAAAAAAAAAAAAAAAGAGGAGAGTACCCTCTAACAACAACCAGTAACAGAACCAGCAGTCATCTGGCTGAGCTCACAGAAATCAACAACCCTTTTGCAATAAAACACCACTTGTAGGCAGCTATTCCAAAGTTACTCGGAAAATCTTTCTTCGATGGGATCCTAAGATACGTGTCCTTTAGGATTTCAACTTGTCATATGGCTCCATCTCGGAATGGAGGCTAAAAGTGAAAACTCTTGTTAATTCAGAAGGAAAAAAAAAAAAAGGAAACAAAAGCTCGGTTATATCCACCCTCACATGTTTGGTTTTTTTCACTCCAAACAATCCCTTTCAGCTAAGCCATTTGCATTCCCGATTTACGAAGTGATCTGAAAACATAACGCACAGCAGGGCTTGAAACCACCTCTTTCAGAGCAATCTCTCGCTAACATGGAAGAAACCAAGCAACCCGAGCAAAGCCATTTCCCCCATACATTAATCACAGCCCAAGCTTCGTGGAACAGCACAAGAGAACACGCTGAAACTTTTGACAATGAGAGAATCCACACTAAGTCTATGTAATCCACAGCGCTTCCAACTTTTCCTTTTTTTTTTTTTTTTTAATCTCGGCTGGAGACATTTTCTCCCGTACACTCCCCTCTTGGGATTCAATTCTACAGCCAGCTCTTTTAATGCTTTATTTATAAAGAAAAGCTATACATAGAGCCAGGAGAGAGCACGCAGGAGAGGACCGAACACCGCACCGAAGCGCAGCGGGGCTGGGAAGCAAAACAAGCCCTTCTCTACCAGGCTGCGCCCGAGCACGCCGAGTCCCCCTGGAGAAAGCTGCGACCCAGGGGCCTCCGAACAACCCCCCTGCCCGACCCGGGGGGGCCCCGCGGCTGCCCCCGCCCCACCGGCCCCTCCCGCAGCCGGAACCGAGCTAGGGGGGGCTGCTGTGCGCCCCCAAACACACACACACACGGGGATACCCCCGGTTTTGTCAGCCCTTCTACCTGGGGATGGTGATGCACTTGGTGTTGATGTTCTGCGTGGTGATCGCCTTCTCCAGCTCGTCCAGCTGCCCCGTCTTCTTCAGCTTCTTCACCAGGCTCTTCACCGCCTTCTCGCACCATTTCTCCTCCTGCCCGTTCTGCTCCCCTTTCTTCCAGCCCAGGAGCCGCTTGACGATGGGAGGAGTGAAAGGCAGGATGGAGGACATGCTGGCTCGCCCGGCAGGGCCGGCAGCGCCCCGCCGCTGGCTCCGCGCTCGCCCCGCCGCCGCCCCCCGCTCCTCTTCGCTTCGCTCCGCTCCGCGCAGGCCCCGCCGCGCCGCGGGCAGCACAAAGCCCGACCCCGAGCGCTGGTGGCCTGGCCCGGCTCCGCTCTCCCGTCCCGCCGCTGCCTCAGCGCCTCGGGCCCGCGGCACCAAACTTTGCCCGGAGTTCGCCGCCTCTCCCCGGCGGCGGCGGCAGCTCCCTCCTCCCCCTCCTGCCCCGCTCTGTGTGCGCGGAGAGGCGCCCACTCCAGCTCATTCCCAGTCTGTCTCTCATGCAAATTGCCTGCTGGCCGCCCCGGCCCGGCTTCCACCCCCTCCTTCCCTCCCAAACACGCTCACTCACGCCGCGGAGGGAGGGAGGGGAGGGCGGGGAGGCAGCCGGCCCGCCGGGAACTCCGCTTCCCCCCCCCCCCCGCTCTCCACCCACCCCGCCTCCCCGCCGCCGGCAGCCCCCGCACTCCCGGCTGAGGCCCCTGGGCAGGACGGGGCTCCCCGCCCTCCCTCGGCCCCCTTAGCGGTGTCGGGCTCCCGCGGCCTATCCCGCCCCGAGCCCCCTCCGAGGGCCGCCGCGGAGGGAAGGAGCGTCCTCAGCGGGAGCCGGGAGACCCGCGGGGGCTCTGCCCGCCCCGGCCGGTTCCCTTCGGCCTCCCCGCAGCGCAGAGAGCGGCCGAGGCGGCGGCTTCCCCCGGGGGAGGCCCGCGGGTGCGGGTTCGTCCTCAGGGTCAGGGCGGCCGCAGGAGCCCCGAAGCCGGTTACGGAGCGGTGCCTAGAGAAAGCCCTTCGAGCGGGAGGCGGCTAAAGTAAACACAGGCGACAAAGTCCCCCCTCAAGGGCAGGGATGGAGGGTCCTCGGGCAGGAGGGGTGGATGCACTGGCCCTGTTCCCTCTGTGGAAAGGTGTTTTCACACAGAGAGAGCCCAACACCACTCGGGCAAGTCGTGCTCAGACCATCGGCAAGCTGGGTTTCTTTGGGGTTTTTTTTAGCCCCTTTAATTTACTCTTCCATTCCCTCATCTTTCCACCCCGAGCACCAGGTACCCGAATAATTTTTGCCCTGTATCAGGCACAAAATGACACCCTGGAGATGTTTACTACCAGACCTGGTCAGAAATTCTCAGACGGAATATTTTTGTCAGAGGACGACTGTTCAGATCTAGGTGTTTTGTAGAGATACTTCGGGTTTGGCTGACTCAGGGCAGCACCCAGGTAAATTTCCAGTTTCTCACTTTCCACCACTGGACAGACTGGGCTGTCACACTCCTCAGTCTCTAGCATCACCCCCTCCGTGCTGAAAGGCCTTCCAAAACATGTTAATTCAAAACACAGCTCTCCAGTTCTCTGATAAATCACCCCGAGATGGTGCCGAGTGGCAGGCACAGCAGCTTGGCAAGCAGCAAGGAGGCTTGGGGGCCACCTGCAGAGTCACCAGGTGCCTCAGCCATGGCTAGCTCAGGTTTCTGAGCTCCAGCTGCTTCACAGCTCCTTGCAACAGCTGCCCACGAACAAAGGGGTAGAAGTTTCTGGGGACCCAGTTCCCAAATTCCAAGGTTTTGAGCTATGCTCCCCGGTTTCCTCCATCCTATCAGAAGGGATGCTGGTGAGCCCGGATTTGGGAAGCCTCTGGGGCTGCTCGGCAGCTCCCAGACACGCAGGTTCTTGCCAACCCACATTCTCGTATTCCAGGTTCCAGTGCAGCCCAGTGGGGAGACTCCTCGAAAGCCAGCATCCCAAAAACTTCCCGTGCCTGGAGATTGGAAGCAGCCAAGCCATACAGATTGCCTTGTGGCAAGTTAGGAACCGATGGGTTCAGACAGCATCTGAAGCTCAGAGACAACTGGCTTGGCTTTCACAGGGCTTTAAAAAAACCAGCCTGTTTTTGTCCAAATTGACTGTATCAAATTATGAAATATCAATATTGGGTACAAATTAAACACTCCCTTCTCTTTGCTGCTTTTTTCCCTCCAGCATTCTCATATTATTCTCCAACACGCATTCCCTGAGTGTCTCGAATTTTGGAGGCTCACCACTAAAATTTTGGAACATGGCCCTGACCCAGTTTTTGGCTGCCTCGGTTGAGATGCCTGAAGTAGAAAGATGTGGAACCCCCCCCCCCCAGTAGATGATCCCAGCATCATCTGAGGAAACAGTTCCTCGATGCCCGTAAGACAGTGCAGAAACGTTTTGACGCTAATTACGCCAAGAGCAGGATGCCAAAATTACTGTTGCTAGAGCCATGGACTTGCTGCATATTTGTGTTCTTCTGAAAAAGCCTCATTCCTGATACGTGGTTAAGAATCTGAACTTTCATCTTAAATATATATAGTGGTTTTTTGCACAAGTTTGGAGAATAACCTGAATATGCAAACCGAGTAAAACCCAGATGGTGAAGTTAAAAGACATTTTTAGCGTAAAAATAAGTACTTATTACAATTTTAAATGTGTTGAAGTTGAAATTAATCTCGTTCTATTTTCCTAACTCTTGGCCCAGCATGTTTTGCAACTGAAAGAAGACCAGAAGAAGACTGAGCCTGAGGGACCTGTTTCAGACCTGGTAAGTCAACACTACGTCCGGGTGATGTCAGTGCAGATTCCTGATGGGACTGTCTCAGTGTAGCTCTATCTGCCCTGGCTAAAAAATCATGGGCACCGTTCTATCTTTTGGGTTTTTTTTAATCCAGGAAGTTTGTGATGATACTCAGATCTCACCTCTACACTCAGAATTCAGGCTGTGACCTCAGTTCAGCAGGGCTTCCAGAATTTTCTCTACATATTCATGGGCCGATCTTCGCTCTGTTACAGTCATACCACAAGCGACCAACTGGGTAAATTTGAATAAGGGGAAGGAGAGGAAGAGCTGAGTGGTTTGCTCACACTCGTACAGTGATTTAGTGGCAAAAGAGTGACTAGAATTTGCTAAACCAAACTGGGTCTCACTTGCTTACGATCTCATGAACGAGGCGTAGGCAGCTAAATCACTGATCTAAACTGGGCCACAGCAGCACTGAGAACACTACTGAAAAACAAACAAACATTTCCTTCAGGGATGTAGAAGAAATTTGGAAGATCCTAGGTTATATTTTATGGGACAGCTTGTGCACCCACCAGGGTTACCTGTCAGAATGAACTGCTCTATGAGAATATGACTTTCTGAACCCCTAGACAGTAATCCTTTATTTCAGAGAGTTTTGGACACTCTTGCAGAGGAAAAATTAACAAGCAGGAAAAGGCAGGACTGTCCCAATTTTGCACGGTCTGGATCCGTTTGCTGGTTTACAAAATGTCTGATGTCTTGGAAGCCACCTCTAGGCAGGATTAAGTTTATGCATTTATTTGCAATACATTTTTTTTTGCTTTGCTTTTTAAAAGTCATTATCTTAGCTTGTTTGGGGCACAACACAGGTTCAGGGACTTCACTTAGGGCAGTTTGCTCTTGTTGATGAATACAGATATAAATAGTCTGCAATAATGTGAGGAAACATTATACTTGGTTCACATACTTGAAGAAAATAAACCAAACCATCTTCTCTGTGGCTATCTGGCATTTCTTAACCTTTTACTGATCACTCAAAAATAATCTCTGTATACCTTGTTTATTAAGAGGATCGATCAATTAATAGGAAGAGAGTTTAAACTTTACTTTCATGGGGAGAAAAATTGGACTTTGACTCAGGAACAATATAAAATTAGCATGAGAAGAAGGTTTTGCTGAAGCTCATGCAGGCGCACACGTACCATTATTAGAAATATTTTTAACAGCTTTTCAAAGTGAAGAATATTTCCTGTGCTTCGCTCCGTGTTCCCTTTGTATCCTTCATGGAAGGAGAAGGCAGTGAGGGATTTGGGGGCAGACACAAAGCTGGTTCCAGGGGCTCCCCAACACCCCCAGTGCAGGGGCGTGCTGGAACAGGCGAGCTGGGGAAGCGTGGCCAGAGCACGCTGTCCTCTGGCTACGCACGGCTGACAGACGGTGCTTCGGGGAGCCTGGTGCCTGCTCAAACAGCTCCCAGGCTGTCTTAACATGCTCTTGTGGCTAGTTGGAAAGTCAGGGAGCTGTTGAGAACCAGCTTCTAATGTACTGCCCCATCTCTCTTTCATGAGCTCACTGAAATATCAGGTCTAATTTCCCATGTGGCCATTACCTGTGCGTGGAATACTACCACGGCACTGACCAAGACAGCTGAGAAGCACGTGGACAACCTGTGAGGTTGGCAGATGGGGATGCACTAGAGCAGCTAAGAGGGCTGGGACCTCCTTGCCTCCATTTACTCCACGTTATAGGAGTAGTGGCCACACTGAAGGGTGAGACGGGCAGCGGTGAAAATGAGGAGCTAACTTTAAGCTGGGTTGTATTCATACATTAACTTGTAAATAAGGGCTATGACATTTAACTTTGAATCTATGTCACATACACTATGCATAAACAAGGGAAGTGTGGGAGCTTTCCTTGGTTGAGGTTATATATATATATATATGTAGAACAGCATTTATATGCAAGCAAACCTATCATAATCACTCTGAACAAACCTACGGGTGAATAACTTTTGGCGTGAGTCATGAAAAAAAAGCAAGGTCATTCTAAGTTAACGTCTTCAGCGTTAACTTCAGCGCTGTGAAAACACACAGCTCAAACAAATCCTTTCAGGGTACAGCAATTATTCCTCTTCACGTACGTGAAAACATACGCGCACACCATAAAATGTTGCTTTGTGGAAAATTCCTAATACTGAATACACACAAGCTGATTCACCCGCACGTTCCAAGAGTAAAAAAAAAAAGTGTAAAAATCACACAACCACCTTGGACCAAAGGTCTAGTTAAGCCAGAATCCTTTCTGTGACCTCCTCTTGCCTAAGGAAAAAATACAAGGCAGCAGCATGTCCAGAGTGATCCTTCTTCCAATACACTCTCCCAGTTTTTGGCAATTATTTGTGTAGCCACTCCTGACCTGGAGTTGATCTCCTCAGAGTCACAGATAAGCCATACCTACTCTCCAAGACCTCTCTGCTTCTGACTTAGGTTTACAAGTGGCCTTCGCTAGACCCCCATCTCAGACATAAAATACTCTATTTTTTTAATTTATTTTTTGTGTGCACCTCACTCTTGGGAGGTCTGGTTGCTCCCCTGGGGTCAACTCCACAGCAGGGCACACACACAGCTGCACGGGAAGCTGCTGAGAACTCTGCTTCAGTAAAGCGGGACGTCCTGGTGGTCAGGACCTCCTGAAAAACACACATTTGGCAGAGATTTGAGAATGCCAATCCTAATTCTGGTTGGCCCTGGTCATCAAAGACTTGGCTTTGAAAGCTTAATATACTTTAGGTGTTAACTCCTAGAACAGTTTACAAGTGTCCAGTAAGTGATGGGAGGTGGCTACCAACAGCATGGAGAATAGTTCTTTAGTGTGGTTGTTTTTTTTTCATGAGAGACAGCAAAGCATCTTTCTGAGGCACCACAACATCTTCCCCTGCACAGCTCTCGGAGAACCAGAGAGGTACACAGAGGGACACAAAAGCTTCCTGAGGCTGAGCCCTCAGCTGAACCACAATCACTCGGGTAAGACCTGATCTAATCTTTCCCAATGTGTTAACAGCCTGAAATTAATATCCTTTCAATTAACCTGGAGATAAATCTGCCTGCTCAAACAGCCATCCCCCAAGCCGTGCAGATATCCTGACTGCTGTGGAGCAGAGGGATTTTCAACACCCAGCTCAGCGAGGAGGCAGCACCTGCAAACGCTCAGCGCTGCCCAGACTTTGCATACAAGTAGCTGCTGTCAGGTCACACACACACACACAAACACTCACCTCTTCCAAGGCTGGCAACCCAAAATAGGGTATGTTTTTAAAGTGTGCCACGCGGTTCAGATAAGATCCAAATTCATCGTTATAGGGAAGTTTCTCCTTATAAGACATTTCCCTCCTCTGGTTGCTAGAGTGACGGAGGGCCACGTAAAGTTACACAGATAGGCTCTTGTGGTACAAAAAACACCAGTAAAAAAACTACAGCTGCAAAGAAAAAATAAAGGAATAGTCCAAGCCCGAAAACCAGAGGTTTGTTACAGGTAACACAAAAACTCCAGCTCCCAGCCACAAGCATTTTATTTGAGATTCTTTTCCTATGTCCATATACGATGTCTGTCCCTTCTGAATTCCTTACTGTTTCTACACCCTTTTCTTTGCCAGGGCACATCTGTTAAAGTCTTCATTCTGGCTTTTGAAGTGGGCATTTTATAGCCAGCTGAACTTTAAAAAAGATCCTGAGCAAAGGCTTTTAATGAGTAAATATAAATATATTATTTTTATGAATAGGCCCCTGTTTTCACATGTTCCACTTGCAATGGCCTCTTGTCCACAACTTCTGGCATGTCAAACCCTCTACGGGAAGAATACACTTCTGGAGGATTACACTTCTCCTCGCTGCACACAAGAGAGAGTCTCAAAGAATATTTTAACCCCCAAAAATTCACCTGTACTGCAGGGGGAAGTCCCACCATTGTGCTACAGTCTCGGGTAGCAGAAACCAGCCTGGCTAGCGTGCTGGAACTGACCCCTCTCCTGGTGCTACAGGGAGATCCTGACCCAGATGCAAACTGGGAATCTTAAACACCATCTGCTTGCAACATTTGTGCTGAACCTGGGCAGAGCTTGAGGCCGCTCTTAACGTGTTCCGCGCGCACCCACACCGGAGAACGAAAGCTTTGGAGCTCAGCCCCGTCTCACCCAAGTCAAGGGGGAGTTTTACTCATTTCAGTTACTCTAGAGTTTAGCCAGTAGTTTTTATGTGGTGGCTCCTCTACATTAAACCCAACAGTTAAAGGCTGCTGCTACTTCTTTTTTGAGGTTGACCTCGATAAGAAGCGCTGCTACCCTCTGATTTCTGTTTTAACTCTTCTAACCAGAGATGCAGCTGGGGCCCCACAACAGGGACTGTCATTCTCATCCGAATCAAGAATCCTCTTTAAGGCAGCAGCAGTAAGGAGTGGTGGGGAATTGTTTGCCCATGAATAATATGTTAATATTTATACATAGCTTGCTTAGATAAGAAAAACAACTTGAAGATTTATGGGAGAAGCTCTGTGTGGCCATGCTCTGTGGAGCAACCTCTCAAGCTCCACGTAGAATCCCAAGTGTTGGTTTTTGCCCCCTGACAGTTTAATGTGTAACCCAAGGAAGTGCTTTCTTCAAGATTAAAAAAAAAAAAAGGCAGGGGGGGTAAAAAAAGGGGAAATCAAAAATTAAAACACTACAATCTGCCTACTCTTCTGCTGGGGATTTCACTACATTTTGAAGAGAGAGCAGTCACATTAATGCATGGATCCTCAAACACAGCTGAGGAGGAGAGAGTCCACAAAAACCGTGTACAAAAACCTTGGGTTTACTTTTTTCTTTAAGTCTTCTGGGTACTTACGACTGCAAAAACACAGTTTTGCTTTTTTCATTAAATTTTCACAAAGCTCCTCTCCTTCTTAGACTATAGGAATAGCACAGAAGGGGAAGAGAAACACAAAGAAATGCTCCTGCTCCACCTGTGAGAGAAGGGATGTTTACTCCTTGTTTTATTCCTCCCCTCCAGAAGAAATAAGTGCTTTGTGTGAGGGCTCTTTTCGAGAGAGGCTGAAACTCTCCCAGGGCCCTGCTAAGGCCAAGTCTGTCAGGAAAGGGGAGAGCAATCTGGGCAGACTGCCCTCAATTAAAACTAAACCCAAATCAAATTCAGTTTAAGCACCCAGCATAGCACTTGATGCAGAGGCTAAAAGCAGAATTACCCACTCAAGCATTCAAAATTCTTAACTCAAGACCCTAGCATAGCATCAGCTGGGCTCAAGATTGTAGCAATTAAAATAATAAGGCTGTTTCCTTTCTTTTTTTTGCATTTCAAAGAGAGTTCATGTTTCCTACCTTGTCTTGGCCCACATAAGAGATGAGATGAAATGAAAGAAAGGCTGAGGTTCTGCTGCAATTCTATGTTTCTGGGAGCTAAGGGCTTTAAGAAACATCACCTGTCTGAGGCTTGCAGTAAACCTGTGAGAGGTAGGAAGGATGCAAAAGCAGCCAGAGCTGGGGAGAAAATTCAATTAATTATAAATTTACCTGATCTTCTGAACAAATAAAGGAAACCTCAAGCGCCGCTTTATTTTAATGTGTTGGGATCCTACACTTTTTTTCTTTTAAGATGAGCTAAGCAGCAAAATTTGGATCTGTATCAAGATTACAAACGAAAGCTCAAAGCTTTGTAAGCTGCTTGTTGGGTTTGACATGAGATTTGGGGATTTATTTTCCCTCCTTTAATGATAGCACCACATCGCTGGCCATAAGGCTTTTTGGGATCTATCAAAGGGCGGTTTTTTCAATATTGATGGTCTTTCCCCGCCCCTTGGGGTTGGGAGTAGAATTGAAAATCACATGTTTCAGCACTCGGAGAGTCCCTGGGAAGTTAATTGAAGCCAATTTAGGCATCTGGGTACAGCCTGGATAGAGATTTTCAAACAGACATGTGATGTGTTTTTTTTTTTTAATGACCTTTGTGACTGTTTGCCTTTAGACGTCTCTTTCACTGTTTAGCTTCAGATACTTCTTCACAAAAAGGCTGTCCTCTGTTTACTTATCAGCACTTACAGATGTCCTTTATAGATTTACCTATTTTAAAGTCACAGAAACAAATGCCATGGGTATTGGGGGGGAGGAAGGAGTGAAGAGTAAGGAGGCTAGAGATAATTTCAGTTACCTAACACTTATTTGACTTAATCGCGAAGAACTGGATCAGTGCAGCTGCTAGGGAACGATGATTAAACTAAACCCTGACTCTCTATTCCCATGTGATCACCCTCATTATCTCTGCTATCAAGGTTGATCTGACAAGTAACTTTTATTTAGAATCAGCCATACTTCTTTTCCCCCGCCTACCCCAAAGGCACCAGAGTTATTTGCAGCTCCCCACTTAAAGTAAAAAGTAATTTACGCCTACAGTGCAAAGAAGGAGCTGGATAAAAAAGAATTGGCTTCTTTATTTTAAGGGGGGGGGGGGGGGGCTGATACAAAACCCACTACAGGCAAGAAATGAAGGGTTTTGCAAAGAGTTTGACGATCCTGGAGTTAAAGAAGTCAAAATGCTACAACTCAATTATTAAATGTCCATTGATTCACAGAATGGTAGGGGTTGGAAGGAACCTCTGAAGATCATCTAGTCCAACCCCCCCTGCCAGAGCAGGATTGCCTAGAGTAGATCCCACAAGAATCACAAGGATTCCTTCCTTTCCTATATACATTCACATTAAAAAAGCATTTATATTTCAGTACCACTTGTAATAATGCACAATTATGGCCTAAGCCCAGAACACCTCACCTTTAATCATGCAGACAAACTGCCGAAAGTAAGAATATTTGTATAACAAGTGGGTTATACAAAATATTATACAAAATATACAGCCATTATACAAATGTTATGAACATTCAACATATACAAATATTATTAACAATCACTTTAGGCAGAAATTTCATGCTGCTACATCATGAAATTTCATCCTGCTTACAGGATAGTGAATGTGCTGCTGAATAAAACATGTGTGGTTTATGGGCCCATATCTCTGCTCTGGTCTACAGGGGATGACCTCCTGGCTGACCTCTCTTTTGGGAAAGCTGACTCAGTAAGGGAGGAATGGTTAACTCATCTCCTGTACCTTCACTCTTTCTGCCCAGACGCAGTCATGACAAACCAGAGGTACCAAACTTCACAGAACTGCCTGTTTCCAGAGAGATGTGCTATTCCCAAAAGAAAGGAAGCCAGGCTAGAAACTACATTTACAAGGCAAAGGTCCAAAGATGGCCTTTTTCACCACCAGTTTCTGAGTTTGGTCTTGCTTGTGTTTTCTGGCTTGCTTTTTAAAAGCTTACCCACCCTTGCTGAGGTGGAGATTGAGGCACGTTTGACATTAGTCAGCTCACGTTTGATTTCTTCTGACAATTCTGAGACTTGGGAGTTTTCCTCAAACATTACTGAGCTGTAAATTCAAGATGTCTTGGCTCTGGAGCTTGGCATTCTGTGGAGAGTGACTTTTACACACTGCCCAGTTGTCAGTAGCTCCCACTGGCTCTTAAAATGGGCAGGAGGCTAGAAGGATGCTGTGAGCAGGGAAGAAGAGCCAATGTCAGTGTCATTTCTTCATCATCAGTTCATTCTTCTGTGGGAGGAGAATCCTGCAAAGGGCCATTGCAACTGGGGTTATGAGAGCTCTGTAAGGCAGGATTTGAATGGATTTAGGTAAGCTGAGAATGTGGCCTTTGGTCTGCATTTGGTTGGTACTTGGCATGCTGAGCAACTGTGCTACGTAGCTATCTGTTCTGATATTCTGGGCCTTTTCTTTTATGAAATATTGGCTTCATTTTATTAAACTACCTCTGAGGCAAGAAGGGAAATCAGGCAAGTTGCAAAATAATTCTCCAATCAGTCACTCAAAGCCCCACAAGACCTATTAATCTGGCAGCAAATCTCCCCAGGATGCACACAAACTCCAGTCCCACTTTCACACTGTCACGTCAAAACTCGCATCTCTCACCCTCTCACAGCCTGCTTCAGGCCTTGGCAGATTTCGGTCCTACCTGAGGTATGGGAAACAACGTTCTTTCTCCTGCTGTTGGAACCCAGACAAGCCTCAAACGAAGGGAGGAATTCGAAGGCAGCCACCCAGATGTTGCTGCTGCAATGTGGGAGACGGAGCCTTTTGTCTCTGCTGTCACTAAAGCTGGAGAACAATTTATCTGATTTGCACACGGAGCAACATTATGTGTCTTTCCATTGTGTGCAAACATTTTTCTTGCTTAAAACGTTACACTTAATGGAGCAGTTAGTCCTTAAAGCTACAATGTTTTGTTTTTCTTCAATGTAATTAAATTTGGAAGAGGCGATGTCAACAGTTTGCCAGTATAGAGGATTAGACTTCCTGTTGCTACTTGTATAGCTCAATAGATTATGTGCAGTGCTTTGCACAAATACAGTAAGACCTAAATACCTTACCAACTATTCATCTATATCAGATATAACTCCCTTCTCAGCCTAAAGAATTCATAGATGTTGCCCGAGTCATTAACGTGCCAGGACTGATTAACTGGACAGTTAAGAGATAAGCCTGAGGAGCAGAAAGTTGACAGGGAACAGTCTCATTCCCACCCACTCTCACCCACTCAAGAAAAGAATCCTTTTTTTTCCTATATTCCTTTCAATTGTTCAAATTACAATGGAGTGAGGATGAAGGCATAAAGCTACTTCACAGAAAAGAAATGGCAATATGAATAGACTGTGAAAATTTAAATTCTGAAGAAGGACAAGGCTGAGATGGAGCTAAGTGATGAGCTACGTGAAGAGTCAGAGGTGAGGAGGAAGAGGAGGGCAAGGGAATTCAGGGCCTGACTGCACAGGGCTGGTGGTGAGGCATGGGGAGGGATAAACGATTCTCTTCCCACCCGGAGAGTTGGTGCAAGCCTCGGGTGGGAGTCGAGGAGAAAGTCACTGTGGTGGAGAAGACCAAAGTCAGAGTGACTGAGTGGAGCAGGGCAGGAGAAGCTTCTCAGGGAAAAACAAAACAAAGACCAGAACAATTCATAGATAAAAAAGAAAAGAGATACTAAGTTTTTTTTCAGGGCTAATATGCATAAAGGATCTTTGCTGGACTGGGAAAAGGGGAAGCTGGACTTCCAGGCGAGTTGGAAAACAGGAGTTCAACAGAAGAAACCAACCAGCCTCAGGGTCCTTGTGTATAAACACACAGGGTTGGAAAGAAGAGGACACAGAAAGGCAAAGGCAAAGCCGAGGAGGGGCAGAATTTCTTTGTCTTTAAGAGATTTTACAACCAATGCTGTGTTAGTTTTGTGTAGTGCCAAAGACAACATAAACCCTAGAGAAAAATCAGATCTGTAGTGGCCGAGGATGCAGAGAAACAGTCGATTGTGTATTTAACAGGAAGTCAGGGAGATCAAAGGGTTTTCAAAATGGTTTTGTTTTTAAATGATACCCTGGCTTTATTTTGTTTAGATTGGGCTGGGGGCCTCTCTGAAGAGGATAAAAGGAGAACAGAAATGTGCAACAAAGACGTTTCCCTTCTCCTTAACAGTCAAGGGAACTTGACATCAAGCAGTAGCACCGTTATACACACCGCTGCAAGAAAGGAAGCTATCTTATCCTTGGAAAGAAAGCGAGATGTTATCTTCTAGAAAAGAGGTAAAGTTCTGCAGAAATCCAGCGCTGTTAATAGCCTTTTATGACAGGGTGCAATTTCATTTCCAGGGAACAATGCGTGTCAAAGGCCTGGATGCTGCTGCAGTTAAGGCAGATAAAACAGAAAGCGAGCGCTGCAGAGCCTGTGCTCTCCGGTAACGTCTCCTTCCAAACGTTCTTTTCATTTGAAGAGTTAAAGAAAAAATAAGTTGGTTTTTACTTTTAGCTGTTCTCAGCTCAACACATAGGGATGGGCTTACATTAATGGAAGTGGCAAAGTCTAGCCTGTAATGAATTAAGTTGGAAAAATAACGTAAGACTCTGGAAAGAGAAGTCTCCAAAAGATCTTCTGCAAAAGGGAACATCTCCTAACACTTCTGGAGCAGGTCTTGGGCACTAACTTTGCAAATAAATTAAGTGTATGTTTAAATCTGCCTTTGTTCATCAAAACACTGAAACATTTTGGGTTCCCCCTCCCCCCGATTTAAACTGGACCTGAGTGAATACTCAAACACATGTTCATTTCGTAGGACTTTGAACTTAATGTGTAGTCAATGCCATGTTCTGGTTTCAGTCTCCTAGTACACGGGGCAACATTATGAAGCTGAAAATCTTAACTTCCAGTTAAAACAGGATATCAAAGATTACAAATTTGAGGATACAAGAGGAAGAAGGGGTTCTCCACGGGAGGCACACATGCCCTCCCCGCTATCAGAATGAGGAACAAACAAGAGGCTGTTTCCCATTTCTGCAGCCACGGCTGATGTAAGTATCAGAGTCATCGCAGCCCCTGCCAGCGTTACCACCGTTAAGGTGGTGCCAGCCTTTCCATTAGAAACCTCACAGACACCATTTAATAACTCGGCCATAAATACTTATTTCAAGCCCAGGCATGCCATCAAAGTGGCATCAAACATTGACAGTCCTTCAGCAATTTCCCTACTCCGAGTCTTGAAAATTCCACAAATATTTTTGTGCAGAATATATAAAGTTTCCTTTTGGGTAGGTGTTCCCATGATTTCAAAACAACTTCATAGCTGTGAGCAAACTGTGAGACCATCCTGCTCAGAGCAAGGGAAAGCTGCAGCCTTTAGCTGAAATCTTCAGTGTACAGAGCATGACATACACATCCTTTATATGAATTATGACCCTTAATTATGTTGATATTTGTATTTTCCTTTTTTCTGTATCATGCAGCTGAGGACCTCAGAGTGATCTGTATACCCTGTGTGCTCACTTAGCATCCTCTTTACCAATGAAGCTCCAGTTTCTCTCTTTCAGGCTATCAACTAAGGCCCATATTTCCACCAATGCACCCAGTTTGTTCTTCTGCTTACTGCTCATGGATGACTTTCTGCTTAATGTAATGTTTTAGGGATGTAGGAGGTACCTACGTCTTCTGGCAGGGCTGTTCATCCCCATCCTCATCCAAATGACACGAGAGTTTGGCTACATTGCTGCTAAGGGCAGTGATGGGAGTGGGATAGGGTAATCATACTGCAAGGCTCTAGCATAGAATCATTTGGGTTGAAAGAGACCTTTCAGATCAAGTCCAACCATTAACCCAGCACTGCCAGGGCACCACTAACCCATGTTCCTCAGCACCACAGCTTGGAAACCTCTCTAGGGATCATAAGGATTCCACCACTGCCCTGGGCAGCCTGGGCCAGGCCCTGAAAAACCTTGTGGGAAAGAAATTGTTCCTCAGCTCCAACTTAAACCTCCCATGGCAATACTTGAAGCTGATTTCTCTTGTCCTGTTGTTTATTCCTTGGGAGAAGAGCCTGACCCCACCTGTCCCCGACCTCCTGTCAAGGAGTTGTATCTCCCAGCCAGAGGCAATGCCTGGTTGGGAGCACTGTGGGTTACCCCTCCTTCCCTGCGGTATGCAGCCCTCATGCAAGAGGAGAGAGGCTGTGAAACCCCATCTTCCCTTCTCTAGCCACAGCTGTGGTCGAGTTGATGAGTTTTTGTTCCCTTTTTGACATATGCTCCTGCTTCAGCTTCACCCTAGCTTGTGGGGATAAAGCCCTGCTTCAGCTCTCCCCCCTCATCCCATGGTGGCACGAAGAAGCGTTCAGAGGTGGTGAGTCAGGCAGCCCTTTCCCACCCACAGGCAGCTGCCTGTTGGGTTTGTGGTCTCTGCCGGCAAAACAAGAGAAGCCTTCTTTTCAGTAACCTTAACACATTTGACTGAGGTTGCCCTCAGTTCGTCCTTTTGTTTTCAAACCCTAAAGCCTCCCTGGTTTCGGGATTCCTCATAGCTTTTGACAGCAGTTGTTGCTGATCACCTGGGCATGACCCACTCCTCTCCTCCAGGCCAGGCCCATGGATGCTTTAGATACAGCCTCAGATGCAGACAGCAGGTCCAGACCTGGCAAGAGGGCAGAGCCTGAGGCAGGGAGCCAGCAGAAGAATTTCCCTGCTGCAGGAAAGAGACAACTCTGCCTCATGAGTCAGGGCCACACACCTGCAGAGCCGAGGCCACGATGAAAATCACCCATCCCAACCAAAAAGGGCAATTTTTATAAGGCAAGTGCTCAGCAAATGAATTATCTGCCCTGCAAGCTGGCAAGTGACAGCTTATGGAGACCGTGCCACGTATCAGCTGGAGGGAGGGGACATGAAGCACAAAAACCCTGGAAATCCCGCAGAAGCAGAGATGCTGAGAACAAAGCCACCCTCAGAATACTCATCCTTTTGGGTTTTGGTGTTTTGTTATTTTGGTTTTGGTTTTTTTTTTTTTCTTTTCTTCTCTGACTAAAGGAAATTTTTCTGCTCTCAACAGAAAGGGGAAGAATTTACATTGCCCATATGAATGCTGCCCCGAAGGAGGAACTAACCTGGTTCACTCTGGTGTAACAGAGAGCAGAAAGTTGCTGAGGTGTGGACGACCCATGTGCTGCTCACCCTGGCTCTTCTAAACCAGCATGCACGAAGTCAGTGCAGAAAACTGCCTGGCACCTGGTCACTAACCCCAGATAACATAGCCTCCCAAGAATGCAGTCTTCAGCCCAACATTCCTTTGAAGATGTGCAGTGTTCACATATACATATACATGACACTTCTAAGAGGCTTTGAAGTAGTGGCCCTTGCTTCCTTCTGCTTTCTTGCTCCTTTTCTCCTTCTCTCTCTGGGAAGTGGCTGCCTGGGTGGAATTTCCCCGGTGACTACACCAGCAGTTTGGCAGCTGTCCTTGTGCCCGGGGCTCCCTGCACGCCTGGGAGATCCCACAGACATGCTGCAAGCCCGACGCTTTTGGAACGCGTTGGACCTACCATGTGCACAACGCTCAAACATGGGCCTGGAGTTTCCAGACCTCCTGCGGCCGCTGAAAGATCTGGGCAGGGGGAGCTTCCACGATACCCTCAGCCCTCCATAACCAAGCCCCGAGGGCCCCTGGTATGGTTTATCTGGAGGAGCTTTATGGCTCTCAGGGTCCAGCTGTGATCTCCCAGGGACCAAGCAGGGGGAACGGGCCTGAACGCCATTGCAACAAGACCTGTGCGAAAGATCAGGAAGGGTGAATGAAGTCTGTGGTCTGGCTCAGGGTTTACGCTGGGCCACGGGACATGGCAATTTGGTACGCTGAGTAGTTTATCCTTTCTGAAACAACGCCTTACTCTATCAGTTCCCCCTCCTTTGTCATCAGAGAAAAAACTCACACTTTCCTAACTGAAAGTTCAGTCTTAACATAAATGTCACTGAAAGCCCAGCGAGACCTTTGGTTTTCTAGTTTCACTCTCCTGAGCTCTGGGGAAGATTATGCAACAGGAACACTGGGGTGAATCATCTTCTGGCATTGCAGCACATTAGGAAATGTTTGCCACGATGTTGTATGGGTTTCTACCAGCTATTTGTGGTCTGCCTTTTTCTTTTCCAGTGGATCTCAGTGTCTTCAAATATCAAGCAGTTGCCTGTTGCACCCTTGTCGGAGATAGGAAAAGGCTCATCGGTAGGTGTTGTAGCTCAGCTTTAGAGAAGAGGGTAAAGACAGCAGTTTGCTGTAAGGAAATGATGCTAAAGAAAGTCTGAATGTCCCTGCTCAGCCTTTTTTCTTCTTCCTATGAATATTTCTTGCAAGTCTGACTCGCTTTGTTTCTCTACCGTAACTCTTACCAACATAACATTAGGCACCACAGCACTAAGGAAGTCAGGGAGGTTTTCATCAAATGTCTGTTCTCAAAGCACAAAGCTTGGCAAGATCAGAGGCTATTTGAAGAGAGCCTGACTGTATCAGAGGAAGGACAAGTTGAATGGAAGAAAAATCTTAAGTCAGGCTCATCCCTCTTTCCTTGCAGCTCATTTTGTTTTACAGTACAAAATAAACGTATACTTGTCTGGAAACATGAGAATTCACAAGCTGAGTCTTCCCTTTCCTAATGTAAGGATAGAAATAGCTTCTGGAAGGTAACTGAAAGGTTAAGGGAAATGTTAATATGTTGAGATTCAAAGTAAAACTGTGAGAACTGGAAACATTGCAAAGGGCATTTACCAGACACTTGAAGATGCGTGATGCCATAAATAACCTCTACGTAAAGATGTGAGCTTTAGTCACAATTTCATTTCTACTTGCTCTTTGCACCACTATGTATTTTTAAAGTAAAGGACTAGAAGGTGGAAAGTCCTGCAAACATCTACAGCTAGATGAGAAATTCCACGAATGAACCCCCCCGTTATTAAAAAGTACAGTTCCCACTTAGGACATTTCTGAGCTACACAATTCATAATGCTTGATATAAACTTAAATTCCAGGCAAATAGAAAGGGGCATGAGCCTAATAGCTTGCTCTGGAGAGCACTTGATGTTCATTTCTTCCAAACAAGAAAATATGAACTTATTTTGCCATGGAAATCAAATAAGGCATCAAAACCCAATTTCCTGAAGACAGTATCTATCAGTTTCATTGAAGCAGACATTTTTATGACTAGCTGTGTTAACAAATCCAAACTAAGTATCCAATCTGTCAAGGAGAAAAATAAGTTTAGAATGAAAGTAAGTATTGCTCGTTAAACTTTAATGGCAAGGCATTTAAAAGAAGAAAACCATCCATTATAATGTTGGTGGAATAGTGTGTTGTCAGATACTCCAGAGAGGATTTTTATCATGATGTTTAAATATATTATATTAAGGGATGGTTGTTACTCTCTTCTCTAAACCTCTTAGAGGAAAAGTTTACGAGCAATATATTCCTGCTTGTGAAAATTTCCTTAACAGCAATTCAAAAGAACAACTGAGTGTGGTGGTACCTGTGAATGGGAGAAGAGTTGTGCTGGTGCAAAGCTGAAATAAGCAGCACATATTGACATCAAGAGGAGAGCACAGAATAGCCCTGAAGGGTTTATTCCATCTTTTTTGAACTTGCAGGATCAAGAACTTCTGTGATTAGTATCTGTCGCTAGAAAGAGACCCATTGCTTTAGGCCTTGGTAATGAGTTTAGAATCATCATAGAATTGTCATAGGATGGTTTAGATTGGAAGGGACGTCTAAAAGTTAACTAGTTCAACCCCCCTGCAGGGAGCAGGGCCATCTGCAGCTAGAGCAGGGTGCTCAGAGCCCCGGGCAACCTCCCCTGCAATGGTGCCAGGGATGGGGCAGCCACCACCTCTCTGGGCAGCCTGGTCCAGGCTCTCACCACCCTCAGCCTAAAAACAATCTTCCTTCTCTCTAGTCTAAATTTCCCCTCTTCTAGTTTCAAACCATCACCCCTCCCCTTGTCCTGTCCCATCCCAGCAGGCCCTGCTCAAAAGACTGTCCCCATCTTTCTGACAGGCCCCTTGAAGTGCTGAAAGGCCACTGATAAAAAAGACCCACGTTGATAAATCCTGAAGCTAGAGACCATTTTGCCTGCTTATCACATCTGGGTTGTGTGTCCTGATTGATCTGTCTTTGTATGTTCACACAGCCAAAGCGTGGAACTAGCTGCCTGTTAAACAGTGAGTTGGTCACTGTGAAAGCTTTAAGGAAACTCTCTCAACATTTGAGGCTGGTTTCAGAAAGGATCTCCTGGATAATCCACATAGATCCTACTTTATTGGAATTCTCTCCTTGCCACAGCTCCATCCACCAGGTTAAAACTTCAGCTAGAATGTGTCTTCCTCCCTGACTTTCCAAAACACAGCTTGTTCTACAATCCCCTTACTAACCACTCGCTTCACTGATCACATCACATGGGTCCCTGACTCAAGTCAGCCCTGCTTGAGCACAAGACAACCTTTCCCCTTTAATAAGTTCTTGTTATAAACTACTTCCACAGTCAGAAAGCCATAAGAAATAGAAGAGCAACAAAGACTTGGTGAAGCTTTCTCCCTGGGAATCTCAGCACAGGCACTGTACGGGACAGAGCTCCAGGCACAGTGGTGGCCCTGATGATGGTTATAGTGCTCAACCCTATCTTCAGCCATCTCTATCTGGCAACACAAGAGCGTGCCAATTCTTTGAACCAAAGATTACCACCTCTGCAATTTTTAATGATTTAATACCCTTAATATCACTGTCTCGTCTCACTTTCTTTAGTTGCAAAATAGTATGAGGTCACTACAGTCTCCTGGAGGAGGATGCAGATATTACAGTTGATGCCATAGCTCTGCCTTGATGTTAAGGCTTGCTGAGATCTTGGCCAAACTTTCATCACTTGAGTTCAAAATTCTATGTCAAAGGACTGCCATGGTCTGGTTTGCCTTGAGGTTTTATTTGCTCTTTTCATTTAAATTAAATCAAATGAAGCCATTCAGCCATATCTGAAATGAAGCCAGAGTAAAATTTTTTTACAATAACTCTGTTGACTTCTCTGATAAACATCCTTGCTCTCCAAAAGAGAAGTCTGAAATTTGGCAAGGGGAGTATTCGGGGAGGGGTAAATCTCTCCCGTTTGCCCAAGTTAGTGACCTATGAAGAACAGCAGTTTGAAAGTACTCAGAAGGGACCTGCTGGATGCTCACTTGTGCTCCATGGACGGCCTGGTTTGGCAGACCTGGAATTAGCCCAGAGCAGAGCTGGCTTTGTCACTACAGCTCATGGGTGCTGCAGGCAGAGTGGGTCCAATGGCCTTATGTGCTACACAGAGAAGAGCTGGAAGCTGTGGCAGTCTTGTAGACTAAAATTTGGCCAGTGAAACTGGGAATGGAGGCCAGTGCAGGAATGAAAAGAGGCCAGAATTCTTGGCTATGCATTAGAGGATGGAACAGGAGACAGGTGCAGAAGAGGATCGAGGAAAAAGACTAGAACTTGAAATGAATAGGAGTTGTAGAAGGAACCAGAGAAAACACTGACCTTATGATCTGTCATCCTACTGTGGCCCCTACAAAACTATTTATAACAAATTATATTCCCAAGTCCTCATTTTCCCCTTATTTTCCACCAGCACACAGGCAAGACCCTGTTGAGGGGTGAATTGGGACAGGAAGGTGGTGGAGGCTATAACCTGATGGGCCCCTACTCCATTTGTTACAGGAGGTGGGAAGCATGTAGTGAATTAAGGAGGACATTAAAAAGAAAACCAGTTAACACAGCTATAAACCCACCTGGAAAAAAATGCCTGTAAAATCCCTGCCTCTGCCACAGAGATGTTGAGCAGAATTAGGCCAACCACTTAAATTATTCCCAGATGATCACTAAATATACATTCTTCATTCACCAAGTTCCTGACTCCCGACTGGATCTGCAGACAGCCGGGCTTCGAGGAGCTGCAGTGCCACACGGGACTAGTCACAGACTCACCTCATCCAGGAACCAGAGTTGGTGAATACTTTTCAACTTGATTTCTCTCTGCCTCAGATATCATCTATAAGCCAAGCACAATACCACCCCCACATCTCACAGGGGAACAGGGAAAAATAAATATGCTAGCGCTTGTCATCAGTGCCCTAAGAGAGCTCATAAGGAAGTGAATAATTCTGTCTTCGTAGCAGGATTTGAGCTGCGTGCAGTAAATAAGGCATGAGGCCCCCACATTGCACAACGAGGAAGAACAAGAGGTTGAATAATGGTTCACCAAGCAAGTCTGGACATGGAAAAAGACAGGAGCCCTACAAGGAAAATTGTGCATAGTCATGTAGCGGAAGATAAGATCATAACAGGAGGGCATGTATACATTCAAATATACTTGGTGAACATCCTTTTCTTAGTGGCAAGACCTACCTTCGGAGAACTTCATTACCATGTGAGTGCTTGGTTTTGACACTTCAGTACCAACCTCAGTCTTCCTGGGAAAAAGAAACATTGTTCAAATCAGAGAGAAGGCAAATACCTTGTGCGCAATGAAAAGGGTAAGGGGTCACTTTGGGCTGGAAAAGATTTCTTGCTTTTCAGTCTCTGCCCACACCTCTCTGAACAATTGTCTAGAGAGTTTCCTGTTCTCAAGGTTGCCACAAACCTGGGCAAAAGCTGCTGTGCTTGCCTGTACTCATGTCACCTTTCCTGGGAAACCAGCAGGTAGATCTTTGTGGTGCTTCGGGGAAGGCTGTGGGGAGCTGCCTGATCTCAGCCTTTGCTAGAACATCCCTGAAGTCTTAGGGGATGTTTGGCTTTAACCTCTACTGACAGCTGAACACCACACTGTCACTCACTCACCGCTTCCCCCCCATCTCCTACACACACCCTTCTGTGGGATCAGAAGGGGAATCAGGAAAAGGGGGGAAAAAAAGTGAGACCCCAGGTGTTGAGATAAAGCCAGTTTACTAGAACAGAGAGAGAAAAGAAAGCAACAGCGCTAATGATAGCACTGATGAAACAATAGATGAAGAGAGTGACAGAAGCCAGGAAGGCTCTACCTGTTCCTGAGACACCAACTCTTCTCGCTCCAGCCACACTGAAGCAAAACAAAGACCCTCCCCCCAGCAAAGCCCTCCCCTTATATAGGGTGTGACTCAGTGTGGTACCAAGCATCTCATTGGCTGGCTCAACTGTTTATCTCAGCTGTAGCCCCTCCCACCTGATTGGGCCAGCAGCCGCTGGTCATAATTAATCCCAGCCCAGGCCAGGAGAACGCCTGCCAGATGATGTTCTCCCAGTGACCTGCTAGGCACCATTCACTGGTGTTTTCCATCACAAACCCTATGGCCGTGGGTCAGGCTTTGCAGGGTGGCTGGGGTGTTTTTCTTCTATGCCATGGTCTTTTGGGCTGGGGAGAGGAGGTGGTGAGTCAGTTGTGTCCAAAACGGGATCCACAAGCTAGAGACAAATAGCAGCCCTGCAAGGACACTGCAAACGTGCACCCACACTCAGTATAGCCTGAGGATTGCCTTTGGCCATAGGGCAAGGCTGGTGGCCTCGCTCCACCGCGCCAGCCAGTCCCGAGTACGACAGCGCTGCCCACCAAATGTGTGCCAGGCATATGAATGAGAGAAAAGACCCACGGCTTCTCAGTCAACATTGCAGTGACACAGGTTGGAGTTCACCCTTATGAGGAGAGGCTGAGAGAGCTGGGTCTCTTTAGCCTGGAGAAGAGGAGATTGAGGGGGGACCTCATTAATGTTTATAAATACCTTAAGGGCGAGTGTAAGGAGGATGGAGCCAGACTCTTCTCAATGTCATCCAGTGTTAGGATGAGAGGCAATTGGAGTAAGTTGGAGCACAAGAGGTTTAGAGTAAACACAAGGAAAAACTTTTTCACTGTGAGGGTGCCAGACATTGGAACGGGCTGCCCAGGGAGGTTGTGGAGTCTCCTCTGGAGACATTCAAAACCCACCTGGACACTTTCCTGTGTGATTTGGTCTAGGTGACCCTGCTCTGGTGGGGGGTTGGACTGGATGACCTTTCTAGGTCCCCTCCAACCCCTAACATTCTATGATTCTATGATTCATTAACGTTTGCTTTTTCACACATCACTTTTGATTTCTTCTGCTTGAGATTTGAGTAGCTCTGTTCCTCCTCCACCACCAACAGCCTTGATCACGCCCATGGCAAGTGCCAAACACCCACATGTGGCAGCGGGAGTTGTTGGAGCACCGGATTTTTTTGTTCTCAGCTGGATTGTGCAGAGACTTTTTGTCAGGCTCAGCGAGAGCATTGGGAATATACTGTCTTATGTTGTCAGTCCATGAGCAGCTTGCATATGGACCTGCAAGGAAGCTCTTGCTATGACCCACTGCAAGGTTTTGGACCCTGCCTTTGGCTGCAGAGAGCAATGCCTCCCTTAGAGCACCTTTCACTGCAACCCTGTGATGCTACTTTTCTTCTGCAGCTCCCATCATTTCAAATAGATTTCAATGTGCTCATCACCTGCCAGTCTTGGACTTCTGCTACTAGTCTCAGCTGAATAAAATACGATGAAAAAGGGTGTGAACTGGAACTATCTGGCAGCCCAAGGGCTGTCTTTCAGGCTCTGTGTCCCTGGAGAACATGCTTTGCTGCTCCACTTTCCCTGGAGATGTATGCAGAGACTCCCAGCCACTTAGATCTAAAATGTTGAATGTGGAAATAAGTCATTTTTAAAATGAATGACCTTAATCCAGGGAGATCTGTCGACCTTGGATCTATCTCAAGTTTCCCTTCTGAAGCTGCTGGAGTAATCTCCAGCTTATAAAGCTGAAGGCTGGGGGAACCAGAGAGACCTGCAATCCTTGTGCGTGGCCTCCACGCTGCTGCATAGTTAGCTCTTCCCTCCTGGGTCAGTCTTTGAAAGGACTTAATCAAGGCTGATAAAGCTAAAATTAGATTTACCAGCTCCAGGAGGAGTGTGAGCCTATCTCCTCGTCTCTCCTCTGTCTCGAGGCTGCATCTTTATTCAGCCCATGGTGGTTGGAAACCAGAATTCTTGCATATTGAGGAGCTGTGCGGATAGATGTGGAGGAAGGGAGCATAATAAATGTGTTGCTTTGTGCTGTGCTCAAGTCCACTTTTCCACTGACTCCATCAGGTCTTGGATCAGGCCCTAGATGGGAAAAAGGGTGGTGGGAGACAGTCTCATGAGCACAGAATCCTCATTATACTTACAAAGAATGGCAGTAAATGATAATTTCCTGTCCTCTGCAGCCCTCTGCCTGTCTCCTCTGCCAGCAAATCCCATGGGGAAGGGAGTGTCTCTCGTTCTGTGTTTGTTTAGTGCCTAGTACAATGAAGTTCTCTTCCAGTTGAGGGCCACTCGATGCTGCCACAATACAAATAATAATGATTCTAATAATAAAATGCAGACTTCAATGGGATGTGGGTCATGCTGCTCAGAAGCGTTGGCCTTTCTTGTTGACTTGCTTCCTCCCACTTCCTCGCTTCCTCCTCTGGTAGAAGAGCACTTCTACATCATCAATTCCCAAAGGTGGTTGTCCTCACTGTTGTTTGGCTCTGCAGGAAGCACCATTGCTTAAGACACTTGGCCTTCATTTCTTTTTTTTTTTTTTTCCACTGACGTGCTGCAGAAATTCTCTTTCCACACCCTTCACTTCCCAGGAACATCTGCCTGCTGGGATCACCCTCCCCAGCACGGCCCGGCTTGCAGCAGCTACAACATTCTCCAGCCCTGAGCACAAGGAAGAAGTGGAGATACCACCCAGGGGCACCGGCTGGCAGGAGGTTGGCAGAGCCTGCAGCAGCTCCAGATGCATGGTGGGTTTCCAGGCAGAGGACAACAGCCCTGGGTGTAGGGTTAGGGAGCGGCTGGTGGGCAAGTGCTGGGGTGACTCCCTTCCACAACACTTTGTGGATGCGGTGGCAGCCGGTTTAGTTTTGTGACCAGGGCTGGTTTCAATTTTGTGTTGGTTTTTTTTTTTTTTTCCACAGAGCACTTCCATTGACAAAAATGGCTCTTGGCTAAAGTATTTCTTTGTTTAGGTTGGAATTTTCAAAGTTTTTGGACAAAAATGCACATGAAGGTTTTGATTTTCTGTCATTTACTCTGCTCCTCTATTGGGAAAATTGAAGCTAAGTGAAAAAATGGAAAACTAAATATTGTGAACCCTCAAAAAAAAGAAAAAAAGAAAGAATACTCAAGGAATGAAATCTGTCAAAATTTTCTAACTGAACAACCATTTTTGCAGAGAGTATATATAACATTTTCCAACCAGTTTTACCAGTGACTTGTAATTAAAGAGGAGTCCAAGCCACAGAGTTCAGAACCAGACTTTCCCAGAATTTATGGGTGTCCCTGTCTGGGCTTGGTTCAGCCCAGTATGAAGCATGCCAAGAGCTGAGATCCAACCCCTGCCTCTCCCGAGCCTGGACAGAGATGGTTTGCAGGCACCTCTTCATAAAGATCATCAGCCCTGGCAGGTGGGGTGAGCATCCTGCTCTGGCTTGGAGGAGCTGGCTTGTTTCTACCCTGCCCAAGCCCTGGGTAAGGAAAGCAGGACAGATGGAGGTGTCTGTGCAGCTCCCAGCATCATGCAGGGAATGCTCCCTGCTCTAATACAATTAATGAATCACAATTGCAAATCATAATGCTTTGGAAATTAAAGCCAACTCCAGAAGAAATCAACAGTAAAAGAAGAGGTTATGAGGAGCAGCTGAGGGAGCTGGACTTGTTCAGCTTGGAGCAAAGGAGGCTGAGGGGAGACCTCCTGGCTCTCAACAGCTCCCTGACAGGAGGCTGGAGCCAGGGTGGGTCAGGCTCTGCTCCCAAGGAACAAGCAAGAAGAGGAAATGACCTCAAGTTGCCCTAGGGAGATATAGGTTGGAGCTGAGGAACAATTTCTTCCCCTTGAGGGCTGTCCAGGGCTGTCCCAGGCTGCCCAGGGCAGTGGTGGAGTCCCCGTGATCCCTGGAGGGGTTTCCAAGCCCTGGAGCTGTGGTGCTGAGGGACAGGGGTCAGTGGTGCCAGATATCTCAAAGGGATTCCTCATTCAGCCCTGAATGGCAGTAGGAGAGGCAGTTAGCACTGCCAGGCTGCATCCAGGGGTCCGGAGAAGGCTCTTAGGTCTCCTTGCATTTGACGCCGTGGGGAAACATTTGTGACAACCTCAAGGTATGTATCTCTCTGCTAGGTAATATGGGGCAGGTTTTCACGCAAGCTCCACATCTTGGATGGTGACCTCCTCAGAAAATCTGGCCCTGCCAGTTGCTGCCAAGCTCCTGAAACACTGGCTCTGGGCGATCTGGAAAATATGGCCCCACCTGTCCTTGTTTCGCATCGCTATCAGCTTCAGAAAATCTTTAGCTTGGCCCGATTTCAGCATCGTTTTTAATTCCTCCTGCCAGGTGTTGGTGGTGGGGGGAAACATGCTGTCCTCGCCACGGCGCGTGATGCCTCGGAACAACTTCATCTCGTGTCTTTGGACTCAAACCAATGTGCCGTTCCTACAGGCTAATAAAAAAAACCCCAAAAACATAATGCTGATTTTATTTTCTCAGTGTGAATACACTGGGGTGGTTTGAAAGGGATTCCAGGGTCTGATGAAAGCAGGCTACCTGTCTTACTCCTTGTTGAGACTGGTTGGGGCAGAGTGCCAGGGACAGCTGTTTGTGAATTGCAGAAACACTCATCTTGTTCTGACACCACACGCAAACATTAATGTTTTCCTGCAAATATGAATTTGGAGCTTTCAAAAGCTGTAGGTATTTTTTTTTTTTGGTGCATCAGAAGAGGCAGATGGAGGGGCAAAGTCTTGGGGACACATCTGAACGGAGAGACACTGCAGTGCCTGGCATTACCCGTTAAGCTGGTGACAGAAAACATAGCACCAGACATTTTCAAGTGTTGGCAACAAAGGCCAGAAGGCAAAGCCAAAACCATTGATACATATCAATATCAGTAGTGTGGAAACTATCTTTGAAGCCCTGCTTGGGCTACACACTGCACATGCCTAACTGAGCCTATGGGAGCTCATACAATAGCAACATAAATTCTTTTGGGTGGGAAGGGACCTTTCAAGGTCATCTGGTCCAACCCCCTGCAGGGAGCAGGGCCATCTGCAGCTAGAGCAGGGTGCTCAGAGCCCTGGCCAACCTCCCCTGCAATGGTGCCAGGGATGAGGCAGCCACCACCTCTCTGGGCAGCCTGGCACAGGCTCTCCCCACCCTCAGCACCAACAATTTCTCCTTCTCTCCAGTCTGAATCTCCCTCTTTCAGTTTAAACCATCACCCCTTGTCCTGTCCCAGCAGGCCCTGCTCAGAAGCCCATCCCCATCTTTCTGCCAGGCCCCTTCAAGTCCTGCAAGGCCCCCAGAAGGTCTCCCCTTGGGGAGCCTTCTCCTCTGCAGGCTGAACCCCCCCAGCTCTCCCAGCCTGGCCTCCCAGCCACTGCCTGGCTGTGCTGGAGCTGCCCTGATCATGGGAACAGCCCTGCTGCATCTTCACAGTTGAGATAAGCAATTCATTAACTTCAGAGAAGTATTTTTGCAAGATGAGGAGATTTTTAGGTCTGTGGGGCTTATTCTTTCTGGCAAAAAGGTTCTAGCACCAGCAGACAGCTGTGTGCTGGCCAGTCCTACCTGAGAAACCTTTCTTCCATGGTTTCAAACTTAGTCTATACAAACACATGTCTACTTTGCTCCTTGATCTCCCACCCAACCCCCTAAAACTCCATCTGCATTTCATATAGGAACAGGTTAAGGAGCTAGGATGATTAATTAAGGTTAAAGAATTAATCATATGTATTCAGCAGTTTGAAATGAGTTTAATTTTACACAAAAATATCCAGACAGGAGGTTTTAAGTCACATTGTGAGACAGAAGAAATTGCCCAGAAGTGATTCCTTTCCATTTTTTACCAAACTCCAGTTACCACCAGCTGAACCTCCTCCAACTTAGACCAGCCCTGTTAACCACACGCCCTGGGGTGGCAAGAAGTGGTACTGCTGCAGGGCTGTTGTGTCAGATGCTTTGTCGTGCTGGTGCCAGGATGAAGTTGTGAGTGACTGAGCTGGTTAGTGACACCTGCACTTGGCAGTGATTTGGCATTTTAAGCCTCTTCACAAAATTGGTCCTTTGCTGAGGTGGACTCTGTGTCTCGGGGCTTGTCTTGGAAATGGTGAGCGCACCAGTAGGACCACCAAGGAGGCCTGATCAACAGCAGCTAATTGTTATCTTCAGAGGACTCTTTCTTTTCTTCGACCAGTTCAAGAAAGAACAGAATCAAAGCTTTTGCTCTGCAGACATCTGAGCTAACTTAAGTTTCAAAATCAAATGCTGGTGGGAATCTTCAAATAAGCAGCACTGGTCCAGTTTCCTCACCCACATGGTTATCCCCGAAAACTTGAGTGCTTCCTTCTGAACTGGGCTTGGACAGCCCATCGGGATCTACTCCTGCTTACACCAGTGTAAGTTCCTGGTTATTTGAGCCCTGGACGTATCTGTGTCAAGGCAGCATCGGTTTCTGCGCGACCTGCCGCCCACGCCCGCTCCCATACCCATCTCTAATTTTCCACCCAAGGAAGCCCATCTGCCTGTTTGGGCGGGAGCGTTTCTCAAGATTCCCAGCGCTGCGTGGCTTTCGGCAGAGGGTTTTATTTTTGGTCCCAATTCCTAAGGCCAAAACTCTGCTCCTCCCTTTGCTCTGAGCGCCAGCGCTGGGAGGCTGCTGTAAACACTGTCTGAGGAGGGAGCTGATAGGGAGGACAAGTTGGGAGCCAAGCTCCTGCTGCAAGGAGGGACACATCCCCCTTGGTGTTACTATGATTTATAATTAAGGTTTCCCTGGTGTAGACATGAGATCACCGGGAAACGGGACCTTGAAATATCTCCACTTCTTGTTCGAGGCATGACATTTAAGATTGCCCCTACTAAAGAGAGACCTCGAACAGAAAACAGCAGCTGGAATAGTCAGCGTTGGTCATCGGCTGTCTGTCTACCTCTCGTTCATCCTCAATCCCCTGAGAAATCCTATGGAATTTAACAGGCTTAACCAGTAGCTTCCAGAAAGATTAAATTGAGTCATTGCTCTGAAAAACCCCTACAATGTACGAGAGTGATCTTTCTAAAGCCTCCTTTCAAAAACCTGCAGCGGGTTAATCCTTCTGCATTACATTAAACGGATGATTCAAATGATTCATAAACAAAGGCCGGGGCTGCTCTGGAAACTTTCCCTTGCACAGTTTCCCTGCTTTGGAATGTGGGTTTTCACCACATTTGTGGACCAGCCAAAGCTCCAGGCCAAGAAAGACTTTTGATGCCTTACCTTATGGTATTCTTCTCTAAGGAAACGTTTCCTGTACCCGTACAAACTCTTTACATTACAGGGCAGTTTGCTGATACTACACCCTGGAAGCCACTGCTGGTGAGGACAAGACCTCAGTGACTTTGAAGCTTCTTTTGAGACCAGAAGTATAATACCAGGAGGGGAAAAAGGTGCTACGAGCCAGTATAGTAAATTCTCCTTATGAACACACACCATGGGGAGAGAAAAGAAAAGCAGAGGAGCTGATAAACCCATTCCTCTCCCAGTCCCCAACACATGGTGTGGAACACTGGTGGACCTGAAGTTCATCTTCACTCAAATTATTCCCCCCCCTTATCTTTTTTGGGTTCTTTGTCTTTTTTTTTCCTCTTGCTATATTCTTTGACTTTTTCTTTCTTTCTCTTAAACCTCTCTCCCAACACGTGCACACTCCATTTGCAGAATTTACAACTTCCTAATTCTTCTTAAAAGCCTGAGGGGAACTTCACAGCTGGAGCAGAATGGGGATGAGCAAGCACTTGCTGCCCAAATGGTACAGAAAGGAAAGCAGTCCAGAAAGGGCATCAGCACATACAGCAAATGTATCTGAGCCACATCTAGGCACTAAGATAAGAAAATGAGCTTTAATTGAATCTTAAATGGGCTTGACATTAAGCATACGATGAAGGACTTTGCTGACTCAGTGCCCTGGGTGACACAGAGAAGCAGCAATTGGCCTTATTCCTACCCAAAATGGCATTTGGTGGGTTCCCTGGGAGCTTGTTGCCTGCTGGTGCTGTTGCTGCCCCTACATTGAGGGGGATGTTCTCCATCAAACTGGGACCACGTGCTGGGAGCAGAACCAGGGCCCCTCTCTCCCAAGACACAGGGCTTTGCAAGTGTCTGTTTCTGAATACCTCCACCGACCAGCTGCAGTGCATCAAAGTCTAACATTTTACCTAAAAGCATGGTATTTATCCTGCCCCCAAATTTCCAGCACTGGTAAAAGCTGGAGTGTAAAGTTCAGGTGACTTTAAATCCACCCCCCACCCCCCCCAGGTATGCTGTGGTGGAAAAATACCTGGGCACTAGCAGAAAGATGCTGTTGTCCTGCTCCCTCCTTCCACGCTGGACAAGGTGTAAATCATAGACTGGCTTCAAAGGCACCTTTCAAGGTCATCTAGTCCAACCCCCTTGCAGAGAACAGGGACATCTGCAACCAGAGCAGGTTGTTGCTCTGAGCTCTGCCCTGTCCTGAGGTGGGGAGGAGAAACAATGCATTGACCTCTGAAAGAGGTCACTTGGCTGATTTCCTGCTTAAATAGGTGCTGCAGTGATCCCAGCTGAAGCTGGTTAACTCAGGCTGGGACAGTCATTAGAATCATGGAATGTTCTGGGCCAGAAGGGACCTTTCAAGGTCATCTAGTCCAATCCCAATACACTGAGCAGAGATATCTGTTGCTCAGAGCCCTGGCCAACCTCACCTGCAGTGATGCCAGGGATGGGACATCGACCACCCCTCGGCAACCTGGTCCAGGCTCTCACCATCAAAAATGTCTCTCTTCTTTCCAGTATAAATCTTCCCCTTTCAGTTCAAACCATCAGCCCTTGTCCTGTCCCAACAGGCTCTGCTCAAAAGTCTGTCCCCACCTTTCTGACAGGCCCCTTCAAGTGCTGAAAGGTCCCCAGAAGGTCTCCCTGGAGCCTCCTCTTCTCCAGCTGAACAAACTCAACCCTCCCTGCAGAGGGGTTCCAGCCCTCCCAGCATTCCTGTGGATCTTCAAGTGTAACCCCCCATGTCAAGAGCTCATGCTGGAAAGAACTGTGCTGGACTTTGAAGCCTTTGACCAGGGCCAGGTGTTGGTGTCTGAGCATCCCTGGTGATGCCAGGAAATCGTCTGTTTACCTCTCTGCCTGACACACTTAAAGGGAATATTATTCTTTTGTCAGTCAAATGCTGTGGTTCTGCTGAGGAATATTTTCTCCCTGCAAGGGGAAAAAAGTCTCAGTGAGTCCCAGCCAGCAGGCTCAGATGGAGGGGAGTGATCCAAGGTGTTGGCTTTCCACAGGCGCAGAGTCCCCTTCACAATGCCCTGGGAAGTGACATTAATAATCCCAGGTGCTGGAGCTGCCCTTTGCCACGTGTGTGCCAGGAGAGTGAGGGTAGCATGGGCAGGGCAGGGAGGGTTGTGAGACAACTCTTCAGTTGTATTCATTGCTTTCCACGCAGCTCATTTTGGTTTTGACTTTGGTGGAGCAGTAAATCCAGCCCTCTTTCTCACGCGTTCCCAGCACTGCACACACACGGGCTATATGGTTTACTGGAACTGGCTTGCCTGAAAGTTTTTCATTAACATTATACTGTGAAAAAATATACACATCAGCCACACAAGCATGTGGTTTCAATCCGTTCAAACACTGATTCATAACGTGTTTAGCAAACATTTTCTCCTGCATCTGCAAACAATAGCTACTTCCAGACTTTCACTGGCCCGTGCTTGCTGCTGCTGGATGCGTTACCCTCCCCAAAACCAAAAAGGTGACGTTTCTTTCCAAGCGACAGCCGCCCCTCAGAATGGCCCTGCCTTTCACCTGCATCCCAGCCATCCCCACCAGCTTGGAGATTTAATCCTCTGCCCTGATGCCCTCAGTAAGTGGGGAAGTCACAGCTATCTTTGGGGCATCATCTGTCACATCTGTCTTCGGCTGCAGTGGACCAGAGTCTCCGGGAGCTCTGAAAAGGGGCTTGGGCCACCCGAGCTGCTTAAGGAATTAAGTAGAGGAAAATAACAGGGAGACTATGACCAGGGTCAGGCACACCCCTCTGCTTATTTGGGGTAACTGAGCACTGCCAGCAACCCCGAGCAGGTCAGCCTTTCAGCCTTGGCATCCCCGAGAGGGTCTGTGTTTTGTCCTTGGCAGCGGCAGTGACTCACCGGCAGCACCCCAGCACCAGCTGAAATCCCAGCTCCTAGCAGCTGTTAAAATAACCCGAGATGAACAGACCCATCAATTCTCTGCAAAACAACAACAGCCTCTTGTTCGGGGCTGGTTTCCTGCAGAAGAGAGGTGGCTGAGGCATCACAGGGACCGGGGTAACCCCTGAGCTGCAACGCTTTTGGAGAACAACGTCTTTTGGAGAACCCAAAACCGGTGACATTCCCACGAATCCAAGGAAAAGCCTGAGGGTCCCCTTTTCTGTGTGATGCACACACACCAAAGCAGATTTTACTCGTGAGTCTGAGGGAGGCAGAATTACTCACAGGTGGTTCTTTTCAAAAAATACATATGGGCTGAGGCTGAGAACATATGGTCCGATGGCATATTAATAACAGAGAGCCGAGGTTCCCTCTTACTCACACAGCGACCGAGCAGATTGAGGGAAAGCCACCTTGAACAAGAAATGCCTCCTGCCCCTGAGTGCATGAATCACCCCTAACCAGGTCACCCTGTTCCCGCAGCCCAGCCTAATAAAATTAGCCATTTATGGATATGAGGAGATAGGGTGAGAGGGGATTTTATCCCTTGCTTAGACACTGGGGATGAAACCACAGACTTTCTCCTCTGCTACACCAGGATTAAAGCACATTTTTGCAGGATACATATAACAAAGCCCACGAAATGTCTGGAGAAGGAGTTCAGGTCACTGTTTTCTTATAGCTGTCCCCAGTGTCGATGCTTGTGAACGAGGATGATGCTCCACTGCATCCTCTGTGGGGCTTGCTTACAGTGGGGCCAACCTGGTTGTACCTTACTCTGACCTCCTTCCCCACCTTAGTCATCTCTTTCTCCTCTTTATTCTCCCTTTCTACCCAGCTGTCTTTCTCCTGGATGAAGGCATGATGACTCTGTAGGCATTTCTCCTTCACCTTTTCTGTTCTCAATTGCCAATTACATGGCTCCCATGCTGGCACACGTGGCCCCAGACCAGGGCTGAGCTCTGCTTCTGCAGTGCATTCTCACAGCTCTCGGAGGAGATCCAGGGTTAAAACCTGCTCTGCTGACTCTCCCCTGCAGCACCCAGCTTTGGACCCTCAGCTGTCAATGCTGGGAGATGCTTCTTGCAAAACATGCCCGGGATCACACCACTGCCAATAAAACCATCTTGGTTTGGAGGTTAGAAGGGCCCTGAAGTTGCATTTGCTGAATTCATGAGCTGGATTTAACTTCTCTGGAGTGGAGAAAGAGGATGGGAGTCTAGAGAGGATGCAGGAAACAACACAGGCTTTATTTTGTCCTGTGTTAAAAGCAATGAGTTATTTCAAGTTGCAGCATAAGGCAGGAAGAGAAAGTAAACTAGTTGTAAAGCAGTGTTTGCATTGGAGAGCCCCAGGGATGTTCAGATCAAACTGAACCAGAAAGGAAAGGGGCTACAGCTCTGGAAACAGCACCAGAAATCGTGTGGGTGGAGACAATACCCTCATTCCTGCAACACTGGACCAGTATCACCCACTTTAGCAAAATGTACCTACCTGGCTAATTGGATTTTCCTAAAATTAAAGTTAATAGGAAAATACGGTCACTTGGAATTTGCCTAAAAAGAAATACCCATCCTCCTCCACCAGCATTCTTCCGTAAGGGTCTGTATTTTTGGGTTACTGGAGCTTTCTTGGGAGAGCAAAGCACAACAACTTCCCTCCCATTCGATCCGTACCAAGGAAAGCTCAGCATGCTCGGGGTGAAAATCCAGCAGGATAAAAATAAACGCCTAATCTCTTACAACACACAGTAAACCAAAGGTGCACGGGAGATTGACTTTTATCGCGAATTTGCCACAGTTGATTTTTCCAGCTAAGGATGTTCCTTCTCTGCTGGGCTTTAAATTTGCCTGCATGAAAGCACTATGGAAAGCTGAAGCAAATGAGTGAAGGTGTGAAATCAATATACATAAACTCAACGGCCGTAAACCCCAAGGCTGAGGCTCTGGCTTGCTGTTTTTGATGCAGAATGAGCTGAGACTCCTCCATCTGACTCTGGGTGAGCCTGCAGACCTGAAGCCCTTTCACCTCCCACCTTTGCTAATTCATCTTCGCTCTGTGTTGATGGGACAGCAAGCTCAGCTTTCGGTCCCCAGAATACACCTAATCATGGGAGGTGTGGGAGAGGCTCTACATGCTCTACAGTCAGCCCGGGAGGGCTAATTCTATCTTGAAAGCTCAGAAGGTTTCGGCAGGATCTTTTACTATGATATTAAATGTCCTTCCAGCTCAAAAGATACTGTAGTATCTCCATACGTGTGCTCTGAGCCAGAGCTTTAGGCTGGAATAAATCAACGTGTGTCCAATGACTTTTAAAGGATGGTTATATTCATTAATTCTTAGCAATTTCACTTCTCTGAGTGGCCCAGGTTTAGGTGACTTGTTATGTTACAAGGAATTGTGAGTGGGATGATGATAGAGGATCCAGCAGGATTATAGAGGATCCAGCAGACCAGGACATTGTTAAAACCAGCCTCTGCACCAAGGAATGAGGAGTCAGAGGCTCTGTGAACTCCCAGAAGCAGCAACACAAACTCACACTCAGACGCTTCCAAGCTGCCGCATCACTCCTTAAACTCAGATTGTTAACAGCCAAAAAAATAAAATAAAAAAAATAAAATAAAATAAAATAAAATAAAAAATCCTTCAGCCCCCCAAACACCAGAAACCCGGCAAAGGAGGTGACGAGAGCAGAGCAGGGTGACGGAGCTGCCCGTTCCCGGTGTACGGGCTCTCTCTGGTGGCCGGCGCGGGCAGAGCGCGGGGCTCGCTGCGCAGCGCAGCCCTTCTGGGGATGCCCTGGGCCCCAACAAGGCCATGTCGGGGGGCTCCGGCAGGTCTGTGGCTGCTCCAACTCCTTCTGTCCTGCTGTCTGACCCGTGCAGCTGCCTGGGCAGGAGACGCCGGAGGATGAAAGGCAGCTTCTCGAGCTCCCCGCTAGGATGGGGGCTCCTGTCCCTCCTGGATGGGGGTCAGGCTCAGAAGCACAGAATCGATTTGGCTGGAAGAGCCCTTTCAGCTCATCGGGTCCAACCATTCCCCCAGCACTGCCAGGGCACCACTGGCCCCTGTCCCTCAGCACCACAGCTCCACGGCTTGGAAACCCCTCCAGGGATCATGGGGACTTCACAGTGGTGAGGCTGCCCTGGACAACCCTCAAGGGGAAGAAATTGTTCCTCAGCTCCAACCTAAACCTCCCCAGAGCCCAACCCCACCTGGCCCCAACATCCTGTCAAGGAGATGTCAACAGCGACAAGGTCTCCCCTGAGCCTCCTTTTCTCCAGGCTCAACAGCTCCAGGTCCCTCAGCACCTCCTAAGACTTGTTCTCTAGCCCCTAAAAGCTGGGTGCTTCTCCAGCATCCCAAGCTGACACTGCTCGTGGAACCAACACAGATCTGTGGGGCAGGATGATCAGGAGCATTGCTTGGAGGCCTGGGAAGGGGAGGACAAGGGGCAACCATGATGGGTGCCCTGCAGATGGGTACCTCCTGGGTTGCACCTACAACCCCACTTGCCCTGAAAACAAGAGGTGCTGAGATGCTGCTGTGGATGCAGCCCTTGGGCAGGGCAGCTTCTGGCCCTAGTGCAGATGGAAGCTGCTTACAGCACTTTCCAGCATCTGCTGCAGTGGCCACTGTCAGCTTCTTTCCAGGTTAGTGCCCTCCTAGGCAGCTGTGGCCACTGACTGCACAAAATGACACTGAGGAGTGATGTGCTGTGTCTGTGGTCTCTGCTATTTTCATGGTCTTGGGTGTTTTCACCTTCTGCTGTGCTGCCAAGTCCAAGAGCGGGCAGGAGATTATGGCCTTTGAAAGACTTTGGAGCACATGGCCCTGCAAAGACAGCACCATCCTGTCCTGTCCTGGGACAACAGGAAAGGATCCCATCCAAACGCTGAACAGAGGTGTTGTCTCCAGGTACCTGTGTCAGCTTCTACCTCTCATGGTCCAGCAAATCAAAAAGACCCCTCTCAGGCACCCCTCTGGCTTTTGGAGCCAGGTTGGTCCCTGGTGCAAGCTGTGGCTGTGACCCAGAGAAGAGTGGGTGGCCGTTCCCTACGAGTGCTCAGACAGCACATTAATAATCCTGAGTGACAGTGCTCGCAGGAACGGGTACGCCGAGCTAACAGACACGTTTAGGCACGGGAAGGTGTCCATATGCTTTGGTGATTGCGTCGCTCTCCCTTATTGCACCACATATGCTGTGCTTTTTTGCACCTAATAGATTTCTAAATTGGCTCTTTCTATCTCAGTGGTTTCCTTAAGTGTTTCGATATCACATCTTTTATGACTAATAAGGCTTCCATTTACTTAACCTGTGCTGCAATCAGTGTGGGATGTGTTTTCATCCCAGCACCAGCCATGTCCTGCTCAGCTGCCCTCCCTGATGCTCCACGTTGGTGATGCTGTGACGTTCCGTGGGGCCTGGGCACATGAGAGCAGCTCCATCCCAGGGATAGGACGTCCTGTGGCCTGTGAGGGAAGACCTTCTCACTTGCTACAAAAACAAGAGGAAACGGCCTCAAGTTGCCCCAGGGGAGGTTTAGGTTGGAGCTGAGGAACAATTTCTTCCCTGCAAGAGCTGCCCAGGGCAGTGGTGGAGTCCCTGTGACCCCTGGAGGGGTTTCCAAGCCATGGAGCTGTGGTGCTGAGGGACAGGGGTCAGTGGTGCCCTGGCAGTGCTGGGGGAATGGTTGGACTTGATGATGTTCAAGGTCTTTTCCAACCTAAGTGATTCTCTAATTCTGTGTCCCTGGGGCCCTCTCAGCATCACACTTGAGGCTCTTTTCACATGTCCCCTGGTCAGGAGTGCAGAGGTTTGCTCTTTTCTTTCAAGACAAGACCAGAGGAGACCGGCTGCTCTTTTTGTCACTCTGCAGACCTATAAACATACCCCTGCTGTTAGAGAGGAGGACAGCCCAGAGGGACCTCTCTCAGGGGGGGGTTTACACCAAGGCGAGGAGATGAAAGAGGCTGTTGAGAAATGAATAGCAACAAACCAGCCCTGGCAGCATCTTTCAGGGCTGGGACCTGCTGACCCTTGAGCTGCAGGCTGGGGCTGAGCTAAGCAAATAGAAAACAAACAGTCTTGAAGTGCCACTTGCCCGGGCGGGCTGGCTGGCTTCATGGAGAGTGGCCCACCCCACCAGACGTGACAAAAAATGGGACTAGACAGCAGGAGACGTGGGGTTGGCGCCGCTGCTGTGCGTGGCTGGCAGCGGGGAGGACAACCCCTGGGCTGCAGCTTCATGGCTCCTGCGTTCTCAGTGTGAGCTCCTTGATTGAATTTAGGTGCAAAACACTGATGCTGTAAAGGGGAGGGGGGGTGAAGATAGGCTAACGTGAAGCCTAACGCAGGCAGATCGCGTTGCTCTGCCCGTGCAGCACCTCGCAGGGTGCTGGGGGTGATGCAGTGAGACAGGAGCAGCTGTACACCCTAACTAGCTGCTTCCTTCCATCCAGATCTCCAGAGCACAGTATTGCACCCCTGCTCTTACCTGTGTTGGGCCTGACAGGACAAGGTGTCTCTCAGGAGGTGAACTTCACAGCTCTCCATGTGTCCAAGCTGCCCTTTTGTGTTGGTTTCATTGGTTTGGGCACGAGCAACCAGTTTCACTGGGTACGCCAGGTCTACCCCAGTGCCACGTGCAATGCCAACAACATTCAGCTGCCCCCATGGAAAATACCTCTCTCAGCGTGTCCATGCTTTGCATTTTCTCAGCCACAGGCAGCCTCTGATGCCTACACGGATGGTCTTGCTGTCCCACTAGTACTCCCCTCAGACTCCGGCAGCAACTCTGAGCGCTGCAGTCCCTCGCAATAGCCCATAATAGGCACCCCTCAAGCACCCTGCCAGGCCCCGAGAGCCCCAGTCCTTCCTCCTGGCACCCTTGCAAGGGTTAACGGCAGGGTTCATGCCCCAGCAAGGTGGAAGGTGCCCGGGGCAAACCAAGATGATGTTCCGAGATTGTTTTGTTTGATCAGTGCTATTAAACTGATAGATTGTTTGGGGAAGCTTTTTATCTCAGCCCTCACATCTGTTCTGCATTTGGAGGCAGTGGTACAAGGCTGGGGGTGAAGAGCAGGTGCTGCGAGTGTCTGGTGAACATTAGGGAACATTCACTCGGAGGCTCCGGAGCTGCCAAAAAGTGCACTGATTGGACAGATGTTACTTCATTACTGTCAACTCGTCATCCTGGATGTTCGAAGGGAACATTTGTTTGTTAAGGAAACACAGCTGTTACCAAGAAATTTGGTTTTCCTTTCCTTTTTTTTTTTGGCTGCAGGGCAAAGCAAAAGCCCAAGGTACCTGGGCACCTGCAAAGCTCCTTTCTGGGCATCATCCTGCAGCCGAGGAAGGGCCACAGGCCCGTGAGGACCTTGGTCAGTCATCTACCACTGCCTTGCCCCAGGGCTCAGCCCTGTCTAAACCCTCCCGGATGGGTTTGTCTGACCTGATCTTCAAAGTTTCCAGCCGGCTGGCATCGATGCTCTGGTTGTGGGGTCACTGCTGGAGCCATGCACCAGAGGTGGCTTTTTCGTGGGCTCCTGGGTGCTAAAACCTTCTTCCCATTCAGGTTAAGGGCAGATCTTACAGAAATGATCCCCCAAAAGCAACTTGTTTCAAGGAACTGCGTGGATGGTGCCATCCAATGGCAGAATTACCTGGAGGGGAATCAGAGCACAGTTTGGCCCACAGCCCTGCCATGGAATCCCTCCCCAGAGGGTACACGCAGGTAGCACACATCTGGTTTCTCCTACTGCTTGTCTTCAAACAAAATGACTCCATAGGCTTCCCTCCTGTGCTCAAACTAAGTTTCATCCAGAAATACTTACTGGGAATGTCAAATGTGTGCCATCAAGGGCATCCTTGGGCAGGAAGACCCCCCGTCTTATTCTACAACAGCAGTGCCTCATGCCTGGGACCACCCTAAAAAAACCATGTAACCTACAGGGAAGAGCTACAGTGCACATTTCTGATCTCCTCCCATGGTGGGTGTCAGGAGCAACCAAGTCTCCTCCATCCTCTGAGGATCCTGCTCCATCTCAGACTGAGACGCTTCTCTCTCCCCGTGCCTCAGTTTCCCCACTATGACCTTTGGACAGTGACAATTCCAGCCCACAAGGGTGTTGGGAGGATTAGTTAATCCCCCCTGACGTCCTGTGATGCTTTGGTGGAAGGCAAAGCTCAGCAGAAGCCGATGGTGCAGTTTTCAGAGGAGGAGCGGACAGCAGGTCATGCGCAGGGGCAGCGACAGTCTTAGAATCCATACCGTGCAAGATGGAGTGGGCAATGAATATCTCCTGGAGTAGTGAGAGCACTTATTAGCAAAGTCCTGCTTTATTAGGTATTTAACCCAGAGCAAGTCTCATTTTGCTTCTCCCCCGGGTTATAAATACACCTGCCAATACCTGCTGCTAAGAGGGGTGGGAGCTGTGCACCGAATCCAAGCATCCCTTTGTCAGATCTTCCAGCCCAGGACTTCTGGAGCCACTGAATCGCGTCGGCTTCGGCGGCATCTGATCAATTCTGAATTATCATCTTCCCAGCTATTAGCACACTAAACGATTGCCCTGCAACCTACGGGTCTGTATCTGTGTGTCCTCCTGTGCCTCGCGCAGGCTTGTTTTCCCTTATCGATTTTTACCCTTCAGCTTTTCCGCTTTGATTGATTCCCCGAGAGAGACGTGCAAATGAGGAGTCAAACATCTTCATGACTTGAGAACTCCTTATTGAAAGAATTCACTGCTCTTGATAACCTCCCTCCCACTGACGGGGAAGCGTTTAACAGCCGATAGGCTTTGGCAGGGGGAGCAGGCTGGTCATCCAGAAGAATGAAAGTCTTTCTTCTTTCATTTCATTCCCCTGGCTGCAGGTAGTGAAAGAAGGTGTCTTGATTTTCATGCCTCTTTATAATCTAATTTCTGCTTTTTTTTTTTTTTTTTTCCCCCCCCTATTCAGGTGCTGCTCTGGGTAGGTTTACATGGTAATAAATCCAGAAGAGCAAAGCTCATTTCAACAGAGTGTCCTGCAAAGCTACCAGGAACAGGGAGGCTTCTGCTGCCTGAAAACAGCTCTCCGGTATTGTATAAGGTTGGAAGATGATCTTGCACATCAGCAGTGGTGCTTCAAGCATGGCAGAAATCAGCTTCTGGGATAAGATGCTGAAAGAAGAAAGAAAACATCTACAGCAGTCTCATGCAACACGTGCTGATCCTGTAGCATCTGCACAGAGACCTATTCCTCAGGGCTTCGGTGGGTTTCCAGCTATGCAAAACTTCTCCTTGTTGAGCAACTCATGGTTTTAAAGTCTATTGAAACCACTTTTGATAAAAATACACAGTTAGCTAGGGATAGCTGCATAGAAAAAGCAGAATTTTGATGGAGGCAGAAATCCATCTATTAAATGAATTGATTAAATCTCAAAACTAAGGCACAACCAACCAAACCAGCCACGGGAGCAGCTCCTGTCTCTATATGGAACCGAATCACCTTTCAAATGCGGACCTCACCCAGGTTATGGCAAGAGAAATCCACCTCCTGAAGCACAGCCTTCCTTCTCCTGCCAATAATGGGGAGAAACTGCCAGGGGAAAAAAAAAAAAAACCCAAACAACTCGACAGACAACAGCCGGAGAGTTCACCAACCCTCTCAAACTGCTCAAGATTTACCCAGCGTTAATTGACATTACGGTCTGTAAACTCGTGCTGGTATTAGGCCGTTGGGGACTATTGGTTTTTAGGAAGGAGTCCCCAGTGGTTCCCTGTTTAACATAAATGGGACACCGTGATCCAGAGTTTCCCCCGCAACTAGTCCTAAAAATTGGGAATTAGCAGCCTGATGCCCCCTCCTATCCAAGGCCCTTTCCAAGGCTGCTGGAACTGCAGATAAGGTGCTGGCAGCACCTTAACTTCCAGGCTTTTCTGTGGCTTTATTAATGTTAAATAAAAGTTGGATGCTTTTTGCAGTTACAGCTGGAGCCAGAGACTTTCAGAACGAATCTGCTGCAAATGAGTTTTATATACTGACTGGCTGAATGGATAATTAAACAAATAACAAAAGTGAAATGCAATTTTGTTTTACCTCCTGGGAACATTATTGTTAGTTTATTCTTTTTATCAAAAGACTTTTAAAAAAACCCACAAAAAAAAAGCCCAAACAAACCCAACTATGCAATTTAACAATATTGCTTTTGTAAACAAATTGAAAATCCAATAACTGTAAAACTTATGACATGTTATTAAAATGTCTTTTTTTTTTTTTTTCCCCCCTACAAGTGAAAAAGCAATTCCAATCTCAGATGCTATAATTTAATTATAGACTTTAGGTTCTAAAGATATCATAATTCTTAGCACTGAATACATTCAATTTAATGTCCTTCTGGCACGTTTAAGAAGCTCAGACGTTGCTGAGCACACTGGTCCAGTTTCACAAGTGCTTTGCTTGCTGGGTGCCTCTCTCTGCCCAGCTGTGGGAGGTTCTGGGAGAGCAGGAGGCTATCGCAGGTCCCCACCATCTCCTCGCCTGGCTGGGGTGATGCACAGCCCTGGCTGCCCGTGGGAGGAGGTTTGCTGGGTTTCTTTCTAAAACATCTAACAGATACGATGCCAGAGGTGGTGATGGGCAGCACCAGCAAAAAAAAATTCAGCCTTGAGTTGGGAAAGGGGAGTGCAGGTGGTGACGTGCCCAAACCCGGCTCACAGGGCCTTTGATCATAGAACCACAGAATTGTTTGCATTGGAAGAAACCTTTAAGATCATCAAGTCCTACAGTTAACTCAGCACTGGCAGGGCACCACTAAACCATGTGCCTCAGCACCACATCTACGTGTGCTCCAGCCCCTTCCCCAGCTCCAGCCCCTCAATATCCTTCCTGGAGTAAGGGGCCCCAAACTAAAGCCAGTATTTGAGGTGCAGCCTCCCCAGTGCTGCCAGGGATATAGTGAAACAGGACATTTGCTTTCCTTCCCCTACCCCAGCATCCTGGGCAGTGTGACTTCAAGGGGCAGCCACACTCAGAAGCAGACACATGGTTGGACCTGAGGAACGATTTCTTCTCTGCAAGGGTTGTCAGGGCCTGACCCAGGCTGTCCAGGGCAGGGGTGGAGTCCCCGTGATCCCTGGAGGGGTTTCCAAGCCGTGGAGCTGTGGTGCTGAGGGACAGGGGTCAGTGGTGCCCTGGCAGTGCTGGGGAAATGGTTGGGCCTGATGACCTCAAAGTTCTTTTCCAACCTAAGTGATTCCACAGTTCTAAATACAGACCTGAGGGTCTTCAGCCATGACCTTCAGCAGAGCCAAAGCAGGACCTACCCTGGCACCAAGAGCGTTTCCACCACAAGAACTAATTTGAACAAAATTGAAATGCTAACAAATAAATAAAGGCAAGCTACAGTGAACTAGTAATAAGGTACCTTTGGATGTTCATTATGCTGGATTTCCAGGCAGTTAAATAGTTTAATGCATTTCCCTTTGGCTTGCGTATCAATCTCTCAGCCTGTCTGAAAATAGAGTCTGATACCCTCCCCCGTTATACATTACTGGTGAAATGCCTCAGTGGCACCAGCAGTGACTCTCCCACCAGGTAGGGGCTGTGATTCATCGACAGCAGCGGCGTGCGGATAATTGATGGCGAGTGATTGTCAGCGTGCGATGATTATCTCTTCGGGTTGTCTGCAAGACAATTAATGGCGACGAAAAGAATTCCTTTAATTAATCATTTCCTGTAAAAGAAAGGCATCAGAATAAAATAAATCGCTGCTAAAAATGGTGCGCTGGAGAAGGCTGCCACATGTTAGCGCGATGGAGCTGATGGGGTGGAAGAGGCACCAGAGAGCCTGAAATATTAAGTGAGTAACAATTGTCTTTCCTCCAGACTTTAGAAATGTGGAAAGTTTCTGAAGGAATGGACTGATTTTAGCTACCAAGGGGTCCTGAAGTGAGATAGATGCTGGGGACCAAGCATCTGAGTCATGTAGCAAGACATCCCCTCCTTGGGTGTAAGGTTTTCCTGCCTCTCTGCTGGGGGAAGAACATTTAATTGGGAAGCAGTGAGATGTTCCTCACTGGCCTCCTCTCCATCACAGCAAAGCCCCAGGGCTCCCGTAGGGATGGGAGCACAGGAGAGTGCTCGGCTGATGGACCTGTCAGGCTATCTCTGCTCTAACCCACCTCAGTACAGACTTTTTTATTCCTGTTCAAGTTCCAGGGTTGCCCCAAAGACTCCAGTTTGCACCATACAGTGGATCTCAGTCCAGATCCACCCCCAGCAGAGCCCCGTTAGCTGCTCTCTGTGTTCCTGATGCTCAAGCAGCGTTACCAAACAGAAACCCACCACCCCCCAAAAGGCATAAACCCTGCTGCACACAGACGTTGCTCCCTTCCAGTGCTGTATGTCCATGCTAGAAAGCTGCTGGTGCCATCTGGGATGAGCAACCATGAAGCCCCATCCAGATAGGATGACACCATCCCACATCCCCACTTGGCATTTGGGTGTTTGAGGTGCTTGAAGGGTTCCTGCCTCCCAAAAAAAGAGCTTGTGATAAAATACCTCATAGGGATGAGACCACCCTTAGGTGCTGCCAGACTATGGGGTTGTAAATCAGGGCAGAATTTTGGCCTTCAGAGAAAATGATGGGCAACAGAAAAACAAACCAGGTAGGTGTTAAAAATAATAAGGATATATTTCCATCCCACCCATAAATAACCCCAAGTAGAAAAATACACAAGATGTGTCATAAACCGAGAGCATTTTAAGAATGCTGAAAGTTTCTAAAATTAATTTTCTTCATTTTACTTTATTAAAATTGCTTTCATTTATCTCCTCTGTTAAATATTTTATTTTTCCATATTAATGGCTGCAATTTCTACTGCAGCTTGTTTCTGTCATTAACACTGTACAAACTTAATATCATTAGTAGTTTTTTCCCTTAATTATGTGAGTGGAGAAGAAAAACATCAAAGTTTCCGTGAAATTGGAATAGTATATCTAAATTGCCTCATGTTTATTTTAACATTAACAGTAAATGAAGCTAATGGGCTTTTATATTATTAAAAGCAGCCATTTGTGTCCTGCCTGCTGTAATATATAGCAAAGCTTTAAAAGATGTTAAATAATTAGTTATTTAATAGGGATGTGCAAAATAGATCAAACAAAAGGCAAACTTCCTGGTGGCAGAAGCGTCGGTTCCAACCAGGGCCCCTTTGTGATGCCTTAAAATTGGGTTTTTCCTACTCACAGCTTACGTCCCACTGTTAATTTGATTGCTTTCATCTCCAGCAGGCCCAGAGGGCTCCCAGTTTGACAGCCTGGGGACAGTGGAGTCGCATGCCCAGGAGCAATGGTGATGATGGTGTAGGGAGGATGCTCGGCTGCAGCTCCACCTTGCCCGTGGTGGGGGAGGGCTTGGAAACAGCTCCTGCCCCTCACAAGGTCTTTCACAGTGACCTTCCCTCTTCCCCAGCCAAGGGTTCCTGCCCTCCTGGAGGTGAAGGAGGTGATGCTGATGGAGAAAACCACGCCGGTTTTCACCGCTGCAGTGTAAGGGTGGGAGCACCAAGGTCACCCTCGTGTTTTGCAGGCGCACACCATCCACGCAAGCCGGCACTCGCCAAGCGCGCGTCAGGATCTAGCCCAGAATTCACACCAACAAACTCATTCCCCTGGCCTGGGAAAACCCTCTGCACTGTAGCAGCGACAAACCCCGGGCGGGGACATACCGGATGGAACCACGAGGAAGAGGAAGGCCCTCGCCATCGCTCCTCCACTGGACGAAGACCTGCGGATTTCAGCACCAGGACAAATTCAAGAGCAAGTCGCAAACTGGGGGCCAAACTGTGTCACTTTAGGATGACATTTGGCAATGAGGGCGGTACTGAAAAGCTTGCCCATCGAACGGGGAGTAATTGCAGGATTAGCACCACTTCCCTTTCATCCCCATAAGGCAGCAGTGGCAAGCTCGAGTCTTTTTAACACCCTGGGCTCCTACAGGATGACAATGAAACACCTCCTGATAGTGCCTCTCACTCCCTCACACTCTGCTTCAGCACTTTAAAAATACCATCAACCGCCTGTATCTCCCTTCCCCGTTTGTTTCTGTGCTGGGGAGGTTCGTGCACTTAAATCAGCTACAGCCAGCCTAAAGAGAGGGTGTGCAAATGAGAGCGTTTCTCTCTTGCCACCTATTGGTGCTATTAAAAGCATGCCTGGAATTAATAATAATAACAAACCGCTGCGGCTTACAACAAAATCGATAACAAATGGCAGATCTGCAGAAGGCCTTGGGAAAAGGCTTGGAAGAAGGGAGGGAGGACACGGGGAGGGGAGCACACCTGGGAATGACAGAAAGCACTGGTGCTCCCCGGCTTAACTCCAGCAAAGTTTAACTCCCAGGGGTTATCTTTCGTTTGCCACTCACCGTATCTTCACGAGGTCTTTTTTTTTGGGTGGTGTGCTCCCCCAACACCAGCCCCTGGTGTAACACTAAGTCCTGGCTGGCGAAACGATGCTATTTCCTGTGCCTCGGAGAAATGGAAAGCCGTCGGGATAGGGATCGCTCTGCCTCCCTGCAACATGGGCTGCACATGGAGGACTGGAAAAAATAAATAAACTGGCCCTGTATTGCAAGCCACAGGAATGTGCCATCTGAGGAGCGCTGGAAAGGGAAGAAATCGCTGTGTGGTTGTCACTCCCATATAGGAAAACTGGTTCACACCAGCAGACTGTGAGTTTACATCAGGCTATGATGGTCCCGTTGTTCTTCTGTCACCCACGTGCGTACGGCTTCAAAAAGTAGCCCCCCAGAAGTCAAACGCAGCTTGAACAAATGGGTACAGCAGAGGAGTGCGCTGGGGATACCAGCGTGGATAAAGATGAGGGATTGTGTTGAGTATCTTTGCTCTCCAACCTTCATCTGGGTCAGGGAAGGAGGAGGTAAAGCGGGAGAAAAGAGGAATTGTTCAGGGAACTAGGAAGTTTCTCTATAACATCCAGATCTTGGACCTTGGGAGGACACTAGACTTGGAGCTTGAAAGCTGGGGAGTTACCTGATCCAAAGCATCAGCTTTACACCCTGATTGGACCACAGCGGGGTCAGAAATGCCACAGTCTCCCCTTGTCTGAGCCAAGGTCATGCTTGCTGAGGTCCAAACTTCAACCCAATGGACATCCAGCAGAGAAGGAGGCTCCCAGGAACAAAAGTGTGAACCATCACCCATGGGTTTGAAGCAACACTGGGTGTCTGCTCCCATCCTCAGCTGCAATTTCGGGGAGCTTCTGCACCTCTGGCCACATCCATGCTCTTCACCCTCCCCAGCCCATGGGGGGTACCACTGTTCTTTCATGCGAGGCGACAGCATCCAACGAGCTACTGTGGGAAGGCAGATCCATCCTTGCTCCATCCCACACCTCTGGGCAGGAGGGATGGGAGGAACGTGGCCCATCGGCCATGGGAGAATAATTACAGGGAAGTGGCAGCTTTCCTTCTGCTTAACTTGCTTTGGAAGGAACAGTTGGGGGTACTACAGAAACTAATGTAAGGTAATGTAATCATTTACAGAAGATTTGTGGTAAATGAACGTTTGGCCTCTGTCCAAGCGCGCAGCCAGGGCTCATTACGCCGGAGGAGATGGCAGCGAAAGCTTTCCACGGCCACTGTTTGTCTTTCATTTCATCTCATGTCTGACCCGCCTGACCTCGCCGAAGACTTTGCTTTTCGCTGGCCTGGTTTCAGCTGCGGTAAACGCCGGTTCTAACTCATGACGCCGTAAATGCAATGCTCAGTGTGCTGGACCTTCCTGCAGTAACAAGCCACAGCTTTCTCCAACTCCAGTACTTTAGTGAAGAACAGATAAATTTTTTTTTATTAGTTCTTTTTTTTCTTTTCTTTTCTTTTTTTTCTTTCTTTTTTCCACATGAAAACAGCAGCGAGGGCCCTGGGATAGGGTAACTTAGCAACTCCACCGCAGGGATTAGGAAAATTGACTCCAGACCAAACTAAAACAGCAGAGTTTCCTGTTTTGAGCCACTCTGTACTATATTAAAATTATTTATGAAAAGGGTAAGGAGGAGGGGGAAGGATGGGGAGCTGGGGCTGCTGCTGGGGGAGATGAGCCTGGTGGGATTTTTTTTCATCCCGCTACTGAGCTCGCAGCAGAGATGGAGACCAGGGTGCTGAGCCAGGTCTCAGCAACAGGATCACGGGTCACCTGCCTATGCTAAGGTCGAGTCCCTCCATCCTGATTAGCAAAGCACTGGGAAGCATCCCAAAACCTCCCAGTGCTATTGTATGGGGCAGATCACTCATCATGGTGAAGGAAGATCAGATGAACCTGACCTCTGGGACAAACCAGATGAAGTCCACGAGAACATGGTAGCTGATGTGCAAACATCATCCCTTTAATATATTTGCTGATGTCTTGACCGCAGGCAAAGTTTGCAGTGCTTGCAATTAAAAGATTTTTCCTTTCTATCTGAAGCAGACTAACCAGCAAAGAAACCGTGGGCACAAAGACGCACCGCTGTCCTGCATCGCCTGGACCCCCTCTCGACCAGGGCAGACACACCAAGAGCCTGCCTTATGTGACAACATTGAACCAGGGACTGGAAGGATGTGGACATGAAGGTTTCAAGGGAGGTCTTGCCCCTACACTTGGGCTGTTTCCACTCTAGAGCTGTGGAGATGTGCAGGGGAGATGTAGCTTGAGCTCCCTTGATGGCGGTTGTGTCTGAGGACCCCACCAGGTGCAGGGACATCCTGGCCACCACCAGGGAGATGTGGGTGGAGGAGGCAGCCCCTGTGCCCCCCCGGGTTTCCCTCCGGTTCTCCTGCTCCTCCCGTGGTGCCCCTGTGGTCAGGAGGAGGCAATGCCATTTTTTCTTTTTTTCATTGTTAGAGATTTCAAAGAGCTGCTTTTGTTTAAGGGTTGTAAATGGAATTAAGCAAAAAACATTACTGGTTTCAAAACTCCCGAGTCTGCACAAGGGGAAAAAAGCCAATGGGATCCACAGGCAGCAAACAGCTTGCTTAAAACCATCTGCAGGTTTAAAATAGCTCTTTGTCCCATGACTGCCCGTGTCACAGGCCTTGCTGTGAGCTCCTGGAATAAATTCGGGGTATCTAAAAGATGGTTACAGAGCTATGAGCTGGTTTGGGGCTCCCTCTTCTAGTCATGAACAGCCACCCTAAAGGGTCTTATAGCTAAAGACCCACAGATGAGGTATTAGCTAGAAAAGTGTAGTTGCACGTTGGCCAACACGGGTGGAGGACGTTGGCGGTGTGGTTGGAGCTGACCTGGTAATGGATCCCTGCTGGGGTGGTCGTGGGCTGCCCCTGCACTGAGTGAGAATAGAATCGTAGAACTGTTTTGGTTGGAAGAGACCTTTAAGGCCATTGAGTCCAGCCATTCCCCCAGCACTGCCAGGGCACCACTGACCCATGGCCCTCAGCACCACAGCTCCATGTGGGCCTTGGAAACCCCTCCAGGGATGATGGGGACTCCACCACTGCCCTGGACAACCCTTTCCATGAAGAAATTGTTCCTTATGTCCAACCTAAACCTCCCCTAGTGCAACCTGAGGTCATTGTCTCGTTGCTTATTCCTTGGGAGCAGAGCGCAACCCCCCCTGGCTCCAGCCTCCTGTCAGGAGCTGTCAGAGCCAGAAGGTCTCCCCTCAGCCTCCTTCTCTCCAGGCTGAACAAGCCCAGGTCCTTCAGCCACTCCCCACCAGACTTGTGCTCTAGACCCTTCAGCAGTGAAGGCCCTAAAGAGCTGCCTGAACTCAGCCTCCCTCGGCACGTGTTCTCTGTTCCCTCTCACTTAGCCATCCCCGCTGGGACCTGCTTCTCTGTCACCGGCTCTGCCCACGGATATGGATGATTTCTGTGGCCCTTTAAGCTGGGCTGGAAGCTCCGCTTTCATTCAGCTCCCAAGAGGACACCTGAAATCTGCTGGCTTTTCCACGGGGGATTTATTATTTAAAAGGAGACGCGTCTTGGACGCGCAAGAAGAAAATTCAAAAGGCAGAGAAAAAGCACCTTGTCAGAGCCCAGCTCTCCTGCCATTTATCTTCTAGTCCTTAAGACATATTAAAATAGATTTAAAAGGACACTCTTTAAGGAACGCATTAGTGCTACAGAGGCTTTTGTTTTAATTAAGATAGGTATTGAAATCCTCCACAAAGCTTCAGTGGAATTGTTACAGGCTGCAGTTTTCTTATGTGCCGTGCAGCCAAAACACGCTGCGGCCGTTATCTTGCAACGAGGCAGAAGCCTTATTAATTTAGTTCAATCAAATCAAAGCTGCTTTAATTTACAAAGCAATAAAATCTGCGAGCATCGCTTTAGATCAAAGGACTAAAAACGGCCTAAACACAAGTGGAATGTTTATTTTGTACAATGGTCCATAACTGCGTTTATGTGATTTAAAAGCTTTTTGAAGCATGTGATAATATTACATGCATATAGAATTGTGTCCTTGTTGTGGATCATTACTCCCCACAGAGACCAAAAAGCATTTGCTGTTCAACTCCTACCTAAAATATTTCCTTTTACAATTTTTTTTTTTTCTCTCGCCTTAAATGGGATCTGTATGATAATTTTTTTTTTTGCGGGGTTGTGTTGCAAAATCATTTATTAAAAAGGAAGGGAATGTTGTATGGGGGAAAGAAAACCCAGCCAGTTTTTCAGCTTTGGATGATGGGAATATCTGGTAGTTTTCTGGTGCTGAAGGAGATGCTTCACACAAGGGGTGACAGCAACTGGGCACCTCTGGGTATCCAACCACACCACAGCTGCTTGAAGCCTGCAAGGAGGCGCCCAGCACCGAGCAAAAAGCTCATTATGCTGCACTGGGGCCAGTTTGCTTCCTCCTGCTGATACCAGCCCTACGTGGCTGAGGGCTCTGTGCTATGAAGAAACAACGTGATGGGGAGAGCAGGGTGGCCCCATCCTGCTGGGATAGACTGGGATGCAGGTGAGATGCTCCAGTCTCCCAGCGTTTGAAGGCTGTTTGATCTGGGGAGAAGCCCGCTATGGTTACCCCCTAAAAAAAAAGACTAGAAAGAGCCCCGTGTTTTTAGGTTTCAGTTGTGTGTCTGTAAATAATTTGGAGCAACACTGCCCGCTCTACTGTGCTGGGGAAGGAATGAGAAGTATTTGCACGTTAACAAAGGAATTTAATGGGTTGGAAAATGACGGTCGTTTTGAACACGAGGCTTTCCACCCTATTCAAGAAATCGCACAAAGTGCTGAAAAACTGGATGCTTGTTTCTCACCTAACCATTAAATCCTTCCAGATGTGGGGAGAATGAAATATCTGTAAAACTGAATACGCCACCCCAGCGAATGGCCACCTCCTCACCAGCATCGTCTGTAGCGCAAACAGAATTGTCTCTACGCTGCATACTTTGATAGACTTGGGAATATTTCCACTGGAGTTTTTTGGATGATGTTTTACACTAGCATCACCAATGGTTAAGATTTCAGGTTTAAAAAAAAAACCAACAACCCAGTCAAGCCCAGAACTAAACATTTTCTCGTCTTTTTTTCCCTTGACTTTTTAACTCAGGCCAGGAAACAGTGGCAAAAACACAGGCGTTCAAGAAAAAAAAGAGTTGAAATACAGAACTGAGGGTTTGTAAAAGAAATTAAAAAACTAATACTGAGAAAATCAACTGCAGTCGAACGATGGAAAACTCCTGAAACTGCCATGGCTTTCTAAGAAATAAAACCAACTCGGCCAGAGTCCTCTGTGCCATGGCTGGGTTTGTGCCGCAGAACCTCAGCCTGCCAGAGCTTTAATAAAGGAGAATAATGCCACTAAAAGTGGGGTTTGAGTGGTTACCCAGCAAAGTTTGATGTTTCTGTGGATTGCTACCGACTCCCCCATCCAGGCCCAGCACCGGGCGAGCTGCACCCCGGGAGCCGCCGTGGGTTTGGAAGCCGGAGCGGTTGGCTCGCACCGCCCTCCCTTGCTGCCATCCGTGCAGGAGAAAAGGCAATTAAGCTAACTGGATATTTTAAATTTTAGAGTCACTGTAAATAATATGGCGCGTGAGTTATGCGATGAGGGCGACAGTAATTGCCGGCTTCTTCACTTTTTATTACCACCAGCACACTGGGAGCTGTTTTATTGGCCCATTTGACTGTGTAACAGCCCTGCTGGGGTACGTCGTGCCCTCCCTAAATCTGCCTTCGGGGCCGGGCTCTCCGGAGTCTCCCGCAGGCTCCGTTTACCTGGCTGTCATCGCTTCCCGTCCCGCCAGCACCAGGGATGATTTAAGCACTCTTCAGGCCACAAGCACTAACTGTATTTTCCGTAGTAGGCCCTGCACGCACTGTTGTTCGCCTGGAGATCTGTGGGTGTTTTCACCCCCATTTCTCCGAGGCGCCGGCATCAAGCGCTGCTTCTGCCGGACACCCGTGCCTGACTGCAGTTAGCGCATCCCGCTGGGTTCCATCCAGCATGAACCAAGGTCCCATTCCAGGATCTGCTAAAAATCATCTACGCTTCAAAGCCGGTGTCCGTTCAAATCAAAGTCTTTCATTCACTCCCCCCAACTCAGCTCAGGAGTGAACGAATCCACCAGCACAACCCTTCATCCCATTTAACCTGGTGTATCATAGTACCATAGTATCATTCAGGCTGGAAAAGACCCTTGGGATCATCAAGTCCAACTATGAACCCTACTCTACAAAGTTCGCCCCTAAACCATGTCCCTCAAAACCACATCTAAACGATCCTTAAACGCATCCAGGGCTGGTGATTCGACCACCTCCCTGGCCAGCCTATTCCAGTGTCTGACTACTCTTTCCGCGAAAAATTTTTCCTTAACATCCAGTCTAAACCTAATATATATAGGAGAGCATCCCACTTATAGCACCATATACATCTGCCACATCTATTTCTCTCTGCCACATGCCAATGTGTGCTCCAGAAAAAGCTCTTCACATCGCGGTGGCCAGGATGTAAACCATAGGCAATGCCACACTACATGAAAGTACCCGGTTGTTTATAACCCTCAACCCTCGTCCTGGTCCGCCACCGATTAATAAAAAGCAGGAGAATTTTCTCCCTCCCCCTGCTTGTCCTTGAAGCCGTTACTTTTCTTGTTGCTGCTTAAGATGGCTTTATAAAGAAGAGGAAACTTCAATGGCAGCAGATGGCAGATAAGTAGGAATGGTAAATAGTTTTAATTACTGCATAATGTAAGTGAGACAATAAAGGGGAGAGAGTGGGAACAAGCTGCTGCCATGGCAGCCCTGGAACTGTTGCGGGACCCAATTTGTCTGGAAGGCAGCATGTGTTGCTTTGAGTCTTAGGAGGGCTTTAAAAGAGAATGCCGAAAAATATTAATTGCATGGCTCATCTGCCCATCCATCTTCGCAACCGAGTAACACGCTTCCTTAATTTCAGGGGAATCGTTTTCAAATGGGAATCATGCAAATGAGTATTTTAGCTATTCATTTGTTTTACTGCAAGCGCTTTGTGAGCAAATGGCCTACAGCTTGCAATGAATTAAAAGACACGGGCACTGGAGACCGATTTTTAATACAAAGTCTTGACACAGAGACGACCCCGACCGACAACACAGAAAATGTTGGCATAGCAACTTTGGGCATTTTCATGCAAATTGGCTCCTATATAGATGATACGAATGCAATGTTTTCCTTCAACTAATCATCATAAAATTAGTTTCACTATATTTAAATGCTTCTACTTAATGCATTATATCCATATGCATGAAATTGCCTCAGCTAATGCAGTACATAAAATGCCAAAGATACAATGAATAGCCAAATTGCAAACAGTTATGTTATCTCCCATAAAACCCCCCTTTTTTTCCCTTATTGAATGTGGGGGCCCCAAAGGCATCTATCACAAATTGCTATTAATACACATACGCGCGTGCACCCACACACAAAACACCTACATTTAAGTAACGTTAAGGTCGTTACACAATCTCATACGAGCCCAAAAAATCTAAATTCAAGGCGGGCTCTTCGCTCATTGTTGTCTCCGTCGTACGTAGATGCGCACTTAGGAGCGTGCTACTTATTAGCTTCACAGGGGAGGTGAGCCCGGTGTTATAGTATTTTCTAAACTTCAAAGAAATGACATTTTGCATTAAAAGAGCCCTGGGCAGGTCCCTGGATCACATCCCCCCTGGTTCTTGCAATACTCAGGTCTGTTGTGAGGAGAGGGAGAAATTGCTGCTGCTGCTTTGATTCTCCTGGCTTTTGGTGATTTTATTCCAAATCCTGCTACTAAGCTGCACTTAGGGTTGGTTTTTTTCCTTTGACTAAATTTAATTCTTTTATCTCAAGACAACAGTAGTCTGAAGGACAGGTTTACGTTGCGCACACCCTTGTTTAAGATTGCTCTTCCCTTTGGGACAGGATCTCCCCAGTGCCTCTTGCCTGCTCCCCTCAAGTTTCCCTCAGCACGACCCAACAGTGGAAAAATGACCCAACCTGCATTAAAAGCCTGACTGAGCAATTGCCAGGGTCAAGAGCATGGACTTTTTGGACCTTGACTGAGCTCGGCCCAATGCTCAGGTACGGAGGATGGTGCAGTGCTCACGTATAAGATGACTCTGCTGTGCTATAGGAGCACACGGGATCTGGTCCTGGGTTGCATAAGCTGCTGTAAACACTCAGACCAGGGGCACAGAGGGATTCATGTTCACTTCCCAAGGGGCTCTTAGTTTTCTTCAAACAAGATGTTTTTCTCTTTTGGAGGGCTCAATAAGCCAGCCCTGCTTTTCAGTGTCAAGCAGGACAGACTGCAAACATATTTTGCCTGTCCAAAACGCTAGGGACAATAAATCATGAAGAAAACTTCACACTGTGCTAAATGCCATCAGGGGAGTGATCTATTCAGAAGCACTCAGCCATTCATCTCCTTCTCCAAAGGGAAACAAATGGTGAAATCTCCGACCTGCTTTGGAGACGTTTCGGATGTTTCTGAATTCTCTCTGACTTCTGAGGGTGCGAGTGCCACCATGGAAGGGACAGATGGGACCCTTGCACCTACTTCTGGTGCGAATGGGTAGTGGTCTCTCACTCCGCACTCCCCTAGTAATGCTCCCCAAAAGTGCTGTGGAGAACAGAGGAGCAGAGCCAGCCCCAGAGCTGAGGAGACCAAACCCAGTATCTACAGACCGGGGATGCAGTGCTGTGCATCCTCCTCATTGCAAAACATCTCATCGGTGGCGTATTTTCATTTGTCTCTGTATTTTGCCTTAGTCCTTAGGGCCTAAATGCACTTCCAGGAAATATCAATTTTAATTGAATCAGTTCTTCTAACGCGATCAATATGGATGGTCCCAAGTAATCAGCAGAAGTAACCCCCAAATAGCTGGCTGCCTGCTTTTAAGTGATCTCAAGCTGTTGAGCAACTCATCTGATTATAACGTCCAGTTCTGGAATTCCCTCTCTGTGCATCTCCTCGGTGGGTTGGTACCACTGGCAAGGAGATAAACCACCTTACCTCATCACTCAAGGACTAATTGCAAGATGATTTAATTAAAGTATACCTCTCCTTCCCCCAAGTTAGTTGTATTTCATATTGCTCTAGTAGGAGTAATTTGCAGAAATTAAGCATTGCACGTCGCTGAAATGGTACAGGTGCAATGGAAGAGGAAAAAAACAACCCTTCATACAGCAGCAGGCAGTGCCACCAGAGCTCAGTGAAATATCTGTAATGACTCATTAATTCAGCAAATGCTGCACTTTGAAGCAAACGCTCAAATTATCCACAATTTAAAACTTGTAGGTTATTCAGAACTGCGCAATGAACGCTTCATGCAAATGTATTTTCGCCCATTGGGCAAACTGTTTGCCTTGAATATCTGCTACAGAACGCACAATTAGCCCCCGGAATTTATTACATCACGATATCTTTAAGGCCAAAAGCAGGATGAGGAGGTGAAGTCAACGGGGATAACGAGAGCGCCAAGAGCACGGAACCAGGAAAAATCATCAAGTTTTGGCCAAATGGTTGGGGAAGAGGTCAGGAAGGAACAGCTTTTCACGGGTACAAGACCATCGTGACCGATGATGTGCACGCGTGGACTGGGGATGCTCCCAGACCCGACCTGTGAAAGCGGATTTACGCAGTCAGGGACATCTGTTCGTAACGTGTTCACATCTGCCACGTACCGAAGACTCGACGGACGCCCATGACAAAAGGCTTTGCACAGCCAAGGGAAAGGGGAAATGACTTCTTGCGGGGGCTGGAGAACATCCCCGCTTGCACCATCCCCTGCTGACAGCAGTGTCACTGGGGAAATAATCCCAACATTTACAGCTTTGCTTTCTACCAGGGCCAACAATTTTTCAAGCTGTTAATTCGCTTCATCTTACGATTCACAAGCGCGTGCCTCCCAGATATTGGCAATCATAATTTTTATTACTAGTTATTGTAACAGTGAAGTCATATTTGTCTCCATTTCACCCTGGAGAGTCACGCAGCAGCAAATTAACACGGTAAGCAAAGCAGGAGAGGCAGATGCTGATGGGGTAACGCTATCGCTGCTCTCTCAAGGCGTCGCTTCTCACAGGCAAAGTGGTGGCATTGCCAGCGCCAGCCCCAAGTCCTCCGAGGCCACCTCCTCGCTGGCACGCGGGGGTCCGTGCGAGTTGGTGAGCAGAGATGGGGACGTGGGTGTGAGTTCAGTCTCAACCCACAGACCAGGGCAGAAGAGGGAAAGGCTTGTGGGACTCTGGGGCAGCAGGAGGATTTCCTGGCCCGTGTTTATCCGACGCAGCTCATGAGCCGGCACCGCGGGAGCTTTGGCACCGACCCTGCTCATCACTGAAGCCTCCTCTTTGCTCTCTAGCTGACACGACGCTAATTCCTTTCTCTTTTGCTCACATGTGATAATATATATATTTAAAGGCCATAAAAAACAGAGCCAAATTTTGCTGCAAGGGAAAAAGAGCATTTCTCTGACTTGATCTAAACCACGTTTTTGTCTGCAGACGTGCACCAAGTAAAAGAGAGCTTGGCAGGCACCTTTGAAAATGAAACTAAGACTTGATGCAGGCTATGGGAAAGACTTTGTAATTCCACAAACCAGGAGCAGGGTGCCCAGTCCTGCCCCCAAGACCCTTATTAGCTCAGGCAAAGTCCCTGCTCCAGGCAGGCATTTCTGAATTCGGAGAGAACACGCCCGAGCGCCCAAGGGTTTGCTGTATGGATTTAAGCAAGTTTCACAACATCCTTTTCGTAGGGTTTGGGACTATGTTGTTTTCCAGACCCTACTGACTACTGGGCTGGGTTGCATCAGATGGCAGCCAGCTCTGCATCCAGGTAATTGACATAATGAATGGACCATCATCATGTTATGTAGGAAAGGAATGACTCTCTTTAGGAAAATTTGAGACAATCAGGGTTATTTTAAACATTGTCTCATAGACCAGAGGTTTCAGTGGCTGGGGAAACCTGTCTGCTCCAAAACATGCCAGCCAACCTGCCTCCAGCCCTGATCATCCCATGGGAGTTTGCCACTCATCAATGAATTAGCATCATCACTCTGGAGGAGCAACCACGTGTTGTGGAGGGGATAAGAGGCAGAGCCTGTGTACTGACCTCGCAGAGGAAGGTGATGCCAAAAAGGATGGATGGTGTCGGGGAGAAAAATGAACAACAGGAACAAATGTGGAAAGATGGCATCGACCTGCCCCTAGCTCAAGGCAGGGCTCAAACCCCCGGCTCCCTTAGTGCTGAAAACTGTGCCAGGTGGCTTTACAACCTGAGGCGCAGATATTTTTTTAGCCTTTTAACAATCAGGAATGGTTCATTTAGCTGCTGCCGCCTTCGGAATATAAAGTTAAATGGTCTCCTCCTAATTCCTTAGCCTGGTTCTCGGTGTGTAGTCAAGGCAATGGGATGGTGAACAAACGTGGGAAGGGGAGAACTGTTCTGCAGGGTGGGCTGAGACCCTGAGGTTCTTCCCACCCCCCCATCCCCGCTATCCAGTTGTTATTGGATGCTTCAAGAGAGAGGGGATGGTTTCCTCCCTGGAAAGCATCTTTCTTGATAGGCAAAAATAAGTAAAACTGTAGATAAAACTAAGCTGAGTCCCTCCTTGTCACCCCTCTGCACTCAAGCCGGTCCAGCCCAGGTGAGGGGATCGGGGCAGCCCCCAGAGACGCATCTTTGTCACTTACTTAAGGCATAATTTGATATCTATCAGTTCATTAATTTATTTTTTTTTTTCCCCTCCCTTCTCTCCCCGCCCCCAGATGGGGAGCACTTATGCTTATCTTCAGCTAAATAACTCAGGTCATAAAAGGTAATACCATGGGTAGCAGAATGTAAACAAACGCATTCTACCTCAATAAACATGCTAATTTCCAGCTATAATATTCACAAGTAAAATATCCATCACACAGACCCTATTTGGCGAAGGCAGCAGCCCTCATCAGTCAATGAAGTAGGCTCCTGCCAGTTCACGGCAGGAGGCAAATAGTACAACTTAACTCACTTGATGATGCCCTTGGGGGGAAAACATGAGCCTCATAAATGAGTCTGGAAATGTGATAAAAGGATAATCTTGCATAAATGAGTCTATGTCATCATTACCTGCACAAACAGAAGAGCGTGGAGATTGTTTGAGTGATGTGGCCGCATTTAATATAAATTAAGCTGGGGAGTAACCACGCACGGGCAGGGTTCATGGTCCAGCTTGTGCTGGTAGATGCTGGTAGATGCTGGAGATGGTGGAGCTTGGATGCCCCCCTTAATCCCCCACTGCCATGACACAGCCCTCCAAGCCTGTGAGCACCCATGCTGGGCTGCACCTCAGGCTGAGCCTGTTTGGGTGTGATGACCAAGGCTCTTGGGGGACCAAATCCACAAGAGTAGTGGCAAGTCCATGCACTTCACCTGTGCAGGGTCCTCCTGGCTCTTGGCTGTGTCTAGATGTGGCTTTATGTTCTGAACAACCAGATGAGCACAGAATCCCAGCATGGTGGGAGCTGGCAGGGCCCTCTGGAGCTGATCTGGTGGCACCCCCTGCTCCATCCAGCAGGGTCACCCAGAGCAGGGGCCCAGCAGCGCAGTGTCCAGCCGGGGTGGGAATCTCTCCAGACAAGGAGACTCCACACCCTCACACCAAACAACTTTCTCCTCCTGCTCTCCTCCTGGGTTCCAGCTGGTGCCCATTGCCCCTTGTCCTGTCCCTGGGCACCACTGAGCAGAGTCTGGCCCCATCCTCTTGCCCCCCGGGTCCCTTTAGCTCTTGCTCAGCATTGCTCAGCTCCCCTCTCAGGCTGCTCTTCTCCAGCTGCACAGCCCCAGGGCTCTCAGCCTTTCCTTGTAAGAGAGATGTTCCAGTCAAATAAAAGACCTCCCAAAAATGACATTAGTGAATGGCAACAACCCAGAAGCATGTTGGTATGATGCTGAAACCCTTCAAACAAGAGATGATACCAAATGACCTTCTAAGATACAGCCAAATCTATGTAATACAGGGGGGTTATGGCATCATCTCCCCCTGCCTTCACAAAGGCAGCCCAGAGCTGCAGCAATTCCCTCATCACCCCAGGCTCTGCTGACCATCACACCCAGGCCTGGCTTGCCGCAAGGTCACCCGGTTGCTGGTGGGAGGCTGGGGTGTCCCTTGCTCATTGCAGGGAGGTTGGAATAGGTGACTTTTAAAGGTCCCTTCTTCACATAATTTTGAGATTCTATGACCGCTGAGTGGCACCTTTCCTCCCCAGACCAAAAATAAACTATCATTTCAGCTTTCCAGGAGAGAACGCTGGTGTTAGGGACCATCCTCTTCCTACGAGTTTAAAAACAGGCTACTGGCATCATCCTCTGCTGTAACCCTTACCATTGGGAAGGCTTTTAGTCCTACTAGGTCAAACACTCAAGCAAAGGAAAAAAAATAGCGTCAAGAAGATCTCAGGGCTCCTGTTCCCCTCACTTAGCTGCATCCATAGGCGCTCCGTGCCTCAGTTTACCCAAATACCACAATGTTGAACTCTGAGTGGTTCAAGCAGTCTGATTCATCTGAAAGCACAGCCTTTGGAAGGATAAAGCCCAAACAAATCCTTCAGAAGAATAAAATCAATTGTGCTTTACTCTTGGGTATCACAACCAGCGATGGTTTGCAGTGACCCCTCCCCCCCCCCCCCCCCCCCCCCAAAAGCTGCCGAAACCCTTTCACAAACACAAGGAGCTCTCTCGACTCGTTCAGATCAATCTCTTCGCCGTTCCAACGGGTGTCTCCAAACGAAATATATTGCAGCCGTTCCCCGCGCCAACAGCCACGCGGCTGATTTAAGAAGCAGTTGATAATGCTCGTTGAAAAGGCGCAATTAAAAACACGATTCTTAATTATTCGGACTATATATTGATCTTATGGTTCCATCTGTTGCTGACTGCTACGTAGCGTAAGCAACCGCCCTCGCTCGCGTCAGACCTGTCAGATACCGTCAGCCGCTGCCACCGCGGGGATGGGGAAGAGGTGCTTTGCTGAGGACCTCTGAGATGAAGGGGGCAAACCCTGTGCTCCCAGCCATCCCCAAACCAGAGAGGCAAACCCAGAAGGCCGTTTTGTTCCTGCTGCTCAGGTTTAATCCGACTGCTCCCGCACAGCTTTGGTAACGGAACTCAACCACGGATGCACTTTTTCTGTTTAATTAATTCCTAGTCTGGGCTAACGATGAGCGTGGGTGCGTGCAGATGTGTATTTATTACCTGAGGCCACGGAGTTCACAATGCAGCAAAGAAACCTGGAAACCCCCTCAATTGCACAACAGGGTTGTGTTTTATAGCGCGCATACCAGGAAACAGCATGTCCTCTGGGCGGCACGTCACCGAATATATCCCATCTCCAACCCCAACATCTCAACCCCCTTCGCCTGGTGGGATCTACCCGTTACAAGAGCCTTGCACAAGTACAGCCCAAAATCCTGTTTCATATTAACATTTATTTTCTTCTTCCCCAGCTGCAGCCATTCGTGTTTGCAGCTACCATCTCCCTTTTAATTACACAGTGCATTAAAGGCTACAACATCTGAGCGACTCAGAGGTCCTTTGAAATGAGATGTTAGGATATAAATTGGACTCTGTTTACAGAGGAGTCAGACCTTCCTATTTAAGAAACCCATGTTTGCACCTGTAAAAACCAGTGAAGGATACCTCAGGTGAAGCCAACAACTGGTCTCAGCTGAAGGTGAAGGACATGAGACAATTCAGAGCAGCTGAGATACTTCACATGGTCACCAAGCAGGCACCATGGCACTGGAAAATACTGTGAATTAGTACAAAAAACAAGCCCCAAGGAGGCAGATGGAGGAGTTGCTATGGGGTTAATTTTTTTTATTATTATTTTTTTGGTTAAGTGGCTATTTGCGCTCTTGGAAAAAAAAAAAACCAACCCAAAATCAATAAAACAGAGGAGCAGAAATCTTAATTGCAAATCCTGGCTGAGAAATGAGACGGCTGTGCCAAAAAGCGACACATTTAAGCTGGTGTGCAATTTTGATCTACGTGTTTAAAATAGTTTTCTCCATTTTATAAACTGAGGGTTTGAACGGGGTGGAGGGAGAGAAAATACATTGTCATTATTGAAAACATACATTTCTAATCACGACGGCTTCGGCCCATAAAATACATTGGCTGAGAGCACCGTGTTAAATAATAGGGGGTGGAAAACGTGACTCACAAACACTGTGGACACATAGCACTTGGAAAGTTAAAATGAAATGCTAACACCAGTCTCTGAGGAGGTACAAGGCTTTGAAACCAAAGCCTGGCAGCTGGTGGGTGCGGCAGTGTGGGCAGGGCGGCCGTGTGGGGTTGACCTGCTGGCCTGCAGAAGGGCTTTGGTTGCTGCTCTTGAGGCTTTGGTGACCCTAGTTGCATCCGTAGTGGTGGGACCCCTCAAAACACAGAGATCATGATCATGGGATGAGGATCCCAGACAGCATCATAACACGTGCCCAAGTAGACATGCTCAGGGAGTAACCTGGGCAGAAAGAAACTGTATGGACCCTCTCCTTGCTACCTGTTATTATTATTACTAGTGCAAGCTGCAGACAGCAACCAAGACGACGCTCTTGTGGGTCACTCATTTACAGGAGAAAGTGAGTCTTTTCTCTTGCAATTCCTCAAAACTCCCATGTCAGTGGTACTGCTGTGAGTGTTAAAGGCAGTGGGGACACCCTGATTTGTCACCTGGGACAGGCTGCACATCACTGTGGCCGCTGCCCAGACCCTCCCAGGAAATTCCATCACGCTGTGCACCAGACCCAGAGTAATTTCAGTTCAAGTGTGGAGAATTTTGTTTATAATAAGTAACTATTTGCAACACAGAGTCCTGCTGAAATCGGATTAAAAATGCTGCACCCTCATCCTTTCATAAACCTGCAGTGGCTTTTACCAGCCTTTTAATTCCTCACATCACGAGCCAAACCATGTGAAAGGGGAACTGCTCATTCTTTGTCCCGGGCATTCCCCAGTGCTAATTCCCACTTGCTTGGGCAGGGTGTTACGTGCCATTTCTTGATCAGCTCTCGAGGTGGAGGGAGCTCCGGTTCATGCACTGTGGAGATGATCAGTGCACTGCTGTGTCCTCCTTGGGCTCACCAGGGGCTGCTGGAGACCATGATCTGCCTTCACCACCCTTTTGTGTTTCAAGGGCTACTGTCACTTGCTGCTGGGGGCTGGGAGAGGGTGTTCAGAAAAAAATCTGTCCAGCCCCTTCCCCTCTTCGAGCTTGGGGAAATGTTTGTGTTTGTGCCAATGCCAGTAATTCTGATGGTGAATTAAAGTGGAGCAGACTGGTACCATGAAGAGCAATTCTGCAGCAAGCAGGGCAGCTCCTTGACCACGGCTTTATAGTTCCATCTTCCCATTACAAACCAGTGCCAGCATACCCAGCAGCTGCAGATACCTGGACACACAGGAAAACAACCCCAGCAATACATTTCTCCACCCATTTCTATGCTGTTTGGAGTTTGCCTTGGTTTTCTAGCAGGATGCACACCAGCTTTTGCTGAGACATTGGTCTGGTTTGCTAGATCAAAGATGAGAAAGACCAAGGGGCTTTTTCATTTTTGCCAGCAGGACTTTTTAGCAGCAACCATAGCAGCTGTTGAGACTGATAAATACCTGTCTCTCTTTCTAATTAACACCTCCTCCTTGTAGTCAATGTGTACAGTTTGTCCTTGAAGCACGCATCCTTTCCTCCTGTAAATTTTCACACACGTATTTTAAAGAAAAAAATTATCCTGTCTCACAATATCTGTTATTTATGATGCCCTTTGAATGCCTACTACTTTATCTAACCACGTTCCACCATACCTTCCGGAGAGCCTGCTGCTGGGTGCAGGTCTGTGCTGTCTGTCACGATAGGGTGGAGATTGCTAGCCATGGACGTAGCCCAAAGACGCCGTTTGGATCGGAAGCCCAATCTGAATTTCGCCGCTTGGGTCCCATCTCTAATTTTATTATTTCCGTTGAAATAAATTATGGACTTAATTGGAATTTCTGATTTGATCTATCTGCGCCCCGTGCCGCATAAATATCCCTCAGCATTTATTTTTCCCCTCGCCCACAGCTCATTATATTTTCCTGTCTTGGGATTCCTGTTTTTTATAGCAATTTTATCCCATCTGTTCAGGAAAGTCCGTGAGGAAATGAAGCTATTTGGGGGCTCCGCTTCCGTCCCCACTCTCAGGGATGAGGGGTCCCTGCAAGTGCACTGGGACGAAGGCAGCTCCCTGGAGAGACCCCCGCCCCTCCGCATGTACAGACGCTATTAATTACCATGTAAATGACTCCGTGCAAAGCCTGGCCCCTCTTCTCACAACCGGCCTGGGAAGCTGGTACATGGGCTCTCAGGAGCTGCACCTCCAAGTCTACTCTGTGTTTTAAGTCACGTTCCAGTCTGTGCGAGGAGATTGTTACTCTGGGTACCTAAATACCAACTTTCTTACCTGCTGCTGCTCTGTTGCCGGAGCCTCGATCTGTCTATCAGACAGTGCTCAGTTAAGCTGGGCACTTTAGTTCTAAAATCCCATTTAATGGGGTTTAGGAAAGAGTTTCCCATGCTTTAGGAAGCTGACGATCCAAGGCAGGGGGTGGGAGGGATGTGGAAGCAAATGTACAACATGGCCTTAAAAATAACATAAAATACCAGGTGGCTCATTCCTGCACATCCCTTTTGCAGAGGCACACCTGGGTCAGGGATGGACCTGCTTCTCTCTGCCACTGCTGCACCAAACCCTGCACGGCCACCAGTCAGTGCCATTTTTCCAGCAGATTATAACACTGGTCATTGTGTAAAGCACCATTCACTGCACTCAAAACATAGGATCATGGGACCAGAGAATGGTTTGGGTTGGAAAGGACCTTAAAGACCATCTACTTCCAACCCTGTGCCATGGGCAGGGACATCTTTCACTAGACCAGGTTGCTCATCTGACCTCCATTCTCACTGTGGTTTCTCCAGCCTCAGCTCCTGCAGTCCTCGCATCCCTAAATCCTCCCTCTCTCATCCCCATCACCTTTATCAACACACTGTGACTTCTGCCCATCTCAGAGCTCCCCAGGTCTTGCAGAAATTTAGAGAACGTACATACAGAGCCTTGACTTTAACCTCCAGAGCATCACTTCTGCTCTTCCTTAAGGCATCGGCGTGGACCACAACTAATGCTCTGCTCCATGTCCCTTGCGGTCCCTGGCACACAGCTCATGACCCCGTTGAGGAGTTACTTGGAGCTGGGGCAGAGACTGTCTGCACTCCCTTTTTCTAGGCTGCCTAATCCAGCGAGCCCTTTGTTTTGGTTGGAACCTCTGCTTTCTGCTGTAACAACCCTAATTGTCCCCCCCTTCAACGACCAGCAGCACCCAGAGCCAGCTAGAGGCAGGTTTTGGCCGAACACGCGTGTAACAGCTCAGGCTCGCCAGCACGTTTGCCTTGTACAAACTATACCCTACAACTCATCATGCATGTTTCACCGAGGCAAAATTCCAGCTGTCGGAGCCGAGAAGTGCAGGAACGGGGTCGGGAGGCTTTCTTTTTACCAAACACATAAAAAATAACGGAGACGAAGCAAATTCCAGCAGGCCCACATTTCTCAGTCTTTAATCTCGACGCTCAGCTATGATGGAGACCTTACTGGGTATCTGGTGTGGCTGTCATTTTTCTTAATGAAAAATTAGCGAGCATAAGGAATAACTTGTCAAACTATAGGGGAGCATTTCATGCACGACATATTTTTGCAGACGCTGTAACAGCGAGAGAAGCCAAAACAAATAGCGAGAAGTATTTTCATTGCCTAAAGTTGAATATGATTAGGATAAACTGCAGCCACATTTCGAGGGGAAATTTATGTGCTGGCAATAATCAGGCAATTTCAGTTCTCAAACCGCCGCCCCTTTCCCAAACGAAAATCAAATTAATTAGTACATTTTTCCCCCCCCAGAACAATCTTTTATGGAAAGCTAATCCCCAGACCCCCTTTGCCTGCAGATGAAATAAGCTCCCTGATGCTGCTGACAGCGGTTCTGGCCATCTCCCCCTCGGTCCTGCCTCCCCTTTGCTCCCTTTTTAAGGGGCTTTTCTTGTCATCCAGACTACATTGTGGATAAGCTCTACCTGGAAAGTGGAGGGTTGGGAAGGGTTCCTCAGCTCAGGAGGAGGAAGGAGAAGCTGCTTGGAGCTAGTTGAGCAGAAACCATTGTGCTTCCCGCAGACCCATCAGCTGGTCTTGTTAATGCATTTCACTCCTTGTCATTTACTCACAGCAACTCAGATTCTCCCACACCCCATTCAGGGGTGGGAAACTGAGGCAGAGGTGTTTGAGTCACTCACACTGACCTAAAAATCCCCAGGGGTTGCTCCCACAGTGAGAGCAGTACTGCTGTGCTGGCACCTTGCAATGCTTGTACCGTCCTCCGGTGAGATGGGTAAGTCAACTAAGACCTGACTTTATGACTGGCAGAATCAAACCAGGCTAGCAAACCTGCAGGCAATGGTTCATCTGAAAGGAGGAAAACATGATGTGACCCCCTCAACAAAAGTTGGGACCTGCAGGGAGCTCCAGCACACGGCCAGGGTCATGACCTGCACCATTGCTTTCCTAGCAATCATTTGATGGCCATGCTCTGGGAAGCCCATCTAGAAAAAAATGTCCAAGGCTTTTAGAATTAAGGATTAGTGCTGTTTTATGACAGCCCAACCTTATGTATTTTCCCATCCTCTTGCTCCTCTTCAGTGGCTCTGAAGCATAAACAAGCAAATCAGCATGGGGACCACATGCATGCCCTGACTGCTTGGTACGGATCACACAGTTGCTGTACCACCATGGCTCCACGCTCATCACACAGGACAGAGGATGTTTAGCAGGTTTGCTTTGCTGGCCCCAAGCCCTCTATTAACTTCTTGTCTTTCCAGCAGGGATGTTTTGGTCCAGGAGTAAGCTCCAGAGATGCTCCAGCCTTGCCATAAGGCTGCAGACTCCATGTTGTATTTAACATTGCTGCCCAGGTAAGTTTATGCTACTGATGAGCCAGTGAAGCCAGAACAGTTGTAACGACCCACATCCATGATGCTGATGGTTAGATTCATCAACTGCTTCATAAAAGTGTTCCATGAAGCTTCTTGAAACAGCTGCAAATGCTCTGAGACTGCATTGGACAAACAAGACCACAACCAAGATGTGAAGAAACATCCATCAGCCCCTTCTGATCCAGCACTGGTTTCTCATTGCATTTCCATGCTGCAGAGAAGAGCGTAGACCTCTTTGGGACCAGCACATTTAGACCCATCAGCAAGAAGAGAAAATGTCTGGTTCTCCACAGTGGTTTTCACGGGAACAAGAGGCACACAACCTCTTCCCAGTATGTCCAAGACTATTGGCAGCAGCCGGAGCCAAACTGCATACGCTGGTTGAGCCATGAATCATGCCAGGTCAGTTGGGATGGTCCCACCAGCTCCCCAGGATGGGCATTTCAGCCCAGTATTGCCAAAACTGCTGTCAAGTTATGGAGGGCAGCTCTGAACCCTATTAATTAGTCTGATTAACTTCCTATGCTCACAGAAACCTTCGAACCAGCAGCAACTTAGATTCCTGAGATTAGTTTTATTATTTTTTTCTTGGGTTTCTTCATTCAGAGCTGACAGAAGAGTCTTTGTTTCAGACTGGAAATGCTGTAGCGAGACATGGAGTATCATAGACCAGCACCTCCCACACCAGGTCCTGGCCAAGGTCACCACAAACCTTTGTGGTCAGGATGCCACCAACACCGACGGACACTCACATAGTCCTTTGATTCCCAGCTTGTAGGTTCTCCCAGCGCCCTTTTGGGTGGCATTTCTGCAGATCAACACCTGGCTTCACCCACTGGGACAAACACTTTTTAACTCCTTTTTTTTTTTTCTTCTCTTAAACGTTATTTCTTCTTTCTCCAGAGGAGCAGAACGTGGTGCGGGTGAGGACGGCGCAGTCCAACTGATCGATGCCCTTCTCTTTCAGCGTCGGGTGCCTGCACAGTTCTGCTCGTTTAGTAAATAAGGATCCGCCATGCTCATAAAATGTCAACACAGCCAAGCATGGTCGTGCCATCTGCTCCTCGTTTGGCAAGACATCATTCTGCAGCAGTGGGCAGCAGCGAGGTGCCCCGCTCAGTGATTAACTCCAGCGGCGGCCGTTAAAGGGTTGTCGTGGCTGGGGAAGGCAGAGCCCGAGCTGGTTTCGCCAGCAGCCCTCGGAGGGTATCGCTCGGTCTCGGTGGCTTCAGCGGTCGTGGAGCTGCTTTCCAAATGGAATATTTCTTCGGGGAGGACGTGGGGGCTGAAGTCAGGAATATGTGCTCTGGGTAACACACCCAGACAGAAAGATTGATTGTAATTGTGTAAGATAGCCCTTAGCTCACCCGCGATTATAATTACGTTAAATTGCTATTTAATGGTTTTCACATCATCTTTGGCAGTAGGTTATTTTTGTAATCTTTATTTAAAATAAACTATTCCCCCCCCCTTTTTTTTTTGTCTCCTTGCTAAAACCCTTCTCCACTTCCTTTTGTGCTCGATACGTTAGCAAACCAGTTTGTCTTCATTATCCCCAGACTCCTGTATCATTCCATTATTACCACAAGATTAGAAAATAAGTAGCTCCCCCAAAAGGACTTCTGGGTGAACAAACTTGCTGGTTAGAGTAAAATGAAGTGCAGTCTTTTCCCAATGCTATCCACACACAGCAGCCCCTCATTCCCTAATGCTGCCCTGTCACAATAAGCAGGAAAAACCTGGGCTTCAAATATCCTCCCTCCAGCTTCAGTAGAGCCGTTGTAGGTGGGATGTTGATGGGAGGGCCAGGCGCTCTACAAAGAGCTCTTGGGGCAGAAGCAAAATCCAGACCAACAAGTGGAACACACAACTAATATTTCATCTCCAAAACACCTCATTAACAGCTGGGTGCTGTAATCCAGCACTGCCAGTGTACCAGGGGGATACACAGACTGACCCAAGCAGAGATGCTACGCTCCAGCCATCCCTGGACCTCAAGACTTGGGTTTTGGCTAAAGCCCACCTTGAAAACCACCACTGCTCACAAAGATGTTTACATCAGAATCAAAACGGATCACAAAAGACCTCTAGGGGGATTAAACAGGTTTTAGGTTTAAATTTCTTTAACCATCAAGAAATGATTGTGACAGGACAAGGGTTATAGTTTGAAACTCAAAGAGGGAGATTCAGACTGGAGAGAAGGAGAAATTGTTGGTGCTGAGGGTGGGGAGAGCCTGTGCCAGGCTGCCCAGAGAGGTGGTGGCTGCCCCATCCCTGGCACCATTGCAGGGGAGGTTGCCCGGGGCTCTGAGCACCCTGCTCTAGCTGCAGATGGCCCTGCTCCCTGCAGGGGGTTGGACTGGATGGCCTTTGAAGGTCCCTTCCCACCCAAACCAGTCTATGATTTATCATCTAGGAACTGCTGAGCTGGAGGAGTTGGAGAATCCTCATGAAGTATTGCATCCCCAGCAGCATCCCTGCACCTGCTCAACTGTACCATATTGTCACCAGCTTTGGACCAGACTTTCCCCACGTCCATTCCTTCCTCAGCATTGACCCAACCTCATGGCTGGGATAGAGATCTTCTAGGTCAGAAGCTCCCACTCACAGAAGTGAAAGGTCCGTATCTTGTCCTAAGTCTGAAGGATCGCTTCTTTAAGTAACTTACTTCTAATTGTACAGTTACTTTATGATGCAGCATTGTAAATCATAAAAAAGGAGCACTTACAGTCCAAGGGGTTTAGCTTTAATTACTAACCAAAAAAGCTACAGTCAAGTAATAATTGTCTTTGAAAAAAATTACAAAAATATATTTTCATTGACTCTTTGCCATGACTACACAGTGAAGCGTTGCAGCAATGAGTATATAATGATCTACTGGGCTGAGTATCTCATATAGCTTCTTAAAACAAGACCCAGGTACCTGATGGCTCAAACCACAAACTCAACTGAGGAAGAGTAACGGCACATTCAGTGGCCTCTGCAGTGGATTATCTGAACTAAACCCTGCCTATCACCACCCAAAAGCCAACCTGAGTGCTTGGGCTGAAGCGGGCAGCTAATTTGCCTCATCAGAGCAACAGTTGCCACGGTGGCAAGCAAAGATGTAACGCTTTTCCTCATGCTGCTTAACAAAATATGTCAAGAGGAAGGGCTTGCAAGTGGGATCTCGGGGGTTGGGGTATTTTACATGGGAGAACAGACAGCGTGGTGATGCTCAGCTCACCCCGAGCTCCTGCATCCCAAAGACCCATGATGAAACACAGCCTGGGATTGCTCCGGCAGAAGGAGGGTGACATGCAGGACTGCAGAGGTAGGTTGGGGGCCAAACCCACCCCCTCCGACACGGAGGAAGTTACCTAATGAAGTCCTGTGACCCGGCCCTCTCCCTTATTGTCCCAAATAAACTGCTCTCATGTTGTTTAAACAATCCGCTGTCAAAACCTGATGGTTCTGGGACAGAAATGACCTCACGGAGACACGCGGCTGGAAAACTCGGCTTGCGCAGTTTGTGTAATTAACGATCCCGTTCCCAGAGAGAGACAATGATGAATCTCTGTGTGCTGGGCGTGGTGGGCAGGCCTAATTCAGCAAACCCAGTCACACTTGTCACCCACACTTCGAGCTGTATCAACAAGCCGGACGGACTAATGAGCCCAACTTCAACAGAAAATGACCTCATATGGGGCAGGACCCCAGCCATGAATTTGCTCTTTGTTGTTGCAGCCGCCTCCCTCCGACACGGAGGACTTGCAGCATAATCCCCTGGTATCCCCTTCCTCTTATGTGTATTTTATATCTGTGAGAAATGGGCTTTGTTTGCGCAGCTAAGGGCACGTTTAAATTGCTGGGCTACTCTATTAACAGTTTATCCAGCCAGATGGAAAAAAGTGTTTCCCACCTGTATGGAAATGTGTGGGATATACACAGCTCTTTCTTTTCAAGCTAATGATTAATTTATCACTTCTCTGGGTTGATTTGGGTTTTTTTTTCCTCTTTTTTTTTGAATGTGATGGAGTAATTAGCAGGGCTTTTTCCTAACTAAACCCCACTGACGTTTCTCCGTGCGTGCTCACCAAGAACAGCTGAGCAGAGAAATACCTGAGATACCAACAGAAAGCACGGTCAAAAATTATTAAACTGTGAAGAATAAGGTCCTTAAATATTTCTAAACGTCTGTGTTTTACCAGAATGCTTATCAAACCATGAGCATTTGCAAAAAAAAAAAAATACCAACAGTCCTGCACAGAACTGAGAAGAGCAACCCCAAGCCACAGTTTGCCTGATGCACCCTACTCTTTATTCCTCTTCACTTTGTCTGGATTTGTCTCTCAGCTCCTCCAACAGATCCATAACGTTCCCTGATACCATACTGGACCACATCATTGGTACATCTGCCATCTCAGTCTGCACCATGAACAAACCTACTATGAACTGATAGAGTGGAGAGAGGGGAGCAGGGAGCCCTATGTCTTGGTACCCACCAGTGAAAGCCAAATGCAGCCATGTACCACTAAGACAATCAGGCTTGAACCCTCCGTATAAAATAACATGTTAAACAGTGGCAAATGGGCTGGTAACACGTACCCACCTGCATGGCTACAAAGCTGCAGGATCAATTGATTTACCCCACTGAACACACGGGATGCTTTGGGTTTGTCTGTGAAACATAAAAACGTAGGTGTTTAGTTTTAGGTGGGATCCACCATGCATTCAAACCAATTCTCCCAGTTCTGGGAAGGTGACATAACCCCACAGTGGTGGATGGTGATCCAGGAGGTGGGACATGCTCCCTCTGACCAAAGCAATACAAACTGCAGGTTGGGTCAAGATTTAAGTCATGGCTGGTTAAAAATAAACCACATTTCTCAAGATGGGTTAAAACAAGCTGTACACCCAGCAGGGAAAGAAAGGATCCTCTTAACTTGGTATAACTTACTACAATAATACTCTTACTTTCTTGATTTCAAAACATCATTCAGGCAACATTAGCCAGATTGGCCAACTCCCAGAATCAGTGGGTGTGAGGACATTTCGACCCTTTGAAACAGTCTTACTCTGTTTTGGAACAAAACTAATGTTTTCTTAAATTCCCTGTAGAATAAGAATTCCCTGCACTTTGCTCTCACGAAACAGAGAAAAATGGCACCCAGAAAGTGTGCTCTGTCCTTTGTGGACCTGGTAGCTGCAAAGGGAGATGCCTGAGAATTATGTGAACTTTGCTCAGCACCTGCCAAGGGATCAGGATCGCAATCTGGACCGTGCCAAAGCTGGAGATCCCCAGAGTCCCCAGAGAGCTCTGAGCTCCTGCAGGGCTTCAACATCCTTGCTCTCGCTGTGGGATGCAACTGGAGCCACCCACCGTGTCCTTGTACTTGTGACCCTGAGCCCTGTTCCACGCAGAGCCCCAGGAACTGCGGGTTTATGATTGGAAACCCCAAAATATTTCTCTCCGAGGCATAACAAGAGGAACTTGTGGTTCAACACCAGTTCATCGAAACAGGTAAGTCTTCATTAATACGCGGCTCAAGTAATTAACATCTGAGATGATTGTGCCGGGTTGGAAAGCATCCGATCTACAAACACAGCACGGGGTTTGCCGGTCTTTTGTGTTAACAGGGACGTGGGATGTTTGTCTCTTCGCTGTGCGTTGTCGCGCACGCCTGGCACCGAGCATCTGAGCTGCAGGAAACCCCTCGGCACTGCGAGGTCACCCTTCCTACACTTCTTTTAGCCTACTGACCTCGCATCGTTGAAGCCATTAGGGTAATGTAAGAGATAAGGTTTCAGTCAACGTATTTGTCCTCAGACCTAATGAAAACACAGCGGTGTTACGTTTATACCTCCAGAAACCGCAGTCTCAAATTCTATATGCCCTGGAGAGACCTTATCTGCAACCCAGGAAGCAAAGATAAAAATCACATTTAGATATTAACTTCCCCTCGGGCAGGATCTCTCGCTGCTGCTGAGTTTTCCGCTCAGCCCAAGGGCACCGGTGCTCCACAGCCATGGGGGTATCACACTGAATGGGGCTATTTTGAGGTTGTGGTGGCCCTGCCATCAGCCACCGTGCCAAAACCCTTGGCATGTCCCACCAGCTTTGTCAGCGAGTCCTCCCAGCCACTGCTGCTGCCTGTAGTAACTCACAATTCCTACACAAATACACCCACAGAGGGAAAGAAACCAAAACACAAAGGGGGAAATTCAACCCCTCACACACAATGCTGCTCAGCCCAGCCATCCCAGGATCATCCCAGAGGGTCTCTCTGCACTGCACACAGGGAACGCAACACAGATTTCCAAGCTCTGATTCCCAGGAGCACTCCTGGGTATTTGCACCATCAGCCCAGAAAGCACAGAAATATTCATTTATCTTCCACCAGCAGCAAGGAGAGGCAAACTCAAAGACACAGAGCAAGTTAAATCTGCTGTAAGCAGAAGGGAACAGAAAGGCATCGAATTCATATTGCTGAGCAGCAGAATAGTCTTACACCCACCCTGGTGCAGATGGAAAAGGCATCCTCAGAGGACCCAATCTTTGTCTTTTTGTGAGCTCTCGCAGGTTTTAGAGTGATATCACCCAGAGGCAACTGTACTGTCCATACAAATCCCACCTTCAACCACAAAATTCCCTGAGGTTTTTAGTGTGAACCCTTCATGAGGGCATCTGGCCAAGCACTGCGTGAGGGGAGGGTGACACAAAGCTGCCCGTGGTTTAGCTCTGGAGCTGTAAATGTACAGCACGTTCATTTTACACACCCAGAGGTGTGTGCAGAGCAGGAGGAGTCTCAGAGCATGGCCCAAGGGCTGGGTGCCTCACCCCAGCCACCCCAGAACTCCCCAAAAGTGCCACAGCCGTGAGGAGCCTGAGGACCACCGAGGACTTTGCTGCTGTTTACAGAAATCTCCTTTCTTACTTAAAAAAACCACAGGACAAAGAACACAGGAGCACTCCCAAGTTCACTGCTCACACCCAGCACCCATTCTGTCCCTCTCATGTGGTTTACAGCCCATTATCAAGAACTGACCAGCACAATCCCCACGTGCCCAGTGGAGCCCAGCACCACTGAGCTGTGCCCAGGAGAAACCACAGCCAGCATCAAGATTTCAGGAGGTACCGAGATAACTCCTGAAGGCAAGTCACCAGGCTCAGCTCTGCTCTTTACTAAATACATACAACTAAAAAGGTACGTGTTTGGCAACCATCCCTGCTTGGTGGTAAGCCCATGGAGCATCCAGGATGGCTGCAGGCTCAGCAGACCCCCCTGACTCAAGTGGACTTTGGCCACCGGTTTCATGCTTGCTTTGAGCCAGAAAGGTCCATTAAGCAAACAAGCCTTTGGCTACATCTTGGCTTACAGGGCTCCATGAAGCTTTGAACCCCTTGGACTTGGCTCTGACAGCACCCAGGAGTGCTTCAGACATGTCCCTGGCTCACTCTTTCCAGCTGCATTCCCTCAATATTCTCCCCTTATAACCAGTATCTGGAAGCTTCCAGGCAGCACCGGGGCTGACATAAAATTCATGCTCTTTCCTCACCCCGTCGACTGCAAACTGGGAGCAATCACAGCTGCTACCACCATCCATTACCAAGTTCCCTGACTGCTGATGGAGCCACGTAGCCGAAGATCGGCTCCTCCAGCTCGAGCGGAGCCGCGTGCCCCATGCTGAGAGAGCTGCAGGGAACAGAGTGGATTTCACCTCTCACCTGCCACGGAGACAGGCTGTCGAGGTAGAGAAAAATGAGAATTTGCACAATGGCCGAGGCCTTTCTACTGCTTCTCTGTTTGGCTTTTGAATTCAATGGCTTCTTGTATTTCCACGAGGTTGGCACAGCTTCTGCTGCGACCTTATCGCTCTCTACAACTACATGAATGGAGGTTGCGGTGGTCTCTTCTGTCAGGGGACTAGTGATAGGACGAGAAGAAAAGCGCCTAAGTTGCACCAGGGGAGGTTTAGGTTGGACATTAGGAAAAAATTTTTTTCTCCGAGAAAGTGGTGAGGCCTTGGAACAGGCTGCCCAAGGAGTCACCGTCCCTGGAGGGGTTCAAAAACCATCTAGATGTGGCACTTCAGGACACGGTTTAGTGGTCGTGAGATGCTGGGATGAAGGTTGCGCTTGATAATCCTCAAGGTCCTTTCCAACCGTAATAATTCTATGAGTCTATGATTCAGTAGATGGTTGGACTTGATGATCTTGAAGGTGATTTCCAGCCTTCATGATTCTGTGATTCTGACCTACAGCTTGGCAGGAGCAGGGGCGGGGTTTGCTCCCCACTGCCCATTAAAAGGTGCCAGCAGCACCTTTTCCCTGTGTCTGAGACTCTCTGCTTCGCAAGGGATCACAAAATGACATCAGCTTGTCCACAACTGAAAATTCAAATCTGGGGCAGCAAAACACCTGAATTTAGCTACGTGAAGCTTTCTTCACGGCCTTTGCTTTGCAGAAGGGATGTGTTACAGCTGAAAACCAAAGGCTGCTGAGTGCAGCAAGATGAAAACGCATCAGCCTTGCGCTGTAGCATGGAACACGGGCTGCCCTACAAGGCTGGCTCCACGGGGCTGCAGAAAGGCTTCCTGCACAAAGCTTCCTTCGCAGCTTCATCCCCTGGTGCGTGAAAACCGGGAGATGAGGGTCAGAAGACACAAGAAAATATTTTAAATAACAGTTTTAGCAGGCAAGCTTTGGCACAGTGTGTAAATCCCAGGCTGTGTGCTCAGGGAGATGGTGAATATGGACCTCAGCTGAGCTGCCGCGGTGGTTGGTTCTGCACCGAGACATTTGGTACCAAAATCAAAGGGACAGTTGCTCCTCGGCCTCAAGAAAGAACATTTGCTAGAGTTTGTGTGTTTTGCTGAATCTTTTAAAGCAAAACATCATTAGTGCCTGTAATCAGAAGAGCGGTGAGGTTGAGCTCAAAGATTTCCTATTATCCAGAGAGGCATCTGGGGTGAGCACACCATCATGTCTGGTACGGGAGAGCCCACCCATGCACAGCCAGGACAGGACTGTTTCCTGACAGATAAAGAAATAATAACCTGGATCCACTCATGCTATCACTAATTAGAGCTTCCAGGGTTGAGTGTCAGGATCATATCAGCTTAATCAGTTGGGACTGTGATTAGCGCGCGACTCTCTGTCTGGAAATCTTCCTTTCCAATAACTTAACTTTTATACCATATTCCTCAGTCTTCCTTTTTTAAAAGCAATAAAAAGGTGGTGAGGGAGTTCCCGACGCACTGAAGGTGATGCTGGCTCACAAAAGCATCATGAGAAAATGCATTTCTTCCGCCGAGCACCCAAAGGTGCTGCTGGCACCCTCCTGTGCCATGCTGCTGCTGCATCTCCCCGTGACCTCAGTGGTTTCACCATCACGCCGAGGACAAGGCAAGGCAGCAATTTCCACTTCACGAGATGAACCAGTAAAGAGAGACACTGCAGGTCTGGCACTGAGCCTGGCCGATGAGAATAACTTGAGTATTTAAGTAAAAGCTGGAATATTTAGGCAGTGAAGCCCTTTCTGTGTTCAAGGGCTATTTAAGCAGGCTTGGAAACAGGAAGATGTTGGGTCTTTGCCAGCTCCTGCTCGGGTGCAAAAACTCCCGGAGCTTTGCCCAAAATTTTCACAGTAGCAAGGGAGGATTTTTGGTGATGGAAAATGCCAGACAGGTCCCTGCAGGCACCAGGGCTGGAGCCCCACCGAACTCAGTGTAAGCAAACTGAGTAAGCCATAGAGAACAGCCACTGAAGGATATGCTACGCTTGAAAACCAGACACAGAAGAAATTTAACTTCTAATCGCTTGATAATGACCCAGTTTGTTGATTCTCCATCCCTGCCTTATCAGAGAAGTGCCATGGAGTGCAGGAGAAAATGATAGCAAGCAGAAAAATATTACTTGGAGAATTTAATGAAGAATTGTAACTTTTGGACAGCTAAAAATCCATTGATGGGATCCTGGACTCAACAACACCAGCCCAGGCTGTCCAGTAGCGCCAGCAGGAGCTCAGGATCCGTCGTGCCCACTTGGGAGTAATGTCTTTTTGGCCAGAAAACAGGTACAGCGCTCACCTCCCACAGAGCTGGGCTGTGCGATGGTGCCACCACCAGCAGACCTGGTAGAGGATTGCACGAGCTCACGGTTTCTTACACCTGAGGTCCTGGTTTGGGACAGGTCAGCCTATTTTGGGCAGAGCAGGCACGGGCTGTTCCCATCAGGCAGCTGAGGGGTTAAACACAGGAGAAAGTCTTTGAAGCAAAACTGCTGATGAGCTTGAACAAATCCTTTGAGGACAGAGGACAGAAACCAGCTCCTATAAAAATGTTTTTCAATCTATTTTACAGACTGGGCCCATTTATATGAGCACCAAAACTGCCGTGTGGGATGAAAGCCACTGTCTAGCTGGTCCAGCATCCTGTCTCCAAGAGCAGCCAGCGCCGGATGCTTCAGAGGAAGGTATAAAAACAATGGAGTAGTCAGATGTGGAATAATCCAACCTCTTTCATCTAGACCTCTAAGAAAGATTAGTTTGTATCCAGCAACCCAAGATTAAATGTACTTTAATAGTTTGCCTGGTTTTCTTTACTGACAGATCTCTGTATTCCTGCCACAGCATTTTCCATTTCTATTCCGGAGTAATGAATCAGGATCACAAAGTAACGATTCACTGTTTGATTTTCAGGGAAGCCTGGCACTTACGGTGCAAAGGGTGGATGAAATGTTTTCTTGCAGGAGTCTGATGGGTGACGCTGTGGGCTTTAACCAGGTTAAAAATAGGAACTGGTTACTTTCCAAAGGGAAAAATAAACTGCTAAGTTTCCACTGACCTGGAGTTGCAAAAATGCAGCTTGGATTCTGGAGCACTTGGTAAAATATTGTGGTTTAGGCTCGGTAAATAGCAGTGAGCATTAGTTTAGAAATAGCAGTGTAAATACACAGCTTAAGGGGATGGTTTGTTTCAGGTTCTTTTTTGGGTTATAGACTCATCAACCTGTTGTAGTTTATGCAACTCTTGTGTTCCCAGTTTTAAGGGCAGCCCACAGCTGGCCGTGCACCTTTGCTACTCATCACCCAAATCTGCGCTCGGCTGCTCTCTATCAAAAAAGATCTAATATATGATATCAAAGAGGATACTGGAAAAAGGGTTGAACTGTGATTCTTTGGAGATCAGACTGAGATTCTGCCAACACCAGAAGTCCTGCTCCCACCCCTACAGTGAGACGCGTTGGGGAAACACCCTCAAGAAAAAGAGATAAGAATGTGAGACGATCTGCCAGCCCTGCCATGCAGCACTGAGCGTGCCACTGCCAGAAGGGGCACATCTCAGCTTTTGTTTTAAAGTTTAAAACCGATCTCAAAACCAAATGGTCTTCCAATGGATGCTGGATGTCGCACCGTACTTCCAAGCAGAGTTGAATTGAAAAGTCATTGTCAAAACTCTTGGGACTTCTGCACCTGTTCTGGATGTTCATCCTTTAAAAACCTTTTCTAGCAATGCCTCTCCTATGTCAGCACATGTCCAAGCAGACCTGAGAGGTGTTGGGATGCTGCAAGGGTGGGCACAGTGTGTCCCACGAGGTGTCCCCAGCAGACACGGGCATTTAGAGCAGGGAAGCTCTTTGCTGCTGCTGGAAACAGGGTTTTCGCCCATGCCACTCGTGAGACATGGAGCAGGCAGCCACTGGCCACATCCTGGGACATGTTCCTGCCTCTTCTCGTCGGGGTGTCCAAGGCACGGCACTGATACTGAGCAGAGACTAAAATCAGATTCAGAGTGCACACCCAAGGCACCAAGCCCACAGAGCTGCAGCCAGCACTGGGCGTGAGGCTTTCTGCAGAGAGGACCCACTAACAGCATCATCCACAGCAGTGGGTCTCCACCAGCCTGGTGGGCACCCATCTCACCACGATGCTCTCAACACACAAACCCTGCTGCTCCTCCAGCTCCAGCTCTGCTTTGCCACTAGATGGCACAGGTCATTGAGAAATACTTTCTTTTATCGATATTCAGCCTTATCCCGGAGCCAGACCCAAGCAGCAGCTCAAGCCCTTGTTTCGGTGGTGGCCACACATACCTAACAAGCTTGCAGCAGGGAAGGGGGGACCAACATCCCTGTTTAGCCAGAGGATGGATAGCTCGGAAATCTGCCTTGTGCCTGAACACCTCTTGTTCAATCCCTTCCCCATCCTGCTATCTTACTTCCAGTAGTGGCACTTCTTTATTTTTTGCCAGCTCTGGTAATGAAATACTTCTGTAAAGCTGCCAGCCAATAAACCCTGCCTATATTACACAGGCCTCCTAAAATTATTTTTCATGGTATAAAAAACCCAAGTTAACAGATGAATACCAAGCTGGTTCATTCCCTCCCCAATTAATTCTACATATTCCAGATTTTATATACATGAATCAGGCTCAGTGTTAAGACTCCTGCATGTTCAGATCACACCTGAGTCAATACCTGTCAATAGCAAAGGGCAGCAGAACTGAAGTACTTTGGCTCTGAACAGAACCTGGATATACAGCTGGCACCTGTATAAAGGTACCTATATAAACTCAGCCTAGGAAATAGTGTTTCTTCGCTATCAGTTTGGATTTCAAAGTGAATTCCCCCTCACTCACAGCCCCCAGATCCCAGAGACCTTCTTGGGATCAGATTTTACCAGCAGGAATGTTTATGGAGAGTGAATTTCAAAGCCACATGGATTTGTGGAAAATTAATTTCAAAGAGTGTGCCTGAGCACTCACAAGCATCCAAGTGCGCATCTGATCAGGGACTGGAGCCGCTTCCACATGGTTCATCTGGTCAGTCCCACTCAGCCAAACACTGACTGCTCCCCAGAACACTTCTCAGTGCTTCAAACAGCTTAAAAACACAACACACACTCAGGTCACCCTGGACACTAGTCACACTTAGGGGACAATCATTATCAGAGGGGTGAAAAAAAGATTAAATTAACTTGATAAGCCAACTATACTGGGTACCACTTTGTGATTGCAGCTCATGAGCTTCCACCAAATTCCGTGTTTGTAGGGAAATGCAGAGATGGGGATGATGCTACTGCCAAATACAGAAGAGCTGTTGAATGACGTCTCTGAGCATTGCCAATGTTACAGGTTTGAACCTTATGAAAACTGCAATAGGAAAAACAGTTTTCTGATCAATGTGGGGGAAAAAAGAAAAAGAGAGAAGAGAAGAGAAGAGAAGAGAAGAGAAGAGAAGAGAAGAGAAGAGAAGAGAAGAGAAGAGAAGAGAAG